>OZ012740.1:193304384-193904384 GCA_963859935.3 Lathyrus sativus
AGACCCCCAACCAAAAGGATGACGAAGCAAAACTCACACCGGCCACTACCACCTAAAGGATGATAGGACAAACACAATGGCACAACCTGACATTATTGACTATGACAGACTCCCAACCAAACGGATGACGAAGTGAAACTCACACCGACCACTACTGCCTAAAGGATGATAGGACAAACACTATCGCACAATCTATCATTAATGACTATGACAGACCCCCCACCAAAAGGATGATGGAGCAAAAATCACACCAGCCACTACCACCAAAAGGATGATAGGACAAACATTATGGCACAATATGACATTAATAACTATGACAGACCCTGCACCAAAGGGATGACGGAGCGAAACTCACACCGGCTACTACCACCAAATGAATGATAGAACAAACACTATCGTGCAATCTGACATTAACGACTATGAAAGACCCCCCACAGAAAGGATAATGGAGCGAAACACACACACAGGTTACTAACACCAAAAGGATGATAGGGCAAACACTATCGCATAATCTAACATTAATGACTATGGGAGACCCCCCACCAAAAGGATGACAGAGGAAAACTCACACCGACCACTACCACCAAAAGGATGATAGGACAAACACTATCGCACAATCTGACATTACTGACTATGACATACCCGCCACCGAAAGCATGACAAAGCAAAACACACACACAGGTTGCTATCACCAAATGGATGATAGCGCAAATACTACCGGACAATCTGAAATTATTGTCTATGACATACCCCCCCCCCCTCCTAAAGGATGATAGGACAAACACTACCGCACAATCTGACAATAATGACTATGACTGACCCCCCACCAAAAGGATGACGTAGCGAAACTCAAACTGACCATTACCACCGAAAGGATGATAGGACAAACACAATTGCACAATCTGACATTAATGAGTATGACAGACCACCCACCAAAAGGATGACGGAGCGAAACTCACACCAGCCACTACCACCTAAAGTATGATAGGACAAACACAATGGCACAATCGAACATTAATGACTATGACAGACTCCCCACCAAACGGATGGGGGAGCGAAACTCATAGATGCCACTACCGCCTAAAGAATGATATGAGAAACACTTTCGCACAATCTGTCATTAATGACTTTGATAGACCCCCCACAAAAAGGATGAAAAAGTGAAACTCACAGCGGTCACTACCACTAAAAGGATGATAGGACAAATACTATCGCACAATCTGTCATTGATGACTATGACAGACCCCCCCACCAAAAGGATGACGGAGCGAAACACACACACAGGTGGCTATCACCAAAAGGATGATAAGTAAACACTATCGCACAATCTGACATTAATGACTATGACAGAGCCCGCAACAAAAGGATGACGGAGCAAAACTCATACCGACCACTACAATCTAAAGGATGATAGGACAAACACTATGACAGACCCCCCACCAAAAGGATTATGGAGCGAAACTCACACATTCCACTACCACCTAAAGGATGATAGGACAAACGCTATAATACAATCTGTCATTAATGACTATGACAGACCCCCCACCAAAATGATGACGAAGCTAAACTCACACCAGCCACTACACCTAAATGGATGATAGGACAAACACTATCGCACAATCTGACATTAGTGACTATGATAGACCCCCCACCAAAAGGATGACGGAGCGAAACTCACACCAGCCACTACCACCAAAAGGATGTAAGGACAACCACTATCGCACAATCTGACATTAATTACTATGACAGACCCCCCACCAAAAGGATGACGTAGCAAATCTCACACCGACCTTTACCATATAAAGGATGATAGGACAAACACAATCGCACAATCTGAAATTAATGACTATGACAGACCCCTCACCAAAAGGATGACAGAGCAAAACTCGCACCGTCCACTACCACCTAAAGGTTGATAGGACAAACACAATCGCAAAATCTGACATTAATGATTATGACAGACTCCCCACCAAACAGATGACGGGGCGAAACTCACACCGGCCACTACGGTCAAAAGGATGATAGGACAAATACTATTGCATAATCTTTCATTAATGACTATGACAGACCCCCCACCAAAAGGATGACGGGGCGAAACTCACACCGGCCACTACCACCTAAATGATGATAGGACAAACACAATTGCACAATCTGATATTAATGACTTTGACAGACTCCCCACTAAACCGATGACAAAGTTAAACTCACACCGGCCACTACCAACTAAAGGATGATAGGACAAACACTATCGCACAATTTGTCATTGATTACTACGACAGACCCCCCACCAAAAGGATGACGGAGCACAACTCACATCGGTCACTACCACCAAAAGGATGATAGGACATAGACTATCTCACAATCTGACATTGATGACTATGACAGACCCCCCCACCAAAAGGATGACAGAGCGATTCACACACACAGGTTGCTATCTCCAAAAGGATGATAGGACAAACACTATCGGACAATCTGACATTAAAGACTATGACAGTCACCCCACCAAAAGCATGACGGAGCAAAACTCACACCAGCCACTACCACCAAAAGGATGATAGGACAAACACTATCGCACAATCTGACATTAATGACTATGACAGTCCCCCACCAAAAGGATGACAGAGCGAAACTCACACCAGCCACTACCACCTAAAGGATAATAGCACAAACACAATCACACAATCTGACATTAATGACTATAATAGACTCCCCGTCAAACGGATGATGGAGAGAAACTCACACCGTTGACTAACACCTAAAGGATGATAGGACAAACACTATCACACAATCTGTCATTAATGACTATGAGAGACCCCCCACCAAAAGGATGACAGTGCGAAATTCACATCGGTCACTACCACCAAAAGGATGATTGGACAAACACTATCGCACAATCTGACATCGATGACTATGACTGATCCCCCACCAAAAGGATGACGGAGCGAAACTCACACCGGCCACTACAACCTAAAGGATGATAGGACAAACACTATTGCACAATCTGACATTAATGACTATGACAGACCCCCCACCAAAAGGATGGCGGAGCAAAACTCACACCGACCACTACCACCAAAGGGATGATATGAGAAACACTATCGCACAATCTGACATTACTGACTATGACAGACCCCCCACCGAAAGCATGACAAAGCAAAACACACACACAGGTTGCTATCACCAAATGGATGATAGGGCAAAGACTATCGCACAATATGAAATTATTGACTATGACAGACCCCCACCAAAAGGATGACGGAGCGAAACTCACACCGACCACTACCACCAAAAGGATGAATGGACAAACACTACCGCACAATCTGACATTAATGACTATAACTGACCCTCCACCAAAAGGATGACATAGCGAAACTCTAACCAACCATTACCACCTAAAGCATGATAGGACAAACACAATCCCACAATCAGACATTAATGACTATGACAGACCCCCTACCAAAAGGATGACGGAGCAAAACTCACACGGGCCTCTACCACCTTATGTATGATAGGACAAACACAATCGCACAATTTGACATTAATGACTATGACAGACTCCCCACCAAACGGATGACGGACCGAAACTCATACCGGCTACTACCGCCTAAAGAATGTTAGGACAAACACTTTCGCACAATCTGTCATTAATGACTATGACAGACCCCCACCAAAAGGATGATGAAGTGAAACTCCCAGCGGTCACTACCACCAAAAGGATGATAGGACAAACACTATCGCACAATCTGACATTGATGACTATGAAAGACCCCCCACCAAAAGGATGACAAAGCGAAACACACACACACAGGTTGCTTTCACCAAAAGGATGATAGGATAAACACTATCGCACAATCTGACATTAATGACTATGACAGACGCCCAACCAAAAGGTTGACGAAGCAAAACTCACACCGCCCAATACCATAAAAAGGACGATAGGACAAACACTATCGCACAATTTGATATTAATGACTATGACAGACCCCAAAACCAAAAGGATGACGGAGCAAAACTCACACCGGCCACTACCACCTAAAGGATGATAGGACAGAAACAATCGCATAATCTGAAATTAATGACTATGACAGACACCGCACCAAAAGGATGACGGAGCAAAACTCACACCGGCCACAACCATCTAAAGGATGATAGGACAAACACTATCGCATAATCTGTCATTAATGACTATGACAGACACCCCACCAAAAGGATGACGGAGCGAAACTAACACCGGTTACCACCAAAAGGATGATAGGACAAACACCCTCGCATAATCGGACATTGATGACTATGACAGTCCCCCCACCAAAAGGATGATGGAGTGAAACTCACACATGCCACTACCACCTAAAGGATGATAGGACAAACACTATCGCACAATCTGACATTAGTGACTATGATAGACCCCCTACCAAAAGGATGACGGAGCGAAACTCACACCAGCCACTACCACCAAAAGGATGTAAGGACAACCACAATCGCACAATCTGACTTTAATGACTATGACAGACCCCTCACTAAAAGGATGACGGAGCGAAACTCACACCGTCCACTACCACCTAATGGTTGATAGGACAAACACAATCGCAGAATCTGACATTAATGATTATGACAGACTCCCCACCAAACAGATGACGGAGCGAAACTCACACCGGCCACTACGGTCAAAAGGATGATAGGACAAATACTATTGCATAATCTTTCATTAATGACTATGACAGACCCCCTACCAAAAGGATGACGGGGCGAAACTCACACCGGCCACTACCACCTAAAGGATGATAGGACAAACACAATTGCACAATCTGATATTAATGACTATGACAGACTCCCCACTAAACCGATGACAGAGTGAAACTCACACCGGCCACTACCAACTAAAGGATGATAGGACAAACACTATCGGTCAATTTGTCATTGATGACTACGACAGACCCCCCACCAAAAGGATGACGGAGCGCAACTCACATCGGTCACTACCACCAAAAGGATGATAGGACATAGACTATCGCACAATCTGACATTGATGACTATGCAGACCCCCCACCAAAAGGATGACGAAGCTAAACTCAAACCGATCACTACCACCAAAAGGATGATAGGACAAACATTATTGCACAATCTGAAATTGATGACTATGACAGACCCCCCACCAAAAGGATGACGGAGCGAAACACACACACAGGTTGCTATCACCAAAAGGATGATAGGACAAACACTATCGCACAATCTGACATTAAAGACTATGACAGTCACCCCACCAGAAGGATGACGGAGCAAAACTCACACCGGTCACTACCACCAAAAGGACGATAGGACAAACACTATCGCACAATCTGACATTGATGACTATGACGGATCCCCCACCAAAAGGATGACGGAGCAAAACTCACACCGGCCACTACCACCTAAAGGATGATAGGACAAACACAATCGCACAATCTGACATTAATGACTATTACAGACCCCCCACTAAAAGGATGACGGAGCGAAACTCACACCGGCCACTACCACCAAAGGGATGATATGACAAACACTATCGCACAATCTGACATTACTGACTATGACAGACCCGCCCACCGAAAGCATGACAGAGCAAAACACACACACAGGTTGCTATCGCCAAATGGATGATAGGGAAAAGACTATCGCACAATATGAAATTATTGACTATGACAGACCCCCCACCAAAAGGATGACGGAGCGAAACTCACACCGGCCACTACCACCAAAAGGATGATTGGACAAACACTACCGCACAATCTGACATTAATGACTATGACTGACCCCCTACCAAAAGGATGATGTAGCGAAACTCAAACCAACCATTACCACCTAAAGGATGATAGGACAAACACAATTGCACAATCTGACATTAATGACTATGACAGACCCCCTACCAAAAGGATGACGGAGCAAAACTCACACGGGCCTCTACCACCTTATATATGATAGGATAAACACAATCTAACAATTTGACATTAATGACTATGACAGACTCCCCACTAAACGGATAACAGACCGAAACTCATACCGGCCACTACCGCCTAAAGAAAGTTAGGACAAACACTTTCGTACAATCTGTCATTAATGACTATGACAGACCCCCACCAAAAGGATGATTGGACAAACACTATTGCACAATTTGATATTAAAGACTGTGACAGACCCTAATACCAAAAGGATGACGGAGCAAAACTCACACCGGCCACTACAACCTAAAGGATGATAGGACAAAAACAATCGCACAATCTGACATTAATGACTATGAACGACACCGCACCAAAAGGATGACGGAGCGAAACTCACACCGGCCACTACCATCTAAAGGATGATAGGACAAACACTATCGCATAATCTGTCATTAATGACTATAAAAGACCCCCCACCAAAACGATGACGGAGCGAAACTAATACCGGTTACCACCAAAAGGATGATAGGACAAATACCCTCGCATAATCGGACATTGATGACTATCACAGTCCCCCCACCAAAAGGATGATGGAGCGAAACTCACACATGCCACTACCACCTAAAGGATGATAGGACAAACACTACCACACAATCTGTCATTAATGACTATGAAAACCCCCCACCAAAATGATGACGGAGCTAAACTCACACCAGCCACTACCACCAAAAGGATGATAGGACAAACACTGTCGTACAATCTGACATTAGTGACTATGATAGACCCCCCACCAAAAGGATGACGGGCCGAACTTCGTACCAGCCACTACCACCAAAAGGATGTAAGGATAAACACTATCGGACAATCTGACATTAATGACTATGATAGACCCCCCACCAAAAGGATGACAGAGGGAAACTCACACCGGCGACTACCACCAAAAGGATGATAGGACAAAAACTATCTCACAATCTGATATTAAAGACTATGACAGACCCGCAACCAAAAGGATGACGAAGCAAAACTCACACTGGCCACTACCACCAAAAGGATGATAGGACAAACACAATCGCACGATCTAACATTAATGACTATGACAGACCCTCCACCAAACAAATGATGGAGTGAAACTCACACCGGCCACTACAGCGTAAAGGATGATAGGACAAACACTATTGCATAATCTGTCATTAATGACTATGACTGACCCCCCACCAAAAGGATGACGTAGCGAAATTCAAACCGACCATTACCACCGAAAGTATTATAGGACAAACACAATCGCACAATCTGACATTAATGACTATGACAGACTCCCCACCAAACGTATGACAGAGCGAAACGTATACCGGCCACTACCGCCTAAAGAATGATAGGACAAACACTTTCGCACAATTTGTCATTGATGACTTTGACAGACCCCCCACCAAAAGGATGACAAAGTGAAACTCACAGCGGTCACTACCAGCAAACGGATGATAGGATAAACACTATCGCACAATCTGACATTAATGACTATGACAGACCCCCCACCAAAAGGTTGACGGAGCAAAACTCACACCGGCCAAAACCACCAAAAGGATGATAGGACAAACACTATCGCACAATCTGATATTAATGACTATGACAGACCCCCACCAAAAGGATGACAGAGCGAAACTCACACCGGCCACTACCACCTAAAGCGTGATAGGACAAAAACAATCGCCCAATCTGACATTAATGACTATGACAGAGCCCGCACCAAAAGGATGACGGAGCGAAACTCATACCGGCCACTACCATCTAAAGGATGATAGGACAAACACTATCGCACAATCTGTCATTAATGACTATGACAAACCCCCCACCAAAAGGATGACGGAGCGAAACTAACACTGGTTACCACCAAAAGGATGATAGGATAAACACCCTCGCATAATCTGACATTGATGACTATGACAGTCCCCCCCACCAAAAGGATGACGGAACAAAACTCACACCAGCCACTACCACTAAAAGGATGATAGGACAAACACTATCGCACAATCTGACATTAGTGACTATGATAGTCCCCCCACCAAAAGGATGAAGGTGCGAACCTCACACCAGCCACTACCACCAAAAGGATGTAAGGACAAACACTATCTCACAATCTAACATTAATGACTATGATAGACCCCCCACCAAAAGGATGACGTAGCAAATCTCACACCGACCATTACCACATAGAGGATGATAGGACAAACACAATCGCACAATCTGACATTAATGATATTGATAGACCCCTCACCAAAGGATGACGGAGCAAAACTCACACCGGCCACTACCACCTAAAGGATGATAAGACAAACACAATCGCAGAATCTGACATTAATGATTATGATAGACTCCCCACCAAACAGATTACGGAGCGAAACTCACACCGGCCACTACCACCTTAAGGATGATAGGACAAACACTATTGCACAATTTTTCATTAATGACTATGACAGACCCCCCACCAAAAGGATGACGGAGCGCAACTCACATCGGTCACTACCACCAAAAGGATGATAGGACAAAGACTATCGCACAATCTGACATTGATGACTATGAAAGACCCCCACCAAAAGGATGACGAAGCTAAACTCAGACAAGTCACTACCACCCAAAGGATGATAGGACAAACATTATCGCACAATCTGAAATTGATGTCTATGACGGAGGGAAACTCACACCGGCCACTACCACCTAAAGGATGATAGGACAAAAACAATCTCACAATCAGACATTAAAGACTATGACAGAGCCCGCACCAAAAGGATAACAGAGTGAAACACATACCGGCCACTACCATCTAAAGGATGATAGGACAAACACTATCGCATAATTTGTCATTAATAAATATGACAGACCCACCACCAAAAGGATGACGGTACCAAACTCACACAGGTCACTACCACCAAAAGGATGACAGGACAAACACTATCACAAAATCTAACATTGATGACTATGACAGACCCCCACCAAAAGGATGACGGAGCGAAACATACACACAGGTTAATATCACCAAAAGGATGATAGGACAAACACTATCGCACAATCTGACATTAATTACTATGACAGACCCCCTACCAAACGAATGGTAGAGCGAAACTCACACCGGCCACTACCGCCTAATGGATGATAGGACAAACACTATCGCACAATCTGTCATTAATGACTATGACAGACCCCCCACCAAAAGGATGATGTCGCGAAACTCACATCGACCACTACCACCTAAAGGATGATAGGACAAACACAATCGCACAATCTGACATTAATGACTATTACAGACCCCCACCAAAAGGATGACGTATCAAAACTCACACCGACCATTACCGCATAAAGCATGATAGCACAAACACAATCGCACAATCTAACATTAATGACTATGACAGACCCCTCACAAAAAGGATGACGGAGCAAAACTCACACCGGCCACTACCACCTAAAGGATGATATGACAAACATAATCGCATAATATGAAATTAATGACTATGACAGACTCCTCATCAAACGGATGACGGAGCAAGACTCACACCGGCCACTACCGCCAAAAGGATGATAGGACAAATACTATTGCATAATTTGTCATTAATGACTATGACCGACCCCCCACCAAAAGGATGACGGAGCGAAACTCAAACCGGCCACTACCACCTAAAGGATGATAGGACAAACACAATTGCACAATCTGACTTTAATGACTATGACAGACTCCCCATTAAACGGAAGACAGAGCGAAACCCACACCGGCCACTACTACCTAAAGGGTGATAGGACAAATGCTATCGCACAATCTGTAATTAATGAATATGACAGACCCCCCACCAAAAGGATGACAGAGCGCAACACACACACCAGTTGCTATCACCAAATGGATGATAGGACAAACACTATCGCACAATCTGACATTAAAGACTATGACAGTCACCCCAATAAAAGGATGAAGGACAAACACTATCGCAGAATCTGTCATTAATGACTATGACAGACCCTGCACCAAAAGGATGACGGAGTGAAACTCACACCGGTCACTACCACCTAAAGGATAATAGCACAAAGATAATCGCACAATCTGACATTAATGACTATAACAGACTCCCCGTAAAACGGATGTAGGACATAAACTCACACCGGTCACTACCGCCTAAAGGATGAGAGGACAAACACAATCGCACAATCTGACATTAATGACTATTAGAGACCCCCCACCAAAAGGATGAGGGAGCGAAACTCACACCGGCCACAACCACCTAAAGGATGATAGGACAAACACAATAGCACAATCTGACATTAATGACTATGAAAGACTCCCGACCAAACGGATGACGGAGCGAAACTCACACCGGCCACTACCGCCTAAAGGATGATAGGACAAACACTATCGCACAATTTGTCGTTATTAACTATGACAAACCCCCCACCAAAAGGATGACGCAGCGAAACTCACACTGTTCACTACCACTAAAAGGATGATAGGACAAACACTATCGCACAATCTGACATTGATGACTATGACAGGCCCCCCACCAAAAGGATGACAGAGCAAAACTCACACCGGCCACTACCACCAAAAAGATGATAGGACAAACACATTCGCATAATTTGATATTAATGACTATGACAGACCCCCCACCAAATGAATGACAGAGCAAAACTCACACCAGCCACTACCGCCTAAAGGATGATAGGACAAACACTATCGCACAATCTGTCATTAATGACTATGACAGACCCCCCACAAAAAGGATGACGGGGCGAAACTCACATCGGTAACTACCACCAAAAGGATGATAGGACAAACACTATCGCACAATCTGACATTGATGACTATGACAGATCCCCTATTAAAAGCATGACGGATCAAAACTCACACCGACGACTACCACCTAAAGGATGATAGGACAAACACAATCGCACAATCGGACATTAATAACTATTACAGACCCCCCACCAAAAGGATGACGGAGCGAAACTCACACCGGCCGCTACCACCTAAAGGACGATAGGACAAACACAATTGCACAATCTCACATTAATGACTATGACAGACCCACCACCAAAAGGATAACGGAGCGAAACTCCCACCGGCCACTACCGCCTAAAGGATGATAGGAAAAACACTATCGCACAATTTGTCATTAATAACTATGACAAACCCCAACCAAAAGGATGACCGAGCGAAACTCCAGCCGATCACTACCACCAAAAAGATGATAGGACAAACACTATCACCCAATCTGACATTGATGACTATGACAGACCCACCACCAAAAGGATAACAAAGCGAAACACACACACAGGTTGCTATCACCAAAAGGATGATAGGACAAACACTATTGCATAATCTGACATTAATGACTATGACAGACCCCTACCAAGAGGATGACGAAGCGAAACTCACCCCGGCCACTACCACCAAAAAGATGATAGGACAAACACTATCACAAAATCCGATATTAATGACTATGACAGACCCCCCACCAAACGATTCACAGAGCGAAATTCACACCAGCCACTACCGCCTAAAGGATGATAGGACAAACACTATCGCACAATATGTCATTAATGACTATGACAGACCCCCCACCAAAACGATGATGGAACGAAACTCACATCGACCACTACCACCTAAAGGATGATAGGACAAAGACTATCACACAATCTGTCATTAATGACTATGACAGACCCCCCACCAAAAGGATGACGGAGCGAAACTCACACCAGCCACTACCACCAAAAGGATGTAAGGACAAACACTATCACACAATCTGACATTAATGACTAGGACAGACCCTCCACCAAAAGGATGACGAAGAAAATCTCACACCGACCATTACCACATAAAGGATGATAGGAGAAACACAAATGCACAATCTGACATTAATGACTATGACAGACCCCTCACCAAAAAGATGACAGAGCGAAACTCACACCGGCCACTACCACCTAAAGGATGATAGGACAAACACAATCACATAATCTGACATTAATGATTATGACAGACTCCCCAACAAACAGATGAAGGAGCGAAACTCACACCTGCCACTAACGCTAAAAGGATGATAGGACAAATAATATTGCACAATCTGTCTTTAATGACTATGACAGACCCCCCACCAAAAGGATGACGGAGCAAAACTCACACCAGTCACTACCACCTAAAGGATGATAGGACATACACAATTGCACAATCTGATATTAATGACTATGACATACATCAAACTAAACCGATGACGGAGTGAAACTCACACCGGCTAATACCACCTAAAGGATGATAGGACAAACACTATCGCATAATTTGTCATTAATGACTATGGCAGACCCCCACAAAAAGGATGACGGAGCGCAAGCCACATCGGTCACTACCACCAAAAGGATGATAGGACAAAGAATTTCGCACAATCTGAGATTGATGAATATGACAGACCCCCCACCAAAAGGATGACGAAGCGAAACTCACACCGGTCACTACCACCAAAAGGGTGATAGGACAAACATTATCGCACAATCTGAAATTGATGACTATGACAGACCGCCCACCAAAAGGACGACAAAGCGAAACACACACACACAGGTTTCTATAACCGAAATAATGATAGGATAAACACTATCACACAAGCTGACATTGAAGACTATGACAATAACCCCACCAAAAGGATGAAGAAGAAAATCTCACACCGGCCACTACCACAAAAACGATGATAGGACAAACACTATTGCACAATCTGATATTAATGACTATGACAATCCCCCCACCAAAAGGATGACGGGGCGAAACTCACACCAGCCACTACCACCTAAAGGATGATAGGACAACACAATCGCACAATCTGACATTAATGACTATGAAAGACCCTGCACCAAAAGGATGACGGAGTGAAACTCACACCGGTCACTACAACCTAAATGATAATAGCACAAATACAATCGCAAAATCTGACATTAATGACTATAACAAACTCCCTGTCAAACGGATGAGGGAGAGAAACTCACACCGGCCACTAATGGCTAAAGGATGATAGGACAAACACTATCACATAATCTGTCATTAATGACTATGAGAGACCCCCCACCAAAAGGATGACGGTACGAAACTCACATCGGTCACTACCACCAAAAGGATGATAGGACAAACACTATCGCACAATCTGACATTGATGACTATGACGGATTCCCCACCAAAAGGATGACGGAGCGAAACTATCACCGACCACTACCACCTAAAGGATGATAGGACAAACACAATCGCACAATCTGACATTAATGACTATTACAGACCCCCCACCAAAAGGATGACAGAGCGAAACTCACACCGGCCACAACAACTAAAGGACGATAGGACAAACACAATATCACAATCTGACATTAATGACTATAAAAGCCTCCTCACCAAACGGATGACGGAGCGAAACTCACACCGGTCACTACCGCCAAAAGGTTGATAGGACAAATAATATGGCACAATCTGTCATTAATGACTATGACAGACCCCCAACCAAAAGGATGACGAAGCGGAACACACACCGGCCACTACCACCTAAAGGATGATTGGACAAACACAATTGCACAATCTGACATTAATGACTATTACAGACTCCCCACTAAACGGATGACAGAGCAAAACTCACACCGGCCACTACCACCTAAAGGATGATAGGACAAACACTATCGCACAATCTGTCATTAATGACTATGACAGACCCCTCACCAAAAGGATGACGGAGCGCAACTCACATCAGTCACTACCAACAAAAGGATGATAGGACAAACATAATCGTACAATCTGACATTAATGACTATTACAGACCCTCCACCAAAAGGATGACGTAGCAAAACTCACACCGATCATTACCTAATAAAGGATGATAGGACAAACACAATCGCACAATCTGACATTAATGACTATGACAGACCCCTCATCAAAAGGATGACAGAGCGAAACTTACATCGGCCTCTATCACCTAAAGGATGATAGGACAAACACTATCGCACAATCTGACATAGATGACTATGACAGACCCCACACCAAAAGGATGACGAAGCGAAACTCACACTGGTCACTACCACCAAAATGATGATAGGATAGACATTATCACACAATCTGAAATTGATGACTATGACAACCCCCCACCAAAAGGATGACGGAGTAAAACACACACACAGGTTGCTATCTCTAAAAGGATGATAGGACAAACACTATCGCACAATCTGACATTAAAGACTATGACAGTCACCCCACCAAAAGGATGACGGCGTAAAACTCACACCGGCCACTACCACCTAAAGGATGATAGGACAAACACTATCGCACAATCTGTCATTAATGACTATGACAGACCCCTCACCAAAAGGATGACGGAGCGCAACTCACATCAGTCACTACCAACAAAAGGATGATAGGACAAACATAATCGTACAATCTGACATTAATGACTATTACAGACCCTCCACCAAAAGGATGACGTAGCAAAACTCACACCGATCATTACCTAATAAAGGATGATAGGACAAACACAATCGCACAATCTGACATTAATGACTATGACAGACCCCTCATCAAAAGGATGACAGAGCGAAACTTACATCGGCCTCTATCACCTAAAGGATGATAGGACAAACACTATCGCACAATCTGACATAGATGACTATGACAGACCCCACACCAAAAGGATGACGAAGCGAAACTCACACTGGTCACTACCACCAAAATGATGATAGGATAGACATTATCACACAATCTGAAATTGATGACTATGACAACCCCCCACCAAAAGGATGACGGAGTAAAACACACACACAGGTTGCTATCTCTAAAAGGATGATAGGACAAACACTATCGCACAATCTGACATTAAAGACTATGACAGTCACCCCACCAAAAGGATGACGGCGTAAAACTCACACCGGCCACTACCACCAAAAGGATGATAGGACAAACACTATCGCACAATCAGATATTAATGACTATGACAGACCCCTCACCAAACGAATGACAGAGCGAAACTCACACCCGCCACTACCGCCTAAAGGATGATAGGACAAACACAATCGCACAATCTGTCATTAATGACTATGACAGACCCCGCACCAAAAGGATGACGGAGTGAAACTCAGACCGATCACTATCACCTAAAGGATAATAGCACAAACACAATCGCATAATCTGACATTAATGACTATAACAGACTCCCCGTCAAACGGATGAGGGAGAAAAACTCACACCGATCACTATCGCCTAAAGAATGATAGGACAAACACTTTCACACAATCAGTCATTAATGACTATGACAGAACCCCCACCAAAAGGATGACGAAGCGAAACTCACATCGGTCACTACCACCAAAAGGATGATAGGACAAACACTATCGCACAATCTGATATTAATGACTATGACAGATCCCCCACCAAAAGGATGACGGAGCGAAACTCACAACGACCACTACCACCTAAATGATGATAGGACAAACACAATCGTAGAATCTGACATTTATGACTATTACAGACCCACCACCAAAAGGATGACAGAGCGAAACCCACACCGGCCATTACCACCTAAAGGACGATATGAGAAACACAATAGCACAATCTGACATTAATGACTATGAAAGACTCCCCACCAAACGGATGACGGAGCAAAACTCACACCGGCCACTAACGCCTAAAGGATGATAGAACAAACACTATCGCACAATTTGTCAATAATAACTATGACAAACCCCCCACCAAAAGGATGACGGAGCGAAACTCGCACTGGTCACCCCCCACCAAAAGGATGATAGGACAAACACTATCGCACAATCTGACATTAATGACCAAGAAAGACCCCCCACCAAAAGGATGATGCAACAAAACTCATACGGGCCACTACCACCAAAAAGATGATAGGACAAACACTTTTGCACAATTTGATATTAATGACTATGACAAACCCCCCCACCAAACAAATGACAGAGCGAAACTCACACTAGCCACTACCGCCAAAAGGATTATAGGACAAACACTATCGCACAATCTCTCATTAATGACTATGACAGACCCCCCACCAAAAGGATGATGTAGCGAAACTCACATCGACCACTACCACCTAAAGGATGATAGTAAAAACACAATCGCGCAATCTGACAATAATAACTATTACAAACCCCCCACCAAAAGGATGACGGAGCGAAACTCACACCGGCCACTACCACCTAAAGGACGATAGTACAAACACAATAGCACAATCTTACATTAATGACTATGAAAGACTCCCCACCAAACGGATGAAGGAGCGAAACTCACACCGGCCACTACCGCCTAAAGTATGATAGGACAAACACTATCGCACAATCTGACATTGATGACTATGACAGACCCTCCACCAAAAGGATGACGAAGCGAAACTCACACCTTTCACTACCACCAAATGGATGATAGGACAAACACTATCGCACAATCTGACATTGATGACTATGACAGACCCCCCACCAAAAGGATGACGGAGCGAAACACACACACAGGTTGCTATCACCAATAGGTTGATAGGACAAACACTATCGCAGAATCTGTCATTAATGACTATGACAGACCCCCCACCAAAAGGATGATGTAGCGAAACTCACATTGACCACTACCACCTAAAGGATGATAGGACAAACACAATCGCACAATCTGACATTAATGACTATTACAGACCCCCCCACCAAAAGGATGACGTAGCAAAACTCACACCGACCATTACCTCATAAATGATGATAGGACAAACACAATCACACAATTTGACATTAATGACTATGACAGACCCCTCATCAAAAGGATGACGGAGCAAAACTCACACCGGCCACTACCACCTAAAGGATGATAGGACAAACACTACCGCACAATCTGACATTAATGACTATGACAGACCCCCCACCAAAAGGATGATGGAACGAAACTCATACCGGCCACTACCACCTAAAAGATGATAGCCAAAACACTTTTGCACAATTTGATATTAACAACTATGACAGACCCCCCACCAAACGAATTACAGAGCGAAACTCACATCGACCACTACCACCGAAAGGATGATAGGACAAACACAATAGCACAATCTGACATTAATGACTTTGAAAGACTCCCCACCAAACGGATGACGGAGCGAAACTCACACCGGCCACTACTGCATAAAGGATGATAGGACAAACACTATCGCACAATCTGACATTGATGACTATGACAGACCCCCCACCAAAAGGATGACGAAGCGAAACTCACACCTGTCACTACCACCAAAAGGATGATAGGACAAACACTATCGCACAATCTGACATTGATGACTATGACAGACCCCCCACCAAAAGGATGATGGAGCGAAACACACACACAGGTTGCTATCTCCAAAAGGATGATAGGACAAACACTATCACACAATCTGACATTAATGACTATGACAGACCCCCCACCAAAAGGATGACGGAGCAAAACTCACACCGGCCACTATCATCAAAAAGATGATAGGACAAAAACTTTCGCACAATCTAATATTAATGACTATGACAGACCCCCCACTAAACGAATGATAGAGCAAAACTCACACCGGCCATTACTGGCTAAAGGATGATAGGACAAACACTATCGCACAATCTGTCATTAATGACTATGACAGACCCCCCACCAAAAGGATGATGTAGCGAAACTCACATCGACCACTACCACCTAAAGGATGATAGGACAAACACAATCGCACAATTTGACATTAATGACTATTACAGACCCCCCACCAAAAGGATGACATAGCAAAACTCACACCGACCATTACCTCATAAACGATGATAGGACAAACACAATCGCACAATCTGACATTAATGACTATGACAGACCCCTCATCAAAAGGATGACGGAGCAAAACTCACACCGGCCACAACCACCTAAAGGATGATAGGACAAACACTATCGCACAATCTGACATTAATGACTATGACAGACCCCCCCCCCCCCCCCCCCACCAAAAGGCTGATGGAACGAAACTCATACCGGCCACTACCACCTAAAAGATGATAGCCAAAACACTTTTGCACAATTTGATATTAATAACTATGACAGACCCCCCACCAAACGAATGACAGAGTGAAACTCACATCGACCACTACCACCGAAAGGATGATAGGACAAACACAACTGCGCAATCTGACATTAATAACTATTACAAACCCCCCACCAAAAGGATGACGTAGCGAAACTCACACCGGCCACTACCACCTAAAGGACGATAGGACAAAAACAATAGCACAATCTGACATTAATGACTTTGAAAGACTCCCCACCAAACGGATGACGGAGCGAAACTCACACCGGCCACTACTGCCTAAAGGATGATAGGACAAACACTATTGCACAATCTGACATTGATGACTATGACAGGCCCCCCACCAAAAGGATGACGAAGCAAAACTCACACCTGTCACTACCACCAAAAGGATGATAGGACAAACACTATCGCACAATCTGACATTGATGACTATGACAGACCCCCCACCATAAGGATGACAGAGCGAAACACACACAGGTTGCTATCTCCAAAAGTATGATAGGACAAACACTATCTCACAATCTAACATTAATGACTATGACAGACCCCCCACCAAAAGGGTGACGGAGCAAAACTCACACCGGCCTTTACCACCAAAAAGATGATAGGACAAAAACTTTCGCACAATCTAATATTAATGACTATGACAGACCCCCCACTAAACGAATGATAGAGCAAAACTCACACCGGCCATTATTGCCTAAAGGATGATAGGACAAACACTATCGCACAATCTGTCATTACTGACTATGACAGACCCCCCACCAAAAGGATGATGTAGCGAAACTCACATCGACCACTACCATCTAAAGGATGATAGGACAAACACAATCGCACAATCTGACGTTAATGACTATTACAGACCCCCACCAAAAGGATGACGTAGAAAAACTCACACCGACCATTACCTCATAAATGATGATAGGACAAACACAATCGCACAATCTGACATTAATGACTATGACAGACCCCTCATCAAAAGGATGACGGAGCAAAACTCACACCGGCCACTACCACCTAAAGGATGATAGGACAAACACTATCGCACAATCTGACATTAATGACTATGACAGACCCCCCCACCAAAAGGATGATGGAACGAAACTCATACCGGCCACTACCACCTAAAAGATGATAGTCAAAACACTTTTGCACAATTGGATATTAATAACTATGACAGACCCCCCACCAAACGAATGACAGAGCGAAACTCACATCGACCACTACCACCGAAAGGATGATAGGACAAACACAATCGCGCAATCTGACATTAATAACTATTACAAACCCCCACCAAAAGGATGACGGAGCGAAACTCACACCGGTCACTACCACCTAAAGGACGATAGGACAAACACAATAGCACAATCTGACATTAATGACTTTGAAAGACTCCCCACCAAACGGATGACGGAGCGAAACTCACACCGGCCACTACCGCCTAAAGGATGATAGGAAAAACACTATCGCACAATCTGACATTGATGACTACGACAGACCCCCCACCAAAAGGATGACGAAGCGAAACTCACACCTGTCACTACCACCAAAAGGATGATAGGACAAACACTATCGCACAATCTGATATTGATGACTATGACAGACCCCCCACCAAAAGGATGACGGAGCGAAACACACACACAGGTTGCTATCTCCAAAAGGATGATAGGAAAAGCACTATCACACAATCTGACATTAATGACTATAACAGACCCCCCACCAAAAGGATGACGGAGCAAAACTCAAACCGGCCACTACCACCAAAAAGATGATAGGACAAAAACTTTCGCACAATCTAATATTAATAACTATGACAGACCCCCCACTAAACGAATGATAGAGCAAAACTCACACCGGCCATTACCGCCTAAAGGATGATAGGACAAATACTATCGCACAATCTATCATCAATGACTGTGATAGACCCCCTACCAAAAGGATGATGTAGCGAAACTCACATCGACCACTACCACCTAAAGGATGATAGGACAAACACAATCGCACAATCTGACATTAATGACTATTACAGACCCCCCACCAAAAGGATGACGTAGCAAAACTCACACCGACCATTACCTCATAAATGATGATAGGACAAACACAATCGCACAATCTTACATTAATGACTATGACAGACCCCTCATCAAAAGGATGACGAAGCAAAACTCACACTGGCCACTACCACCTAAAGGATGATAGGACAAACACTATCGCACAATCTGACATTGATGACTATGACAGACCCCCCACCAAAAGGATGACGAAGCGAAACTCACATCAGTCACTAGCACCAAAAGGATGATAGGACAAACACTATCGCACAATCTGACATTGATGACTATGACAGACCCCCCACGAAAAGGATGATGGAACGAAACTCATACCGGCCAATACCACCTAAAAGATGATAGGACAAACACTTTTGCACAATTTGATATTAATGACTATGACAGACCCCCCACCAAACGAATGACAGAGCGAAACTCACATCGACCACTACCACTGAAAGGATGATAGGACAAATACAATCGCGCAATCTGACATTAATAACTATTAAAAACCCCCCACCAAAAGGATGACGGAGCGAAACTCACACCGGCCACTACCACCTAAAGGACGATAGGACAAACACAATAGCACAATCTGACATTAATAACTATGAAAGACTCCCCACCAAACGGATGACGGAGCGAAACTCACACCAGCCACTACCGCCTAAAGGATGATAGGACAAACACTATCGCACAATCTGACATTGATGATTATGACAGACCCCCCACCAAAAGGATAAGGAAGCGAAACTCACACCTGTCACTACCACAAAAAGGATGATAGGACAAACACTATCGCACAATCTGATATTGATGACTATGAAAGACCCCCCACCAAAAGGATGACAGAGCGAAACACACACACAGGTTGCTATCACCAAAAGGATGATAGGACAAACACTATAAAACAATCTGACATTAATGACTATGACATTCCCCCCACCAAAAGGATGACGGAGCAAAACTCGCACCGGCCACTACCACCAAAAAGATGATAGGACAAAAACATTCGCACAATCTAATTTTAATAACTATGACAGACCCCCCACTAAACGAATGATAGAGCAAAACTCACACCGGCCATTACCGCCTAAAGGATGATAGGACAAACACTATCGCACAATCTGTCATTAATGACTATGACAGACCCCCCACAAAAGGATGATGTAGCGAAACTCACATCGACCACTACCACCTAAAGGATGATAGGACAAACACAATCGCACAATCTGACATTAATGACTATTACAGACCCCCCACCAAAAGGATGATGTAGCAAAACTCACACCGACCATTACCTCATAAATGATGATAGGACAAACACAATCGCACAATCTGGCATTAATGACTATGACAGACCCTCATTAAAAGGATGACGGAGCAAAACTCACACCGGCCACTACCACCTAAAGGATGATAGGACAAACACTATTGCACAATCTGACATTAATGACTATGACAGACCCCCCACAAAAAGGATGATGGAACGAAACTCATACCGGCCACTACCACCTAAAAGATGATAGAACAAACACTTTTGCACAATTTGATATTAATGACTATGACAGACCTCCCACCAAACGAATGACAGAGCGAAACTCACATCGACCACTGTCGTTTCCGCGAAAATAAGGTGCCGGCAAAACAGAAGAGTCACCACCTTTCGTTATTTATCCCTCAGAGCGGGAAAGGAAACGATCGGAAAAACCTGACGAAAAAAGGGTAAGACAAGGTCGTCGCAACCGTTGTCTGGGTTCGGGAGTCGGTTACGCAAGGGGAAGGTATTAGCACCCCTCACGTCCGTCGTACTCGACGGGATCCACGCTTGTTGTGTTTACTGGACGAGTTGGTTTATCTATCTACCTATTAAGGCTGGCTAAAAAAGAAAAGAAATGACTCGACAAAGCGTCACACTTTATGCCTACGTATTCTCATCAGAGAATGAGAAATCAGAGTCAACGTAGTTCGACCTACGACGGGTTACAGGGGAAGGTGGCTCGCCAATACATCAGTATTGTGCCTACGTACTCTCAACAGGCATGAGAGATCAGAGCTTACGTAGTTCGGGTAACTACGGACTACGGGGATTCAGATTCATCTGTTTTATCGAGTAGGGTTAAACAACAATTCCAGCAGTTAGGGACAAAGCCTGTTTGCGTTGGCGCTGAAGTTTAACGACACTCTTTTCTTCAGAAAAGCTTTCCTTGGAATTATGGGCCCACGGGGCAAAAAGGGGGTTGAAGCCGCATCCTACACTAACGTTACTCGACAAGTGGTGGCTCGTTTTATCAAAAAGGAAATTATCTGTCGTTACGGAATTCCGAGCCGGATCATAACGGACAATGGTACCAATTTGAACAACAAAGTCATGAAAGAGTTGTGCGATGACTTCAAAATTGAACATCACAATTCTTCTCCTTATCGTCCCAAGATGAATGGGGATGTAGAAGCTGTAAATAAAAACATCAAAAAGATTTTGCAAAAGATGGTGAAAACTTAAAAAGATTGGCATGAGATGCTGCCATTTGCCTTGCATGGATATAGAACGTCCGTCCGCACTTCAACAGGGGCAACCCCTTTTTCTTTGGTATATGGAATGGATGTGGTACTTCCTATTGAGGTCGAGATACCTTCTTTGAGAGTCATAATGGAAACCAAGCTTGAAGAAGCAGAATGGGTGAGAGAAAGGTTTGATCAGTTGAATCTTATCGACGAAAAGCGCATGTATGCAATGTGTCATGGTCAGTTATATCAGAAGAGGATCAAGAGAGCTTTTGACAAGAAAGTTTGTGTCCGAGAATTCCGCGAAGGGGAACTTGTACTCAAAAAGATTTTACCAGTTCATAAAGACGCACGAGGAAAGTGGATGACTAACTATGACGGTCCGTTTATTGTGAAAACCGTCTTCTCAGGAGGCTCATTAATTCTCACCACCATGGATAGGGAGCAGCTTACTTATCCAGTAAAATCTGATGCAGTACGAAAATATTACGCCTAAAAAGAACCCGATAAGTCGAAAACTCAAAAAAACGGCTTATGCAAAAGTTAGGGTTGAAGGAAAAGAAAAGAAAAGAAAAAAAAAGGAGAAAAAGAAATAAGAGCTCGCTAAGTTGAAAACATGTCGCTTCCGCGAAAATAAGGTGCCGGCAAAACAGAAGAGTCGCCACCTTTCGTTATTTATCCCTCAGAACGGGAAAGGAAACGATCGGAAAAACCTGACGAAAAGGTATAAGACAAGGTCGTCGCAACCAATGTCTGGATTCAGGAGTCGGTTACGCAAGGGGAAGGTATTAGCACCCCTCACGTCCATCGTACTCGATGGGATCCACGCTTGTTGTGTTTATCTGACGGGTTTGTTTTACTATCTACCTATTAAGGTCGGTATAAAAAGAAAAGGAAATGACTTGGCAAAGCGTCGCACTTTATGCCTACGTATTCTCATCAGAGAATGAGAAATCAGAGTCAACGTAGTTCGCCTAACTACGGGTGATGGGGGAAGGTGGCTCGTCAATACATCAGTATTGTGCCTACGTATTCTCAACAGGCTTGAGAGATTAGAGCTTACGTAGTTCGGGATAATACAATTTACGGCAATTCAGATTCATCTGTTTTTCCGAGTAGGGTTAACAAACAGTTCCAGCAGTTTAGCGTATGCAGCTCGACCCTTGGAGACTTAGGCATTACCGTTTGCGGTAGAACTGGGATTTAACGACACTCTTTTCTTCAGAAAAGCTTCCTTTGGATTATGGGCCCACGGGGCAAAAAGGTTTGAAGTTTGTTTTCTGTCTTTTACGGAAGAACTGTTTTTTATGTTTGTCTGTAGTTCGTACAACACTAGAGACTATGACCTGGGAGCGAATGCATCGCATATCGTCCAAAGGACGTATACTAAACATTCTAGACGATTGAGAGGAGGCCGCTCAATTATCATTACCCAAGTAGCTTAAGGCTCGTAACATACTTGTACTGACTTGCCTTTAATATGTTTTTTACTGTTGTTTGAGATGAGAAGAGAGAACAGGCTCAACTAAGGGGAGACTATCAAGTCCTAATGTTGTCATGCCAAGGATTCATCCTATGGTTGAGGTTTGAAACAGGGAACTCCTAGAAGTTATCATGCATAGGTTTCAACCTAAAGTTCTAATCATCATTTCCTTATCAAAGGAAGTGAGATTCCTAAGGAATCATGTCAATGATAAACAGAAACAGATAAAGCATCAGCTTAAATAGTAAACAGTAAACGACTGTAAAATGCATGCAATGCAAGTGAGGGAGGAAATGTGTGTGGGGCATCAGCCTCCACAAGCTCATCTCAACCTCAAGCCAAGTATGAATAACTGCAATCATAAAGGAAAATAAAATGCCATCAAGCAAATCACAAACCACACAGGCAAGGGAGCGAAGCTCTATCGAATACCAGCAAGCAAAGCCACACAGTAAAAATACAAGCAGAGGGAGAAACTCAACCTCTAATGCAATACAAGCAAGGGGAGAAACTCAGCCCTTAGGATCCTCTTAAGCTTATTCAACTACATGACCTAATCTAAATTCATCACACCAATCAAGTCACATCAATACAGTTGCACAGAAAGAAAACAGACAGTCAAGAAAGCAAATCAACAGCTTCCACAGCTTCACAGCAAAGCAATCTTCTGACAGCACTCCAGTCCACAGTCTGCAACTGTTCTTCAAGTCTATCATCTTCAAGAGAGTGAAAGGCACTCCATCTTCAAGCTTCAATCTTCAATAGGCTCCACCAAGAATGAAGAGAATCAATAAGATGATTGCTTGATAATGGGAAGCAGACAGGAAACCAAAGGAATCCTATCTGACACTCAACCAGTTATCATAGTGAGGCATCCTCAAAAGTTCTACTCATTGTAAATGTCACACATCCCTCCAAAGGAGAGATGAGACTTTAACATGAGGACTTTTAATCATAGGATGAGAATGGAATGGGAACAAAACCAACCATTATTTGAAGAAATATCTATTTCTAAAGCTCTCTCCTAAAGCCCTAATTTCCTAAGCTACACAAAACTAACAAAAAGGGAGGAAAAACTCCAATCCAAACTCCACCAGCCACTTCACACAAGCCTCATCATATCCATGATGTCCTCCAATGAGATCCAGAAGCCCACTATGCAAGGAAGCCCAACTTTGAGTCCATTCCAAATCAATCATCAACATTGAAACACCAAATGAAAAAACAAGTAGAATATTCTATAAAAAATACCAAAACACATTCTAAAAATCGGATTATTTTTTTATGGGAACATGCATTTACTAATAACCTATAGTTAAAAAATCAGGACCTAATTCATTTTCTAAGTCCTGCAATAAAATCCTAAACCTCAAGGTATCACAACTAAACCCTAAAGGGGAACTCCTAAAGTTCTAGTCCTAAAATAGCACCTAAATTCATCACAAAAATGTGAGAAAAAATCTGCAGGAGCATGCATATATAACCTAATCACAAGCCAAAAATCCAGCCAAGAAACTATACCAATTGCTCAAAAAAAATTCAACAAACAGATGAAGCAAACAATACAATTTTATTGTCAAATAAAATGTGAAAAAATATAGTAAAATGAAAATAAATGCTAATCATGATTTTTTTGTTCCTAAAATTCCTAAATTCATTCATGAATCAGGGGAAAAAATCTCAGGATTTATTGACTAATTTTCCTATTTTTAATGGATTAAAACTAAACTAGTATGAAATGAACAAAAATAAGAAAAAGAAAAGAAAATAGAAAGGAGCGCGTGGTGAATAGCAATTCTGGCCAGTTCAAATCTTGGGTTGGGCCCAGAGTGGGGTGTGAGTATCAATCTGATCACTAAGCCTAGGTAGTTCACTAAACAAAACGCTGCGTATTGGAATTGGTTATGTGGCACAACTTTAATCACACGATGCAGTTACCAGTCAACACATCCAACGAGTCCTCATGTTGCCAGCGCATTAATGCCTACGACGCCGTTTAGCTTCAGGTCAAAGTCAGAATTCAAAGCTCAATCGTAGCCGTGCATGATGGTTACTAGGTCAAGCTTCAGACAAGATCTAATGGTCCACAGCTTTCTTCTCCGTTTGAATTTCAGATTGGGGGGAACTTACAGACGGTGGCCCAGACGGTGGCGCCACCGTCTTCTCCGGCGAAGCAACTTACACAGGTCATCAAAAATTAACAAACCATACATCATTTCACTCAAAATCTCATGCTGATCACGAATCTGGTCTCAGAATTTTCTAACTCCCTCTGGATTTTCAAACCCGAAGACAAATCTAAAATATGCATCAATCTTGAATCTCATCAGAACCTCAATTAAATGCACAGATGCACTCATCACCTCACACTGATCACTATGCACTATCCAAACTTGATTAACAGTCCAAGAATCACCTAATCCAAGGCTCAACAGAAATTGATCATCAACCTATTTTGTCTCTAATTCACCAGTTTTTGATCCTAAATCCAACTACATGTCACCAGGATCCTAACCACCTATAGAATGCTAACTATCTCTACATAAATTAAGCATAAAAGTGAAATGCACCAACCTGTGTTCAAGCTTGTGACAGAAGCAGTTCTTGCACTCTTCAGCCTTCAAGAAAGTGCAGATACACTCCAAATCACTTGCTGAAGACAATGAAATCTTCAATTGATCTTGATTTGCCCTTGAACTCATAATCTGATTCTCACTTGCACCTCTAAAATTCCAACTTCATTCTCTGTTTCAGGCTTCAAACTTCACCAAAGAATGAACTGAATGCACTCATAGACTTATATAGGATGTAACTGAATGATCTAGATCCTTCTTAAAGGTTCAGAATGAGAAATTCAAATTTCAATTTCTCTTCAAAATCTCATTCATGGCAGTCACGATATCTCCTCTGTTTTTGCTTCAGGAACCTTCCAAAACACTCCTTGTGAACCACTGAACTTGAATGGTGGGGATTCATCCCTTGTTTTCATCCTATGGCTTGGATTTGAGATGTAACTTCCTTTTGAAGTAACAAAGCAAAAGGCCATGAAAATGAACTCAAACCTAAATTCTAATTATGTCATTGTTTCCAAAATGCAATTTCCATTCAAAAAATGCTATTATTTTGCCTTATTTGCACACATAACATTTATTTTGAATTTTTGATCTTTAATGCCCTTTAATTCTTCCTTTTTCAAAATTCCTTGAATCAAGTCTCTCCTTGAGCCATATCAATGCCTCCTTGATACATGGTCCAAGTTAAAACCCCATTTTGAGCAACTTTCAAGTTTAAAAAAACTTCATTTGAGATGTCTAAGTTGGTGAAAATGACCCATAACCAAAAATGACCCATAATCACAACTTCCAAAAATACCCTTGACTTGTCAAAGCTATATCTCGAGCTCTATACATCCAATCATGGACTTCTAGCACTCTATGGAAAGCTAAGAGAATAAGTAACAACATTCATGTTGACCAAAAGTTCATAGGAATCATCCTTCTAGGGCAAACGTGTCATGCAAGTTGGGTAACTTTCAAGCTCCAAATTCACATGCCTCAGATGACTTGTAGCTTGTCTGGCTCATAACTTGAGTTCTATAAACCCTATCAAGGACTTCTAGTACTCAAATTAAAGCTAAGATCATACTCTACAACAATTATGTTGGGGTCAAGATGATATGTGTCGCTACTGCGAAAATCGGAGCCGGCTAAACAGAAGAGTCGCCATCGTGCGTTATTTATCCCAAAGAAGGCAAAGGAAACGCTCAGAGTAAACCTAACGCAAAGACGGGAAAGGAATGGTCATCGCAACCAAATCCTGGATTCGGGAGTCGGTTATGCAAGGGGAAGGTATTAGCACCCCTCACGTCCGTCGTACTCGACGGGATCCACGCTTGCTTGGATTGTCTAAAGGATGCAAAACAATCTATCTACGGCTGCTAAATCTAAACGGGAAGAAACTGACTCGATAGAGCATCGCACTCTATGCCTACGTATTCTCAAGAGAGAAAGTCAGAGTCATCGTAGTTCGGGAAACTACAAGGAATTGGCTCGCCAAGATTTCGCGTCTTGTGCCTATGTACTTCCACACGGCGTGAAAGATCAGAGCTTTCGTAGTTCAGGCTAACTACGGCTAGACAGGGTGTTCTCGATCACACAGGGGTGAGAGATTAAGCTGGTTTGAAAGGTACGGGAACCTACGGGAACTAAAACTACGGTCTGGTCTCAAATGCGCAAGGGCAAGAGAAAAGGAAAACATCAATCATCAGCGGGAAAGTCTCGATCGCACAACAACGAGAGAACAGAGGGGTTAGTTGTTAGTGTGCTCGCTAGGATATCGCATCTTATGCCTACATATTCTCATTCGCTATGAGAAATCAGAGCAGCTGTAGTTCAGCCTACTACAGCTAAAATGGGGAAACGGGAAAAAGGGAAAAGGGAGCTCGCTAGGATACGACATCCTATGCCTACGTACTCTCGTCCGGCGCGAGAGATCAGAGCTAACGTTGTTCGACGGAAAAAATGAGTCTTGATTGCACGGGGGCAAGAGAAGGGGTCTCGATCGCCTGAACGCGAGAGAAGAAGGGTTTCGCTCGCACGGGGCGAGAACAAAGAGGAAGCAGGCCTACGCCTAAACGGGAAGGAACTTGGGACACACACGCAAGAACAAAAGACGTAGGAGCGAATGCGTCGCATGGTATTCTAAGGGTACCATACTAGATATCCTAGACGATTGAGAAGTAACTCCTCAACTGTCATTTCCTTCGTATCTAACGATGCGACTCACAACACTCGACGGTTGCCTGAAGACTTGAATACGACGACGATGATGTTGGACGAAGCAGCTCCGTTGGCTCCTGACATGCGCGCAAGCTCCATTCCAATCTTCTCCTCTCTGGATCTTTGATGATGACGCTCGAACCAGGAACAATGTAACGCTTAGACCGTCATGGTTCGACTTATACGAGAAATCGAACTCTAAGAGGTAGCGTATTAATATCCTTGTCAAAGACAAGATAGAGAAATGATATCAAAAATCATTCTCCAATTGAATCGTGTCACACGGCCAGCCAAAAATAAAATCGAGAATAGAATCAGATAGAAACGAAAATAGGAGAGAAATCCAACGCAAAACAGAAATAATAGTCTACTCCTAAAATACGGAAATTAAAGTTCTAAGGGAACTATATCCTAAAAAGAATTAAATCTTTAAACCTCCTTAACAAGAAATTAATACCTAAACTATATTCTAAAAATATTAAATCCTAACAAATTTTGAACTAAAGTTCTCTAAAGGTAACTATTAAATCCTAAACTATATTCTAACTAAAATATTCTAGGATATTAAAAATATTCTAACTAATATATTCTAATTAATCTCTACAAGAAAAATATATCCTAAAACTATAATATGCTAAAATATTCTAACTAAATATATTCTCTAATATATTCTAAGAATTGTTAAGCTACCCTATAAAAAAATTACCATTAAATTGTAATAAAAAAATTAACAAAATCATGCAGGGGGGGTAAAGGATACAGGGGGAGTGTAAATAGTAACAAAACTTTGGGCCCAGCCCATTAACCAAACACACACACCCGGGGAGGGGGGAAGTACACAAAAACGGAGGTGTGTACTAGAAAGAAAAACAAGGAATCCTCACAAACACCTCAGCTTCTCCGTCTCCCTCTACAAACTTTTATCATCACAAACAAACTCCAGTTCGTTCCCCCCTCGATGAATCTTGAAGAAAATCCATGAAGGTTCTTGATCTATGAAGGTTTTCTGGAAACGGCTGAATGGCTTGATGAAGATATGGTAACGATTCCTGACGTTCTTGGAATCCGAAGGATCTGAAGACGATGTTGAAGGTTTGGCAAGTGTAGTGAAGGTTGACGTTAACCTTGAAGATCCAGTTTGAAGCTTGGACGAAGATCTTGACGTTGAAGATTATGGATGAACGTGCAAAGATCTGATGCATGCGGTTCTTGAGCGAAGGAGCTCTGAAGAACACAGCGAGTTCCTTGAAGACCCCGATGATCTAAGTTCTTAAAGTTGTTGGACGATTCAGGAACGATGATGATTGCATGCGGTTCTTGAAGGTTCGATGAGCGTTGATGAATGTTCATCATCTCTGATGAACTTCTGGGAACCTGGAAGGAGGTTAAAGGTTCTGATGAAAGTTGATTTGAAGATGATGAAGAACCTGAATGTGTTGAAGATTCTGGAAAACGCATGAAGATCAGATGAAGACGGATGAACCTGCATGACGGAGCTCGTTGAGGATCTTTCAAGATCTTCGAAGATCTTGAAGAAATCTGGGCACTGATTAATGAACAGATGAGGAAATCATTGAAGGTTGATGAATCTCTGGAAAACGATTATGGTGAACTCGGTGGTGATCTGAAGAACATTGATGTTGTTGTTTGATTATCTGAAGAAAGAATCTGGAAAAAATTGAAGGAGCAATGAATCTGATGAAGATTTTTGGGAATTTTGGTTTTCCGGTGGTGGTTGCGACGGTCGGAGATAGTTAGGGTAATCGCCGGCGAGTGGTTAGGGTGGTTGGTGGCCGTTAGAAGGTTGTTGCGGTGGTCCGGTGGTGGTCGTCAGCAATTGCATGTCGGCTGGTGAGTGTTTCCGGTGAGTGGATGGTGAGTGGACAAGTGGCGAGAGGGAGAGGGAGAGGGAGCCACGTGGTGGTGGAGTGGCTGCATGGGAGCCACATGGTGGAGGGAGAGAGTGAGCGGATTGGTGAGGTGGCACACTCTGGGTGCATGCAAAAAATGAGGTGGAGCCAGTAGAAAGACACGCGTGGCAACAATATATAGATGACACTTGGCACGAATGGACTTGGGCTTTCTGAATTGGATAAACGGCCCACTAAATGAGACTGAGTGGACTTAATAAATGATTAATAGTCAATTAACCCAAACGAAAATGAATTAAAGAAAACTCAATTGATGCTAATACTGATTAATGCTAAACATGGATGATTAAGACTCAATTAAAACCTGACTCAATTAATAGACTAACTAAATGCTAATTAAAGCTATGAGACCTAAACAATTAACTAATACCTTAATTAAATCCTAAAACTAACTTTACTCAATTATCCTAAACGAATCATTAAGTTCTAACAACTAATATTCTAAACAAATGAATTAATACCAAATTAACACCTAAATATGATCAACACTAAACTAATATCTAAACAATGAACTCTATTTAAAAATAAAATCTATTATTAAAATCTACTAAAATTCTATATTATTTATTAAAATCTATATACTATTCTATTAAAAAACAAAAACCTAATATTCTAATAAAACTCTATTAAAAATCTATTATTCTATTAATTCTATTTAAATTCTAAAATGCAACAATTAACATCTAATTAATTCCAAAAAGAGAAAATTTTAAAATCTATTTAAAATTCTGAAAAAAGAATTAATCTTATTAAAACTATTTTAAAAAATCTATTTAATATCTAGAAAAAGTAATTAAATCTATTAAAATCTATTTAAAAAATCTAGAAAATAAGGGAAAAAAAATCTAAAAATACAGTAAAGTTAATTAACTCGATTAGAAAACAGATGCGTAAATTGTAGTGAAATAAGCGGTAAAAATCGGACACCGAAATAGCCTGAAAACACAGGGAACGAGCACCGATTCTCAAAATAAATCCTTGTATTAGCCTGAAATTCCTGAAGCGCCAGGGGAGGCTGCGATCCCGATAAAATCAATATGAATGAGAAAATGCAACATATGGGGTATGCGAATGCGAATGCAAAATGCGTCGAACCATAAACCAAATATGGGAACCGGTTGGTCAAATTTTAGGGTGCAACAGCTGCCCCTATTCAAACGGCTTGGACCTGAATGGTTGAAGAGCGCCCAACTTTCAAACATTCAAAGGTAGAAGACGGTTGAATACAAAAGAACCCTGAAATTTGCCAACCGCAGAAATAAACTTCAAAATTGCTTGAGGAATAGCATCCAATGAACTGAAGTTTGGTTGTTACGGCAACAACTGGTCAATTATCTGATAAAATTCTTTTTTTTTCAACGTCAATCACCCGTGTGACGCCACAGGTACTGAATCTTCGGAATAATGCTTCAGAAAGAAAACACCTTGACTCCCATCTATTATGGGATCAAATCTTGTCACCTCACAGTTCACAGCGAACTTGAGGAAAACTCTCCTGGGGAAATTCTGAATCGACTGCCAGGCACCTATTTCGACACAGGAGACAGCTTCAGAGGTTTGATATATGCCAATCTTTCTTTTTTTTTAGTGTCGACGTAACAACCAAATGTGGAGAAACAACTCCATTGGGGAGAAGAGAAGCTTAACCAAACAACTCTACAGGGGAACATACTCGAAAGCCAAGAGGTAACCAACCTGGTCTATGTTTCGACATGCGTATGTTTGAAAATGATGCAATGTTCCACACGACATGGAAATGATATGCACATGTTTTGATAGATGCAATGCCCCATACGACATGGATATGCTATGCGTTCTGGATAAGTGCAAATATGACGGTATATGCAAATGCAAATGTAAATGCAGGCTGCCAGAGAACACTAGGTCTGAAACCACTTTGGCAAAATAAATGCCGAAGGTAAAGCCAACTTCACTGAGGGATACCCGGATATCACAAAATCATCTAAGCAAAATAACTGCTGGAAAAGGGAAGGACGACCCTGCACGACGATGTCCTTTCTAAACCATTGGCAACCTGATTGTACTCGGTGGGGATTAACCAAACTGGGGTTAATTGTGCACAGCGCACTGCGGGGAATGCCCCTTCTGTCAAGGATATCAATCTTAATCTGCTGAGGATACTCCTGATCCTACTCTGAAGCGGGGTAAAATACAATCTCGACTCTTCCGGGGATAATACGTGACTTCCAATCTGCTGAGGAGCAGTAGTCCTGAATTAACAACATCCACACGGAATTCAAACATTAATCTGGGAGCTGATATCAATCGAGCTTTGTATCGGGGAATATGACAACATACAAGTCACTGGGAATTGTCGTGTCGAATATTTTTTTAGGCTTTTTCTGGTTTTAAGGATAAGAATTGTTTATTTACAAAATGGAAGATATGGGAAATACTAGGCGAGAACTAGCATTCAAGGGTAGACTACCAGACGAGAACTGATAGCAAAATAGATTAGGTTATCAGACGAAAATGGATTTTATGGTTTGAACATCAGACAGGGCTGATCGAATCAATAGATTAAGGAACAAATAACCAGACGAGAACTGGTTGAAAGCTAACATGCACCAGACGAGAACTGGTACAACAAACAGGTTAAAGAAACAGTGACCAGACGGGAACTGGTTGAAAGCTGACATGCACCAGACGAGAACTGATACAACAATAGGTTAAAGAAACAGTGACCAGACGAGAATTGGTAACAATAACAGACACCATACAAGAACTGATGTTTACAGAAAGGTTGACCAGACGACCACTGGTTGAAATACACCATGTACCAGGCAAGAACTGGTTAAACGAAGACAAGTACCAGGCAAGAACTGGTATTTACGGAAAGGTGAACCAGACGAGAACTGGTTACCAGTTTGCCAAGCAAGAACTGGACTTTGGAAACGACTTGGTTACAAAGTTCTGACACGTAACAGGTTTTATTGTAGGATAACGATCCAACAACGGTAAGGCCTTTTTCGGAAGGTCAAGGTTTTTGATGAGGGTAATGACACGATTCCCCGATACTCAACTCTGGCTGGGGATAAACAGACTTGCTTGAATAGCTTGCCCCAATGCAACTCAACTTGCCCCAATCTAACTCTTGAGAATATCACTCTGAACAGCTTGCTATGAGACGACCTCGAGATTACTTGCCCCGGTATCTGTACGACAAAGAGATTCAACCTCAATTAACCAACTATCAACATAGTTGGTTTCACTATCTCTGAAGTGACTTGCCCTTGAACGAGCGTTGAGCGACTTAACTTGATCTGATCACATACTAGAAGGATCTATCCTCAAATCACAGCGTTTTGGATAATTGCCCCTGATTGGCTCTCGAGAAGATTCCCTTCTGATCAGTTGCTTGTCAAGTAAACTGTCCCATAATCAACCGATACTTCGGGACTTGTCCTTAGACCAACTGATTCTGAACTCACTGAAAGTCAATGCCCCAGATTTACAGGGTTTCACAACATACACCATTTTGATCCAGACTGCTGAATTATTCAGTCCTGTTTGATTATTCCCTGTTGGAATTTCCTTCCTGTCAACTACTGACCTGTAAACAAAATTGTTTATCCCGAATGATAATTTTAATGCAGTGTTTATGCAAATTTTGAAAATTTTTGTGCTATCACTCATTTACGTGTCATGATTGTGAGTGACGAATGAACCAAAGTTCAAACGTAGTGCTGATTTGATCGGTGCAAAATGCAACATGGATATGACTAGAAAATCTAGAAGGAGTCAGGTTACTCAACCTTATCATAATGTGCTTTCAGAATAAACCTTACCTCAATTAGGGCTTTTAAGGGTTGTATCTTGGTCGGGTTCACGGTTCGTAAAGCAAAGGACATTTGGGCTCAAATTTTGATTTATACCCACCCCTTCTACGTGATGATCTCCGATCCTAAGGTTCAGTTAACCTGGCCCGGGCGCTCGCCTCTTCGAGAGGTATGTTGAATGGTAAGAACCATATTTAGGGAACTCACAAGGTTTTTTCTCGGAGTGACAGTTACTCCTTTTCGTTTTCGGTGTCTGTATCCACACGACTTTGGCGACTTCACTGGGGATTTTTTTTCTTCCTTTTTCATTCTTTTGATTCCCTAATTTTTGCCTGGACTGACTCCTTTTGAGTTCTTTTCGATTTTTTCTTTTGAAGTCCAGCGGGATGCCCTGATTTTTGCCTAAGTATTAGCTTTCCAGCTATTCTTTTCTTTTTACTTAGCGGGCTTTCTCTTCTTTGTTTCTTTTGGAACAAGTCGTGTGACACTGGTTGTCTTGATTGCTCTGAAAGGATTGTAACTGTCCCACTCTTGATTGGTGAGTTTTGACCATTGTGGTTGGCGAGATACGACCTCTTGAGAGGCGTAAACCGTGATTGGTCCTCGAATGGCAACACTCCTCTATAAGACTTGAACGCTCAGTCAAGTTAACTGACAACTACCCTGCCCCGGGTTAAGATGTGAGGGTTGAAAAGTCCGAAAAAACTTCTACTTCCTGGCTCGAAGTGGTTAACAAGGGACTAACTCCTTATATCTCCAGTGTTTGGGGATTTGAAACAATGCCTTGTACGTCATTGGTAAGGTTTTATCTGAAAGCATACGATCATCGGTTATGAGTATTCAGTTTCGTCATCCTCCCTCCAATCTTTGCTAATCATAGTGATGAAGGGGAGTAAATAAAATGCAAGTGTCAGTGAAATGCAATAAATGAGCGACAGCGACATGATTAATTCAGAAAAATGCATAGTCACTTTATCAACATTACCATTCGAAAACAAACAATGTTTAACAGCAAGTAGTAACTAACAGAAAAGAAACTACAAATGCAAATGATAAATAGTCTGAGGACTGTCAATGCTGAGGACGTCTGCCTGTCTGAACCACTGGCTTCTTGAAAACAAACTTTGAATCTACGAGCTTATACACCTGAGAAGTTGGTATGAACAAACAGAAATCCTTCTCGAAAGGAAATGCAGTCTTGGTCGATCAACTGTTGTACTTTCGCCTGAAAAGCTTTACAATCTTCAGTTGAATGCCCTGGAGATCCGCCATGGTAACCACACTGAACGTGGGGATTGTACCCAGGAGGGTAAGGCTCTAGCACAGGCTTAAGAGCTTTAGGTTCCACCAAAGAACTCTGGATCAAAGATGGTAGTAGCTGGCTATACGACATAGGCACTGGGTGGGAAGGAGCATTCCTTCGTTCCAAGTTGTTACGAGGTCGATTCTGATTCGGGAACTGATTCTAATAACCTCGGTCACGAGTTCGCTGATTTGCAAGGGAAGCGGCATAAGGTTCCTGATAGGGTGCCCCAGGCACAGTTGTCTGTCCAGCATAACAAGCCACAGGAGGTACTGATCTCTTAGAAGACGAAGAACCAATAGGTTTCAACGACTCATCTCGAGGATATTCAACATCTGGCATGATTGCATTGATCACAACTCCTTCTTCATTCTGATAGTCATAAAGAGATTCAGTTTCACTAGCCTGGCCGTTTGAAATAATCTAAATTTTCCCGATTTTTATGGCATGCTCAAGGCGTTCTCCAAATTCTACCAAGTCAGAGAAATTTAACGCAAGTCCAAGCATTCTTTTGTAGTACGGACTCTGCAGTGAGTTTACAAACATGCTTGTTAGCTCTCGGTCTAAAAATGGTGGTTGTACTCTGGCAGCAAATTCTCTCCATCTCTGAACATACTTCCTGATGGGTTCATTGTTCTCTTGAGACAATTCTTGCAACTGCATGCGATGAGGAGCCATGTCTAGGTTATAATCGTATTGCTTCAGAAAAGCTCTGGCTAAATCCACCCATGGTCGAATCTGACTACTCTCTAACTGCATATACCAACGCAAATATGCCCCAGTCAGACTATCCTGAAAGCAGTGAATCATCAATTTGTCGTCTTGCACGAACGAAGTCATTCTCCGGCAGAACATCACTAAATGTTGCTTCGGACATCTATCTCCTTTGTACTTTTCAAATCTCGGTGCTTTGAACTTATAAGGCAACACTAGGCCAGGAACTAAACACATGTCTGCAGCATTCAGGTTAACAACATCTTTGACTTTCAAGGCTTTAACTTGTTCTTCCAACACTTGGAGCCTTCTAGCACACTCAAGAGCTCTTGGGTCTACAGTCCTTGATACTGGGATCTCTCTTTGGATACTCGGCACAGGGAAAACAACACCTTGACTGTTGATAAGAGGAGGTTGTTCATTGCGGACAACAAACTGCTCACGTCGATCTCGGTCCATAACAGGAGGCTGCACAAACTGGTCTGCAATAAGGTTGTTCACTTGCGGAAGGTCTGCCTCGGAAGTAGAACCATACAGAGGGTTGGTCATCATAGTGAACCCTGCCAAGGTGTGAGCAGACTGGAAGTTGCTCTCAGTCATAGCTACCAATAACCTTCAACTGACTTCACTGCTCGATTCGGCTCAAATCTGCTTCAACCCCTTGGTCGTCTTCTAACAATCAACAGTTGTTCAGGCCAATCACCAGACAATCACCTTCAGAATCAAAACAACGGCTGGATCAGACTCTGGCTAGCTAGAGGATGATATGCAATATGATGCAACACGTTTATGCAAATGCAATACAGCAAATACGGGATCACAGCCCCTACAAATCTCTGAATACTGCTGCACTGCTGACTGAGTACGTTCGCTCTGAAGAGAAGACCAAAATAACGGGTTGGCTGGAAGTCAGGTTTCCTGCAAAAACCCTCCCACTCATGGGTATGAACCTAATCTGACAAGGCACGGCATCCTATGCGGGTATCAACGTCACAGAATTTCAAGAGCGATGATACGATACCCAGAAGGTGTGGCATCATCATCCCTTGAAGAGGCCTCACTTAGTCGAATTCCCAATTGATAGGTTCCCAGAGTCGACAATCCTCGGGTCAAACAACTTGTCGAGCCCTAAGGGCCAGGCAAGAAGCATCAAAGAGAATCTCGTCCGAGTGAGATTTCGCGGCTAGCTGGTGCGAGCTAAGCAAGCAGGCTAACCACTACTCTCTCTCTAAATCTATGTGTGTACTCAAGCCTGGGTTTTGGCTTCTCTCTCAAAGGAACAACCACCAAACAGCACAACAGCAACAGATAATAACAAAATGTGGAAATTGTAAATACAGTAAAATACAACATACAAAAGGTAAACATCCAAAGACGAGCAAACAAGCGCTAGGATTGACTCGCATAGGGGATATTCCTGTCCCCAGCAGAGTCGCCAGCTGTCGCTACTGCGAAAATCGGCGTCGGCTAAACAGAAGAGTCGCCACCGTTCATTATTTATCCCAAAGAAGGGAAAGGAAACGCTCAGAGTAAACCTAACGCAAAGACGGGAAAGGAATGGTCATCGCAACCAAATCCTGGATTCGGGAGTCTGTTACGCAAGGGGAAGGTATTAGCACCCCTCACGTCCGTCGTACTCGACGGGATCCACGCTTGCTTGGTTTGTCTAAAGGATGCAAAACAATCTATCTACGGCTGCTAAATCTAAACGGGAAGAAACTGACTCGATAGAGCATCGCACTCTATGCCTACGTATTCTCAAGAGAGAAAGTCAGAGTCATCGTAGTTCGGGAAACTACAGGGAATTGGCTCGCCAAGATTTCGCGTCTTGTGCCTACGTACTTCCACACAGCGTGAAAGATCAGAGCTTCCGTAGTTCAGGCTAACTACGGCTAGACAGGGTGTTCTCGATCACACAGGGGTGAGAGATTAAGCTGGTTTGAAAGGTACTGGAACCTACGGGAACTAAAACTACAGTCTAGTCTCGAATGCGCAAGGGCAAGAGAAAAGGAAAACATCAGTCGTCAGCGGGAAAGTCTCGATCGCACAGCAACGAGAGAACGGAGGGGTTAGTTGTTAGTATGCTCGCTAGGATATCGCATCCTATGCCTACATATTCTCATTCGATATGAGAAATCAGAGCAGCTATAGTTCAGCCTACTACAGCTAAAACGGGGAAACGGGAAAAAGAGAAAAGGGAGCTCGCTAGGATACAGCATCCTATGCATACGTACTCTCGTCCGGCGCGAGAGATCAGAGCTAACGTAGTTCGACGGGAAAAACGAGTCTTGATTGCACGGGGGCAAGAGAAGGGGTCTCGATCGCCTGAACGCGAGAGAAGAGGGGTTTCGCTCACACGGGGCGAGAACAAAGAGGAAGCAGGCCTACGCCTAAACGGGAAGGAACTCGGGACACACACGCAAGAACCTAAGACGTAGGAGCGAATGCGTCGCATGGTATCCTAAGGGTACCATACTAGACATCCTAGAGGATTGAGAAGTAACTCCTCAACTGTCATTTCCTTCGTATCTAACGATGCGACTCACAACACTCGACGATTGCCTGAAGACTTGAATACGACGACGATGATGTTGGACGAAGCAGCTCCGTTGGCTCCTGACATGCGCGCAAGCTCCATTCCAATCTTCTCCTCTCTGGATCTTTGATGATGACGCTCGAACAAGGAACAATGTAACGCTTAGACCGTCATGGTTCGACTTATACGAGAAATCGAACTCTAAGAGGTAGCGTATTAATATCCGTGTCAAAGACAAGATAGAGAAATGATATCGAAAATCATTCTCCAATTGAATCGTGTCACACGGCCAGCCAAAAATAAAATCGAGAATAGAATCAGATAGAAACGAAAATAGGAGAGAAATCCAACGCAAAACAGAAATAATAGTCTACTCCTAAAATACGGCAATTAAAGTTCTAAGGGAACTATATCCTAAAAAGAATTAAATCTGTAAACCTCCTTAACAAGAAATTAATACCTAAACTATATTCTAAAAATATTAAATCCTAACAAATTTTGAACTAAAGTTCTCTAAAGGTAACTATTAAATCCTAAACTATATTCTAACTAAAATATTCTAGGATATTAAAAATATTCTAACTAATATATTCTAATTAATCTCTACAAGAAAAATATATCCTAAAACTATAATATGCTAAAATATTCTAACTAAATATATTCTCTAATATATTCTAAGAATTGTTAAGCTACCCTAAAAAAGAAATTACCATTAAATTGTAATAAAAAAAATTAACAAAATCATGCAGGGGGTAAAGGATACAGGGGGAGTGTAAAGAGTAACAAAACTTTGGGCCCAGCCCATTAACCAAACACACACACCCGGGGAGGGGGGAAGTACACAAAAACAGAGGTGTGTACTAGAAAGAAATACAAGGAAGTTGGGCTAGAGGCCCACAAAACACACACACAGACACCAAAAACGGGAGAGGGGAAGAAAAAGAAAAAAAACGGAGGGTATGTGCTGCCAAAAAACATTGGGCTTGATGCCCAGTCCACCGCCACGTGATCCACTATCCATGTTTCAGCAAACCAAAACCCTAAATCCCTCAAACTCCCCCTTCACTGTTCACAAAAAAATGCGCCGTTCCCACTCTCTCCAAACTATCTCGCTTCGTTCAACCTTCTCTCAGAAACACACCCTCTGATTCAATCTCCTCAATCTTTCGTTCCCCCTCTCAATCGAATCCTCACAAACACCTCAGCTTCTCCGTCTCCATCTACAAACTTTTATCATCACAAACAAACTCCATTTTGTTCCCCCCTCGATGAATCTTGAAGAAAATCCACGAAGGTTCTTGATCTACGAAGGTTTTCTGGAAACGGCTGAATGGCTTGATGAAGATATGGTAACGATTCCTGACGTTCTTGGAATCCGAAGGATCTGAAGACGATGTTGAAGGTTTGGCAAGTGTAGTGAAGGTTGACGTTAACCTTGAAGATCCAGTTTGAAGCTTGGACGAAGATCTTGACGTTGAAGATTATGGATGAACGTGCAAAGATCTGATGCATGCGGTTCTTGAGCGAAGGAGCTCTGAAGAACACAATGAGTTCCTTGAAGATCCCGATGATCTAAGTTCTTAAAGTTGTTGGACGATTCAGGAACGATGATGATTGCATGCGGTTCTTGAAGGTTCGATGAGCGTTGATTAATGTTCATCATCTCTGATGAACTTCTAGGAACCTGGAAGGAGGTTAAAGGTCCTGATGAACGTTGATTTGAAGATGATGAAGAACCTGAATGTGTTGAAGATTCTGGAAAACGCATGAAGATCATATGAAGACGGATGAACCTGCATGACGGAGCTCATTGAGGATCTTTCAAGATCTTCGAAGATCTTGAAGAAATCTGGGCACTGATTAATGAACAGATGAGGAAATCATTGAAGGTTGATGAATCTCTGGAAAACGATTATGGTGAACTCGGTGGTGATCTGAAGAACATTGATGTTGTTGTTTGATGATATGAAGAAAGAATCTGGAAAAAATTGAAAGAGCAATGAATCGAATGAAGATTTTTGGGAATTTTGGTTTTCCGGTGGTGGTTGCGGCGGTCGAAGATAGTTAGGGTAATCGCCGGCGAGTGGTTAGGGTGGCTGGTGGCTGTTAGAAGGTTGTTGCGGTGGTCCGGTGGTGGTCGCCGGTAATTGCATGCCGGCCGGTGAGTGTTTCCGGTGAGTGGATGGTGAGTGGACAAGTGGCGAGAGGGAGAGGGAGAGGGAGCCACGTGGTGGTGGAGTGGCTGCATGGGAGCCACGTGGTGGAGGGAGAGAGTGAGCGGATTGGTGAGGTGGCACACTCTGGGTGCATGCAAAAAATGAGGTGGAGCCAGCAGAAACACACGCGTGGCAGCAATATATAGATGAGACTTGGCACAAATGGACTTGGGCTTTCTGAATTGGATAAACGGCCCACTAAATGAGACTGAATGGACTTAATAAATGATTAATAGTCAATTAACCCAAACGAAAATGAATTAAAGAAAACTCAATTGATGCTAATACTGATTAATGCTAAACATGGATGATTAAGACTCAATTAAAACCTGACTCAATTAATAGACTAACTAAATGCTAATTAAAGCTATGAGACCTAAACAATTAACTAATACCTTAATTAAATCCTAAAACTAACTTTACTCAGTTATCCTAAACGAATCATTAAGTTCTAACAACTAATATTCTAAACAAATGAATTAATACCAAATTAACACCTAAATATGATCAACACTAAACTAATATCTAAACAATGAACTTTATTTAAAAATAAAATCTATTATTAAAATCTACTAAAATTCTATATTATTTATTAAAATCTATATACTATTCTATTAAAAAACAAAAAACTAATATTCTAATAAAACTCTATTAAAAATCTATTATTCTATTAATTCTATTTAAATTCTAAAATGAAACAATTAACATCTAATTAATTCCAAAAAGAGAAAAATTTAAAATCTATTTAAAATTTTGAAAAAAGAATTAATCCTATTAAAACTATTTAAAAAAATCTATTTAATATCTAGAAAAAGCAATTAAATCTATTAAAATCTATTTAAAAAATCTAGAAAATAAGGGAAAAAAATCTAAAAATACAGTAAAGTTAATTAACTCGATTAGAAAACAGATGCGCGAATTATAGTGAAATAAGCGGTAAAAATCGGACACCGAAATAGCCTGAAAACACAGGGAACGAGCACCGATTCTCAAAATAAATCCTTGTATTGGCCTGAAATGCCTGAAGCGCCAGGGGAGGCTGCGATCCCGATAAAATCAATATGAATGAGAAAATGCAACATATGCGGTATGCGAATGCGAATGCAAAATATGTCGAACCATAAACCAAATATGGGAACCGGTTGGTCAAATTTTAGGGTGCAACAATATGAAGATCCTATCTTGAGTTAAATAGTATTGAAGTCAGGGGTCAAACTAGGGGATTTTACACTATCAAGTCTTAGAAACCCTAGCCTGAAACTTCTCAAACTCTTCAATCATGATGAGTTAACCTTGGAATCATCCTTATAACATATCAATGTATCAAACAATTAAATAATACCTTGGAAACTGCATACATATCAATGAAATGCAAATGATAATGCTAATGTGAATGAAATGAAACATAAGCTAGGTAAAGAAAAATTGGGCAAATTTTGGGGTGCAACAAAACCCGAAAGGGCGGCTTAGGCAAAAATGAGCGTCCCGGTGGATTGAAAACCCGAAAGGGCGGTCCAGGAAAAAGTTAGGGACAAAGGCGTTTCACTACATCAGATGAGTCGTCACCAACGCAGAAGGTCCTACCAGAATTCACTCCAACTGATTTCGTCAGAAGCATGGATCTTGGGGAGTTTTAGTCTTTAGGGATAGTTTGGTCATGGGATTCAATGTAACCTTATCCACTTTGACATTTTTCACTTGTAAAATTTCTATGGAATTTTGTCATTTGCAAGATTTCATCCTTGAATAAAATCAATTTTGAACCATTCTTTCCTTTGCAAATTTATCATTTCTTTTATTTTTGTTATGCAAAATATTGTTCGTTGATCAACGATAATTTTGAAAGCATTAGGGTCAAATTATTCGTATAAAACTTGAAAAGATTAACAAACGTAAAAACTTCAACTCATGGAGAAGGTCGAGGAAAATCATACTTCCCCGAAACCTCAGGGTAGCGAAAGCTTTGATATGCAATCCAATTACATTCCCAAATGAAGTGTAAGCAAGTCGAGCTGCTGATTTTCCTTTGATCATGAGCGGGTATCAAACCTTGAAGACTGTTTCCTCAAGGAACTTCTTATGATGATGTGAGGACTCACCCCAGTAAAAGATGTCTAAGCATTTGTCTGATTTTACTTTGACATCTCTGAACAACTTGTTTAGAGCGTGCGGTTTCCCTGTTGAGAATGGATCTACTTGTCAAGACTACATACACCTTTCAGCCTGGTTTCAGTGTGATTCATTCCGTCTCTCGAGTTCGGTGTGCTATCTGTCGATTCCCCGTGAATGACCGATCACTACTAGTAAACTTCCGCCTAAAAGTCCAGTCGTAACCGGCATTGTTTTAGAAGCCAAATCGTTATTGGTAGTTCTTTGGTCATCACCATATTTCTTGTTAAAGACCAGTCGTAACTGGCATTGCCTTAAAATCCACTCGTTGGTATCTTTTGATTCGGTCGTCACCACCTTCCCCAATTCCCCAGTCGTAACTGGTAGAGTTCGAAATCCAATATTTTTGGTTTTCTCTTGGTCGTCACCATACTTTCCCTTGAGGTCCAGTCGTAACTGACCTTGTCTGAAATCCACTCGTTATTACCTTTTGGTTCGGTTGTTACCAACCTTTTCCCTCTGAAGTCTAGTCGTCACTAGAAAATCCCTTGTGAAGTCTGGTCGTTACTAGTTGATTTCCGTTTAAAGTCCAGTTGTAACTAGCAGATGTTTGAAATCCAATTTTCATTGGTATCTTGTTGGTTGTCACCAACCTTCCCCATGAAGTTCATTCGTAACTGGCGTCATTTGAAATCCAATCGTTATTGGTATCTTTTGGTTTGGTCGTTAACAACCTCCCCAGCTAAAGCCTAGTAGCTCGCTAGCATTCTCGTAACCACATGTGTTGGTATACCCTGATTTGGTCGTCACCGTGTTTTCTTTCAAAGTCCAGTCGTAACTGGCATCCTTTGAAACCCAATCATCATTGGTACCCGGATTTGGTCGTTATTAATCTCCTTAAAGTCCAGTCGTCACTGGCATTGCTTGAAATCCAATCGTCATTGGTACTCGAACTTGGTCGTTACCAATCTCCTTTAAGTCCAATAGTTACTAGCATCGCTTAAAAATTTGGTCGTCACCAATTTCCACAGTCGAAGTCTTGTATTACCGATTGGATTTGAAATTTCATTTGTTGTTATCTCGGGTTGGTCGTTACCATTACCTCCAGGAAGTCTAGTGGTTACTAGCACTATTTGAGCCACTTGTTAAAACTGGGTGACATCATTCTCCCCAGCGAGACCTTTTTCCAGACAAAGTCTCGGAGATTTAGTCGTCACTAGTATCCCTAATATGTTTTGTCATTGTTTCTAGTCCATTCCTGAAGATCCTGTTTGAACTCTTCACTATAGGAAGCTCCTCATCTGATCATCCCCAGTGAGGTTCGTGTTTTAATTTCCCCAGTAGAAAGTCGCTTGTGTCCCCGGTGGAAATCTACCTCTTTCCCCAGTAGATTGTTTGCTCTTCCCCAGTAAGATTGTCATCTTCATTAGATTTTGGGCATCCTCATGTAAATTTTCCTCTCCGTTATCACTAGTCATGTTTGAACTATTGATTGTTATATCGCAATTTCCCCAGTGTCGGATCCACAATGCCAGGTCCCTGCGAGTAGTTACTCGTTGTTTTGTCACAGAACAAAGTCATGACATTAGGAATGACATTGCTTCTTTTCTGCAGAGTATCCTCCATGGACTCCATCAGGTTCCAAAATAGTCTATCTAGTTTTACCTGATACCCAACCTTTACGTATCCCGTCTTGTCTAGCCTTCCTACCTGACTTTTATTACACCCTGTTCTTCTTTCAGAAGCATATTTTGAGTATCCTTTTGCTGATGCTTTGGACCTGGTTCTTTTCTCTAGCCCTAGGTGATCCTTTTCTTCATTTACCAGTCCATTTATGTTACTTCTGGGCTCCCATAGGTAACAATTATTCTTGGATCTAAATCCCCTCATTTCTTCCTTACCCTCTTCATTGATCACCACACACTTGTCTTTGGAAAAGTGTACTTTTAAACCTTGATCACATAGCTGACTTATGTTTATTAGGTTAACAGTTAGTCCTTTAACTAACAGGATATCCTTCAATTCTAGAGCTTTAGGACTGTCAAGTTGTCTAGCACCTATGATTTCTCCTCTAGCTCCATCCCCAAAGGTTACATGACTAGATGAATGAGGTTTAAGTTTGATCAACAGATCCTCAATTGCAGTCATATGCCTGGAGCAGCCACTGTCAAAGTACCAATCCTCATTGGTTGGCATTCTTAGGGAAATGTTAGTTGTTAGAGTGTTGCACCACAAATTTTGGCCCCTTAGATTCCCATTATCATTTTAGGAGCATACTCATGAATTATCTAACCTTAACCCAGTGCAAGTTTGTCTTTGTCAAATTACAGATGAATCAGGGTTTCGTGCAGTCAAAATCAAAACTTCAAGGGTGTTATTAGTCAATGTTTTGGGCTCATTCAATTATAAAACAAGGTCAAGGGTATCATATAATGTCAATTGAGAATCCAATTTGAGGTTGTTACCCCAGCATCAAGAACAGTGTATTTCAGGGCACCCGATTAGGGTTTTTGACTAGTAAAAGTCAACTGTAGTTTGACTTTGATGTTGGAAGGTGTTTTAATGGTGAGATTAGGATCCATGAAGTTCATATAGCTTAATAAATTTCATTCAAGAAGTTTCAAAGTCTCAGGGGGTCCAGGGCGTCAACAGGCTACTCGGTAGTCACTAATCGGTCGTACGGTTGACCGAAAAGTCAACTCTCCAAATTTTAGGAATTGGACTTCATGTTGTTAAACAAAATTATTCCTTATGTCATATTGGACTTGCATATCAATTTTCATGACCATTGGATAAAGGATGAAGGAGTAATCGAAAAATCGGGAAATTAGGGTTTTGATAGGGGCTAAACCATAACTCCTTAACCACACATCCAATTGAGTTGGTTCAAAGCTCATTTGGAAGCTCTTGAAAAATCCTACAAAAGTACCTAAGTGGTCCATGATCATAAAATGCATAGATTTGGAGTTATGATCAAATTCATTTCTAGAAGGGAAAAGACACAGAGAAATTTCACTTTTAAGTTCATTTTTTAGCAACTTTGGGAGACTTTTTGGTCAACTTCCTTTGGGAAATTGAAACTCATGAAAACATGAATGTTTTAGAGCTATTTGAGGGCTTTCTAAAAAGTACTAGCACATCTCAAAAGGATTTGTGAGCTGAAAGTTATGGTCATGGCAAGTTGGTGGTTTTTCACTTTAGTCCCACATTGTCAAAATTCAAGAATTCATTCTTTCATCAAAATTTACCAAACTCAGCTGGTGAAACATGTTGTATATGATATGTGAGGTGTTTGTAGCATGAAAGAACCAAGGATTATGAAGAAATTTGAAATCTCCAAAGCCAAAGCAAGTGGCTTGCAAGTTGCTTTGCAACTTGCATTCAAAAGTGAAAAATAAGCATGAGGTGTAAAAGTGATTCTGAACCAGCCACAAGCCTATACCTCTAGCCTTCAATTAGTCACACTAATTCATCATTTTTCTTGACTAATGAGGCTTGCCTATCAGCCAAGAAAACCCTCTTATGGAGGTTTAATCAAAAAAATCCAAAACCTTTCTTCAAAGTGAAGAAATCTTCAAATCTGCCCCAAGCCACTTCCTTGCCTATAAATAGGACCCTCACCACTTCATTTCCAACACAATATCAATTCTAAAAACCATAGAAATTTAAATCTTTCACTATTTCCACTCTTTGCTTCAAAAATCACAAAAGTCACTTTTTCATTAAAACACAAAAAATCTGTCTTGCTACCAAGGCTGCCAAATTCATTTCTCTATATTCAAACACCCCAACAATCATCCACACAATCTCCAAATATGATATAGAAGGTGTCCAAACCATTAAACCTCTCAAAAACCTCATTTTGCAAAAAGTCAACTTCATCACCAAGTTACTTTGACCAAAAGCCACAAAATCAGCCATATCTTGTTCCATACATTTCCTTGGTGTTCTGATCATCCTAGCACCTCTCATATATCATTCCTCAACTGTCCAAAGCATTGAGAGGCATTGGTGGAGTCTATTTCTCCAACTGTCTTGAAGTTTGCTTTGTTACTTCACAAGGAAGGAATCTCTCAAAGCTAGGAGCACTTGAAGTTCCTCTGGGTTTCTTGGTGTTTAAACTTGCTCAATACAACCTACTAGAGGTATGTAAACACTCTATTCTTGCTTTGTACCATAATTCCATGATTTGTTATTTTGAGTTCATTATGTGAAAGATATATCATGTGTATGTTTCATGCCAAAATTCTATCATGACTCAAGAACAGCTCCTTGGTGATTTGAATCATATTTGAAATCATGATCATGATATGTGTGTATGTTTGTGTGGAACTGTTTGCATCTGTTTTGCTTCATCATTCATAAAATGCCACACTTTTCATATTAATTCCATAGACATGTCATTTTGGGTTGGGGTTAAAGTTGGTTTAGATTTAAGTTTAGAATCATCCATTTATGCATATATAACTTGTGTGTATGAGTTGTGTGGCTTATATGTGGGGAAAACCAAACTGAACTTCCTTTGTGCATTCAATTTGTTAAATTTTCACTCAAATCTTCATTTTGCAATAACATACTGCTAGGCATCATTTTCTTGCTTGAACACTTTGCTTTCCATGTATGAAGAAGTATGTGTGTAGGATTTGCTTGGTGTAAATATACTGCAAAAATGATTTGGCCTCTTTGTTGCATCTCACTTGACAGTTTTTGCACTTTGAATACTATGTCTCAACATAGACTGTTTTGAATCCTAATCTTTGCTTGAATCTATTCCATATCATGAATATGTGGTGTATAGATGTTTGATTTGACCTGAAAAAGCATAGAACCAAAACTGAACCTCAACACTTCTTTTTTTTCAAATCAACATGCAACTTGACATGCAATTTTTCATGACAGCTTGTTTTAAACTCTTCTCTTGCTTGATATTCATCCAACAACATATATGTGAACTGTTTGAGTGATTGTTTTGATCAAAATATGCATGTAACATGATTTGAGATTCTCATACTTTCACAAAAACACCAAAATGCAGTTTGCATGCCAATTCTCATACCAACCAATTTGAAACCACTTTCACTGTTTGAATTCATTTGTTTATATATATATATATATGTGTGATGTGCAGATGTTTAAATTGATCAGAATATGCATACAAATAAGAACTGCATCTTTCATGCATCATACTAGTGCCAAAATTGCAATTCAAATACCATTTTTCATAACAGTTGTTGTTTGACTTCAAAATGTGTTTGGTTCCTCTCAACATCATATTTTTGTTGTGTATACATGATTAGCTTGATCTGAACAGGTCTAGAACTGAAACTTGACTTCACACTGCACTTCACTTCACAAACCTATCACTTGGATCACCATATTTCATACCAGTTAGAATTGAACCTCACTCTTTGCTTTAATTCACTCAATGACATGTACTTGATGTGTGTGAGTGTTCATTTTGATCAATATGTGCTTTGAGGCTGAACTGCCATAGGTCGTGCACATCATTCATGAAATTTTGCAATTCACATGGCACTTTTTACCACAGTTTGATTTCATCCATAAAATTGTTTTAGATCCATTCATTATCATTTATATGTTGTGTGAGTATGATTATTTTGATTGGAAACTGACTGATACATGCGACTCACATCAAAATGCATTTTCAAGCTTCCCAACATACCTACTATCGGGTTTTAAAATAGGAAAGGAACTTCAAAAATCTAAGTGAACCATCTTGTTCCTCATGTTTTTCTGGTCAATTTGCATATAAATTCCATCTCAAAAGGTTGAGAATCGAGAAAGTTACAAGTGAAAATGCAATCATGTTTCTTGCCTTATTTTTGCCCAGCCTGGTTTTTGAGTATCCCATATATATTTATGGTGTGGCATTTACAAACAGATGTATAGCCACCCCAGTGGTAAGACCATATGCCAAAACACGCCTTGCACGCCTTGAACCTGAGTTCGACCCCTAAGGAGGGCAACTCTTTTATTAATTTTTGTCATTTTTAACCAAAATTCAAAAAATCATATCTCTCTCAATTTTAATCATTTTTCACCCATTATTTTTGAATTGTCTTCATCTTGATGTCTACTTTCATGTCATATTTTTTATTTTCATGTTTGCATAATTTTTCATCTCTTTTGACTATGTGCAAGTTGTGTACTTTCTGTGATCGTTTTGACAGATGCAGATGAAATTTTCTCTTGATATACTTGTAATTTTTTGTGATACTTGTTTGCATTGATACCCTTAAATGTTAGCCAACATGTTAAAACTTCATGTTTGATTGATACCATGTTCATGTTACTTCATCTGATAGCTTAATTAAACTCGATTTGTCATCACAGTTCCTGTTAATTCATCTCCTTTGATTGTCATCAATGCACCTTCATCTTTATCATTCCATATGTTTATTTAATGGTTTTCACCATGAATATGCCTTTATCATGTTGTTATTTTACTTGTTAAGTTGTCTTCTTTCCCCAAGTGATGAAGCTTGTTAGCTCTCATCCAGTTGCCTCTCCTGTCTACTTCCAAAGGAAAAGTCTGTCCATTTGACCCCCATGTCATGGATACATCCCTTATCCCACTCTTGACTTTGTTAAGTCACTTTAACCTTAGTTTAGAAGCCATTAGACTTTGCTTCAAGTCTAAGAAACCCACCTGTACTAGGAGTGTTCTTCAACTAGAACCCTAGGAAAGAGTTTGTCAACTCTGTGTAAGAATCATTATCATGATTTCTTACTTCCCCTTTTGAATATTACAACTTAGATTAGGGAGTTTTGTTAAACTCCAGACAAACATTGTCATGTTTGTTCCCCCTTGAACCTTGATCATAATCAAGTGTTCTTCTTCCCTTGTGAGGTGAACTACGATTGCTCTGATTCTATCCTAGTCAGGATACGTAGGCAGAAGATGCGATGTCTTTGCGAGCAAACTTAGTGTATATAACTTTAGGTTTCAACTCATGTCTTTTCCCAATCCATAATACATTTTCACAAACTTAGCAAGCAATCAAACAAAAGGTTCCTGTAGAGTACTACAGATGCTTAGGGTGCTAACACCTTCCATAGGTATAACCAACCCCCGATCCCTGAATCTCTTAGCGTTGTCTTACATCGCGAAAAAGGATTTTTATTTCTTTAGACCTTTCCTTTGGATAAATTAAAGTTCGGTTGTAAAAGAAATAAGATTCAAGTTAATTTAATAGCTTGATATCCAATTTTCACCGCAACATAGAGCTACAGTCTTGACAACCTATTGTTCTTGCTTCTTAGGTACTTCCTTCTTCTTGGGTTTGGCTTGATGCTGCCTCCAGCTCTGGTTGGCATGATGTTGCCTTTGTCCATGATGCTGCCTTTTTCCATGCTTACCATGGTTATCACTTCTTTGGCTAGGAAATCCATGCAACCAGAAGCATACAGCTCGAATATGCCCAAGTTTTCCACAGTGGTAGCATCTATGCCTTTGGAATTGTCTCTTGACTTGATTCCAATTTCTGTGTGAAGGATGTTGTAACTTTGAATGTGACATCCTTTGTACCTTTTGAATCTCAGGCTGCAACCTCTTGAGTTTCAAGACAAGATTTTGTTTTTCAACAAATCCTAGACCAGACCTATTTCCTGCAGTATGACCACTCTGAAGAATCTCCTCTAGGGTGTCAGATCCAGAGTTGAGCATCCTTATGGATTTTGTCATTTGCTCCTTTTCTCCTTTCAACTCCTTTACCTCTCCTTGGAGTGAGTTTATAGTAACTAGATGCTCTCTCTTTTCAGCTTCTAGCTCTTTGATGAGCTTCTTCTGATACTCTCCTTGCTCGTACAGTTATGTGCTTCTGATGGACAACTTCTTATATGATTCAGCTAGTTCATCATAAGTTAGCCCCTCTTCACTTGAGTCTCCATCAGATACACACACACTGTTGAGAACAATTACATGTTTGGATGATTCTCCTTCTGATCCACTGTCAGAATCTTCATCAGACCAAGTGACTGTTAGACCTTTTCCCTTCTTTTTGAGGTATGTGGGACATTCCTTCCTAACATTTCCATATTCCTCACACTCATGGCACTGTACTCCTCTGCTTTGGTTGGCTTTATCTTCAGCTTTTTCTTTGTCAGCAGCAAGCTTTTGAAATAAGGTTTAGACTTAGCATCTATCCTTTTGGCCAGTTTGTTGAACTGTCTTCCAAGCATGGCTATTGCCTCTGATAGATCTTCCTCTTTTTCATGATCTGAGGCCTCTGCAGAGTTTGAGACAAGAGCTATACTTTTGCTCTTTTTCTCCACAGCCTGATCACACTTCCCATCTCAAAAGTTTGAAGGGATCCAATGAGTTCATCCACTTTCATGTGGCATATGTCTTGAGCATCTTCAATGGCTATTACCTTCATTGCAAACCTTTTAGGTAGTGACCTTAGTATCTTCCTTACAAGCTTTTCTTCAGCCATCTTTTCTCCCCAAGCTCCTGAGGTGTTGGCTAGTTCAAGAACATTCATGTAAAAGTCATGAATGGTCTCATCTTCCTTCATTCTTAGACTTTCAAATTTTGTGGTCAGCATTTGAAGTCTTGACATTTTGACCTTGGAGGTTCCTTCATGAGTAGTTCAGAGAGTGTCCCAAACATCCTTTGCTAGTTCACAGTGGTGGACCAGTCTAAAGATGTTTTTGTCTATACCATTGAAGAGTGCATTCAATGCTTTAGAGTTTCCAAGAGCCAATGCCTCTTGCTCTTTGGTCCATTCCTCTTCAGGAATTTGCACAGATACTCCATCCTTGTCAGTCTTCACAGGATGTTCCCAGCCAGAGTTTGCAGCTCTCCAAGCCTTGTTGTCTAAGGACCTTAGGAAAGCAATCATCCTAGGCTTCCAATAGTCATACTTAGAACCATCCAGAATTGGAGGTCTATTGGTGAATCCAATATCTTTATCCATAGTACCAGAATTTTGTTTCCCTAGATCTCACCCAGTAATAAACAGGCAAGGTGCCTGCTCTGATGCCAATTGAAAATTATGGCCAGCCCACGATGGATGTTCTAACAGAAGTTATAACATCCACTGTGACATTCACTACAGACCTATTATTATGCAGTAATTATAAAGCAGTAAATAACACAGTTGGTTGTTGACCCAGTTTAGTGCAACACACTTACATCTGGGGGCTACCAAGACAGGGAGAAATTTCACTATTAGTAGAATTAATTCAGAGTCAAACCTCCAGTTTGCACTCCTCACTTAAAACCTACCCAATGACAATTTAACCTAGAGACACTCTAGACCTGAGTATACCCACTCACTCCCTACAATCACACACCAATGATATCAAACAGTTACAAATTAAACAGTAGAATGAAGAGACACTTCAACTACACACACACCTTGATCTTGCTTCAAAGCTTTGATCAAGTGACACACACTCTTGCTTAACAGCTTCGAGTGGTACACAGCCTAGAAACTACCTAACCAATGCAATCAACAGTTGCTTGGATTACAAGTGTTCCTAAGACACAATCGTGAAGAACAACCTCTTCACTTCTAAACCACTGTGGTGATTTCTCTGCTTCTCTATCTCCAACAGCTGCCTTCTAGGATTGCTTCTCCTGTTATTTATAGCAGCAGACCAGTCCTTGGGCCTGGGTGCATACATTAGGTTTTATCCATCATAAAACCTCTCTTTAGTATTCTGCACGTTTGCCACTTTAATCAGGTACATATTAGTTCCCCTAGGGCGTCTAAAATGTCTCTTGTATTCCAGCCTGAGCTTCTGAGTTGTTTCCTGAGTTCTAGCTACCAGAATAAAAAACTTCCGCTTGATGTCATACGACCTATGTCATAACATTGAGTATGACATCCAGCTTAACTTATAGTTAGCTTAGTTAACTTACCCTGCCCAGTCTATATTATGAATGTAACAACATCAGACATGACATTCATACATGTACTAATATTTTGCCACAAAATGCAGCCAATCAAGAGCACTTACACAAACATTTAATGCGCAATTAGAATGAAAGTGAGGGAGGAACAAAGTGTGGGGTAAACACCACCACAAGCACATCTCAACCTCAAGCATGCAAATGGAAATGCAAGAACCAAAAGAAAATGCACACATAAGCAAATAAAATGAGCTCAAACAAGTTCAAGCCAAAAGTGAGATGCAACGGGAGAAGTCATGACCCCTCCAACCATTCAAGCATCAATCACCGAAGAAAATCGGGAGGAAAAAGTGTGGGACAGCAGCCACCACAAGCGCGTCTCAACCGAATCGTTCTTCAAATTTATGCAAAGATCAAATGATAAACATCACATTGAACAACATATACGAGAGAATGCATTCAAGTGGAAAACAAAACGCATGTCGACAAAATCATGATTAAACAATCAAGAACAACAACATATATCCAAAACAACTCACTCCTAATGCGTCATATTGATCCATGAAGATTCAAAGTGAGTGAGCACCAAAACAAGCATGAAAAACAACAAAACAGGCCTGCAGGTACAGTGTTAATCGATTAACACCAGAGGTTAATTGATTAACCAGTCAAAAATGCCTGAAAATTTGAAAATTTTTGTTGGTTAATCGGTTAACCAATTGGTTAAACGGTTAACACAGTGCCAGAAGCAAAAAAACAATAGCAGAACAACAATTTCAGCACATAAGCACTTATCCAATGATCCGGATTATCACATAATCAATTACGCACGAATTTAAACCAGAAAACAGTGATCCAACCAACATGTAAACACAGTAAACCAGCAAGATCACAGATCATATGAATCAAATTAGAAAAAAATCAATCGAAAATGAAGATCCACATGCTAATTATGCAAATAAGCTCGAAATCAAAATTGGATCAAGAATTCCAACCGATGAAGCGGAGAATTGCTTCGGTTAGTGTTGATTTACTCCAATTATGCAGATCCGAGTAAGAAACCCGAAGATCCTTCAAGATCCAAGTGATTGCTTGTAGTAGAAATGAAGATCCACCCAAAATTAAGCCAAAATAATCCAAATAAGCTCCTTCCAAGCAACTTCAAAATTCAGATCCAAACTTGCACGAAAATTGGATGAAGAAATTGAGATGATGATGATCAAGGATGAAGGTTTAGCTCTTATAAATCAATGATTATAATGGAGAATCAAGGATTTCAATGTGAGAAGAGCTTTGGTGAGGGTTTTGGGAGATGGAAAGTTTAGAGCAAATTGAGAGAAAATGAGAGTGAATTCTGAAATGAGAATGAAATTATGAGGATTAGATGTGTGAGGTTTGGAATAGATCAATTAAATACCCATTAGGCTTGGATCCAAATGAGGCTTGGAGCGTGGTTTGTGAAAATTGCTTTGGAATGAGGAATGGAAAGTTTGGAGGGAATTTGAAATGATTTGAAGGTTAACCAAAATTCAAAATGGTTCTAGATCCTTGCCTTGGTGAAAAAATCAACTCACAAGTGATCAAATTTGGACCCCAAAGTGGCTTCACTTGAAAAATTACGTACAGAGGAAAAATCTACACTGGTTAATCGGTTAACCATATGGTTAATCGATTAACACCTTTGAATATTTGAATTTGACCTGATTTTGACTTGGTTATCGGTTAACCGTTTGGTTAATCGATTAACACCTTCAAAATTTGAATTTTGGCGCCTTATGGAGGGAAATCTGCATATTTGCCCGTTTTCAACCGTTTTAAGCCCTGTTCAGGCTCTTAAACTTACTCTTGAATACTGGAACCGTGAGAATGATCGATATAGCTTAAATGCTGCCTTCTGATCTGAAAATGTCCTGCGAAATAAAATAAAATCGACCGCTCAATCGCTGGGAAAAATAAATGTCGGAGCCTCCGATGCTCGCTGCTCGGTCTTTTGTTCCAAAAAGAGCCTTGAGCCACAGGAAAACCTTGATCCCCTGCCTCAAAAACAAATGCTATGATATGCGAAAAATGAAATGAAACACAAGCCAAGTACTAGAACCGGTTGGTCAAATTTTGGGGTACAACAATGTCCTATCGAGTCTCCTTTTTTTCTTTTTGCGTTCCCATTTCCGTTAAGCAGTAGGCTTTAGATAACTCACCCTTTGGTTAGATAACAAACATGGATCCCGTTGAGTACAATGGATGCGAGGGGGTGCTAATACCTTCCTCTCGCATAACCGACTCCCGAACACAAGATTTAGTTGTGATGACCTTCTCTTTGTCCCTTCTTTCAGGTTTTCTTTGATTGTTTCCTTTCCTTGTGTTGGGATAAATCACGTTCGATGGCGACCCTTCTATTTTCCGCAAGGTGTTTTTCACAGTTGCGACAGCTGGCGACTCTGCTGGGGACTCTGGTTCCCTATGCGAGTCAATCCTAGCGCTTGTTTGTTTTTGTTTCATTGAGTGTTTATTTTATGCTTTATGTATCTTATTTGTTGTATGATATTGCATTTTTATTGAACTTTTGCACTTGATTATTGTTATCATATTGCTTTGCTGCTGCTATACTGTTGGGTGGGTTTGTTCCATGAGAGATAAGCCCACTATCCAAGCTTTAGTATACACTTAAGATTGGAGTGGAGAGATGTGTGGCTTGTGTGGCGTTTAACCATGTGTAGTTGACACGAAATTCATGTTCAGACGAGGTTTTCTTTGGAGATATTCTATCATGCGCGTCTGGTGCAGTTGATAGGGTGTTGACTTATAGAGATTATGACTCTGGAGACCGTTCATGGAAATCGGTTGAGGCCTCCTTGATTGATGATGATGCCAAACCATAAATGTTGAATATATAATCATTTCTCAATCTGAGAGTCTGGGATACTGATGACCTATATAGGATGCCTCTGTGCAAGACTAGAACTCACATGTGAGAGGGGATGGGTTTTCTGCAGGAAACCTTGAATTTCAACCAACCCGGTTTTCTGGCCTTCTTGTCAGTATGGACTTATCAGCCTTATATTCTGGTATTTTAATTATCTCAGTGGTCTGGTATTCTAGATTTCTTGTCAGAGCAGAGTTCTGGTCTTATTCAGTCGGCAGCACAACAACTATTCTAAGCATATGGATACCTTGATCCCATGTTTGCATTTGCATAATCATTTTGCATCTGCTTGTATGTGTATTTTCAAGTTCTCGTCTTATCCTTGATTCCAATTATCTGAGGTTTATAGAGATGGATATTGGTGAAAAGAAGATTATTCTGTACAAGTTCCCGTCTTATGGATTGGGTCATCTTCATGATTTGATTGCTCTGGATGATTTTGATGTTCTCGAAGACTTCAAGAAGGATTATGAGAGAATTCTGATTTTTGTCCGCAACGTTACTGATTATGAGTATAAGGTTATCCACACTCTTCTACAGTTTTATGATCCTCTGCTACGGTGTTTCACGTTTTCGGATTATCTGTTGGTTTCGATGTTAGAAGAGTATGCATTCATCTTGGGAGTTCCTGTCCAGGATAGAGCGCCTTTCTATTATTTTGAGGAGGATCCTGATCTCAGCGATCTTGCCGCCGCTCTTCATTTGAGCAAATATGTATTGGTGGATAATGTTGCTAGCAAGTGAGGAGTTTCTGGATTTACTCTAGATTTCTTGGTGAGCAAAGCTCGAAAGTATGTTGAAGACGGTTGTTAGGTGGTTTTCAACTTCATCTTAGCTCTGTGTGTCTATGTTATTATTTTTTTCCGCAATGTGGCGGATTTTGTGGACGTGAGTGTTGTTCCCCTCTTCACAACAAAGAATCTCGTACCTACTCTCTTAGGAGACTTGTATCATTCTGTGCATTATAAGAATGATAAAAGAAGAGGAAAGATGGTTTCTTGTTGTGCACCGCTTCTTCATAAGTGGGTTATGGATCACCTTCCTCGTTCTGGAGCCTTTATTGATTCTAGGAATTCTTCTGAGCAGTCTACGAGATTGATGGGTTTGACTGCGAATGATATTGTCTAGTTCAACTGAGAGTTGCTTGGCAAGGAGATTATTTCTAGCTGTGGAAATTTCTTGAATGTGCCTTTGATGGGGAGAAAGGGGGGAATTAATTATAACCCTTCTCTCGTTGTTGGACAGTTTTGATACGCCTTGAGGGAGCCACCAAAAGATAAGGATATTCAAGAGTCTTTATTATTCACTGAAGAAGTTGACCCAGAGCTACTGAAGAGAATTGTAGATGCTTGGGGTAAGATTCATCGGAAGGGAAATCTTTCCTTGGGCAAAAGTGATTGTAGGGCCTATGATCCTTATGTAGAGTATATTCAGAAGAGGGTCGAGGAAGTGTTATTGACATTCTCCATTGAAGAGTTTTTGTATCCATTGATGATCGAGCAGCCCACGACCGTGGATACTAAGAGGTATAACAAACTCTGGATGGAGAAGGAAGAATTGTGCAAGGAGAATGGGAAACTGAAGAGGGAGATTAGCCAGTCGGGTCATGATCGGAAGGAAGTTGTTTACATAGCCAAAACAAAAACAGAGATGTTGACCAAAAAAGAGAAAGAATTGTCAGATGAGGTCAAGAACAGAGAGCGAGTAGGTCAAGATCTGAAGAGCACAAATAGTATTCTACAACATAGAAATAAAGATTTGGCTAAAAGAGGAAAGAAGATAAGCTTTGTGATCAGATTGAGAAGCTGAAACGACAAATTGAAGTCAAGGAGAGAGAGGTTATAGCAGAATAATCTCACAGGTGCAGAAGTGAGAAGCAGCTCAATGAAACATTGTCAGCCATCGAATAGCTCAAGATTCGAGCAGGAGTAAAGAAGCCTAAGCTCGAAGATCCCAAACTTGAGGATGTCTTCGGTTAAGATGCTTGGGAGGAACATTATCGATATCTAGGAGGTGTCATACACAGGAGAGATATTCTCATCCAGGAGTTGATTCAGAGATCGAAGCATCTTGATACAAATAAGCTATTCAAGGAGATTCATACTTGGTGCAAGGAGCATAGCGGTTGGGGAGGGATGTATTTAGTAGATATTGATGATATGCCTTAGTAGATTTTCTTTTTTGTGTATCTGATCATTACCAGGCTTGTTGGTTGGGATAATTGATTCTTGTATTTGGTCCTCTTTTTTTTCATTTGTGGATTGTATAAGTTGACTCGTTCTCATTCTCTTATATATGAGCAGATCTTATTGGTGTTAATGTTCATTTATATAGAAATTGGAATCAAGGGGTAGATCACACTGGAAATATACAAACATGTTTGCATTTTACATTTGCATATTCATTTGCATAGCAGGTGTTCTTGGTGGTTTTTTTCTCATCTCTGTCTGTTTTCTCTTCAACAGGATTGCAGACCTTAGCTTTCACAGGTATTCTGCTAGAGGAAATCAGCGAAGGGTGATGGAGCAAGTTCAGGCTGAAATTTAAGAGGTTCGAACTTGCATGACTCAGTTCTTGGAGTTAATGCAAAATATGGCTCAGAGGCAGGAACAATTAAGAACCTTGGTCCAACCTTTGATTGTTCGTGTTGATGAGGAAGGTGTTGTTCATGGTGGTGCTAGTGTGGTTCCTTCGCCTGTTGGTTGTGCTAGTCCTCAGGATGATAATATCCCTACTGTTGTTATCGCTCCGAGCGGAGGCACTGCTGGTCGAATTCCTATAGTAGTTGCTGATGGGGGAAGTGTGTGTGCTTTACATGGCGCCGTTGGCCATCAGTGTGAAGAAGATCGTCAGGAGGAAACTTTTTCCATGCGTGATTTGGATGTTGGTCTTCCGTCTGAAGCCGACAAAAAGTTTAAAATGATTGAGGAGAGGATGTGCACCTATGAAAATAAGAACGCTATGGGTCTTGATATGACAGACACTGACTTAATCCATGGGGTGAGAATTTCACCAAAGTTTAAGGTTCCGGATTTTGATAAGTATAAGGGGACTCCTTGCCCCAAGACTCACATTCGAGCATACTATAGAAAGATGTCATCCTACTCGGATGATGAGAAACTTTTGATGCATTTCTTCCAGGACATCCTGGTTGGGGCCTCATTAGAATGGTATATAGGATTGGAAAGGATCCATATCAAGAGCTAGAGGGGCCTCACAGAAGCTTTCGTCCAACACTATTAGTATAACAGCGACATTGTACTGAACAGGATACAACTGCAAAATCTCTCTCGGAGAGGTAATGAGATCTTTAAGGAATACGCCCAAAGGTGGCGTGAACTAGATGCAAGAGTTCAACCTTCGATGATGGAGCGGGAGCTTATTGATATGTTCATGGCCACGCTTCTGGGGACGTATTACGAAAAGTTGGTGGGATATATGTTAGTTGGATTCTCAAATCTTGTAATGGCATGGGAGAGAGTCGAAAGTGGAATCAAGACTGGTAAAATTCCGAGTGGAAATGGATCCTCAGCTGGAGGAAGTAGAAATCCATATGTAGGAAACCCAATGAAGCGGGAGGGTGACACTAATTCCATCTCCTCCTATCATGGTAAGGGCAGAGCTCAGCAAAATTACACTCTGCAAGTTTCTACCATAGTCATTCTGGCTGCGCGTCAGCAACAGACTAATGCTCCTCGTCGATATCCCGATAGGCCGAGAGTGGAGAATTGACAGTTCAAAGAAGCACGCGTACTGGTTGAGTTCGGTGGTTCTCAGAGATGGGCCAGGTTCTTGAGGTGCCGCTAAAGCAGGATAAGTTTGGGCTGGGGTACTAGCCATCCAAGTCAGCACAAGATCCCTTAAGATACAGAGGTCCTGTCAGATTTACTAGCGTTGGGGTTATCTTTGACAAAATTCATACAATAGGGGATGATGAAGTGGACAGTGATTGTGATATGGATGCCTGGATCTGTCCCTGTGTTCCTGGTCAAGAATTGTGCAACTGGTCTGCCGAAGAAATCTTCCAAGTCACCGATGAAGAGTAATTTTTATTATTTTTGTATATGTTTAGTCATACGTTCTGCCCAAGGCGTAGTGACTCATTTTGTAGGGCCCCTCTATTTTATTTTCTATGTCATCATGAATAAAAGACATTTTACATTCAAATTTTTGATCCCTGTTCTTCCTTTTTGCTTTTACATTTATTAAAAGAAAAATGGCAATGTGTTTTTGTTTGTTCATTATTGCATTCATAATAAGCATAAAACATCATTCTTGCAGGTTTCTTCTCTCATATTCCACTGATTATGATTCAGCTATGGCTCGATATGACTTTGATAATCCCATTTATCAAGTCCAAGAAGAGATTGACGAAGACTGTGAACTACCTGAGGAATTAGCCAGACTTCTGAAATAGGAGGAAAGGATCACTTTGCCTTATCAAAAGGATATTGAAGTCGTCAATCTGGGTACGGAGGATGTTAAGAAGGAAGTTAGAATTGGGGCCGCCTTGGAAGACAGTGCCAAGAGAAGATTGGTTGAAATGCTTCGAGAGTATGTGGATATCTTTGATTGGTCTTAGCAAGACATGCCTGGGCTTAATATAGATATTGTGGTACATCGTTTTCCTCTCAGAGAAGAGTGTCCTTCGGTCAAGCAGAAGTTGAGAAGAACTAGACCGAACATGGCTGTCTAAATCAAAGAAGAGGTTCAGAAACAGTTAGATGTCGTGTTTCTTGTTGTGACAAATTATCCTCTGTAGGTTGATAATATTGTCCCTGTACCTAAGAAGGATGGAAAGGTCAAGATCTGCGTTAATTATCGTGACTTAAACAGATCAAACCCGAAAGACGATTTCTCGCTCCCTCACATTGACGTGTTGATCGATAATACTGCTTAGTTCTCTGTATTTTCCTTCATGGATGGTTTCTCTGAGTATAACCAAATCAAGATGGCCCCAGAGTACATGGATGTAAGTAGAGTCTCACCTAAGAAGGGGGGTGAATTAGGCACTCAAAATCTTTTTTCGGTCATGATGTATATTTCTTGTTTTACTTTCCTAAAAGTTACTAAGTGAAGAATGCAGTAAAAGCGGAAAGTAAAAGAGACACGACGATGTATCATGGTTCCCCTCACAACCCGAGAGTACTCCAGTCCCCTTTCAACATGAAAGATATTTTTCAATATTGTTAGATCCTAAGACAAGACTTCTACCTAGTCTTTCTTATACAAACTCTAACCAATCAAACACCAAGAACAATCCTCTTGGATTTTTCACTATGTCCAATGAGAAAAATCCTCTCAAAATGGACCTCTTGCTTCCAACAATCCTGGACAGCAAGGTTACAACTTTACAAACTTATTTCCAACAATCCTGGAAAAATAAGATGTAATCAAAGAACAAATAAATTCTGATTTGAGTAAGTTGCATCAGTCTTCAAATATCAATCTTGCGACTGATCTTCTTCTTGAGATATCAACTCTTATATATCAAATACAAGTGTTTAAGAATAGAGGAATAAAACTATGATGAAATAATGAAGTTTGAAGTACAGTAGTTTCACTCTTGAAAATAAAGAATTTTTGACACTTGTGAAAATTTGGAATTTGAGATATGAAATGAAATTTGAATTTTTGCAAGGTTAATCTCAAAGTCTGAGATTATGAGGTATATAAATTCCTCTAAATATCTTTTCAAAAGAGTGCAAATAACCAAGAGTTTCCATGGTTCAAGAAGAAATGAGAAAACAAAATTCTGCCAACAAATGCAATTTTCTGGCTCACTACGCCAGTGGTAATCGGTTACCATATGTGGGTAATCGATTACTAGCCTCAACGTTTTAAAAATTATAAAAGTTTACACATGGTAATCGATTACCAGGAAATGTTAACCAGTTACTTTGAACAGATTTTTCAAAAATCACTTTGAGATAGAGACAAAAATGCATTGTAATGGTTTTAAAACAATTTTAATATGATATGCAAGAATGAGAGATGAAGTTGAACACTTGTACAAGCTATATAGAAGCTGAAAGTTGTACCTTCATTTGTGTAGAACTTTGTCTTCATTCTTTACCAAGTCTTGACATATTGATTTGACATTGAAGTTCTTCAAGCTTGATTTCTTTATGATTCTTTTATCCATCCTTGTATGTTATAGAGTGTGTCGTTATCAAAACCGTTTGAGAAGCTATGTCTTCACAGCCTCCCCCTTTTTTATGATGACAACATCTTCTTTTAAAGTTTTTGTGGCTTTTATAACAAGTGCTCAAGTTCTCCCCCTCGGATGATGCTCCCCCTTAATCTATAATTTAAGAGAGTCTTGAAATTATCTCCAAAAATTGTTAGAAGAGCAAAGAAAAACAGTATACAAACACATACAAACACATGAACGTCTTCTCCCCCTTTGTCAAAAACAAAAAGGATGGGAAAAGTTTTTCAACAAGAACACACATGTGGACAAAAGACTAAACACAAGAACATAAAGTAGAACAAAACATGTCATAAATACAAAACAAAATATAACGAACGAAACCGAACATATTGTACGAGTTACAACACAAAAACATAAAAATAGATATCATTGTTCAATCACTTTCATACATAACATCCTCATCTTCATTTTCTTCTTCATCTTCATCACCTTCTTCTTCTTCTTCTTTCTGAAGAGCTTGAAGTTGCTGCATAGCCAGTTGTTTGAACATTTTACAAATATAAGCCATGTCTTTCCTGTGTCCCCTTGCATTAAGATCAACCTTGTTTTCAAGAGCTACTATCTTTTTGTAGATAACCTCATTTATGTAGCCTTCTTCGGGAATAGGAGTAGCAGTAGAAGAAGATGTAGAATCCTTGTAGACAAACCGTTTGTCATCATTTTACATAATACCAGTGTTTTTTATAGCTATGGTGACATTGATTTCATTAGCCCTTGTGGTCATCATGGTATGTGGTTCTCGTTGAAGACGAATGGAGCTTGCCTTTAGAATGATGGAAATGATTCACCCATAAGGAAGTCCTCCAGCAATAGACTGGATATGACGCATGAACACATATGCTCAGTTGACCTGCAAATTTTTCTTAATCACAAACAAGAGCTGAACTTCCATATCACTCACTTGAGAATTATTGGAGTGCTTTAGACCAAGTATGTAAGCCAGGACAAAATGCAACATGTGATCAGTCACAGTAAGATTTTTAGCCAGCTTAAAGACCCTAGAAGTTTCAGGATTTTGTCTGCTTAAAAGCTCTTCTTGGGTTATCTTGGAAATTTCAATAGAATAATTCATGCTTGAAAAGTCTTTCTAAGGGTCAGCTTCTAACTGAATGTCATATCTGATATTTTCTCCTTTATAAGGGATGCTTAAGCATTAGCCTAACTCTTCTATGTTCATGGAAATTGTTACCCCTTTAACAATAGTTTGCAATGTTAAATCTCCAAATTTATCACGTCCCAACTTATAAGAAGCAAAGAATTCTTTAACCAAATCTGGGTAAACTGGTCCAACATTACTAACAAGCTTGTTTATGCCTTGAGTTTTCAAAAGTTCATGAAAATAAAAGCTATGGGAAAGAAAGGAATTGAGACTCACATATTTTACCAGCATCAATGGACGATTCTGGATGTTGAATGTCAGCCTTATTTCCTTGAGAATTTGAGCTTGTTCTTCTTCAATGGGTTCTGAACTTGATTCTCCCAATTTCTTCTTTCCTTTGTTTTGCATTTTAGGCGCCATTGCTGTTGTTGGAAGCTTTTAGGGTTTCACAGATGACATGGATTGAGATGAAGAGAGAGTAGCTTTGTTGAGGTATTTAAGGAGACAAAAGTGTTCGTGGGTATTGAAGGTGGTTGACCAACTCTTTAATGAAGAAGAGGAGAAGATAGAAGAGTGAAGAGAGTGAGTTTGGAAGAGTCAAAATGTCTTAAAAGTCTAAATAAGTTCTTTTTGAAAGAGTAAGAGAAATATGAAGTGGGTTTTAATGTGCTTTTGCAATTCTGTTTTAAGAACAAATTTTTGAAAAATGCAACAGTAGTAACCAGTTACCAGGTATGGGTAATCGGTTACCATACAAAAAATAGTAAGCATAAGTAAAAAACACACTAGTAGTAACCAGTTACAAGGTATGGTTAATCGGTTACCACACCAAAAACAGCAACCAGAAGAGAAAATTAAATAGTGGTAATCAATTACGAGGAATGAGTAATCGGTTACCACAAGCCAAAAAACAGTAACTGCAAATCTCTTAACCAACATGAGTTTTCCTTAAAGAATCACTTTAACATGTAATAATAAGACATAGTGCACATATTGAATGATCAAACATGTCATAAAATTGGTCATTACCTCATAAAACAAATACAATTTGTGAAAATTCTCAACTTTGATCATATAGAAAATAATAAACCATGTAGATAATCATACATTGGCATTATTTTTATAAAAATAATGAATTATTATTGAAGATTTACACATCACTTTCATCTAGAATTCCAAGTTCCCTTCGAATCTTGTAAAAAGCTTATTTTGGAAGTGGTTTTATAAAGATGTTTTCTAGTTGGTTATGTGTATCCACGAAAGTAACTTCAACGCCTTTTTGGAGAACGTGATCTCGTAGGAAATGATGTTGAATATCAATGTGTTTTATGCTTGAGTGCATGACATGGTTCTTTGTAATGTTAATCACGCTTGTATTATCACACCTTAGAGAAACGCATCCGAGATTCAGTCCATAATTATGTAGTTGTTGTTTGAGCCAAAGGATCTGTGCACAACAACTTCCTGCCACAATGTATTCTGCTTCAGTCGTGCTAAGAGCAACACATGCTTACTTCTTACTGGACCAAGAAACCAATGCATTACCTAGAATGTGAGAAGTTCCACTCGTGATTTTGCGATCTGTTTTACAACCTGCATAATCCGAGTCAGAATAACCTGCTAAGTTACAGATACTACCTTTTGGATACCATAGTCCAACATTGGTTGTTTCTTTGAGATACTTCATGACCCTCTTTACAACAGTGAGATGTGATTCCTTTGGATTTGCTTGAAACCGAGCACATAAACATACACTGAACATTATGTCAGGACGGCTTGCCGTCAAATATAATAGAGAACCAATCATACCTCGATACTTTGTGATATCAACTGAAATACCCGATTCATCTTGATCAACATAAGTTCCAGATCCCATTGGAGTAAACATTGCTTTACAACCATCCATGTTGAATATCTTCAACAACTCTTTGCAATACTTGGCTTGGTTGATGAAGATGCCATCCTTCAACTGCTTTATTTGTAATCCAAGGAAGTAATTCATCTTTCCCATCATAGACATCTCAAACTCTCCTTGGATCATCAACGCGTGTTCTTCACAAAGATCTTTTTTGGTTGATCCAAATATGATGTCATCAACATAGACTTGAACTAGTAAAGTGTTTTCCTTAATTTTCTTGATGAATAAGGTCTTATCTACTTTACCCTTTTCAAATCCCTTTTTGCATAGAAAATTGTTGAGTCGACCATACCATGCCCTTGGTGCCTGCTTTAAGCCATAAAGAGCTTTTCTCAACTTAAAGACATGTGATGGATTCTTGAAGTCTTCAAATCCAGGGGGTTGCTTGACATAGACTTCTTCATTGATGTAGTCGTTCAGGAAAGCGCTCTTGACATCCATCTAGTACAACTGAAAATTCAATGGACACGCATAAGCAATTAATAAATGGATAACTTCTAACCTTGCAACTGGAGCGAAAGTTTCTTCGAAATCAATTCCTTCTTCTTGATTATATCCTTGGCCCACAAAACTTCCCTTATTTCGAATAGTTATCCCATTCTCATCAAGTTTGTTTTTAAACACCCATCTGGTACCTATGATGTGTTTATCACTTGGCCTAGGAACAAGTTCCCACACTTGATTCCTTTCGAACTGGTTTAACTCTTCTTGCATGGCAATGATCCATTGGTCGTCTCCTAAGGCTTCATCGAATTTGGAAGGTTCAATTTGAGATGCAAACGCCATATTCAAGCATGCATCCTTGAGGTTGAGTCTAGTTGTAATGCCTTGACTAATATCACCAATTACTTTATCAATCGGGTGATCTCTATGTGTTCTCCATTCCTTAGGTAGATGATCGTCTTTTGAATTTTGTTGAATCAGTTCTTCTTGATGCTTAGATTGATCATTTGATTGAGAAGTACCTTCTTTAGAAACATCTACAAAATCATCATCATCACATAAAACAATTTCCTTCTTGGAGGGGTTAGATTCATCAAATTTAACATGCATTGATTCTTCAATAGTTCAAGATCTTTTATTATAAATTCTATAAGCCTTACTAGAGAGAGGGAGAGTAGTCAAGAAATATTCCTTCATCAAATTTCTCGTCAAACTTATTGAGATTGTCTTTGTCATTGTTCAAGACAAAGCACTTGCATCCAAAAATGTGAAAGTAAGCAATGTTTCGTTTTCTCCCTTTGAAAATTTCATAGGGAGTCTTCTTAAGAATAGATCTAATATTTACTCTATTGATTACAAAGCATGCCGTACTAACCGCATCCGTCCAAAAATATTTTGGAAGATTCGAATCGTTAAGCATTGTCCTTGCAAGTTCCACCTATGACTTGTTCTTCCTTTCTACAACACCATTTTGTTGAGGAGTCCTTGGTGCTGAGAAGTTGTGAGAGATTCCATATTCTTCGCAAAATTCTTTGAAAGGAGCATTTGGGAATTCTCCACCATGATCGCTTCTTATGGAGGCAATTGTTAAAGACTTCTCATTTTGGATTTGTTTTGTAAACTTCTTGAATGCTTTAAAGGCATCACTTTTATGCACTAAAAAGTAATTCCAACAAAATCAAGAAAAATCATCAATTATAACCAAAGCATAAACATTATCTATGAAGCTTTTTGTTCTCGATGGACCAAATAAGTCCATATGCAACAATTATAGTGGCCTTGTAGTGGACACCACATTCTTTGACTTGAAAGATGATTTGATCTGTTTCCCTTTTTGACATGCGTCACACAATTTATCCTTGATGAATTTTATCTTAGGCAAATCAACAACTAGATCATGTTTAACGAACTTGTTCAAATGTTCCATGTGTATATGAGCAAATCTCTTATGCCATAACCATAAATCATTATTGTTCGCCATGTGACATTTAACCTTCAAAGACAAATTGTCAAGAGAAATCATGAATATATTATTGATCCTTTTACCTTTTAGCTTTACCTCATTAGTGACTTCATCTTCTATCAAGCATTCATCTTTTGTGAACTTGATTTTGAATCCTCTGTCACATAGTTGGCTTATGCTAAGAAAGTTGTGCTTTAGTCCTTCAACATAAAGTAATGTGAAAGGTGGTGCTCTAACTTTGCCTATGCCAAGAATTTTTCCTTTGTTATTGTCAGCATAGGTAACATAACCCTTAGCCTTAAGCTTTAGATTTGAAAATTTGTTTAGATCACCGGTCATATGCTTCAAACAACCACTATCAAGAAACCAAAGATTTGATGTGGTCTTCAAGCAAACCTACAAAACAAGTTATTTCTTGTTAGGTATCCAAGTTTCTTTGGGTCCTTCATAATTAGTGCCTTTCTTAACCCACACATAATGCTCGCTTGGTATACTGAAGTTTCTAACATAGCATGCATTAGGTGTATGGCCAATAATACCAAAATAAAAACAAGTAGGTACAAAATTACTTTTATATCTAGGAACGAAAGATTTATTTTTCACAACCGTTTTCTTTTTATGATGATGATGCACAACTTTAGGCTTGCTCACTTTCTCTTTAGAAGTTTGGTCGCTAGCCTTAATAAAGATTGTTTTGTTGGAACTTGGTTTAGAAAACTTAGAGTAACCAAGTCCACTTTTATCGTTTGAAAATCTTTGTTGACTAAGGACCCCTTCTAAACCAATTTGTCCTTTTTCATATCTTTATAGAACTCTTTTAAGTTGAACAATTTGGAAATAAAGTGATTCACAATTTTTACATACAAAGTTTTGTTTTTCTTCACTCATAACCTCTTGATTTTCATCTTTTTCCATAGTATTCACTTTTTCTTCTAGAGATGATATTTGTTTCTTTTGTGAAGATATGGTTTTACACAAAAATTTGCATTCATTTAAGAGTTCATTTATAGCCTCTTGAGCATCATTGTCATAAAGTGAAAAAGAAGTACTAACCTCATGATTTTCGTCATCGTAGCGATGATAAGCCATCAATGCCAAATTTGCACTTTCGTCGCTATCTGATTCGGATGATAAACTTACGTCATTGTCTTCCCACGCAACATAAGCCTTCTTATTTTTTGTCTCCTTTTTGCCTTTGAATCCATTTTTCTTCGTAAGTTTTGGACAATCCGATTTAATGTGACCTTGCTTACCACATTCATAGCATGTGACATTTTGATTTGATATGGAAGCCTCCCTTTTCTTGAAGTGTTTCTTCCTTTTTGTTGAAACATTTTCCAAGTCTCTTGACTAGAAGCATAAATTTTCATCTTCCTCGGATGCATCATCGTCTGGTCCTTCTTTTGAATCTACCTTTAATGCAATACCTTTAGGCTTTTTCTCTTGATGTTCATGTTTATCAAGGCGTCCAAGTTCTAACTTGTGTTCTTGAAGCTTTCCAAAAACTGATGCAGAAGTCATTGTTGAGATACTTTTCTTCTCCGGTATTTCCGTAACTTTGGGATGCCAATCTCTTGTTAAAGATCTTAACACCTTCAGATTTAGTTCATCATTGGAGAATATCTTACCTAACGCAATCAAATGATTGGTCAAGTGAACAAATCTTTTCTGGAGAGCAACAATGGATTCTACGGGCAGCATGCGAAACATTTCATATTCTTGACTTAGTGTGTTCAGCCTTGACCTTTTAACCTCGGTGGTTCTTTCATGAGTCTCCACCAAAGTATCCCAGATTTCCTTAGCCGATTTACATTGTGAAATTCAGAAGCACTCATCCATACTTAAAGCACTTTGTAAAACATTGATAGCTTTCTTTTCATTTAAAACTCTCTTCTTATCATCATCGTCCCATGCACTTTGAATCTTTGGAGTACCGACACTGTTTACAACACTAATTGGTATGTGAGGGCTAGTTTCAACAATTTCCTATATGCCTTCTCCTTGTGCCTCTAGATGTGCTTTCATGCAAATTTTCTAGAAGTTGAAATATTCTCCAGAGAATAGAGGAGGTTTGTTACTGCTACCGCCATCTTTAAAAATCGGGTTCGCGCTAGTTGAAGCCATCTAGATCTTTTAGGAACAAGTTACCTATAACCTGCTCTGATGCCAATTATAAGTAGAGTCCCACCTAAGAGGGGGTGAATTAGGTACTGAAAATCCTTTTTCGGTCTTGATGTAGATTTTGTGTTTTACTTTGCTAAAAGTTACTAACTGAAGAATGTAGTAAAAGTGGAAAGTAAAAGAAATACAACGATTTATCCCAGTTCCCCTCACAGCCCGAGAGTACTCTAGTCCCCTTTCAACTTGAAAGAGATTTTTCAATATTGTTAGATCCTAAGACAAGACTTCTACCTAGTCTTTCTTATACATACTCTAACCAATCAAACACCAAGAACAATCCTCTTGGATTTTTCACTAAGTCCAATTAGAAAAATCCTCTCAAAATGGACCTCTTACTTCCAACAGTCCTGGACAGCTAGGTTACAACCTTACAAACTTATTTCCAACAATCCTAGAAAAATGAGATGTAATCAAAGAACAAATAAATTCTGATTTGAGTAACTTGCAGCAGTCTTCAAATATCAATCTTGCGGTTGATCTTCTTCTTGAGATATCAACTCTTATATATCAAATACAAGTGTTCAAAAATAGAGGAATGAAACTATAAGGAAAAAATGAAGTTTGAAGTACAATAGTTTCACTATTGAAAATAAAGAATTTTTAACAATTGTGAAAATTTGGAACTTGAGAGATGAAATGAAATTTAACTTTTGCAAGAAGGTTAATCTCAAAGTCTGAGATTATGGGGTATATAAATGTCTCTAAACAACTTTTCAAAAGAGTGCAAATAACCAAGAGTTTCCATGGTTCAAGAAGAAATAGGAAACAAAATTCTGCCAAAGATGCAATTTTCTGGCTCACTGCGCCAGTGGTAATCGGTTACCATATGTGGGTAATCAGTTACCAGCCTCAACGTTTTAAAATTTTTAAAAGTTTACAAATGGTAATTGATTACCAGGAAATGGTAACTGGTTACTCTGAACAGATTTTGCAAAAATCACTTTGAAACAGAGGCAAAACTGCATTGTAATGGTTTAAAAAAACTTTTCATATGATATGCAAGAATGAGAGATGAAGTTGAACACTTGTACAAGCTATATAAAAACTGAAAGTTGTACCTTCATTTGTGTAGAACTTTGTCTTCATTTTTACCAAGTCTTGACATATTAATTTGACATTGAAGTTCTTTAAGCTTGATTTCTTTGAGATTTTTTTATCCATCCTTGTATGTTGTAGAGTGCGTCATCATCAAAACCGTTAGAGAAGCCATGTCTTCAAAATGGAGAAGACTACTTTTATAACACAGTGAGGGACTTTTTGTTACAAGGTAATTCCCTTTGGATTGAGAGGTTAAGGAAATTCAAGCTGAGGTTGAATCCAAACAAGTGCACCTTCGGGGTGAGGTCTGGTAAACTGCTGGGTTTTATTGTTAGTGAAAGAGGTATCGAGGTAGATCCTTTCAAGATAAGAGCTATACAAGAGATGCCTGAGCTGAAAACAGAAAAAGAGGTTCGTGGTTTCTTAGGGAGGTTTAACTACATTGCTAGGTTCATTTCCCATCTTACAGCCACGTGTGAACCCATATTCAAATTGTTAAGAAAAGATCAAGCAGCCAAGTGGAAATAAAAACTGTCAAAAAACATTTGAAAAATAAAAGAATATTTGCAGGAATCTCCGATACTCATGCCTCTGATAGCAGGAAGACCCTTGATTATGTATCTTACGGTTCTTGAGAATTCGTCGAAGTGTGTGCTCGATCAACACGATGAGACAGGTAGAAAAGAGCATGTCATTTACTACCTGAGTAAAATGTTTACTGATTGTGATTCGAGGTACTCAATGCTAGAGAAAACATGTTGTGCAGTCGCTTGGGCAGCTAAGCGTTTGAGGTAGTATATGTTAAACCACACAAACCTGTTGATATCAAAGATGGATCCGATTAAGTATGTGTTTGAAAACCAAGCACTCACTCGAAGGATTTCTCATTGGCAGATGGTTTTGACAGAATACGATATTCAGTACATCTCCCAAAAATCCATTAAGGGAAATGTTTTGTCAGAATATATTGCTGAACAACCAATTGAGGATTATCAACGGATGAAGTTTGAGATTTCGGATGAGGATATCATGTATTTGAAGATGAAATATTGTGATGAGCCTTTGCTTGACGAGGGTCCTGAGATTGGATCTCAGTGGAGTTTGGTTTTCTAAGGTGCTATCAACTCATATGGTAACAGGATCGGGGCAATCATTACTCCTCCTCACGGTTCCCACATACCGTTCACTGCCCGATTGATGTTCACTTGCACCAATAACGAAGCAGAATATCAAGTGTGCATTATGGGTTTAGAAGAGGCCATTGACTGAGGATCAAGAATCTTGATGTATATGGCGATTTAGCGCTGGTAGTTAATCAGATTAAGGGTGAATGGGAAACTCGCCAGGAAAACCTGGTGCTGTACAAGAATTATGCCAGAAGGTTGTTATCTTTCTTTAATAGGGTTAACTTCCATCATGTGCCTGGGGCTGAACATCATATGGAAGACATGTTGGTAATATTAGCGTCGATGTATAAGGTGAATTACTGGAATTAGGCTCTAGAAATTAGCATTATGCATCTTGATAGACCTGCTTTTACATTTGTTGTTGAAGATGTGTCAAATGGTAAGCCATGGTATTATGACATCAAATGTTTTCTCAAGAGTCAAGAATATCCATCAGGGGCATCCAGCAAAGATAAGAAAACTATGAGGAGGCTAGATGGTAATTTTTATTTGAACAAGGATGATGTGTTGTATAAGAGAAACTTTGATATGGTCTTGCCCCGTTGTATTGATGAACATGAGTCAGGCTTGTTGATGGAAGAAGTTCATGAGGGTTCTTTCGGTATTCATGCTAATGGGCATGCTATGGCCAGAAAATTGTTGAGAGAAGGGTATTACTGGATGACTATGGAATCTGATTGTTTTAAATATGCCAAAAAATGCGATAAATGCCATATTTATGCTTATAAGGTGCATGTGACACCGACTCCTCTAAATGTTTTGACATCTCCTTGGCCCTTTTCCATGTGGGGAATTGATATGATTGGAAAGATTAAGCCGAATGCCTCTAATATGCATCGCTTTATTCTAGTTTCCATTGATTATTTCACCAAGTGGGTGGAAACAACTTCATTTGCCAACGTTACAAAGCAGGTAGTCGCCCGGTTTATAAAGAAGGACATCATCTGTCGTTATGGAATCCCAGAGAGAATCATTACTGATAATGGTTCAAACTTGAATAAAAAGATGATGAAGGAGCTATGCTAGAGTTTCAAAATTGAACATCATAATTCTTCTCTATATCATCCAAAAATGAATGGCGCTATTGAGGTAGCAAACAAGAATATCAAGATGATTATGCAGAAGATTGTGGTAATGTACAAGGACTGGCATGAGATGTTGCCCTTTGCTTTACACGGTTATCGTACTTCAGTGTGTAGATCAACATGGACAACTCCCTCCTCAGTGGTGTATGGTATAGAGGCGGTCCTACCATTAGAAGTTGAGATCCATTCTTTGAGAGTTCTGGCAGACGTGAATCTTGATAAGGCCGAATGGGTACAATCCAGATTGGACCATTTGAACCTTATTAAAGAGAAGTGATTGGCAGCCATTGTACATGGTGGTTGTACCAAAGCAGGATGAAGAAAGCCTTTGATTAAGAAGTGCATCTTCGGTGCTTCCGAAGGGCATTTGGTTTTGAAAAGGATCCTTCCTCCTCAGACAGATCACAAGGGAAAATAGACTCCAAACTATGAAGGGCCATATGTGGTAGTAAAGTTTTTTTTTCTGGTTGAGCCTTGTTACTATCAACTATGGATGGTGAAGATTTTATGTCCTCTATGAACGTAGACGCTGTCAAAAAATACTTCGCATAAAAGAGGCGTGCTATACAACAAAAAGAAAGGTCCAAGCAAAAAAGGGCATCCCGGCGAACCACAAAAAGAAAATGTTCGGGAAAAAGTTAGGGATAAAGGTAAAAGAAAAGAATAAACCTGCAAATTTGAAAACCTGAAAAGGCAACTTTGGCAAAAATGGGTATTCCAGTGGATTGAAAACCCGAAAGGGCGATCCAGGAAAACGTTCGACCTGTGAAGACTTCTTGATACATAGGAATTTCAATGGAAGACAATCAATCCATTCAGTTTGTTCAGAAGGCTAAGCACTTGTGGACATTAAAGACATATAGGTCATAGCTGAATCAAGACATGGTGGATATTTTTTCCTACATTTCTGAAATATGTATTTTCTTTTCATTTTTGCGTAATTATCTCTTTCCAGGAATTGCATCTAATTTATAACTGCCTATTTACAGGCCAATTCAATCATTAAAGTACCATTTCACTCAAAAAAAGGTTTTCATTTATGTTTTTACCTTTTTCTATTTTGTTTGCAAAAACGTCCGATATTTTGATAAGCATTGCATGTGAAAACATTAGGCTTTACAGAGCATATCGAAAACAATGAAAATTGCTTGAGTGATAGATATCATGGATGGTAACTGAGGTATCCATTTTGCATTTAGAACATCCTATTGCTTGTTTTTTTTAGGGCCGCGTGAATCCTCTCCCCAGTAGAGTTTCTCTCTCCATCATTGAAGTTCTGGCATTCCCAGCAGAGCATGATGAGGTTCTTATTCATTCTCCCCCAGCAGAAGTTCAGGAGGGTGTTTTCCCCAACCGAGTGTTATTTGTACTCCCCAGCGAGTGCTCAAAAGTTGACTACACGGGACCTGATATTTTTGGTTTGGAAATAGGCAGGTATCTAGCAGGAGACTTGTTGGATGTCTCCCCATGGTAGATATTTTTCCCCCACGGAGTCTTGGTATCTACTTTCCCATCAGGTCAGAAAGTGATTTCACCAGCAACGGTATGCTCTTATCACCAGCAGGGCAAGGTTGAAGGATATTTCCCCAACAGCAGGGTAAGCTTAATGTTGTTCCCTAGCAGGTTTGGTACCATTAACTTCCCTCCCCAAGCAGTGTTTGGTATTGATTTCCTCGACAGGAAAATCAATGGCAGTTGACATCCTCGACCAATTCCAAGCTCAATCATCGTTGGTCCTTTTCTATATCAGATTCTTGGGACAATTTCCCAGCAGATGTTACTCATAATTCCCAGTAGAGTGGAAGTTTTCTTTGGGCTTTATGTTTAGCAAAGGTTATAATCAAGAAGGCCATTCAGAGAGTCTTCTTCAGTAGAGTTTGTTTTCGGTCTTCTCAACACTTCTTTTGGTGGAGTGTTCTTGAGCATATCATAAGCATATTTCCATTGCATCATCCAAAGGTGTAGCATTTCCATTTCATATGGAGCATTACGCCATAGAGAAATTTAAACATATGCATTCGAAGCATAAGCCAGGTTTGATATCACCTTTTCCAAACGTTTCCCCAACAGATAATAACATAACTCAAGAGATTTTGTGGTACTTTATCCCCAGTAAAGTTGCTGATAGATGTGTTCATTTTACTTGTGCTCCCCGGCAAAGTCGTTTATTTAAACCTCTCTTTTCCCCAACAAAGTCATCTTTTATTGAGATCGTATATCAGTTGGTTATGATTCCTGATATCCTTGGTTTGCGCCAACTTTTGGTTGATAGCCTTTGTTCATCCCAACTTTTGGTTGGTAATCTTTTGCTTTATTCCAACTTTTGTCCGGTATCTTCTATTTGCATTCCAACTTTTGGTTGTTATCTTATCTTTTATCCCGACTTTTGGTGGGTATCTTCGTTCCATTAAAGTCCCAACTCTTGGTTGGTACTCTCCAGTTTATTCCAACTTTTGGTTGGTACCCTGTCGTTTATCCCAATTTTTGGTTTGTATCTTTGGTGGAATTTCATTTCGACTCTTGGTTGGTATCTTTTGTCATATTCCAACTCTTGGTTGGTATCTTTTATTGTATTCCAACTCTTGGTTGGCATCTTTTGTTGTATCCTAACTCTTGGTTGGTATCTTTTGTTGAATCTCAATTCTTGGTTGGTATCTTTTGTTGTATCCCAACTCTTGGTTGGTAACTTTTGTTGTATCCCAACTCTTGGTTGGTATCCTTTGGCTGTATCCCAACTCTTGGTTGGTATCTTTTGCTGCATTTTGACTTAGGAGTGATAACCTTCCTTTATTCCAACTTTTGGTTGGTAGCTTGTGCTATCTCAACTCTTGGTTGGTATTCTTTATGGAAAATTTGCCTTCGGTCGGCGTTTTGTTTATCCCAACTCTTGGTTAGTATCCATTCCTTTATTCTAACTCTTGGTTAGTATAAGTCATCCTAACTTTTGGTTGGTACCTGCTGGTTTTATCCCAACTCTTGGTTGGTACCCTTTCCTTTATCCCAACTCTTGGTTGGTGTCTCCTGTTTCCATTCCAACTTTTGGTTGGTATCCTTTGGTTGTTATTCTAATTCGTGTCATCCCAACTTTTGGTTGGTAATCTTTGTTGTATCCTAGCTTTTGGTTGGTATCTTTTGTGGATTTTCATCCCAACTCTTGGTTAGTATCCTTTGTTTTATTCCAACTTTTTGTTGGTAATCTTTGCCCTATCTCAACTTTTGGTTGGTATCCACGGTTGATTATCCCAACTTTTGGTTTGTATCCTTAGTTATTTATTCTAAATCTTGGTTAGAATTTTGTTTCATCCCAACTCTTGGTTGGTATTCTCCGTTATTCCAACTTTTGGTTGGTACCTTTCCTTTCTTGTATCCCAACTTTTAGTTGGTATTCTCTGGCTTTATCCCAACTATAGGTTGGTAATCTCTGATTTTTTATCCCGACTTTTGGTTGGTATTCATCATCTTTATCTCCCCACAAACAGCAAATTTTTGGGTTCTTTTGGTATTCAATCTCCATGTACCTTGAGTGTTTGAAAGTCGTTGCTATCATTCCTTCAGGTCCAAGTTGATCGAATAGGGGCAGTTGTAATACCCCAAAATTTTCCTCATCTTTTCTTAATCTCTTGGCTTATTTTTCATATCATTTGCATCATCATTTGTGCATAGCATTGGTTCTAAGCATGGGATCAAGGTATCTTAGAGGCTCAAGCAAGGGGTTCTACTTAATCTCATGGCACTCTGAAGCTTTAAAGTCCTTTCTCATCAAATCATTCCCAACCATCTAACACAATCATCTAGATCAAGATTACAAGCAAACCACATCCTTCTATCTTTTGGTCCTCAAGCTAGGGTTTTTGGATATTTGGGTATGTGACACCTTCATGGGCAAGAAGTTTTAATCCTAATCATTACCATGTTAAATAAATCATCTTTTTTCAAAAGATTCTTCAGTTTACTCAGAGGAAATTAAGTTTTGAGCTCGGGTCGACATCTCTTATCTTTTAGGGCTGAAAATAGGGTTTTAGATAAAATTAGTTTATTTTTTATTATTTGAGCAAGACTTGACTCCATGGTCTTTTATATGTCCTATAGTGTCTATGGGTGGAAGATTGATCATTAATTCTATTCAGAGAAGCTTCAGTTGATCAGATGATTGCAAATCATTTGAATTGGGAACAAAGTCAAATGTGCAAGGAAAAAGTCAACTCCTGACCTTTTGAGGTTAATTTTATGGTTGTCATGTTAAATATAACCAATGGGTGATATTTGATCAAGAAATGTCAAAGGAGTCATCAAAAATCAAGAATTGGGAAAGTTGCCATTTTTTGGAATTAGGTTTTCAGAAAGTTACTATTTATGGAAAGTTCTAATGTTTGATCAAATAATTTCATGGTCATATTTCTCTTTGATCAAAGCTCCAAATCAATTTACTTCAAACATGAAAGTTTTAGATCATTCTTCAAGCTTTCTAACCATAACCAGAACTCCTTATTTGGCCCATTGTACCTCAAGTTATGGTGCTTGCAATTCAAGGTGTTCAAGTTGTTAAATTTGGTAAAGTCATGAAATTTCACTAAGTGTCATGAGCTAGTTTTGAGGATACAACTTCCAAGTCATTTCCCACATGTTTCCAAGCTTTTTTTCAAGATGATTCTAACATGGAATTTTTTCCTTGACCTCCCTAGTTTCTTTTGAGCACACGTTTGTTTGATTTGGGTTTGAATTCATCAAGTTATGATCATTGGAAATGGTGGAGATGATTTGGATTTTGATGTATCTTTTGGTGGAACATTATGGATATTCCTTGCATCTTGACTTTGGTAGCTTGTCCACACGATTTGTACTACACTTTTCTTGCCAAAGAACTTTGGCTAAAATGACTAAACACTATATACACCCCATGCACCATTTTTCTCATTTGATGAAAAAATATGGAAAGAAGGAAATGCACGCAAACATTGCTCATCACTCTGGCCCACATGCTCCTCATTTCACTCTCCACATACTCTTCTTTTTTCACTCAGCAAAGCCACTAGAATCTCCCCTCATGGTTGCAAAACCCGTGCACACTCTTTCCTTGCAAAAATTTAAAAACCATTTGTAACAAACTTTTCATGTGATCTCACTCCCTTATCATGTGCCAAACATCATTTATAAGCCTTCTAAACCTTAAAAATGAGCTCACCATTTCATTCTACACAAAAATCATATCAGAAACTCCATTTATCTCTCTAGAATCTCTCTCTTCGAGCAACTTTTTTTTCTCAAGACTTCAACACGTTTTGGACTGATGTAGCACCGTTGAAGCATCATGAATTCATTAGAGGTATAATTTTAAGCTTACAAGTCATACTAAGATCCAACGGAGCTACTCCGTTAGGTACATCTTTCTCAACCTTTTTCATCCATGTTGAATGTGTTTTAAGTTCACGTTGATTGATTCTAAAGTCCTACTTTGATGTAGGCATGATATATGTTGTGGTTATGTTGATTTAATAGAGTTGCAGTATATGTTTCTTTTTTTGTTCAATTTTCATGGGTTCAGAGTATGATTTGATGAGAATGGAGGTCATATTATTGAACAACATAAAAAACTGTGTGAGATGATGTCAGGCTTCTGTGATTTTGATGGTGTTTATAGGCGCCACTGGTGAAGCTCACCAGGGAAGACTATCGGAGCTAGGGCTCTGGCATCTAAGGTGTTTGGCTGAGGTGGCATGCCTGACTGGTTTGATCGCTTACGTGTGTGTTTGCGTGGCATGAGATGGATCCACTCAGATTAGTGAAACGATGCGTTTCACTTGTTTTCTGAGTTGTGTTTGGTTCTTCTAGACTGGGCTTGCATGTATTTGCTTTTTACACACCCCATCTTCTGGGCCCAATAGCATGTAAACTAGTTTCCTTTGTAAACTAAATTTCTATTGCACCCCCATTGCCTTGTTTCTTTCTTTCATGTTATTTTTCTTTTATGTTTTTCATTTGATTTTTCTTTTAATTATTAAATCCATTTTAAAAATACTTAAAAATATGTTTATGGTTCTTCAATGTGTTAGGATATTTTTCAGTATTTTTATTTTACTTTTCCATTTATTATTCTATTTTATTTGGAATTTATTTGATAAGTGGTTTGAGATGTTTACCCTTGAATTAGGGTTTGTACTTTTGATGCCTTTGATGTGCCTTCTTGATCCAATTTTTCTCATATGTTTGGACACTTTATTGATGAATATTTGAATGTGGTTTTTGGGCTTAGACTATTATTTCTTGGATGTTTCTCATTTGGTGTCATTTTGTCATCAACTCATGCTCGATTCATAACATGTTTGAACTTGTGGTTTTCTTTTTATGGTGTACTCATGCAACTCTTGTTGAGATCTTTTCTATGCATATTCTTTATTGTTTTAACATGAGTTTGAGCTTTGGATTTATTTTTGTATGATCATCTAGGTGCCTTAAATTGATTTTTCAATGTGATGATGTTTGAACATGAACTTGCCTATTTCTTGACCTAGTTTTAGGACTTGCTTCTTGACTGGATTTTCCTTGTGGTTTATGATTTTTGTGTGATTCAATTGATTTTTTTAAGGTTATGATCTTCATGTTATGTGTCCATTGTATGATCATTTCCCACTTCTTTATTCACATGTTTTCTTGTATGGATGATTTGAGTATATCCTTGAGCATGATTTGAACTTGATCTTTCTTAAACTAGCTTGATATCTTTGATTTGAATGTGAATTGAATCAACTGAGTTTTCTTCTGACCTTCATGTTATGGTGCGCATTACTTGGTCAATTTTCACTTTGTACCTTGCTTGAACACATGTTTTCATTTGAAGTTGATCATGGTATAGACTTGCCTAGTTTTGATGCATGTTTTGAGGTTGATCCTCGTTGATTCCTCTTGAGATTCTTGAGTTGATATTTGGAGTGATATTCATGATATTACTACTGCCCTAACTTTCTTTTCATCTTGTTCAATTAATTTTGATTTGGTATGTTGCTTCATGGTCTTCAATTGTGGTTCTAAAACAAGTTTGCTTGTTCACTTCCTTGATTGTTTCCATCTTCTCTCTTGAATTTGAAAGTTTGAACACTTTGCTCATGATGATATGATGTTTAAGAATATATGATTTATTGTGTGTTTTGTCTATCTTTCATGTCTTGATTCATTTGATAAACATGCTCTAATCTTGGTGTGACACTTGTGCATTGATGTTGAGTTCTTTTCATATTGTGTTGCTTTGACACTTTCTTACTCATCGCCTCTTTCTTTCTTATTTGAGTTTTGAGTTTGCTTTTTTTGTTGATGATTGATTACTATAATGTTTACTTGTGTTTATTCACACGACCCCATAGGATTCCTAGCTCCACTTAATTTCTGATTAAGTTGGAGGTAGGAGAGACATTAGGCCTTCAATCCTTTGCATGATAATAATTATGATAGTCCATTTCTTAAACTTAGCTTTAGGTCTATCTCTCTGCATGATAACATTAGGTATAATTCCCTTTCTATCCTAACTTTAAAAACACTGTGCATGACCACATTAGGAGTCAGTTTCCCTTAGTTGTTTTCTTTTAAACCTTTGAGTCCTCTCTTTTATCATCTCAAAACAACATTAATAAACTTAATAAATACAATGTAAATTGTGCATCATGAGCCTTAAGTATATGGGAAATTATGAGTGATGAGTCTCTCCTTACTTGTCTAGAGTGTTTAGCGTACGTCCCGTCATGGGGCAATCATTCGAAACATTTGCTCCTATATCAGAGACTTTAGTGCAAAATGAATCTCAAATCAAATCAATTCACTTCTCTAAAAATCTTAAACAAATTCAATCATTTTATCCTTCGGGATAGTTTTTTAAACTCATTTTCAGAAAAGAGCACGTTATTTCTATTCTAGCACAAACAGGCATCGACCCTAACTATTGGAACGTGAACTTAACGTCGCTCATAAAAACACTTAACAATTTGTAGGCCGAACTACGGCTGCTCTGATTTCTCATTCCAGATGAGGATACGTAGGCACAAGACAATGATGTCTTGATGAGCACTCTTCCCTCCTTTCTTTCATGGTCGTAACCACAAACTACGGACACTCTGATTTCTCATACTAGATGAGGATACGTAGGCACAAGACGAAGATGTCTTAATGAGCACTCTCCTCACCTTTCTTTCGTGGTCGTAACCATGAATTACAGACGCTCTAATTTCTCATACCAGATGAGGATACATAGGCACAAGACGATGATGTCTTCACGAGTAACCTTCCCCCTTCACCCGTAGTCCTTCAACCTATGTTGACTCTAACTTTCCCATAGCACGAGGGAATACGTAGGGATAGGGCGGCGATGTCCTATCGAGTTTCCTTTTTTCTTTTTTCGTTCCCGTTTCTTTTTAGCAGTAGGCTTTAGATAACTCACCCTTTTATTAGATAACAAGCATGGATCCTGTTGAGTACAACGGATGCGAGGGGTGTTAATACCTTCCTCTCTCATAACCGACTCCCAAACCCATGATTTTAGTTGTGATGACCTTGTCTTCTCCCTTCTTTCAGGTTTTCTTTTATTATTTCCTTTCCCTGTCATGGGGTAAATAACATTTGGCGGCGACTCTACTATTTTCTGCCAGGTGTTTTTCGCAGTTGCTACAACTGGCGACTCTGGTTTCCTATGCGAGTCAATCCTAGAACTTATTTGTTTCAGTTTCATTGGGTGTTTATTTTATGCTTTATGTACATTATCTGTTGTATGTTATTGCATTTTTATCAAACTTTTGCATTAGTTATCATATTACTTTGTTGTTGGGTGGGTTAGTTCCACGAGAGATAAGCCCACTACCCAGGCTTGAGTATACACTTAAGATTAGAGTGGAGAGTAGTGTGGCTTACGTGGCGTCTAGCCATGTGCAGTTGACACGAAATTCACGTTCAGACGAGGTTTTCTTTGGAGATATTCTATCCTGTGCGTCTGGAGCAATTGATAGGATGTTGACTTATAGAGGTCCTGACTCTAGATACCGTTCATGGAAATCGGTTGAGGCCTCGTTGATTGATGATGATGCCAAACCAAAAATGGTGAACATATCATCATTTCTCAACCTGAGAGTCTGTGATACTGATGGCCTGTATAGGATGCCTCTGTCCAAGACTAGAACCCGCATGTGAAAGGGGATGGGTTTTCTGCAGGAAACCTTGAATTTCAACCAACCCGGTTTTCTGGTTTTCTTGTCAGTATGGACTTATCAGCCTTATATTCTGGTATTTTAATTATCTCAGTGGTCTGGTATTCTAGATTTCTTGTCAGAGCAGAGTTCTGGTCTTATTCAGTCGGCAGCACAACAACTATTCTAAGCATATGGATACCTTGATCCCATGTTTGCATTTGCATAATCATTTTGCATCCTAATATGCATGTATGTGTATTTTCAAGTTCTCGTCTTATCCTTGATTCCGATTATCTGAATTGGGTACAAGTTCCCGTGTTTTGAATTGGGTCATCTTCATGATTTGATTGCTCTGGCTGATTCTGGTGTTCTCGAAGACTTCAAGAAGGATTATGAGAGAATTCTGTGTTTTGTCTGCAATGTTACTGATTATGAGTATAAGGCTATTCGCACTCTTCTACAGTTCTATGATCCTCCGCTACGGTGTTTCACGTTTCCAGATTATCTGTTGGTTCCGACGTTAGAAGAGTATGCATTCACCTTGGGAGTTCCTGTCCAGGATAGAGCGCCTTTCTATTATTCTGAGGAGGATCTTGATCTCGGCGATCTTGCAGCCGCACTTTATTTGAGCAAATCTGTATTGGTGGATAATATTTCTAGCAAGTGAGGAGTTTCTAGATTTACTCTTGATTTCTTGGTGAGCAAAGCTCGAAAGTATGCTGAAGACGGTTGTTGGGTGGTTTTCAACTCCATATTAGCTCTGTGTGTCTATGGTATTGTTATGTTCCCCAATATGGCAGATTTTGTGGACATGAGTGATGTTTGCCTCTTCACAGTGAAGAATCATGTGCTTACTCTCTTAGAAGACTTGTATCATTCTGTGCACTATAAGAATGAGAAAAGAAGAGGAAGGATGGTTTCTTATTGAGCACTACTCCTCCATAAGTGGTTTATAGATCACCTTCCTCATTCTGGAGCCTTTGTTGATTCTAGGAATTCTTCTGAGTGGTCTAAGAGATTGATAGGTTTAACTGCAAAGGATATTGTCTGGTTCAACTGTGAGTTGATTGGAAAGGAGATTAATTCTAGATGTGGAAATTTCCCGAATGTGCCTTTGTGTCATTACTTCTTATGAAAGGTACAATAGGTCCTCCAAATAGCACAACTACCAATTGACTAATTCCACATTCCTCAATCATTTTTATTGTTGTTTATGTGAGAATCTTGAATGAAGAGAGTGTCTTTTTTGAATTTTCACTATTGCATATATATGCCTTTGAATTCAAGGAATAATATGACCAAAATTCATTAATCCAATTGAGATATCTTTAGAACCTTTGGCCTAATTTTGCAGGTTTGTTATGAATCCTTATGTTATGTGTCATGCCCCAAATGTTGACCCCTAGATACCATTATCATTCTAGGTTCATCAATCATGTGTTATCTAACCTTAACCTTTTTTAAGTTAATCTTTGTCAAGATGCAGAGGAATTAGGGTTTCACACTGTCAGAATCAAGAATCTTGTGGGCTGATCAGTCAAATTTTTGGATTGATCTTTTACAAATCAAGTCTTCATATCACCAAGAGGCTCATATATTTCCAAGAACAAGTGCTATTTGAGGTTGTCACCAAAAGAATCGTATCAATGCAGTGCAAGACCCTTATTAGGGTCTCTAGTGGAAAAATTCAACTAAAGTTTGACTTTTGGCTTAGATGGTTTTCCAAAGATTGAATCATGGTTCACGTTACTCCTATGACTTATTAAAGTCTCCTCAAGAAGTTTGAAAGGCTCAAAGAAACCAAAAAAATGAGGATCGATCCAGAAGTTTTCAACTGTTCGGTTCGTCTGTCTGGAAAGTCAATTCCTTGACATTTAGGGTTTTGACCCCAAATTGAAGCAAGAAAGTTTTCCAACATCATTTTGTGCCTAACTAGTGATTTTGGTGGAGATTTAATTAAGGATTTATGGATAAGTTGCAAATCAAGAAACTAGGGTTGATGGAAAATCCTAATTTTAAGCCAACTTGAAATGATCATAATTTCCTAACCACGCGTCCAAATGGAGTGGTTCAAAGCTTGTTGGAAAGATCTTGAGGAGCCATAAAAAAATTTCCTATGGGTTTGAGGTCTTAAAATGCATAGATTTGGAGTTATAAGCTCATCAAGTTTTGAGGAATTTCAACACTTAGAAAATTTTCATGTTTCTTGACTTGTAAGTCAGCTTTTGCAACAATCTTCAATAGGATTTTTGACATAGTTCCCTTTGGAATTTGAACTTGTGTAAAACATGAAAGTTGTAAATCATGTTTGGGGATTTTTAAAAAGTACAAGATCATTTTCTCAACCTTTGTGGTTAGGGAGAATCGAAGAAGCCAAGTTGGGCACAAAACCAAGTTCAACACTTGCATTTTGATGCATAAACCATTCAATCCTCTTATAAACCCTTTGTTAACTCATTCTTTGATGCTTAAGGACCTAATTTATGGGATTACAATGCATAGCCACTAGCCAAACTCAGATTTTAAATTAAATGAATTGTTTAATTATGCAAGTGGATGCAAATGGCAAGGAGAGAGAAACTTTTTGCAAGTTCTGTCACAAGTCAGCAACTACATCAGCTACACTCTTCCTTTCACTTCAAAAACACTATTTTCAGTCTATAGATGATGATGAAACTCATACAAAGGTGGCTTAAACTCAGAAGAAAGATCTCATGGTGGATTTGCTCCTTTTGCCTCCAAAAAGGGCAAAATTGGCAAGATGATCCAATCTGCCCATGCCTCTCACTTGTGAAGGTTTCCTATAAATAGAACACTCTCCTCACATCCAAACTACACCATATTGAGCTAGAAACCAAGCAAAATCTCCCTCATTCCTCTAATGACATTGTTCTTGCAACTTGTGAAACTTTCTCCCTTAAGGCATACAATCTGTCTTTGCAAAACCCTTTGTAAAACCTTATATAACCATCAAACACTTCCAACAAAACTTCAAACACATCAATATTATGTATTGAAGATTTTCAAACACTCACCCTCACCAGAAAACTTCTCACCCAAAAAGTCAATTGTCAATCCACTAAATTTTGACTTTCTGCGCTTTTAGAGCTACAACTCTATCCAGTCCTCTTCCAACCTCTCTAACACTTCAAACACCTTGCATATAAGTTTTTTGAGCTATCCAAATCATCACCACACTTATGTAACAACATTTACTTGCATTTCACTTTGAAGTTCTTGGTGTATTCTTGCAAAAAGCACCATTCTATCAAGACAACCATTTGGAAGGAGTTTGGACCACTTGAACATCTCATTTGAAGCATTTTGAGGCTATTTGAATCAACACATCTCAAATGGACTTCTTGTTTTGGGTATTGGCTTGAAGAGGCTACAAGAGGTATGTGCTCATACTAGCTACTCTTGAAATGATGTTAGATTTTGATATACATTGATGCTAAACATGTTTGATATGTATTATAGGTCATGTTTGAACCTTAGTTTGTTGTTCAACTTATATCCTCTTAACTGTCCATGTGTTTTTGCTTGTTAGCTTGCCTTAGGCTTCATTTTCATATGCAACATTATATTTCTGTTTAGGCATTGATGTTTGATGGTTGTGAACCTCTTTTATATGTCCTATGTGTCATGTTTGATCAGTTGGTTATTGCTTAAAACATGTATTCATGATTGTCACACTTGTCTTGCTCCAACTTGGTATTTTGGCCACAGTATATGCTATATGTTGAATGAACTCATCTCTTGAGGTATGGTGTTTGTAAACATCCCTTATATGTTCCATATGGTGTGTTTGATCTTTGGTTTGCTGCTGAAAACTTGTATTTTTAACTGTCATGATGTTCTTGCACATAACATGTCAATTTTGGTATGGCTATCGAATTTTTCATTCAATGCATGATCTTTGAAAACTAACACCAGCATTGGATTCCTTGTGAAAAAATACAAAATTTTCTTTTTTGTTTCACTCAATTTAATTGAGTTTGAGCAACCTATGGTTGCTCTTGCAAATCTTCCTAAAAGTTGCCTTGCCTTGACTTAGTTTTTGCCTTGCCTTGCCTAGTTTGGTACCCTATTTTCCAAAGTGCATAACTTTCTTTATTTTTTATCATTTTGCTGCCATTTGTTTTGCAAAATTCTTCTTGATATGTCTAGTTTCAATTTGTGAAGAAATAATTCACGAATTGTTAATTTTGAAGCACTTTGATTCACTTGAAAGACATGACCTTTTTTAGGGTTTTTACTTGTTTTCATGAGTTTCTTTGACCTAGTACTTGATTTTTCTTGCATGATTGATCTTGTGTGAATCACTTTTGGATGTTTAACATGTTTTCATGTTTGAAGACATTTGGCTCTTTGCTTTATTATGCTTATTCATGCCTTTGTAAATGTATGAACATGGAAATAATACCTTGAAACTTTTTGTTGATATATGATATACTTATTGATGTTGTAACCTCTTGAACATGATCCCTTGACCTTATATTACTTGTTTATGTGTCTTGTTAGAACCATAACATATTTAGGGTTTGATTCTTGCCTTTGGAAATGCATGAATGTGAATGTATGACTTGGAACTTCTTTGTGAATCCTTGTATGCTTCTTGGTGTTGTAACGTCATGAAATTGCCCCTCATACCCCATATTGTTTGTTTATGTGTCTTGTTAGAACCATAACATGTTTAGATTTCATTCTTACCTTGGTTGTTACCATGAATCTTATTCATCTTTCCCCTTGTGAAGTTTTGAATCCATGCTTGAACTGTTGTAACTCTTCTTGCTTATCCATGATTGATTGTCACCAATGTGCCTTGAAAATGATTGAATGTCGTTACATTTATCTTTTTTTGATTCATATTCCAAGTTGTAACTTGTATGAATGAGTTTTGTTTGTTTACCATTGGTGAACTTATTGTTGTCACACATGTTTCGTGTTTGCTTTTGTTGGTTGTTACCTTCATAATATTTGAACTTCGCCATGATAAGTAATGTCTTGACTTATGCTTGATGCTTGAAATATTTGGTCTTGTAAGAACCTTTATCACCATCCCCTTTTAGATGTTGTAACATCTTTGTTCACCTTTGTTTGTAACCATTTGGTTTGATTCTTTCATTGTTAAATATTTGGTTGTAACCTTGTTCTTTGCTTGATATTGTCACATGCTTGCATTACTTTCTTGGTTGTTAACATGCTCTTTTATATCTTCGTCATGTTTGAATGAATGCTTATGTGTGATTTAACTTTGTTAAGTTTCCCCAAGTGATGGAACTTGTTAGTTCTCCTCCAGTTGCCTTGTTTTTCCCCTATTCCAAAGGAAAAGTCTCTCTATTGACTTCACTGTCATAGATAGCTCATTACCCCTCCCCTTGACTTGGTTAAGTCATTAGGTCCTTTAACTTAGTTAAGTTAGAACCTATATCCTTTATATTTTGCTTTAAGTCTAGAAGACCTACTCCTTATTAGGATTATCCTTCAATTAGAACTTTAAGATATAGTTTGTCAACTCTATGTAAGGATCATTGTCATGATTACTTACTCCCCTCTTGGCTTTTGTCAAAGTCAATCCCTTTGAGTGTTTGACTTAGATCTAGAGAGTTTTGTCAAACTCTACACAAACATTGTTATGTTTGTTCCCCTTGGAGTGTTGACCATAGTTAAGTATTCCTCAACCTTAGTGAGGAGAACTACGGTTGCTCTGATTCCTTCCTAGTAAGGATATGTAGGCATAAAATGCGATGTATTTACGAGCAAACTTAGAATTATCCTTATGTCTTTACCAATAACTTTACCCTAACCTTGATCCCATGACCCTAGCAAACAACAACTTAGATAACTCAGCATACATACACACAAAAGGTTTCTGTAGAGTACTATAGATGTTTAGGATGTGAAATACCTACCTTAGGCATAACCAAACCCCGATTCTCGAATCTTTAGCCTTGTTATTACATCGCGCAAAAGGTTTTTCTTTCTTTAACCTTTCCTTTAGATAAATCAAAGTTCGGTGGTGAATTTCAAGGAGTTAAGATTCAAGTTAATCAATAGCTTGACATCCGATTCTCACCGCAATATTATGCATTGAAGAAGTATTGCATTGATCATTACACTTGAAAAAAGAATCATGTATGACAAGTGATGATCCAAAACTATTTTTGAAAAATAGTTGCAACATGGAGTGTTGAGACCTCCATAACTCTTTGCTCAAGCGGAGTTTTCTCATGCTCTTGGGCTCTTTGGAAAGTTGGAATGATGTACTTCAACTTTTATGTTCATAGTTGGACTTGATTCATCTTGGATCATGGTGAAAAATCCTTTCACATTTTGATGTTTTGACTGATTTAACCTTACGCAGAATTTGCCTAAGAGTTGAAGTTCATTTCTTATTTTTTGATTTTGATCACATTATAAGTTGAAATCCGTGAATTTTTTTGGATATGGTTCATTGTAATATGTCATGAGATCTATCATTTAAGCTTTGGAACAGAAAATTTGGTTGCTTGGATCACAAGTTATGGCCTTTGGAAGTTGGGTACTTGAACACTTTTTTTCCATAACTTAAGAAAAAATTTAAATTTCTTCAACTTTGCCCCTTTTACAAGTAACCTTAATTTATTGATTAAATCTTGTTCAAATGCAAAAATGGATCACATTTTCTTGTATAATGGCTTATGAGGAACATTTTTGGCCAAAAATTCAAACTTTGACTTTGGGTTCCAGATGAATTTTGTGCAGAGAATTCCTAATTCTTGATTTTTGATAGATGCATCCTCTGAGGATATTTTTACTTTATACATAGACTCTTGAGGTTATTTTGAGCTTCTTGAATCATATATTAAGGTATTGGCTCATGCCAAGATGAAAATTTCTCTCAGAGGCGTTGGTCGACCAAAACCCTAATTTGGTGACACATGTGATCTTGAGGCTTAATCAACTTGAAATGATGCAATCTTGTCCTTGATTCTTGATTTTAAGGTTCCCTTGACCTCCATGGATGGTTTAGGGACTTGATAAGTTGAATATCATGCCAAATCTTGATTGATCCTTTGCCTGAATCCTCTGTAGGGCTTAAAATCCCTAATTCTTGGTCAAGGTGAACACTCAACAATCTTTGAGAGGATTAGTGATGCATAAAGGTACATGCATATTATGGTGATTATTTTCACAATGGTTTGAAATCTTATAATGAAATTTTTGCGTATGACAGATGCCCCTATTTAATATTCTTGGACCTAAAAGTATGAATGGTGAATATATTCAGACGTTCAAGGTAAAAGAGGATTAAATATCAGAATATCTGAAATTTTGAATGTGAATGTAGATGATATGACAACTCGAATGGTAGAAAATTTCGATTCGCTTATCCATCTTCTTTTACTAAGTAATCTTACTTAGAAATAGGTAAAACTTCCCTCGATCCTAGTCTTCAGCCATGGAATTGGTCTCAGTTTCTTCTTATCAAGTATTTCTTTTGACAAGGTTTAGGCAGATAGACTTTTTGAAAAGATGATCCCTTACTGGATGAATAACTTTGCCGGGGATCTTCGAGGAGATTTAGGCTAATTATATTGTAGGACAAGTTTCGAAATCTGTGAGGGTCTTCATCAAACTTCTCACTGTAATTTACTCGAGAAGATGCCATTTGATAGAAGTGGACTTCATTATACTTCTCTTTGAGACTTCTTCGGAGAGATGCCATAGGATGAGCAAAAACATGATAGTAGACTTACTGGGGAATTCCACAGACTGTAACATAGGGGTTAGCAAACTTCTCTGTTGAAATGCCATTTGCTTGGAGAGATTTCATCATACTTTTCTTTGAGACTTCTTTGGAGAGATGCCATATGATGTAGGAAAATTTTGAGGTACTGATGACTTTGTTGAAAGAGAGACAAACTTCTTGGGAAGAGATTGCCATTTTTCGACCCACTGGGAATTTTTGGGACAAGAACAAGCTTTTTAAGAGATATCCACTTTTTTTGTCAGGCGTAGATTCCAACAAGGAATAAACTTATCTTTGATGGAGATAGACAAGCTTTTCTAAAAGAAACTGCCATTTGTCAATTGGTAGATACTTCTTTGGATATGTGATGTCCATATTGCCAAGATTCTTTTGTTGAGAGGTTTCCGTTGGGGATTTTCCTTTATCCGGGAAAGCAAAATATCATTTTTGCTGATGGAAGAGTAAGGTTCCAATAGACGTCTTTCTTCCTTAGAGGTTCAAGTTATCAAAATGGTCAAGGACCAATTTCAATCCAGAGAGACTGTGTAAAAGAAGATACTTCCAGATGAGGAATGAACTCAAACTGGGAATTTTATCCTATCCAAGTGTGGAAAGGAGAACTGAAGTGAAACTTCCACGAGGATCAAACTCAATGGGGATTTAGAAAAATGTACATTTCCTGCTTAAAGTTGACAACTCTATTGGAGAGGTTAAATCACTCAGGGGTAAACACAACTAAAGTGAATGACGCAACTTATGCAATATGAATATGAAAATGAATTGACAAAACATACATGACATACAGACTGGCGACAAACACAACTGGATACTTGGCCACTCTATGGGATAAAAGATATCACTGGTGATGAGTGTTGTTGAGGGAACAAAGTCATGTTGTTGAACTTTACCTACTCTTGGTGGTAAAAAAATGCGACTCCTAGGGAGTGAAAATTTTTACCGGTGTTTTATGAAGGTAGCGGTCTGTTGGAGGAAGGGATTCCCGCTCTTGGAGATAATACTCTACTGGGGATAGAAACCTGATCTTGATTCCAATGTTTTTCTGAGGGGATATGAAACTCGACCCTTACCAGGATGATAGATGATATATTTCATCTTATTAATCTGAAGTAATGATCCTCCATTCAGGGATGTACTGATCACAAGAAATATTTTGATTCTGCATTTGGAAGTTTGATTACTTTCAGAGAAGCTGTCGATGTTCCTTCTTGTGTTCATTAATCAAAAGGAAAATGCCATCTTTATTTTTTTTAATCAAAAGTAAAATTCAAAATTTTCATTTTTGAAAAAAAAAGTAAATTCATTTTTGTGTTTCAAGAATGTGAATCATATCAAAATGTCATTTTGCAAAGCAAAGTAAATGATAATTGCAAACAAAGGGCACAAGGGCTCAAATTTTCATTGATAGAATGATAATCAGCCAAATGCGTGATTCTATGGAGCATTACAAAGTTTAGAAAATGGTAATTTAAAGGAAAAGGGCTATATTGAAACATAATGACCAGTATCCTTCAACCAACTCTGAATTATGGATATTCTTGAGCCTCCATTGAAAGTGACTTGATCGATGGTTCAGACAATGTTCGGCCGAGATGATCCAGTCTTTTTGGGTGCAGTTACTTGCCATAAATCCCTAACTTTTGCATAGATTTCCTTTTCAGGTTTTCAATCTATCGGGATGATTATTTTCTGTTTATGTCTCTAGTTTCAATCCACCGAGACGCTCTTTTATGCCTAAGTCGCCCTTTTAGATTTTCAACTTAGCGAGCTTTTTTGTTTTTTTTTGTTTTTAGGCGAAGTATTTCTTGAGTGCATCGACATTTGTAGGTCGAGTGAACTTTTCACCATCCATAGTTGTGAGTTTTAAAGCACCACCTGAGAAGGATTTCTTAACAACATATGGGCCATCATAATTTGGATTCCATTTGCCCCTGGAGTCAGTGAGAAAAGATTGGAACTTTTTGAGCACGAGGTCTCCTTCTCTAAATACCCGAGGTCGAACCTTTTTGTCAAATTCTTTCTTCATTCTTTGTTGACATAACTGACCATGGCATAAAGTCGTCATTCTCTTTTCTTCAATTAGATCTAGTTCGTCGTATCTGCTTTGACACCATTCAACTTCTGTTAGCTTGGCTTCCATCAATACTGTCATTGATAGGATCTCAACCTCTATAGGGAACACTACTTCCATGCAATATACTAGAGAGAAAGGGGTTCCCCTATTGAAGTGTGGACGGATGTGTGATAACTGTGAAGAGCTAGCAGGAGTATTTCATGCCAATCCTTGTAAGTCACGTCCATCTTCTGAATAATCTTCTTAATATTTTTGTTAGCTGCTTCAACCACTTCATTCATCTTTGATCAGTAGGGGGACGGGTTATGGTGTTCAATCTTGAATTTAGTACATAATTCCTTCATCATTTTGTTGTTCAGGTTTGATCCATTATCAGAAATGATCTGGCTCGGAACACCATAACGGTAGATGAGATTGTTCTTGACAAATCAGACCATCATTTATCTAATTACATTGGCGTATGATACTACTTCGAACCACTTGGTGAAATAGTCAATGGTCACCAGGATGAAACAATGTTCGTTTGAAGCTTTGGGTTCAATCATGCCGATCATGTCGATTCCCCATATGGAAAAAGGCATGGAGAATAAAGAACTTTGAGAAAATTCGGAGACACATGAATTTTGTCGACCTAAATCTGACATTTGTGACACTTCCTCATGTACTTATAGCAATTAGATTCCATTGTTAGCCAATAATATCCTACTCTTAGGATTTTACTTGACATTGTATGATGAGGACGTAATCCAAGACATAAATGATACAATGCAAAGCTTAGGAGGTCCTATGACAAGAGCACGTGCAAGAAGAGTCAATGATGCTTTAGTTCACTTCATGATCAAGTCAATAGAATGCATGGGCTAGATTGAAGAAAAAGAGCCCAAGTTTATTCTTATCATCCAAGCATGTGATAATAGGCCCAATAATGCATAAATAAATAAAAATAAAGGAAATACCAATAACCACACTATAATGGACGGAAATTGCAAGAGAAGTGGTAAATAAAGAATTGCCATTATTATGCCCTTTCAAGAACCCCACTATCTCTTCTTTATTTTGCACTTTCTTTGTAATAACTCAACCCACTATCATGATAATTAGTAGCTGAAATCCTTTTGTTTTCTTAGGAGTTAATGTTTACTTATTTCATCATCTTAAGCCATTCCTATATAAAGGAGGCATGTATCTTCTTTTTGAATCAATGAATTCTGTCAAGTTTACACATTGTGTAAGTGAGAGTATTTGCTCTTAAGTTCTGGATTGGACCAAAATTGATCTTATCAAGAAATCCTTTTCTTGTGGTGATCCTCATCCATAGGCTTATCATTCTCTCTTGGATTAGAAAGAGTGTGGTTCCCCTTCTACTTAATTCCATTTCTTATTTCTCATTTATTTTATATCAGTCTCGTTTATTTTATATGCATGTATCAAGTTCTGCCATTCTTGTAATTATAAGGCATATTACTTTCTTTGAGTCACAAAAGAATTAATATTCCAAAAGTTAACAAAGTTGTTTCAGGAATTTTGAAGGAAATGCATAATTCTCAAAAGTTAGTGCATATCAAGTGGTAATCAGAGCATATTCCAAAAAAAAGGACCGAAATATGGTAAACTGTCTATATTCTTGTTCTTCATTATTATCCATTTATCATTATAAAAAAATTCGAAAAAAAAAGGGTATAAAAATATTGAAAAAAAAAGGGATCTGATTGTTAAAGATTGTGATTCAAACAAAAAAAAATCTATTTTTTTTTCTTGCCACACTCTTAAAATTCTCCTGGTTTCCTTTGTTTTTAGAGTCTTTTTTTCTTGTTTACTGTTTTTTTTAAAGCTTTTTGTGTGTTGATTATTATCTGAAATTGATTTCTTTGTGTTGATTCATTTTGGTTTCTCTAAAGAACTAAAAGAGCAAATTGAATGGTAAAAGGCAGAGTGTTTTCATTATTAAAAAAAAGCCAAAAAAAAATTGAGTGAAACACGAGTGATTGAGTGTAAACACGTGAGTAGAGTGGTGAGGTCCATTTTTAAACACTTGTTCCTAATTTCACAAATATTTCACAATTATGTCTAGTCCACCTTCACCTAGAACAGCAGCTTTAACTATTCAGATCGCAGCCATGCGTGACAATTTTGAATGATTGTTAAGAGAACAAGGTGAACAACTTCAACAAAGAATTGATGAGTTGGAAAGGAGGCCCCAAAATTCTAATGATGGTAGTGGTGATGAGGAGGAAAGAAGACATAGAAGGAGACAAGGGAGAGATAATTTGAGGGGCATAAAAATTAAAGTTCCATCTTTTGTTGGGAAGAGTGACCCGGAGGCATATCTAGAATGGGAGACTAAACTTGAACAAATTTTTAATTGTCACAATTATTCTAATCTTGAAAAATTGCAGGTTGCTTCTATTGAGTTCAAGGAGTATGCCTTAGTTTGGTGGGATCAATTGATCAAAGATAGAAGGAGGTATGCAGAACGACCAATTGATACTTGGGAAGAGATGAAAAGAATCATGAGGAGAATGTTTGTTCCTTCCTATTATCATAGGGAATTTCACAAAAAATTGCAAAGACTCACTCAAGGTTCTAAAAGTGTTGAAGAATATTTCAAGGAGATGGAAGTTCTCAAAATTAGAGCTAATGTAGAGGAGGACGATGAAGCAACTATGGCTAGGTTTCTCCATGGTCTAAATCATGACATTAGTGATATAGTGGAACTTCATCACTATGTTGAAATGGATGAATTGGTACACCAAGCTATCAAAGTGGAACAACAACTCAAAAGAAAGAGCCAAGCAAGGAAAAATTCCACCACTTTCAATTCTCAAAGTTGGAAGGACAAAACAAAGAAGGAGGGTGCTTCATCATCTAAGGAAGCCACAGTTGAAAACAAAGGTAAAACTATTACATCTTCTTCAAGTGTTTCAATTAACAAAAGTGTTAAGTGTTTCAAGTGTCAAGGCCAAGGACATATTGCATCTCAATGTCCAACAAAGAGAACCATGCTTATGGAAGAAAACGAAGAAATTGTTGAAGAGGAGGATGGTGATTATGATGAGGAGTTTGAAGAAGAAATACCTAGTGGAGATTTACTCATGGTGAGAAGAATGTTGGGAAGCCAAATAAAGGAGGAGGATACAAGTCAAAGAGAAAATCTTTTTCATACAAGATGCTTTGTGCAAGGAAAGGTTTGTTCTTTAATAATTGATGGAGGAAGTTGTACAAATGTTGCAAGCACGCGTTTGGTTTCTAAACTAAAATTGGAAACGAAACCTCACCCTAAGCCTTACAAACTCCAATGGCTTAATGAAAGTGTAGAAATGCTTGTTAATAAACAAGTTGAGATTTTTTTTAAAATTGGAAAATATGAGGATGTAGTGTTGTGTGATGTAGTACCAATGGAAGCTAGTCATTTGTTATTAGGTAGGCCTTGGCAATTTGGTAGAAAAGCCAATCATGATGGGTACTCTAATAAGTACTCTTTTATGTATCATGATCAAAAGATCAATCTTGTATCGTTAAATCCTAGTGAGGTGAGAGAAGATCAAAAGAAAATGAGAGAAAAATATGATCAAGAAAGAAAAGAAAAAGAAAAGAATGAAAAGAAAAAAATGATAAAAGAGAAAAGTAACAAAGTTTAATTGCAAAAAAAAGAGATGTGAAGAGAGCAATTGTGTCACACCAGCCCTTGTACTTGCTATTTTCCAAGGAGGTGCCTTTACTAACCACTATTTCTAATGAAAAAAAATTGTCAAATTGTGTTGAGTCTCTTTTGCAGGAATTTAAAGAATTATTTCCGAAAGAGGTGCCAAGTGGTTTACCACCTATAAGAGGAATTGAACATCATATTGATCTCAATCTAGGAGCATCTTTGCCTAATAGGCCAGCATATAGAAGCAATCCACAACAAACTCAAGAGATACAAAGGCAAGTGGCTGAATTGATAAGTAAAGGATGGGTAAGAGAAAGTTTAAGTCCTTGTGTTGTCCCTATTATTCTAGTCCCTAAAAAGGATGGTAGTTGGAGGATGTGCACTGATTGTAGGGCCATTAACAATATTACCATTAAATATAGGCATCCTATTCCTAGACTAGATGATTTGCTTGATGAATTGTTTGGTGCATGCTTATTTTCTAAAATTGATTTGAAAAGTGGATATCACCAAATTAGAATAAGGGAAGGGGATGAATGGAAAACTGCTTTTAAAACAAAATTTGGTTTGTATGAGTGGATGGTTATGCCTTTTGGATTAACTAATGCACCTAGTACTTTCATGAGACTAATGAACCATGTGTTAAGGGAGTTCTTGGGTAAGTTTGTTGATGTGTATTTTGATGATATTTTGATTTATAGCAAGAACTTAGATGATCATTGCATTCATTTAAGGGTTGTTTTGCAAGTGCTAAGATATGAAAATTTGTATGCCAACCTAGAAAAATGTGTCTTTTGCACCGATCATGTGATTTTCTTAGGTTTTATTGTGAGCTCTAAAGGAGTCCATGTTGATGAGGAAAAGGTGAAAGCCATTCGAGAGTGGCCTCCTCCCAAAAATGTAAGTGAGGTAAGAAGCTTTCATGGTTTGGCTAGTTTTTATAGGAGGTTTGTGAAGGACTTTAGTACCTTGGCAGCACCCCTCAATGAAATTGTTAAAAAGGATGTTGGTTTTAAATGGGGTGAAAAACAAGAGCAAGCCTTTGCTGCCCTAAAGGAAAAGCTCACCCAAGCACTAATTCTTGCATTGCCTAACTTTTCTAAATCTTTTGAAATTGAATGTGATGCATCTAATGTGGGAATTGGAGTTGTTTTGTTGTAGGAAGGTCATCCACTTGCTTATTTTAGTGAAAAGCTAAAAGAGGATGCCCTCAATTATTCTACATATGATAAGGAATTATATTCCTTGGTGAGAGCTCTACAAACTTGGCAACATTACTTGCTGCCCAAAGAGTTTGTCATTCATAGTGATCAAGAATCCTTGAAACATTTGAAAGGACAAGGTAAGTTGAATAAGAGACATGCCAGGTGGGTTGAGTTTCTTGAACAATTTCCTTATGTAATCAAGCATAAGAAATGTAAATCTAATGTTGTGGCAGATGCACTCTCAAGAAGACATGTCTTGCTTTCTACTCTTGAAACAAAAGTTTTTGGTCTTGAGCATATTTAAGATTTGTATGAAAGTGACCTTGAATTTTCTTCAAAATTTTTAGCTTGTGAGCATACTGTCTTCAATGGGTATTTTAGGTACAATGGTTATTTATATAAAGAAAAAAAACTATGTGTGCCTAAAGGTTCCATTAGAGAATTACTTGTAAAAGAGGCGCATAAGGGAGGACTAATGGGTCATTTTGGGGTTTCTAAAACTCTAGAATTCTTAAAAGAACATTTTTATTAGCCTCACATGAAAGTTGATGTTCAAAAGCTTTGTGAAAGATGCATTGTGTGTAAAAAGGTTGAATCAAAAGTTATGCCTCATGGTTTGTATACTCCTTTGCCTGTACCTGAATTTCCTTGGATTGACATTTCTATGGACTTTGTTTTGGGACTGCCTAGAACAAAGAATGGCAAAGATTCTATTTTTGTAGTTGTGGACAGGTTTTCAGAAATGGCACATTTTATTCCATGTAAAAAGTTGGATGATGTGTGTCATGTTACTGATTTGTTCTTTAAGGAAGTGGTGCGCCTACATGGCTTACCAAGGAGCATTGTCTCTGATCGTGACTCCAAGTTCTTAAGCCATTTTTGGAGGACTTTGTGGGGAATGATGGGAATAAAGTTATTATTTTCCACTACTTGTCATCCCCTAACAGATGGATAAACTGAAGTAGTAAATAGAACTCTTTCTACTCTTCTTAGGGTTGTTCTTAAAAAGAACTTAAAAATGTGGGAGGAATGGTTACCTCATGTAGAGTTTGCTTACAATAGGGTTGTTCATAGCACTACACAAAATTCACCTTTCGAGATTATGTATGGGTTTAATCCTTTAACACCTCTAGATTTGTTACCATTGCCTAACACATCTATTTTGAAGCATAAAGATGGGAAAACTAAGGTTGAATTTGTGATAAAATTGCATGAACAAGTAAAATTGCAAATTAAAAAGAAAAATAAAAGCTATGCAAAAAGTGAAAACAAAGGGCGAAAGAAAGTTATTTTTGAACCTGGGGATTGGGTTTGGATACATATGAGAAAAGAGAGATTCCCATCACAAAGGAAGTACAAACTTCAACCTAGGGGAGATGGACCATTTCAAGTACTTTCAAAGATCAATGACAATGCCTACAAAATAGAACTTCCAGGTGAGTATGGGGTAAGTACTACTTTTAATGTGGCTGATTTATCTCCTTTTGATGTAGGTGATGATGGTCTAAATTCAAGGTGAATTCTTTTCAAGAAGGAGGGAATGATGAGGATGTAATCCAAGACATAAATGATAAAATGCAAAGCTTAGGAGGTCCTATGACAAGGGCACGTGCAAGAAGAGTCAACGATGCTTTAGTTCACTTCATGATCAAGTCAATAGAATGCATGGGCCAGATTGATGAAAAAGAGCCCAAGTTTATTCTTATCATCCAAGCATGTGATAAAAGGCCCAATAATGCATAAATAAATAAAAATAAAGGAAATACCAATAACCACACTATAATGGACGGAAATTGCAAGAGAAGTGGTAAATAAAGAATTGCCATTCTTATGCCCTTTCAAGAACCCCACTATCTCTTCTTTATTTTGCACTTTCTTTGTAATAACTCAACCCACTATCATGATAATTAGTGGTTGAAATCCTTTTGTTTTCTTAGGAGTTAATGTTTACTTATTTCATCATCTTGAGCCATTCCTATATAAAGGAGGCATGTATCTTCTTTTTGAATCAATGAATTCTGTCAAGTTTACACATTGTGTAAGTGAGAGTATTTGCTCTTAGGTTCTGGATTGGACCAAAATTGATCTTATCAAGAAATCCTTTTCTTGTGGTGATCCTCATCCATAGGCTTATAATTATCTCTTGGATTAGAAAGAGTGTGGTGCCCCTTCTACTTAATTCCATTTCTTATTTCTCATTTATTTCATATCAGTCTCGTTTATTTTATATGCATGTATCAAGTTCTGCCATTCTTGTAATTATAAGGCAGATTACTTTCTTTGAGTCACAAAAGAATTAATATTCCAAAAGTTAACAAAGTTGTTTCAGGAATTTTGAAGGAAATGCATAATTCTCAAAAGTTAGTGCATATCATTGTATGTCCATTGACATGAATGCCAAAGGATCCTTTGTAAATCTCTTTCATTAGGATGTTTGCTTCGTGTTTATCCACGCATCTGAGAAAAACCATGTCAAAGTTTCTTTTGTAGAGTACATCATTGTTTAGGAAGAAGTTACCAGCCAGTCTTCTGAGGGTCTTCCTATCTTTTCTTGATGCCCCAGGTAGGTATTCTTGTCTTTGAAGGAAATGCTTGATGTCGTGATACCAAGGCTTGTTGCCGATAACTACTTCAATTGTAAATATGTAGGCGGGCCTGTCAAGGTGCATTATGTCAATCTTCGGTATGTCGTTCCATCGATTCATAATAATCATGGAGGATAGGGTAGCTAGTGTGTCAGCCATGTTCTTTTCTTCACGAGGAATTGATGAAAATTAATTTTGTTGAAGAAAGGTAACAACCTTCTTGCGTAGTCTTTGTAAGGGATTAACCCAGTCTGGCGTGTGTCCCATTCTCCTTTGATCTGATTTATAACTAAAGTAGAGTTTTCATACCCATCCAGATTCTTTATCCTTAAGTCAATGGCTTCTTCGAGACCCATGATGCAAGCTTCATACTCAACACCATTATTTATAGCTTTGAATGCCAATCTTGCGGTGAAAGGAATATGGGTACCCTGAGGCGTAACAATGATTGCCCCAATTCCATTTCCATAAGCGTTGACAACTTCATCGAATATTAATCCCCATTGGGATCCGGGCTCTAGCCCTTCGTTTGTTAGCGGTTCATCGCAATCTTTCATATTTAGGTATATCACATCCTCGTCTGGAAAGTCAAATTTCATTGATTCACTATCGTCAACTGGTTGGTGAATGTTGCACCCCAAAATTTGCCCAACCTTTTCCTTCTTGTTTTTGCATTAACATAACATCATCATAGCATTATCATAGCATTGCATTAGCATTTATGCAGGGGATCAAGTGTGATATACATCAAGAGAGGCCTATCTAGAGGTTTTATTCGAGCTTGAGGAATCACTAAAGTCACCAGGAAGTGGTTCATGCCATTGAGAAGTTCAGATGCTTGTGTGGGGTTCATCCCCTGACTTAGAGGCCAACTGAAGATTATCAATGAGTTGGGAAACTATGATTAGAGGTCATAAAATTACAGGTCAAGTTCAATACTTTGCATAACTCAAATGGACTTTTTTCCAACATGAAAGTTGCTCCGAATGGCGTCATTGGGTCAACTAAACCTCAAGGTTTTAATAGGTTAGCTCACGGTGGAATTTTGATAAAAGTCACTTTGGTGAAAACATGTGAAAAGGCATAGTTTGGTATTTCTTCAAAATTTAATCAAATAAGTCCATCTTTGTACTTATTTTGAGTGGAAATCTCATTTTAAGAACAATGGCACTTTTACATTTTTCATTTGAAGCTTTCTTCATGACCTATTTCAAGCTTTCTTCATTCTTAAGCAACACTTTGAATCTAAGCCCTTAAGATTGAAACAAGGGTTAATTTTGGACCATTGATCATTCTTACAATGCAACATATATAAACATTTCAAGCCAAGGCAAAAGGCTCTTCCATGATCATTTTTCTCACATTCTTCACCACTTTACACATTTTCCATATTTGAAATTCTGAAAATTCAATTCCTTTTCTCTCTAATTTTTTGTGCATTTTTCTCATTACCAATCAATCACACAACAATTATACACATTGTTCATCATCTTTTTCGAGAGAATTGGAGCAAGAATAGCATTGTAGCAACATGAAAAAGTGGTGAAAAACTCAAATTCGATTTTCAAGTTCCACTGCAATTCAAGGCTGTTCTTCGATTCAAACATCTCCACCAACAATTTTAGAACGTGTTCATACAGTTTTCTTGAAGGTTTAGCGGTTGTGTGAAGCTCTAGGAAGTCAAATTCGGAGGTAATGGAAATTCAATTTTTCTCCCTAATTATGAGTCTCTTCCATGCCATTTTTATAGTATTGCATCACCCTGGAGTAGTACATCGTTTCTGGTAAAGAAAGATCCATTTTTATGACATTTTTGTGTTCTTGAAAGTTTGAGATTCATACACGGTTTTTGAGTTAGAGGCCATTTCAATGGAAAATAAGTACATATTTGAATTCCCCTCGAAAAACTACGCAAGATTGGTCTAAAGAACATTGGATTTGGTTGAGAAACAGATGAGATACATGCTCCCGAAGAAGCTCCGGCCGTAAGCCTCCCGACGGCGTCGACCGCTGCTACCGTTCATGGCCAGAAAAAATCCGAGGAAGAAGATGAAGATTCTACCGTTAGATCATTCAAACCCTTTGACCGACCTTATCATCTCACGGCCAAGATTAAGCCACGCGCGCGGCCACATTATCTTCATTAAAACACATGGCGCGTCCACCTCAGCGAACCAACCTCCCATACCCCAGTTCGAATCCTGGCCTGCACATTTCTGATTTTATTCCACTTTATTTTCATTTGCCTTCATATATTCATGTTCTCATGTGTTCTTTTATTTTTCCTATTTTTATATGCTGACTTCAAATAATCATAAAAAATAGCATACTTAGTCTTTTTGATCCCCATTTTTTTGTGCTGAATCTTTAAGATGTCTAGGATTTAATAAAATTGGAATCACGATTTTATCACATTATGACATTTTATTAGAATTTTTTACATTTAAGTGGTCATAAAAAATATCCTAATCGAGTCATGATCTTGTGAATTTTCTTTGACCCATCAATATGTCATTTCAAGGCCTAACCTTTTGAAGGGATCTCATACACATGTTGAGGTGTTGTGATATATTTTTGTGGGAATTTTATTGTACCATTTTAGTTGGTTTTGGATGCTCTCTTTAACATGCTCCATTTTAACCTTTCTTTCGGTATACATGACATAGTTTCAACTTGTTTGGCCATTTTTCTTTGGATATTTTTGTTGTATCTCTCACCCCTGGTTTGTGACTTGATGTACGGCATTGGAGATTTTTATTTGAATTTTTTAGCACCTTTTTCTATTTTTCTTATATTTTTGTATTCAGACTTGTAATATGGACATTCGAACGGACTTTGCTTTTCTTTCGGCTCCAACGACCTCGAATTGTTTGTGTGATGAACGCTAGGGTTCCTATTGCTTATTATAGACATTATATAGGATGTGTAGATCATTGATTGGCTGGTTTTATCATACATAATTGCCCATTAGGTTCCATATTTCCATGATAATGCGTTATGATTCCTAATCGTAGTATACGTATGTCATTCGTAGGTTTTATTGCCTCGTATCACTTTATAATCACTTGTGGCCAAGATTGTATGTTTAAAATAGGCCATTTTCCATTCATTATGGGCTTGAGTTTGAGATGACTTCCTCCCTCACTTGCATTCCATGTTTACCTTTATGAATCTGCATTTCCTGTATGCTGTTTATTTCATCTGTTTTCCGTTGCTTCCTTTGCCTTTCCCTTAGGATCTCCATTCTTCCTTGTTCAAGGTAGAATGTGATAGACATTAGGCTTTGCAACCATGTATGACAACATTAGGGTAGTCCTCCCCTTTGCAAACTTCAACCATAGGACGAACATTGCATGCTAACATTTATGGTTGTGTAGGTTCCTTTAGAGAGTCTCTTTCTCTTCCTTTCTTCAAACATTCGAAAATACTTAATAAAGGTTAACATGTGTCATGCGTTACAACCCTTAAGCTACTTGAAAAAGAATTATGGTAGGGTTTCCCTCACATAATTTGAATGTTTAGTATGGTACCCTTTGGGTGACGTGCGACGCATTCACTCTTAAGTCCAAGTCTTTAGTGTGACACGAGTTACAAACAAAACTCAAAACACTTCTTCTTAAAAGACACAAAAACCAACATTCAACTCCTTTTTGTCCTCTTGGACCTTTAATCTTTAGAACCCATTTTCATAATGAGAGTTTCGTTAACTCTCGGTTCTCCCACAAACGGTAACGCCTAAGTCTCCAATGGTCGAGCTGCATACACCAAACTGCGAGAACCGTTTGTTAACCCTACTCGGGTAAAAACAACTTGAACCAAACCTGTGGTCTAGTTAGCCTGAACTATGTTTGCTCTGATCTTTCATACCAGATGAAAGTACGTAGGCACGAGATGCAATATCTCGGCGAGCAACCTTCCCCCCTTTTACCCGTAGTTAGGCGAACTACGTTGACTCTGATTTCTCGTTCCAGACGGGAATACGTAGGCATAAAATGCGATACTTTGCCGAGTCACTTTTCTTTTGTTTTGTCCTTAAGCCTTTAGTTAGATAGCATTAATCAACCCTTCGAGATAAATAATTAAGCATGGATCCCATCGAGTACGATGGACGTGAGGGGTGCTAATACCTTCCCCTTGCGTAACCGACTCCTGAATCCAGGACATGGTTGCGATGACCATTCTTTTTCCCTCTTTTCGTTAGGTTTTCTCTGAGCGTTTCCTTTCCCTCCTTTGGGATAAATAACGCACGGTGGCGACTCTTCTGTTCTGCCGGCGCCGATTTTCGCAGTAGCGACAGCTGGCGACTCTGCTGGGGACTACGATGGTTCCCTATGCGAGTCTCGCCTTAGGTTTTTCCTCCTAGTTGTCTGGGTCATCCCCAGCAGCTGGCGACTCTGCTGGGGACTGCGATGGTTCCCTATGCGAGTCTCTCCTTGTATTTTCTTCCTAGCTGTCTGGGTCATCCCCAGCAGCTGGCGACTCTGCTGGGGATCCAACGTCCCTTATGCGAGTCAGTCCTAGCGCTTGTTTGTTTATCTTGTGGGTTTTGTACATACCTGTTGTATCTTAGCTTTACTTTCTCGCATTTTATTTTCCCGCAGTTTATTTTCAGCATTATATCATATCCTTATTATGCTGTGGTGGGAGGGGATTGATTCTGATGAGTGATAAGCCAGACCCAAACTTGAGTGTACCTAGCATTAGTTGTGGAAAGTAGTGGGCGCGTGCTTGCTTTGTAGGTACTAGTGTCTCACGAAATCCACGCTCAGACGAGATTCTCCCGGTTGACTTCTTTTCTAGCCCTTTGGGCTTGAGGGGTTGTTGGTTTGGAGGGTTGTCGACTCTGGAAACCGATCATTTGTGATTCAGCTAAGTGAGGCCGCTTCAAGAGATGATGATGCCACACCTTCTGGGTATCGTATCATCGCTCTTGAAAGTCTGTGACGCTGATGAACGCATAGGATGTCGTACCTTATCAGAGGATAGGTCCATACCTGTGAGAGGGATTGGGTTATGCAGGAAACCATAGCTCCAGATCACCCGGATTTCTCTACAGTGTGAACTTTTGGGTTTGATATCAGAAGTCTTCAGTATCAGTGATCTATGTCATGCAGTGATATATGTTATGCAAAGGCGAAGCTCTGGTTATTCTCAAGCTACAACACAATCAGCTTCTGATTATTATTGCTACAGCACAGCACAGCTACCTTGATCCCCTATAGCATCCTTGCATTTTTGCATTTCTCGTCTGCATTGATTACATGACATTGCATTAACATTGCAGGTGCATATTCCCTTTGATTCTAGCTATCTCGCTTGCCGTCATTCGTGCTCAAATACTTGTGCTTGTAACTACCTATGTGGTCTTCCATCTGTATATGAGGAGTTTTTTACTATTGCTGTCTGAGGGGTTTCCATTGTCATGTGTTTCACCCGGAACTAGAATCAAGGGAAATATTCCATATGCATATATACATTGTTAGCATTTTTCATATTTTCCTTTGTGTTTGCAGGTACCTTCTTAAGCCTCGTTCTTATGTTCTGTTGTCTTTTCAGAGTTGTTTCAGGATTGCTGACCAGAGACTTCACCGGTATCCTACTAGAAACAATCTCAAGAAAGCCATGGATCACGTTCAGACTGAGATGCAAGAGATGAGGGAGCGCATGACTCAGCTCATGGAGGTTATGCAAGGTATGGCTCAAGGACAGGAGCAACTGAGAATAATGGTCCAGCCCCTGGTAGCTAGGGTCGATCTTAATGGAGTTTTTCACGGAGGTATTGCTGCTAATACTCCCCGCCACGATACAGAAATTCCTAACGCCACTGTGGTGCCTACCGGATGCACCCCAACTGCTGTAGGGGCCGGGAATGGTAGTGATATTGGCGTCTGCCACGCTGGTCTGGGTAATGCTACTGGTAATGCAGGTTTTTGTAATGCTGATAATACAGGTCTTGGTAATACTATTAAATTGGGTTGTGGTAGTGGTGCTCATAATGTTGGGTTTGGACCTGGTACTGCTAACCATGGTCTGGGTAACGCTGGTTATGGTTACACCGTCAATCGAAACGTCTATAGTCTGAAGGGTGCCTATGCTGAGTATGGCAATGGGGACCAACAATGGAATGAAGATCGTCACGACGACGTGTTCTCTATAAGGGATGCGGGCACTGAGCTGCCTGCTGAAGCTGATCGAAGATTCAGGATGCTGGAAGAGCAGATGAGGAATATAACAAATCAGGACTCCATGGGGCTCGACATGGCCAATTTAGGGCTGATCCCTGATTTACAAGTGTCGTACAAGTTCAAAGTTCCTACCTTCGATAAATACAAAGGTGTCACTTGCCCAAAGGTGCACATACGTTCATACTACAGAAAAATGTCAGCCTATTCAAATGATGAGAAGATGCTCATGCATTTTTTTCAGGATAGTCTGTCAGGGCCGTCGCTCAAGTGGTATATGCGTTTGGAACCCTCTTAGGTTCGCAGTTGGAAGGGTTTGGCTGAAACATTCATGAAGCATTACCAGTACAATAGTGACCTTGCTCCCAACAGGGTCCAGCTTCAGAATGTCGTCCAGAAGAACGGGGAATCTTTCAAAGAGTACGCCCAGAGGTGGCGTGAGCTTGCAGCCAGAGTGCAACCCCCAATGGTGGAGAGAGAGTTGATTGACTTGTTTCTATCAACGTTATCTGGGATGTACTATGAAAAGCTCATCAACTGTATGTCCGGGAGTTTCTCTGACCTTGTCATCACTGGTGAGCGTATAGAAAACGGCATCAAGATTGGGAAAATTCAGGCCGTAGAAATACTTTCGTCAGGTGGAGGAAAGAAAGTGTTCGGAAATAAGAAGCGTGAAGGCGACACTATTTCTGTGTCAAGCTCTCGGGGTAGAGGCAGAGGCAGATATCAAGATCAGTGTCATCATCATCAGGCTGCAAGTGTTATCATTCCGATACCACCACAACAACAACAACAACCACAACAGCAGCAGAATCAACAGAGCTATAGGAAGTACCAGAATTCGAGAGGAGCAAATGGAGTATTCGATACGCCGCCAATGCCGTACTTCCAGATGCTTCAGACGTTACTACAACTGCAATTAATCCAGAAGAGAACCTTGGCCCCTCTGACAGGCCAACCACCAGCGGGCTATGATGCAAATTCCCGCTGTGAATTCCACTCGGGGGCACCCGAGCACAACATTGACGATTGTAAGGCTTTTAAGCACAAGCTACAAGATTTGATTGACAGTAAAGCCATAAACTTCTCGCATGAAGTGCCCAACGTGGTACAAAATCCTCTGCCAAACCACGGATAATCCGAAAGCGGGTGAGTCGCCCACAAGTCAAGATACAAGAAGCCCAGTTCTCAGAAGCTGGCAATCTGCATTTTGCATGTCATTGCTTTACATTTGTAGTTTCTTTCCTGTCTATGTGCATTTCACTTGTAAAGCTTGTTGTTTTCAATTGATATTGATAAATGAAATAAATATGCATGTTTTGAATTAATCCATTCGTGTTCACTTTATTGCTTTCTTTTATTTCAAACGCTTGTTTAAGTGGAATCCGGGGAGGATGAAGAAATCGAAGAATGCATGAGCTGCCGATTGTATGCTCTTGGATAGAAAAACTTGTTGATGATATACAGGCATTGTTCCAAATCCATAAACACCGGAGATATAAGGAAGATAATCCCTTGTCAACCCCTTTGAGCCTTGTAGTAGGAGTTTCGTTCTGAAAATGAAAAACCCTCAATCTTAACCTGGGGCAGGGTAGGTGTCGGTTAATTTGACCAAGCGTTCGAATTGCAAAAGGAATGTCTGTTCAAGGATAAATCACACCTGTATAGGTCGTGCCTAAAGGACCACGATGGTTAAACCTTGCCGATAAGGAGTGAAACAGTCGCAATCTCTTCTAACAAGTCAGACAAGCCAGTGTCGCATGATTTGTTCAAAAAAAAAGAGAGAAAAGAAAAAGCCCGCTAATCGAATCTTGGGAACAAGCGACTTAGGCAAAAATCAGGGTATCCCGTTGGACTTCAAAATCAGAAACTCAAAAGAGTTAGTCCAAGCAAAAATTAGGGAACGGAAAAAGCGGAAAAAAACGAAAAGGATTACAAGAGAAAAATCCTCAAGCAAGAACGAAATTGTGTGACTCCAGGCACTACGAAGACGGAAAGGGAATGACTGTCACTTCAGAAAGCATGTGATTTCCTGAACCATCACTCCTATCATTCCACCTTTGAAAGGTGAACGCTAAGGTCGAATTAGCTGAACATAGGATTGGAGAACATCAAGGAGAATGGGTGGGTTAAAATGAATTTTGAGCCTTATATCCTTCCTTGTTAACCGTGAACCTGACCACGTTACAACCTTCAAAAGTCCTAATTGAAACAGGTTTAGTTCGAGAGCATACTTCGGTAAAGATCGCATCGAAACTGACTCCAAAAAGGATTCCTCTTACATCGTTGTATTAATTTTGACAATTTGATAATTGATTCGTTCATTATAAGTCATAAATTTTTCCGGTGAACAGGATTGGGTTTTGAAGAAAAAACTGTCAAATGCATTGCATTTAATATATCTTTTATGCAGAACAACTTGTTTTACTTGCGAGTAAGCGCTCGACCGTAGGAAAGTTTCCACAGTGGAAAGTTTGATCAGGATAGAATGTAGAACGCCTGAATACTCCGTTGAGTTGTGGCCAACTATTATCAAATAACCCCCAGTAAGGTCAGCCATCCAAGAATCAGTTAATCTGGGGCAATCAGGTCGAGATTTGGTAAATCTCTCGCAATCGGGGGTACCGCTCCGCAAACTAGTCAATCAGAGGCAAAGCCATTACAAGGCTGGGGCATGCCACCCTATGAGGAAAAAAATTTGTTCTTCTCCATACCTCTAGAGCTTATCCGAACTATTCAACCAAGGATCCTCTCACGGTCCAGATTCTGGGGTAAGCCATCTCGGGGTCGTCTCATGGCAAGCTATTTTCTTCTCAGCGTAGACCTTCCCAAGAATCAGACTGGGGCAGGGGCATTACGCTTGGGGCGATTTCTCAGAGAGATTCGGACGAAACTCATTTTTCCAACAATCAAAGATCATTCCCCAGCAGTTGGTCAGGCATACCTCTAATCCCCATAGAGTACGAGTATGAGTTTGTTCCCCAGCGAGTCGAGATCATATTTCTCTCCACCAGGCATGTGTGGAATATCCTTCGTCAGGTCGTTCGTGACCCCAACAGTGTAACGTGTGTTCCAGGGAGGTCATGCATGACCTTTACCCCGTCCCTCAGCAAGAGTTGTTCATCACCAGCAGAGATTTGTTCATCTCCAGTAAAATTGGTAACTCCAGATTTGTTAGTATACCCCTCAGCATAGTTGGGATCGTATCTTCCAAAGTTGTTCAGAGTTCTTCTCCCCAGCACAGAGCTGTAGCACTCAGAGACCAGTTTACGTCAAGCACTCAGGCTCGGGTCAGTACGTTGAGTATTCAGACTCCGGTATAGTGAAAAGGTTCTTTCTACTTTGATGGTATCCAGACCATGGCAGGTTGTGACCGACCCGTAGAAACTAGTGGTATGTTTTCTTTGTAGCCCGAGAGGTATCCAGGCCCTGGCTCTCGTTGTTCCCCGACAGCATCGTCGAACTTTAGTTGTTTGTGTTAAGTTCAAATGGTATTCAGACCTCAACGAGTATATTTATGATATATTCCTTCATTCGTTGAGTGTTCAGACTCCGGCGTTTTTCCGATTCGTGATATGTTTACTTGAGTCGTTGAGTGTCCAGACTCTGGTAAAATCAAGCAAGGGTCCAGACCCCTATTAATGTTCGTGGCTATTCCGTCGAGTATCCAGGCTCCGGTAAATCTCCAGTTTGTATTGATTCTTTCTCTCGTCGAGTATCCGGACTCCGGTAAAGATTTTGTAAGGTGATCTTGATAAGTATTTGTAATATTCTCTTTCCGATTTGTATCTTCATCGAGTATCCAGGCTCCGATTTGTTGCTTCGTCGAGTATCCAGGCTCCGGTTGGTTAGCTTCATTGAGTATCCAGGCTCCGGTACGGTTTCGTCCGTTGAGTGTCCAGGCTCCGGTTTGTTAGCTTCGTTGAGTATCCAGGCTCCGGTACGATTTTCTTCCGTCGAGTATTCAGGCTCCGGTTTGTTAGCTTCGTTGAGTATCCAGGCTCTAGTGCGTTTTCGTCCGTCGAATATCCAGGCTCCAGTTTGTTGCGTTGAGTGTTCAGACTCCGGTTTGTTGCTTCGTTGAGTTTTCAGACTCCGGTGTGTTTTCGTCGAGTATCCAGACTCCGGTTTGTAGCTTCATTGAGTATCCAGGCTCCGGTGTGTTTTCGTCGAGTATTCAGACTCTGGTTCGCTTCGTTGAGTTTCCAGGCTCCGGTGTGTTTTCGTTGAGTTGTCAGACTCCGGTTTTTTGGCGTTGAGTGTTCAGACTCCGATGTGTTACGTTGAGCGTTCAAGCCCCGGTTCCTCCGTTGAATATCCAGATTCCGGTGAAATTTCCAATTTGTAACGTTTTGCTTTGTCCGTTGAGTGTTCAGACTCCGATAAAGGCAGTTGGGTATACAGATCCTAGTAAGTGTTGCGATAATACTCTCTCTCCATTGAATGTCCAGATTCCGGTGAATGTTCAGTTTGTGATGTATTGTTTCGTCCATCGAGTATCCAGGCTCCGGTAAATCCCCAGTGAAATCACCAGTTACGTCGAGATCCAGGCTCCGGTCATTGCGTTGAGTATCCAGATTCTGACAGATTTTGATGTGGCCCTATCGTGCGTTGAGTATTCAGATTCCGACGATTCGAAACATTGTCCTTTGGCCCATGTCGTGTTCAGACCATGGCCAGTTACGTGTTTCCTGAAGCAGAGTTACTTGATTAAGTTTCTCTTTCCCTCGGTGGGATGTTCATGATGTTCATTATGTTCGGTTTCTCCGGAGATTCTATCCCAATCAGAGTTTGCATTTTATTTCTGCGGTTGGCAAATTTACAGGTTCTTTAGGTATTCAACCGCCTTTTACCTTGATTGATTGAAAGCCGTTCGCTTTTCACTCATTCAGGTCCAAGTCGCTTGAATAGGGGCAGCTGTTGCACCCCAAAATTTGCCCAACCTTTTCCTTGTTTTTGCATTAACATAACATCATCATAGCATTATCATAGCATTGCATTAGCATTTATGCAGGGGATCAAGTGTGATATACATCAAGAGAGGCCTATCTAGAGGTTTTATTCGAGCTTGAGGAATCACTAAAGTCACCAGGAAGTGGTTCATGCCCTTGAGAAGTTCAGATGCTTGTGTGGGGTTCATCCCCTGACTTAGAGGCCAACTGAAGATTATCAATAAGTTGGGAACCTATGATTACAGGTCATAAAATTACAGGTCAAGTTCAATACTTTGCATAACTCAAATGGACTTTTTTCCAACATGAAAGTTGCTCCGAATGGCGTCATTGGGTCAACTAAACCTCAAGGTTTTAATGGGTTAGCTCACGGTGGAAATTTGATAAAAGTCACTTTGGTGAAAACATGTGAAAAGGCATAGTTTGGTATTTCTTCAAAATTTAATCAAATAAGTCCATGTTTGTACTTATTTTGAGTGGAAATCTCATTTTAAGAACAATGGCACTTTTACATTTTTCATTTGAAGCTTTCTTCATGACCTACTTCAAGCTTTCTTCATTCTTAAGCAACACTTTGAATCTAAGCCCTTAAGATTGAAACAAGGGCTAATTTTGGACCATTGATCATTCTTACAATGCAACATATATAAACATTTCAAGCCAAGGCAAAAGGCTCTTCCATGATCATTTTTCTCACATTCTTCACCACTTTACACATTTTCCATATTTGAAATTCTCAAAATTCAATTCCTTTTCTCTCTCATTTTTTGTGCATTTTTCTCATTACCAATCAATTGCACAACAACTATACACATTGTTCATCATCTTTTTGGAGAGAATTGGAGCAAGAATAGCATTGTAGCAACATGAAAAAGTGGTGAAAAACTCAAATTTGATTTTCAAGTTCCACTGCAATTCAAGGTTGTTCTTCGATTCAAACATCTCCACCAACAATTTTAGAACGTGTTCATACAGTTTTCTTGAAGGTTTAGCGGTTGTGTGAAGCTCAAGGAAGTCAAATTCGGAGGTAATGGAAATTCAATTTTTCTCCCTAATTATGAGTCTCTTCCATGCCATTTTTATAGTATTGCATCACCCTGGAGTAGTACATAGTTTCTGGTAAAGAAAGATCCATTTTTATGACATTTTTGTGTTCTTGAAAGTTTGAGATTCATACACGGTTTTTGAGTTAGAGGCCATTTCAATGGAAAATAAGTACATATTTGAATTCCCCTCGAAAAAATACGCAAGATTGGTCTAAAGAACATTGGATTTGGTTGAGAAACGGATGAGATACATGCTCCCGAAGAACCTCCGGCCGTAAGCCCTCCCGCCGGCGTCGACCGCTGCTACCGTTCATGACCAGAAAAAATCCGAGGAAGAAGATAAAGATTCTACCGTTAGATCATTCAAACCCTTTGCCCGGCCTTATCATCTCACGGCCAAGATTAAGCCACGCGCGCAGCCACATCATCTTCATTAAAACACATGGTGCGTCCACCTCAGCGAACCGACCTCCCATACCCCAGTTCAAATCCTGGCCTGCACATTTCTGATTTTATTCCACTTTATTTTCATTTGCCTTCATATATTCATGTTCTCATGTGTTCTTTTATTTTTCCTATTTTTATATGCTGACTTCAAATAATCATAAAAAATAACATACTTAGTCTTTTTGATCCCCATTGTTTTGTGCTAAATCTTTAAGATGTCTAGGATTTAATAAAATTGGAATCACGATTTTATCACATTCTGACATTTTATTAGAATTTTTTACATTTAAGTGGTCATAAAAAATATCCTAATCTAGTCATGATCTTGTGAATTTATTTGACCCATCAATATGTCATTTCAAGGCCTAACCTTTTGCAGGGATCTCATACACATGTTGAGGTATTGTGATATATTTTTGTGGGAATTTTATTGTACCATTTTAGTTGATTTTGGATGCTTTCTTTAACATGCTCCATTTTAACCTTTCTTTCGGTATACATGACATAGTTTCAACTTGTTTGGCCATTTTTCTTTGGATATTTTTGTTGTATCTCTCACCCCTGGTTTGTGACTTGATGTAGGGAATTGGAGATTTTTATTTGAATTTTTTAGCACTTTTACTATTTTTCTTATATTTTTGTATTCGGACTTGTAATATGGACATTCGAACGGACTTTGCTTTTCTTTCGGCTCCAACGGCCTCGAATTGTTTGTGTGATGAACGCTAGGGTTCCTATTGCTTATTATAGACATTATATAGGATGTGTAGATCATTGATTGGCTGGTTTTATCATACATAATTGCCCATTAGGTTCCATATTTCCATGATAATGCGTTATGATTCCTAATCGTAGTATACGTATGTCATTCGTAGGTTTTATTGCCTCGTATCACTTTATAATCACTTGTGGCCAAGATTGTATGTTTAAAATAGGCCATTTTCCATTCATTATGGGCTTGAGGTTGAGATGACTTCCTCCCTCACTTGCATTCCATGTTTACCTTTATGAATCTGCATTTCCTGTATGCTGTTCATTTCATCTGTTTTCCGTTGCTTCCTTTGCCTTTCCCTTAGGATCTCCATTCTTCCTTGTTCAAGGTAGAATGTGATAGACATTAGGCTTTGCAACCATGTATGACAACATTAGTGTAGTCTTCCCCTTTGCAAACTTCAACCATAGGACGAACATTACATGTTAACATTTAGGGTTGTGTAGGTTCCTTTAGAGAGTCTCTTTCTCTTCCTTTCTTCAAACATTTGAAAATACTTAATAAAGGTTAACACGTGTCATGCATTACAAGCCTTAAGCTACTTGAAAAAGAATTATGGGAGGGTTTCCATCATATAATTTGAATGTTTAGTATGGTACCCTTTGGGTGACGTGCGACGCATTCACTCTTAAGTCCAAGTCTTTAGTGTGACACGAGTTACAAACAAAACTCAAAACACTTCTTCTTAAAAGACACAAAAACCAACATTCAACTCCTTTTTGTCCTCTTGGACCTTTAATCTTTAGAACCCATTTTCGTAATGAGAGTTTCGTTAACTCTCGGTTCTCCCGCAAACGGTAACGCCTAAGTCTCCAATGGTCGAGCTGCATACACCAAACTGCGAGAACCGTTTGTTAACCCTACTCGGGTTAAAAACAACTTGAACCAAACCTGTGGTCTAGTTAGCCGATCTTTCATACCAGATGAAAGTACGTAGGCATGAGATGCGATATCTCGGCGAGCAACCTTCCCCCCTTTTACCCGTAGTTAGGCGAACTACGTTGACTCTGATTTCTCGTTCCAGACGGGAATACGTAGGCATAAAGTGCGATACTTTGCCGAGTCACTTTTCTTTTGTTTTGTCCTTAAGCCTTTAGTTAGATAGCATTAATCAACCCTTCGAGATAAACAATTAAGCGTGGATCCCATCGAGTACGATGGACGTGAGGGGTGCTAATACCTCCCCCTTGCGTAACCGACTCCCGAATCCAGGACATGGTTGCAATGACCATTCCTTTTCCCTCTTTTCGTTAGGTTTTCTCTGAGCGTTTCCTTTCCCTCCTTTGGGATAAATAACGCACGGTGGCGACTCTTCTATTCTGCTGGCGCCGATTTTCGCAGTAGCCACAGCGAGCCAGATGATCGGCTAGGATACTTCCTTTGACGACTTTCTGAGCGTGGTACTCGATGTCTTATTCTGATAGCAACATCTGCCAACAAGCAATTCTTCCAGTTGAAGCAGGCTTTTTGAAGACATGCTTGATTGGATCCATTTCGGAGATTAACGAAGTAGTATGACAAATCATATACTGGCGAAGATGTTTAGTATTCCAAGCTAAAGCGCAAAAAGTTTTTTCGAGCATAGTGTATCGAGTTTCACAGTCTGTGAATTTCTTGCTCAAGTAGTAAATGGCGTACTCTTTTCTTCCTATTTCGTCTTGTTGACTCGTACACAGCCCATGGAATCTTCTAGGGCTGTTAAGTAGATGATTAGGGGTCTTCCTTCCACCGGAGGAGAAAAAATTGGTGGATTTAGCATATATTCTTCGATACTTTCAAAAGCTTTTTGGCAATCTTTTGTCCATACGCAACCTTGGTCCTTTCGGAGATGCTTGAAAATTGGTGCGCATGTCACTGTCATGAGAAATATGAACCTTGAGATGTAATTTAGGCGTCCCAAAAATCCTCTTACTTGCTTTTCTGTTGTGGGTGAAGGCATTTCTTGAATGGCCTTAAATTTGTTGGGATCAACTTCAATTCCTTTCTGGATGACGATGAATCCCAAAAGCTTTCCTGAGCGAACACCAAATGTACATTTGTTGGGATTCAAGCGGAGTTTGTATGTTCTCAAACGCTTGAATAGTTTTGACGAATCCTCCATGTGTTATTCTTCTGTTTCAAACTTAGCAATCATGTCGTCCACATACACTTCAATTTCTTTTTGTATCATGTCATGAAATAGGGTTGTCATTGCCCTTTGACAAGTTGTACCTACATTCTTTAATCCAAATGACATTACTTTGTAGCAAAAAGTTCCCCATGGCATAATGAATGAATTTTTCTTCATATCTTCTAGTACCATATTGATTTGATTATAGCCTAAAAACCCATCCATGAAGGATATTCTGACGTGGCAAGGAAGCCTGCATCGATCTACTTCTGGATTTCTTCTTTAATCTTGATGGCCATATCTGGATGAGTCCTTCTCAATTTTAGTCTGACTGGCGTACATTCTGGCTTTAATGGCAAATGATGTTCCATAATATTGGTATCCAACCTTGACATATCTTGGTAGGACCAAGCAAACACATCTGGAAATTCTTTGAGAAGTTGTACCAGACTCTTTCTGACAGTTGCACTGAGCAGAGATCCATCTTAACTTAATTTCTTTCTTCTTCTGAACCCAAATCACCTGTTTCCAATGGCTCTTTGTGAGGTTGAATGGACTTTCCCTCCTGTTTTAGTAGTCGGGAGATCTCATTTGGAATATTTTCGTCCTCTTCTTCTTCGACTTCGAATACCGGGAACTCAAAGTTGGGAGAAGGCATTGGATCATATATTTCAACGGGGTTTTTAGCAATTAATATGCATAATGTGATTGATGATTCCCTTTTAGAGAAGATAGAAAAAATGCAAAAAGTGGTGTGCATTGTATTTTGGAAATGTTTGTTATTTTTGTCTGTTTTAGGATTACCATTTTCTGAAAAAACAAAAACTAAAAACATCAATAAATGCGAGAATTCAGAATGATATCTTTATTTATGATTTGAAGACTCTTGAAACACAAGCCCTTGAAAACAAAACTTGTTTGCCTTGGGCAAGGCGGAGGGGAAATATTTATAGGAGACCATGCCCTATAAAAGATCCTTTCACCCGGGAAGGTGAGAGGTTAAAATAAAGAGGAGGCATTTACTTTGAGATGTGAACAACATTCGGGACATCAACAACTACCCAATTATGATGAACTCCTCCGTGAATTACAAAGTCTGACATTTTCCTTCCGGGATTGTCTTCGGTATTGACATTGACTTCTGGCGGAGTCGGATTACTGGAGTCTTCTTCCCATGCAGAGTTATTAGCAGAGAAATTTGCCTTTTCACATGTATTTTCTTGACCAGGAGGATCTCCCCATCTAGTTGGTTGGATGTCTTCAAACATGATACGAGAGCTTTCAGGAGCAGTATATTTTACTAGGAAATCAAACTTTCTGCTTAGCTGCCTCCACGATATCCCATGTTTCTGAGAGCTTGTCTTCTTCAATGACATTGACTTCAGGTAGTGCAAAATTGATAAATTCTTGTCCAGCAGTTCTCGTGACTTTATTGACACAATGAATGACATATTTAGGATTTTCTGAGTAAGACCTCCATGCTTTTGAAGGAACAAATGAATCCTTTACAGGGTTATTTGGAAAATATGCATTCTCGGATTAGCTTTGATATCCTGGATCTTCCATGTAAGGCTCCCAAATAGGTAAATTATCCATGGGATCATCCGAGTTGTATTCATAACTATCTTTCATCAGAGTATTAGTTTCTAATGAATTGGGAGGAGCGCGACATCCTTCAGTATCGTAATCTTCGTGTATCATCTCGACATCTGATTTTGGAGCATATCTGGAGCTTTGTTGTGGATAGGGATGGCAAAAAAGTCTGTGCCCGTGGGTATCCGCAGATATAATCCGTCATGGATACAATGTGGATAGCTTAATGGATATCCATGGATAAAATAAATGGATATTTAAATATTTGTTATTTAATAGATGTGGATGCGGGTTTAATGATACCCGTACACGCGGATATCCATACCCGTTAATAAATTATAAAAAGTATTTAAATATTTTTAATTTATTATAGACGTCATTACATCTTCCAAGAAATTTAGTCTTTTCATATTTCTTTTTTTTTTAACGTTTTCTTGGAAGAAAAAGAAAACCTTTCACATTCCAAGAAAAAAGAATGAAAATAATATGATGAATTTTAGTTGTTAAATTGAGAGCGAAAAAATATATTTTTATAAAATAATTTTAGACAAAAAAAGTTATTCATGGATATCTGTAAATATCCGCGGATACCTTAAAACTCGTGGATTACCCGCTTAACTGATATCCGCATGGATATGGGGCAGATACAAATATTATATTTATCCAACGGGGCAGACACGGATATCATACTATCCGCCCCCATGGATATCCATTTACATCCCTAGTTGTGGATAGAAAAATGGCATGTACGCCTCTTCTTGTGATATGTATCCTTCATTGTTGAGGTATGATTTCCACTCTTCGCATGGGTCAGAAGAATTGTATTTGGAGTCATCTCCCTCGATGGTGTGGACCTCTTAGGAAGTAGGATGGAGGAAACCTCTACCGTGGAAGAACTCTTGAATAGGGCGAAAGGCTTCGTCCTTCTTTGTAGTCTTGGTACATGCTGGTGTAAAACCTAAACCTTTTCTTGTTCTAGTATCGGTAGGAATCACGACTTTTCCTCATCCTTTAGTACCATTTTCTACTTTCTGAATAATGTCTTGATACGAGGAAATATATTTTTCTTTTTCTCGATTGCTTTCGTTACTTACAGAAAGTGCTTGGAATTGAGTTTTAATAACTTCTTCTGGTTCCAAGTAGGAGAATGATGATAGGTTGCTTATAATTAAAGCTCGTTATCCACATACTGTGACCAACTTGTTGTTCTTTACAAACTTAAGCCTCTGGTGAAGTGTTAAGGTAACTGCTCCTGCTTGTCGTCCCTATAAACAAATGTATGATGCTCGAATATCCATTACTTGAAAGGTGAATTGGAAATTGCAGGGACCAATGGTTATGGGAAGGTCTACTTCGCTGATATCTATCTTTCTGGATCCGTCAAAAGCTTTGACTATGATCTCGCTACCTCTTATTGGAGTGCCTTGAAAAGCTAATCGCACAAGAGTTGATTTCGGCATGACATTTAGGGATGAACCGGTGTCTACCATTACATTTTCTATAGCATCGTCCCCGTAATTGATGGTGATATTGAGTGCCATGTTATGATTTTTACCTTATTCCAGGAGCTCTTCATCACTAAATCCTAAGTTGTTACAGGAAGTGATATTAGAAATGATGTTATTGAACTGATTTAATGTTACGTCTTATTCTACAAAAGCTTGTTCTAGAACCTTTTATAGAGCTTCTCTGTAAGCTTCTGAGCTCAGTAGAAAGGATAATACATATATCCAAGAAGGAGTATGTAGTAACTGATCCACAATGTTATATTCATTGTTCCAAATTAGCTTTAAAATTTCATCATTGTTTTTCATATGATCTGTGCCACTTGAATGTCCAATTTGTTTATCAGGAACTTCAATTTGGGGATCTTTTTCTTTTGTGGGCTCTTCTATTTCTCTCTTAAAGATTCGACCACTTCGGGTGACTTGGCTGATATCAGCGATGTTTATAATGGATGGCAGCAGAACTTCCTTCCCATCTTCTATCATGGTAGCAGTGTATTTGTAAGGAATGGATTTTTTTATTCATATGGCACTGATCCTGGCAAGTAGATGAACAAAGGAGTTATGTGACTTTTCTGGCTGTCATAGACATTCTCTATTGGCTCCAGCTTGAGGATTTCGAGAAGTTTTCCACTGTCGAAAGGGATCTCCAAGCTCTTTGGTTCACTGAGCAAGGGAATCACGGTGAAGATATTTTCATCAATTCCGTAATGGATTCTCTTTCATTAAAGACTGTGATGGTCCTTCGGTTTAACAGTCCTTGAATATCATTTTGGATGTGGAGGCAACCACATCGACTTCTGCAACAATTTCTGCAAGCTGAGTGATCATGGTTATTTAGACCAAAGTAGTTAAGTCCATGCAAGCATTTGTGAAATTTTATCAATGATGTTTCAATGTTTTTGACGTCATGAACTATGTATTGCCCTGGGTAATCTTGCACCATATTGATCGACTGATAATCCCTCGTTTTGTTTGGTAGGATGTCTCCTTAGTCCACCTGATTCTAGAGAGCTGCTCGCACGAGATAACATCCTTAGTTATTTTATGAACATATTTCGCAGTGTTCATAATTGTGTGGAGGTACTCGACCATATCCACTATGTATACAATGCATCCTGACAAGTCTGTTTCTAATAAGCGAATGTCACAACTTTCATGTCTACTTGGACCTTCATCAGCTATGTTGACTTTATGAGTTTATGTGTCCTAGTATCTTGGGAACCACTATTGATCTAATAAGTTTTGAAGAGTTCTTTGCACAAGCATGCAACCTTGATCATCTTGAAGCAGACTTTACAATCCTGATAGTTGTGCGATACTAAGAAGCTAAGTAGAACCTATTTGGCATGTAATTCTACTAGACTTGTGTTCATCAGGCGAATGTCGAAGATTTGAACTCTGTTTGGACATTTATTAATCATGTTGATCGGATGATCGTTCCTTCCGTGATAGTCTTGGATCCAACCTAGATCCATTTCACGTTGGAGAGCTTCTTGCACAAAAGGACATCCTTGATTATCTTTTGAACAAATTGGGCAAGCGCTGTAGTCGTGTGACGGTAGATTGTGATGTTGGCTTTGTCTAGAGCGCATTGCTACCAAGTTTACATTCATTGTGTGAATGTCGAAATTTTGAACAATGCCTGGGCATTCATAAACTACGTTTACTCCGCGAATTCTGTGATCTTGGATCCAGCTCAAGTCCAATTTTTTTGAAGGGTTTCCTGTATAATGTTGCACCCTTGGTTGTTCTTGGAACAAATGTCGCACTAATGATAGTTGTGACGTGGTACGTGGTCATACCCACTATGTCTGTAATGCATATTAACAAGATTTGTTCCTAGTAAGTGCACATCATGAATATGATAACTGTTGCTAGAACTTTCGTCAATCAGGTTTACAAAAGTCTTCTCATGCTGCGGTAATGGATTCTTTTGAACATTTGGATTAATGTCCTTGAAATACAAAATTCCATTCTTGACAAGTTTTTGTACATCGAAGAAAACCCTAAGTGCGCTACATTACAACGAAGCTAAGAGATTGGGGGTTCGGGGGTTGGTTATACTAAGGGAAGGTATTAGCACCCTAAGCATTTGTAGTACTCTACATGAGCCTCTTGTTTGGTAGTTGTGTTTGTGTTAATTTCTGGTTTCTAATGATTGTGCTAACGTAAAGACCTATGGGTTTGGAGTAAGTATGCTCGCCAAGAAGTTGCATCTCGTGCCTACGTATCCTAACAAGGATGGAATCAGAGCAACTGTAGTTCTCCTAACTAGGAGAGAGCTCTTGACTATGGTTAAGGCTCGAGGGGAATAAGCATCCATAACAATGACACTTATATAGAGTTAACAAACTCTCTAAGTCTATGTTGAAAAACCTACTAGGGATAGAACACTTGACTAGCCAAGGTCCCAAGGGGAATAAACATCCATAACAATGACACTTACATAGAGTTAAGAAACTCTCTAATTCTATGTTGAAAGATTAATCAGGGATTGACTTTAACAAAAGCCAAAAAGGGGGAAGGTGAGTACCCATAACAATGGTACACATATAGAGTTAACAAACTCTAATCCTAAGCTCTAGGTTGAAATATTCCTAGCAAGGTGTGCTAAAGGTTGTTGACTTAGCAAAGTCAAAGGGATAAGGTTCTCTAAAAAGTCCTAATGACTCTAACAAGCTCAAAGGGAAACTAAAGAGATATGAGATATCTATGACATTGAGTCAATAGAGAGACTTTCCTTCGGAATAAGAGACATGGGGGATAACTTGAGGATGAAAGCTAACAAGCTACATCACATGGGGAGATGCATACATTCATTCAAAAATGAAGAAGATGTAAGGACATGTAGCAACATCAAGCAAAGAATAACAAGGTTGCAACCAAGTACTCATCAATGAAAGAATCAAACCAAATGGTTACAACCAAAGGTAAACATAGATGTTACAACACCTACTGTCATACCCTAAATTTGTCCTACCCATTTGTAAATATTTTCACATTTTATGTTACATTTTTCACCTAATTTCATGTCGTTCAGACACGTGTCCACCCCCGATTGGACTTTTTTTTTCAAATCTCGACTTTTTTTTGCCCAATAAGAGCATGTAGTCTAAGGGTATTTTCATAAAATGTCAATTCTTTTTAATTCCTTTTTTTATTTTCTCATTTTCAAATATTAATGTACATATTTTTGTTCTAGCATTTATTTAATTTAATTAAGTTTAGAATTTTGTTTTTTATTTAGACATTTAAATAGGTTTTTTATTTATATTTTAGAATTGGAATATTTTTTATTTCATTTTATTTATTAATGTTTTAATAGATTTTTTTATTTTAGATAGAAAATAGTTTGTTAAGTTTTTTTTATTTTTAGATTACTAAATAGTTCTTTTTTAGAATTGTAGTATTTATTTTATTTTAGTTTATTAGATTTATTTTCCTTTATTTATTTATTTAGATTATTTTTTATTTAATTAGGATGTAATTATTTAGATTTAATTTAGATTAACTATGTAGAATTAAGTTAGGTTTAAAATCTTATTATTAGAATTAGATTATTTAATTAATTATTTTCTTTTTCAAAATTTATTATTAGTTAATTAGATTAGAACTTTATTTAGAATTAGGAGTTAGTTTATGTTTAGGATTATGAATAATAGTATACTTATTTAATTAAATTAAAAAAAAAAATACCAGCAAGTGTTCAGCATAAAAGCCCCCTTTTACAGTTCAGTGATTGCGGATTCATAACCTAGCCGCCACTTTCCAAACCCATCTCACTGTAGCATCTTCTCCTTCAAAAAAAATCATCATTTATCCAATACCATAACTACACAAACCTTCCATTAATTTCTTCTTCAACATATATGCCAAAAACCAATCACACTTTATCACCATAACTGCATCTCTAAATCATTTTACACCACATAATATTTCTTCATCTTCACTCATAGAACCCTCACCCATCTCAATCTCAATCCACAACCTCACCGTCCGATTACTTGCTTGTGATAGTTTCTTAGATTTACTTTTTTATTATTATTTTTTTAATGTATTAGTTTTGAAACTTTGTCTTTCATATATTTTTTACACGAGTATAGAAACATATATAAGTTAGATATGGTGTTTAGTGTGCAATATATATACGGTTAATTTTTATTCTTTTATTTTTTTCATTTTATACAATCTTTCAATTTTAAGTTAATATATATATATATGGTTAGTTTTTATTTTTTATTTTATACAAACTTTCAATTTTAAGTTAATATATATATGATTAGTTTTATTTTTTTATTTTATACAAACTTTCAGTTTTAAGTTAATATATATATATATATATATATATATATATATATATATATATATATATATATATATATATATATATATATATATATATATATATATATATATATATATATATATATATATATATATATATATATATATATATATATATATATATATATATATATATATATATATATATATATATATATATATATATATATATATATATATATATATATATATATATATATATATATATATATATATATATATGGTTACTGTTTGATTTTTTTATTTTTAGTCTTTCATATAATTTTATAATAGATACTTTTTTAGTTGCAATATATATTTACTTGTTTATTTGTAAATACTGTTACAAAAACAGATTTTTTTATATAATTAACTATAGTTTTATCTTAATCAAACTTAAATTTCACTATATTTTAGTTAGATTAACTCGAGGTCTATATTTTAATTAGTATTTTCAATGTGAATTTATATTATATTTAGTGATTATTTTAAGCTTAGAAATTTATCTTAGGATTTAGAACTAATTTATGATTTATATTTTATTTAGTATTTTTTCGTTTGGTCGATGACGATACCCCAAAGCTATTTTTCTGTTAAATTATTGATGAAAAATAACAAATCCGAGACCAACCTTTTTCAAACTTTTCATTTTCCATTTTTATCGTTTTTATCCATTTTATTCATATTATTCATATTATCATATTTATCTTACTATACATTCATGTTGCCATATTCATATACTCATATCTATTCATATTTATCCACCCATGATCGAAAATACATAATATATTATCGAAAATCCTAAAAGCCAAACTGGTGGACTGTTGTATCATTGGTTATTTGCAGGTATCTTAATTTTAAGTCGTGCCCGACTTTGCTCAAGACGTAGTTTAGGATACAAATGCACACACACGGCTTTCTCTTGGGCTACCTTACAATGAGACCCCTTTATTTCGTGCAATCCCGTGTAACTTACATGTACCCCTCTCCCATTCCGATGTATGTTTCGCATTTCTTTGATTATCGGTTTATCTCCTAGGAGCACCCATAGGGACTAGAGCAGATCAAACTATTTTCAAACTAATTCTCGATTCATCATCGAGCCACTTTCAAACAACCTCGTAAGTCGAGTGCTCATACGCATTCGCCATCAAGCTATTACACAATTTGACCCTTGATGCGTAAGTCAAGTCAGTCTCTTTTTTTTTTCAAACCATTTCATTTCCAACACGCTTTGCACGCGATAATGAGTCAAACCCTTGATCCAACGTCAAGAGGATTTTCGAAACAAACTATCAATCAACTAACAACTATTCAATCCTTTTCAAGGTGTAAAGAGTGGGTTCAAGTCTTTGAGCTTGCTTTTGATTGTTTGGATGCGAGTTATCTTATTCGTGTGTGAGCAATTGACGCTTTTAAATAACATTAACAACTTGACATCGTTCAACTATTTCCAACTCAAACCACTTTCTTTTTACGATGAAAAAGAGAGGGTTCCAAGTCTTTAGTTCGCTCTCCAGACTACTTGGGTCCGAGAAGCCTTTCTTAAGCTTCAAGTAGTCGTCATCCGATCAACCTCAACCATTCAAACAACCTTCTTTTTCGATGAAAAAGAGAGTGTTCCAAGTCTTTGGTTCACTTTCCCGATTACTTGGGTCCGAGAAGTATTTCTTTAGCTTCAAGTAATTGTCATCAATTCAACTTCACCCTTTCAAACACAACCTTATTCTTCAAGATGAAAAAGAGAGAGTTCCAAGTCTTTGGTTCACTCTCCCGATTACTTGGGTCCGAGAAGTCTTTCTTAAGCTTCAAGTAGTCGTCATCCATACCCACTTCAAAACCAATTCAAACCCGTTTCTTTTGTGGTCGTTACCACGAACTACGACTGCTCTGATTCTTCATTCATTCTTGAATGAAAGATACGTAGGCACAAGATTGCGATGATCTTGGCGAGCACAATCCCCTCCATCTCCTACTTCCCCTATCCTTATCTGTAGTCGAACTACGACGCTCTGATTTCTCATTCTCGTCCGAATGAGCATACGTAGGCATAAGGGCCCCAATCTTTGGCGAGCACCCTATTCTCTAACCATCCCATTTCCCCTTAGCGTCTTTAGCCTTTATAATATCCTTTAGCTTTTAGTAGTTAGAAGAGAAGATTAAGTTTAGCTAACATCCATCACAACTCGAATTAAGAGGTTCCCGTCGAGTACGACGGACGTGAGGGGTGCTAATACCTTCCCCTCGCGTAACCGACTCCCGAACCCAGGAACATTTGGTTGCAATGGCCGTGTTCCTTCCGTATTTATGAGGTTTTCTCGATATTTTCCTCTCCCGTTCATTCGGGAAAAATAAAGTTCGGTGGCGACTCTGTCGAACCGCATTTTCGCGCCTTTCGAATGGATTGAGTTGTTGGGGACCTTTGCTCCATGCAAGAGAGAGTCGAGCCTATCTTAGTTTGAGTTGTTAGCTTTTTGGTTTTTATTTTCTTCTCGCATTTTATTTGTATCCTTATCCTGGTTACTTGTGCTTGAGGTATTGTGGGGGTGTTCTACTTGTGGTTATTTTGTGAGATGGCTCTACACCCAAGTCCGAGTATAACCCTAGGATTAGGATGGTGGTTGCGTAGTGGAGACTTGCGTGGAGTCTTTCACGTTGAGTTGAAGCGAAAACCCCGCTTGGAGTAGATTCCTTGGAGATGTTGTTGTTGTGGTGAGTCTTTGCCATAGCAATAACGTTTTCGAGCTCGAGTCGTTGATCCCAAGGACCATAAACTGTTTTATCCATGGTGGTTGTTAGTGTTAATTCTTTTTGAATTAATACGAACGCCCCAATCAGATGAGATCCATTGAACGTATTACTTTCTTACAGTAATATTTTCAACCTTGATCTATGACTCTGAGAACCTTTTCTAGAATCCGTGTGTCGATGGTTGTGTAGTGGATGCCTCCGAGAAGTCTTTCTCATGTGGAAGATACGAGAACCTCACCTAGAGGAGATTCTTTTAAGGATATTATCGTCGTGATGAGGCTTTGTCATGGTAGTAATATCTTTGAAAGATGTCCATGACTCTAGGCACCTACCCGTTTTAGAATCCTACCCGTGGGGGTTTCTTTGAGCAGTGACTATGATCCTTGAACCGTTCACCCGGCTGAATCTCAGAATTGTTTGATTTGTGATCCTGCGATCCTGGATCTTGCATTGCATCTCATTTGTTGTGCATCTTGCATTATCCTTCCTTCGTCAGTTTCTCATGTTTCTCTTTCCTTCCTATCAAGTAAATCAAGCTGATTCCTCGACACCAGTACGCAACTAGAGCTAATACAAGACGAGTGATGGAGCAGATTCAACAAGAGCAAGTTGCCATCAGGAAGGAGTTGGAATCCCTCAATAGAAAGATTGATCAGATCTTCGAAGCCCTTGCCATAACCATAAAGGGATCAGAACAGCAAGTCGCTCAACGACCGCGTTGGCAAAATCAACAGAGAACGTGGAAGCCAGATAAAGTATTTGATAGTCTACCAATGACATATGTATATATCTTTGCTCAACTGATGGAGAAGAAGGTTGTCGTTCCGAGAGATCTAGCTCCCCCAACCGTCCTTCCTGCTGACTACGACGCGAATGCTCATTGTGAGTTTCATAAGGGCGCTCCAGGTCACAACATTGAGAACTGCAGGTCTTTCAAGCACAAAATTCAAGACCTGGTTGACAATGAAGCTCTCACCTTTAATGGGAAGTATCTCAACGATATCAACAATCCAATGCCGTCAACCAAATAATGCTATCAGTCAGATTGAATCCGGTCAAGTCAAAGTTCATCCCCGAAGAAGGCAGTCATGTTGCCATTTCATATTTCGCATTTCTTATGTTTTGTCTTTGTTTGTTTAAGTACTGTATGCTTTGACAATTGCCATCTCGTATTTGGTTTTCATTAATGTATCGTTTATGCATGTTTTGAATTAGTTATGTCGTATTCACTCATCTTTCACTTAACACTGATACATTTATTCACTTCACTCCATCTACTGCTGTTTAGCATGATTTGAGGGAGGATGATGAAAACGAGATACCCATAATTGCAACTCGTATGCTTTCAGATAGAATCTCGTCAATGATGTACAGACATTGTTTCAATTCCCCTAAACACCGAAGATATAAGGAGTTAATCCCTAGTAGACCACTTCGAGCCTAGAAGTAGTAGTTTCCTTCGGATATCCAAACCCTTACACTCAACCTAGGGCAGGGTAGTGTTCAATTAATCCAACTCCACACTCGAATCAACAAAGCAAAATCCAGAAGGCGACTACTCATCAAAGACCCATGACATGGCAGTCACAAACTTCCCAAAATTCAAAAAAATCAAAAGCCTGCTAAGTCAAACACCTTAGAGGGGACTTAGGCAAAATCAAGGCAATCCCGATGGATCTGACAAGCAAAGTCAATCCATGCAAAAGTTAGGAATCAACAAAAAACAAAAGCAAAAGAGGACCCAGAAACCCTCAACAAAAACAAAATAAGATTCAGTGGTCATTCAAATAGGGTCACTGATATCCATTAAAATAAGGTGACTGCCACGTCGAGCAAATCTTGAATCATCAAGCTTATACCGTCAGGAAAAGTGTAGAATTAACTGAACGTAGGACTGGAGATCATCAAGAAGAAGGGGTGGGTACAAATCATACTTTGAGCCTAATATCCTTTGTTTCATAACTATGAACCAAACCACGTTACGACCCTCGAAAGACCTAATTGAGGCGAGGTTTATTCTGAAAGCATACTATCGCAAGGTTGCGTAACCTGACTCCTCACATGATTGTTAATCATCAGCATTGGTGTCGTTATCCTTGCAATATCTTCTACACCAATCAAACAGCACAACGTTTGGGCTAATGGTCCATTCGTCTCACTACCACGACACTTCAATAAAATAACACTTTTTCAAAACTTGCATTAAACTTTGCATTAATATTACCATTTGTGGGTGTACAATTTTAATTGCAAAATAGTGCTAGGTATTCAAGGACATCTCAACAAGGGGCAATCAGGGAGGAACTTGACTTTCACTGGCGTATACGAGGCAAGATTATTTCAAAGCCCACGGGCTGGGGCAAATCATTCAACAGCTCGAGCAGGGGCATATCATTACCATATTCAGACTGGGGAAGGACCAAGTTATCCTAATCATCAGGCAGGGCTACAACCTTCTCTAAAGCAAATCACTAAGTAACCAGACTTGGGGCATCCAGAGCATCATCTTCTGCTTCAATTGTGACGTCTTCAACGAACTGCGTGTCGAGGAAGTCAATCCCTCCCACCACCCAAAGTCCAATTCGCATTGGCAACTACCAGAGTCCACCACGCTGGCGTCTCCACTTGCATTTCCAATCACCTGTTTGCAATCATATGCATCATATGCATCTCATTCACTATCATAAGCATATTGCATCATATACATACCCAAATCATATCATACTTCCCCAGTTTTGGAATCTCCGCGTGCCAGCATTTGCATTGGCATTTCCATTCGTTATGGAACCTCATTACACATCCAGCATTAGCATATGCAAGTCAAGGTCCAGGATCAATCTCGAAGATTTCCAAAGGCATCATCAACCCAGTCAGGGGAATTCTCCGCAAGACTGAGGGTTTCTTCCACAAACCTCAAGAACTTCAAGACTATCATCAGCCCAGTCAGGGGCATCCTCCACAGGACTGTGGGTTTCTCCCACAAAATTCAAGAGCTTCAAAGTAATCATCAGCCCAGTCAGGGTAATCTTCTGCAAGCATGGGTCTTTCCCACGAAATTCAAAGTTATTCAAAGCAAGATTCAACCCAGTCAGGGGCATTTTTTCAAAGACCATGGGTGTTTCCCATGACGCATTTCAACCTCGTGGTTGATCAGATCTTCAAATCAACATTCAGCCTAGTCAGGGGCATACCATTCAAGACCGTGGACGTTCCCCACGAAGTTGTTCAACCTTTTGTTGGGCAAATCCAAGAAGTTTAATGCAAGATTCAGCCTAGACAGGGGCATCTTTAGCAAAACCGTGAGCGTTCCTCATGAAGTTGTTCAGCCTTTTGTTGAGCAAGACAAGACATCAAGACAAACTCAGACAAAATAGGGGCATCCTCCTCGGAATTCATGGGTGTAACCATGAAATCATTTCAACAAAAGTTTGATCTCCAAGCAAGACGGTGGGCGTACCCCGTTGTTTCATTTCAATCCAATCTTCCTCTTGGGTGTTCCCCAATGAGTTGTATCCAGCAAGGGTGACTGTTGTCGATTGCCTTACTATCATCCTTTTGGTGAAAGCCAACCTCTTCAGTTCAACCTAGCCTGCATTCTTTTGGTGTTGGTAACCTTCATTTTGTTTCGTTCTATCATCCTTTTGGTGATAGCAACCTGTGTGTCTGAGTTTCGCTCCGTCATCCTTTTGGTGGGGGGTCTGTCATCTGGATTGATGTCAGATTGTGCGATAGGGTTTGGTGTGAGTTTCGCTCCGTCATCCTTTTAGTAGGGGGTCTGTCATCTGGATTGATGTCAGATTGTACGATATCGTTTTGTGTGTGTTTCGCTCCGTCATCCTTTTGGTGGGGGGTCTGTCATCTGGATTGGTGTCAGATTGTGCGATATTGTTTGTGTGTGTTACGCTCCGTCATCCTTTTGGTGGTGGGTCTGTCATCTGGATTGGTCTCAGATTGTGCGATAGTGTTTGTTTGTGTTTCGCTCCGTCATCCTTTTGGTGGGGGGTCTGTCACTTGGATTGGTGATAGATTGTGCGATATTGTTTATTTGTGTTTCGCTCCGTCATCCTTTTGGTGGGGGGCCTGTCACTTGGATTGGTGATAGATTGTGCGATAGTGTTTGTTTGTGTTTCGCTCCGTCATCCTTTTGGTGGGGGGTCTATCACTTGGATTGGAGATAGGTTGTCGATATTTATTTATCTTTGTGTTTCGCTCTGTCATCCTTTTGGTGGGGGGTCTGTCACTTGGATTGGTGATAGATTGTGCGATATTTATTTATTTGTGTGTGTGTTTTGCTCCGTCATCCTTTTAGTGGAGGGTCTGTCATCTAGATTGGTGTCAGATTGTGCGATATTGTTTGTGTGTGTTTCGCTCCGTTATCCTTTTGGTAGGGGGTCTGTCATCTGGATTTGTGTCAGATTGTGCGATATTGTTTGTGTGTGTTTCGCTCCGTCATCCTTTTGGTGAGGGGCCTGTTATCTGGATTGGTGTTAGATTGTGCGATATTGTTTGTGTGTGTTTCGCTTCGTCATCCTTTTGGTGGGGGGTTTGTCATCTGGATTGGTGTCAGATTGTGCGATATTGTTTGTGTGTGTTTCGCTCCGTTATCCTTTTGGTAGGGGGTCTGTCATCTGGATTGGTGTCAGATTGTGCGATATTGTTTGTGTGTGTTTCGCTCCGTCATCCTTTTGGTGGGGGGTGTGTCATTTGGATTGGTGTCAGATTGTGCGATATTGTTTGTGTGTGTTTCTCTCCGTCATCCTTTTGGTAGGGGGTCTGTCATTTGGATTGGTGTCAGATTGTGCGATATTGTTTGTGTGTGCTTCGCTCCGTTATCCTTTTGGTAGGGGGTCTGTTATCTGGATTGGTGTCAGATTGTGCGATATTGTTTGTGTGTGTTTCGCTCCGTCATCCTTTTGGTGGGGGTCTGTCATCTGGATTGGTGTCAGATTGTGCGATATTGTTTGTGTGTGTTTCGCTCCGTCATCCTTTTGGTGAGGGGGTCTGTAATCTGGATTGGTGTCAAATTGTGCGATATTGTTTGTGTGTGTGTTTCGCTCCGTCATCCTTTTGGTGGGGGGTCTGTCATCTGGACTGGTGTCAGATTGTGCGATATTGTTTTTGTGTGTTTTGCTCCGTCATCCTTTTGGTGGTTGGTATGTCATCTGGATTGGTGTCAGATTGTGCGATAGTGTTTCTTTGTGTTTCGCTCCGTCATCCTTTTGGTGGGGGGTCTGTCACTTGGATTGGTGATAGATTGTGCGATATTGTTTATTTGTGTTTCGCTCCGTCATCCTTTTGGTGGGGGGTCTGTCACTTGGATTGGTGATAGATTGTGCGATAGTGTTTGTTTGTGTTTCGCTCCGTCATCCTTTTGGTGGGGGGTCTGTCACTTGGTTTGGTGATAGGTTGTGCGATATTTATTTATGTTTGTGTTTTGCTCTGTCATCCTTTTGGTGGGGGGTCTGTCACTTGGATTGGTGATAGATTGTGCGATATTTATTTATTTGTGTGTGTGTTTTGCTCCGTCATCCTTTTGGTGGGGGGTCTGTCATCTAGATTGGTGTCAGATTGTGCGATATTGTTTGTGTGTGTTTCGCTCCGTTATCCTTTTGGTAGGGGGTCTGTCATCTGGATTTGTGTTAGATTGTGCGATATTGTTTGTGTGTGTTTCGCTCCGTCATCCTTTTGATGGGGGGTCTGTCATCTGGATTGGTGTCAGATTGTACGATATTGTTTGTGTGTGTTTCGCTTCGTCATCCTTTTGGTGGGGGGTTTGTCATCTGGATTGGTGTCATATTGTGCGATATTGTTTGTGTGTGTTTCGCTCCGTTATCCTTTTGGTAGGGGGTCTGTCATCTGGATTGGTGTCAGATTGTGCGATATTGTTTGTGTGTGTTTCGTTCCGTCATCTTTTTGGTGGGGGGTCTGTCATCTGGATTGGTGTCAGATTGTGCGATATTGTTTGTGTGTGTTTCTCTCCATCATCCTTTTGGTGGAGGGTCTGTCATCTGGATTGGTGTCAGATTGTGCGATATTGTTTCTGTGTGCTTCGCTCCGTCATCCTTTTGGTGGGGGGTCTGTCATTTGGATTGGTGTCAGATTGTGCGATATTGTTTGTGTGTGCTTCGCTCTGTTATCCTTTTGGTAGGGGGTCTGTCATCTGGATTGGTGTCAGACTGTGCGATATTGTTTGTGTGTGTTTCGCTCCATCATCCTTTTGGTGGGGGTCTATCAACTAGATTGGTGTCAGATTGTGCGATATTGTTTGTGTGTGTTTCGCTCCGTCATCCTTTTGGTGGGGGGTCTGTCATCTTGATTGGTGTCAAATTGTGCGATATTGTTTGTGTGTGTGTTTCGCTCCGTCATCCTTTTGGTGGGGGTCTGTCATCTGGATTGGTGTCATATTGTGCGATATTGTTTGTGTGTGTTTCGCTCCATCATGCTTTTGGTAGGGGGTCTGTCATCTGGATTGGTGTCAAGATTATGCGATATTGGTTGTGTATGTTTCGCTCCGTCATCCTTTTGGTGGGGGTCTAACATCTGGATTGGTGTCAGATTGTGCGATATTGTTTGTGTGTGTTTCGCTCTGTCATCCTTTTGGTGAGGGGTCTGTCATCTGGATTGGTGTCAGATTATGCGATATTGTTTGTGTGTGTTTTGCTCCGTCATCCTTTTGGTGGGGGGTCTGTCATCTGGATTGGTGTCAGATTGTGCCATATTGTTTCTGTGTGTTTCGCTCCGTTATCCTTTTGGTAGGGGGTCTGTCATCTGGATTGGTGTCAGATTGTGCGATATTGTTTGTGTGTGTTTCGCTCCGTCATCCCTTTGGTGGGGTCTGTCATCTGGATTGCTGTCAGATTGTGCGATATTGTTTGTGGGTGTTTCGCTCCGTCATCCTTTTGGTGGGGGGTCTGTCATCTGGATTGGTGTCAGATTGTGCGATATTATTTGTGTGTGTGTTTCGCTACGTCATCCTTTTGGTGGGGGGTCTGTCATCTGGATTGGTGTTAGATTGTGCAATATTGTTTATGTGTGTTTCGCTTCGTTATCCTTTTGGTAGGGGGTTTGTCATCTGGATTGGTGTCAGATTGTGCGATATTGTTTGTGTGTGTTTCGATCCGTCATCCTTTTGGTGGGGGGTCTGTCATCTGGATTGGTGTCAGATTGTGCGATATTGTTTGTTTGTGTTTCGCTCCGTCATCCTTTTGGTGGGGGGTCTGTCATCTGGATTGGTGTCAGATTGTGCGATATTGTTTGTGTGTGTTTCGCTCCGTTATCCTTTTGGTAAGGGTCTGTCATCTGGATTGGTGTCAGATTGTGCGATATTATTTGTGTGTGTTTTGCTCCGTCATCCTTTTGGTGGGGGGGTCTGTCATCTGGATTGGTGTCAGATTGTGCGATATTGTTTGTGTGTGTTTTGCTCCGTCATCCTTTTGGTGGGGGGTCTGTCATCTGGATTGGTGTCAGATTGTGCGATATTGTTTGTGTGTGTTTCGCTCCGTCATCCTTTTGGTGGGGGGTTTGTCATCTGGATTGGTGTCAAATTGTGCGATATTGTTTGTGTGTGTTTCGCTTCGTCATCCTTTTGGTGGGGGGTTTGTCATCTGGATTGATGTCAGATTGTGCGATATTGTTTGTGTGTGTTTCGCTCCGTCATCCTTTTGGTGGGGGGTCTGTCATCTGGATTGGTGTCAGATTGTGCGATATTTGTTTGTGTGTATTTCGCTCCGTCATCCTTTTGGTGGGGGGTCTATCATCTTGATTGGTGTCAGATTGTGCGATATTGTTTGTATGTTTTGCTCTGTCATCCATTTGGTGGGGGTCTGTCATCTGGATTGGTGTCAGATTGTGCGATATTGTTTGTGTGTGTGTCGCTCTGTCATCCTTTTGGAGGGGGTTCTGTCGTCTGGATTGATGTCAGATTGTGCGATATCGTTTGTGGGTGTTTACTCTATCATCCTTTTTGGTGATAGTAGCCGTGTGTGTCTCGTCCCATCATCTTTTTGGTGATGGTGACCTTTTGCCAGTTTATTTACAGTTTACTCAGAGGTACACCTCATCCAGCATTTCCAATTCCCAAACTTTCCTTTTCTTTTCGGACAATTTAAGGGTCTTTTTTATATCTAATTGTCTTCTACCTTGAAAGAGTGAGCGCCATAGCGGTTCATCTTACTCGGTCTAAGCCAGTTAGATAGGGGCATCTGTCATACCCTAAATTTGTCCTACCCATTTGTAAATATTTTCGCATTTTATGTTACATTTTTCACCTAATTTCATGTCGTTCAGACACGTGTCCACCCCCGATTGGGCTTTTTTTTTTTTCAAATCTCGACTTTTTTTGCCCAATAAGAGCATGTAGCCTAAGGGTATTTTCATAAAATGTCAATTCTTTTTAATTCCTTTTTTTATTTTCTCATTTTCAAATATTAATGTACATATTTTTGTTCTAGCATTTATTTAATTTAATTAAGTTTAGAATTTTGTTTTTTATTTAGACATTTAAATAGGTTTTTTATTTATATTTTAGAATTAGAATATTTTTTATTTCATTTTATTTATTAATGTTTTAATAGATTTTTTATTTTAGATAGAAAATAGTTTGTTAAGTTTTTTTTTTATTTTTAGATTACTAAATAGTTCTTTTTTAGAATTGTAGTATTTATTTTATGTTAGTTTATTAGATTTATTTTCCTTTATTTATTTATTTAGATTATTTTTTATTTAATTAGGATGTAATTATTTAGATTTAATTTAGATTAACTATGTAGAATTAAGTTAGGTTTAAAATCTTATTATTAGAATTAGATTATTTAATTAATTATTTTCTTTTTCAAAATTTATTATTAGTTAATTAGATTAGAACTTTATTTAGAATTAGGAGTTAGTTTATCTTTAGGATTATTAATAATAGTATACTTATTTAATTAAATTAAAAAGAAAAAATACCAGCAAGTGTTCAGCATAAAAGCCCCCTTTTACAGTTCAGAGATTGCGGATTCATAACCTAGCCGCCACTTTCCAAACCCATCCCACAGTAGCATCTTCTCCTTAAAAAAAAAATCATCATTTATCCAATACCATAACTACACAAACCTTCCATTAATTTCTTCTTCAACATATATGCCAAAAACCAATCACACTTTATCACCATAACTGCATCTCTAAATCATTTTATACCACATAATATTTCTTCATCTTCACTCATAGAACCCTCACCCATCTCAATCTGAATCCACAACCTCACCGTCCGATTACTTGCTTGTGGTAGTTTCCTAGATTTACTTTTTTATTATTATTTTTTTTTATGTATTAGTTTTGAAACTTTGTCTTTCATATATTTTTTACACGAGTATAGAAACATATATAAGTTAGATATGGTGTTTAGTGTGCAATATATATACGGTTAATTTTTATTCTTTTATTTTTTTCATTTTATACAAACTTTCAATTTTAAGTTAATATATATATATATGGTTAGTTTTTATTTTTTATTTTATACAAACTTTCAATTTTAAGTTAATATATATATGATTAGTTTTATTTTTTTACTTTATACAAACTTTCAGTTTTAAGTTTATATATATATATATATATATATATATATATATATATATATATATATATATATATATATATATATATATATATATATATATATATATATATATATATATATATATATATATATATATATATATATATATATATATATATATATATATATATATATATATATATATATATATATATATATATATATATATATATATATATATATATATATATATATATATATATATATATATATATATATATATATATATATATATATATATATATATATATATATATATATATATATATATATATATATATATATATATATATATATATATATATATATATGAAGGCCTCATCCCTCCTTTGGTAGGATTTGTGGCTCTTCACAATTTGGTAGAACCTTTGAGGGTTCCTTTCTTTGACGGTGGAGTGCTTAGTGGTAACCTTTAGTCTTCACGTTGCTTCTCCCTATCCCACCTTGCTCTTGTGAGATGAATCTTTCTCCCTTGCCAGAGGACAGAGTTCCTTGCTAGAAGATTGAAGATGCTAGAGATTGCACTTCCCTTTTGTTTGAAGACTGCCATTAAAGCTGAAGCTTAAAGATCAAGAAGAACAAGTTGATACTTGTGTGAAGAAGATCAAATTAAGATTGAAGAAAGAGCTGAAGCTTGAAGACGATGAAGAACAAGTTGATACTTGTGTTTGATGCATTGAAAGCTTGAAGAAGCAGGTTAATACTTGCTATTGAAGATTGAAGCTTGAATATGGAGTACCTTTCATTCCCTGAAGAGGATAGACTTGAAGAACAACTGTAGACTGTGAACTGAACTGCTGTCAGAGGATTGCTTTGCTGTGAAGCTGTTGATTTACTTTCTTGTCTGTTTTCTTTCTGTGCAACTGTATTGATGTGACTTGTTTGATTTGCTTGATGCATTAGAATAAGTTCATGTTTAAATTGTTTTAACCTAGGAGCATGATTGCACTAGAGGTTGAGTTGCTCCCTCTGCTTGTATTTTTACTGTATGGCTTTGCTTGCGGGTATTCGGTAGAGCTCTGCTCCCTTGCCTATGTGGTTTGCGATTTGCTTGATGGCATTTTATTTTTCTTTCATGATTGCAGTTATTCATATCTGGCTTGAGGTCGAGACGAGCTTGTGGAGGCTGATGCCCCACATACATTTCCTCCCTCACTTGCATTGCATGCATTTTACAGTTGTTTACTGTTTACTGTTTAAGCTGTTGCTTTATCTGTTTCTGTTTATCATTGACATGATCCCCTAGGAGTATCCCTTCCTTTGATAAGGAAGCGATGATTAGAACTTTAGGTTGAAACCTATGCATGATAACTTCTAGGAGTTCCCTGTTTCAAACTTCAACTATAGGATGAACCTTTGGCATGACAACATTAGGACTTGATAGTCTCCCCATAAAGTCCGTTCTCTTCTCATCTAGAAACAACAGTAAAAAACGTAATAAAGGCAAGTTAGTATAAGCGCGTTATGAGCCTTAAGCTGCTTGGGTAATGATAATTGAGCGGCTTCCTCTCAATCGTCTAGAATGTTTAGTATACGTCCTTTGGACGATATGCGACGCATTCGTTCCCAGGTCATAGTCTCTAGTGCTGTACAAACTATCGACAACTAAAAAACAGTTCTTCCGTAAAAGACAGAAAACAAACTTCAAACCTTTTTGCCCCGTGGGCCCATAATTCAGAGAAAGCTTTTCTGAAGAAAAGAGTGTCGTTAACTCCCAGTTCTACCGCAAACGGTAACGCATAAGTCTCCAAGGGTCGAGCTGCGTACACCAAACTGCTGGAACTGTTTGTTAACCCTACTTGATAAAACAGATGAATCTAAACCCCCGTAAACCGTATTATCCCGAACTACGTAAGCTCTGATCTCTCATACCTGTTGAGAGTATGTAGGCACAATACTGATGTATTGGCGAGCCACCTTCCCCCATCCGTTAACCCGTAGTTAGCCAAACTACGTTGACTCTGATTTCTCATTCTCTGATGAGAATACGTAGGCATAAAGTGCGACGCTTTGTCGAGTCATTTTCTTTTCTTTTCAGACCGGCCTTGATAGGTAGATAGTAAACAAACTCGTCAGATAAACACAACAAGCGTGGATCCCATCGAGTACGATGGACGTGAGGGGTGCTAATACCTTCCCCTTGCGTAACCGACTCCCGAATCCAGACATTGGTTGCGATGACCTTGTCTTATACCCTTTTCGTCAGGTTTTTCTGATCGTTTCCTTTCCCGTTCTGAGGGATAAATAAGGAAAGGTGGCGACTCTTCTGTTTTGCCGGCACCTTATTTTCGCGGTAGCGACAGTAGCCGATGTGAGTTTCGCTCCGTCATCCTTTTGGTGGGGGGTCTGTCTTAATCATTAATGTCAGATTGTGCGATAGTGTATGTCCTATAATCCTTTTGGTGATAGAAACTTGTGTGTGTGTTTCGCTCCGTCATCCTTTTGGTGGGGGGTCTTTCATTGTCATTAATGTCAAATTGTGCGATAGTGGTTTGTCCTATCATCCTTTTGGTGATTGTGGCCGGTGTGAGTTTCGCTTTGTCATCCTTTTGGTGGGGGGTCTGTCATAGTCATTAATGTCAGATTGTGTGATTTTGTTTGTCCTATCATCCTTTAGGTGGTAGTGGCCGGTGTGAGTTTCGCTCCATCATCCTTTCGGTGGGGGGTCTGTCATAGTCATTAATGAGAGATTATGCGATAGTGTTTGTTCTATCATCCTTTAGGTGGTAGTGGCCGGTGTGAGTTTCGCTCCGTCATCCGTTTGGTGGGGAGACTATCATAGTCATTAATGTTAGATTGTGCAATTGTGTTTGTCCTATCATCCTTTAGGTGGTAGTGGCCGGCGTGAGTTTCGCTCCATCATCCTTTTGGTGGGGGGTCTATCATAGTCATTAATGTCAGATTGTGCGATAACGTTTGCCCTATCATCCTTTTTGTGGTAGTGGTTGGTGTGAGTTTCGCTCCGTCATCCTTTTGGTGGTGGGTCTGTCATAGTCATTAATGACAGATTGTGCGATAGTGTTTGTTTTATCATCCTTTAGGCGGTAGTGGCCGGTTTGAGTTTTGCTCCGTCATCCGTTTGGTGGGGAGACTGTCATAGTCATTAATGTCGGATTATGCGATTATGTTTGTCCTATCATCCTTTAGGTGGTAGTGGCTGGCGTGAGTTTCGCTCCGTCATCCTTTTGGTGAGGGGTTTGTCATAGTCATTAATGTCAGATTGTGCGATAGTGTTTGTCCTATCATCCTTTTGGTGATAGCAACCTGTGTGTGTGTTTTGCTCCATCATCCTTTTGGTGAGGGGGTATGTCATAGTCATTAATGTTAGATTGTGTGATAGTGTTTGTCCTATCATCCTTTTGGTGATAGTGGCCGGTGTGAGTATCGCTCCGTCATCCTTTTGGTGGGGGTCTGTCATAGTCATTAATGTCAGATGTGCGATAACGTTTGTCCTATCATCCTTTTTGTGGTAGTGGTTGGTGTGAGTTTCGCTCCGTCATCCTTTTGGTGGGGGGTCTATCATAGTCATTAATGAAAGATTGTGCGATAGTGTTTGTCCTATCATCCTTTAGGTGGTAGTGACCGGTGTGAGTTTTGCTCCGTCATCCGTTTGGTGGGGGGTCTGTCATAGTCATTAATATCAGATTGTGCGATAGTGTTTGTCCTATCATCCTTTAGGTGGTAGTGGCCAATGTGGGTTTTGCTCCGTCGTCCTTTTGGTGGCGGATCAGTCTTAATCATTAATGTCAGATTGTGCGATAGTGTTTGTCCTATCATCCTTTTGGTGATAGCAACCTGTGTGTGTGCTTCGCTCCGTCATCCTTTTGGTGGGGGGTCTGTCATAGTCATTAATGTCAAATTGTGCGATAGTGGTTTCTCCTATCATCCTTGTGGTGATTGTGGCCGGTGCGAGTTTCGTTTTGTCATCCTTTTGGTGGGGGGTCTGTCATAGTCATTCATGTCAGATTGTGTTATATTGTTTGTCCTATCATCCTTTAGGTGGTTGTGGCCGGCGTGAGTTTCGCTCCATCATCCTTTTGGTGGGGGGTCTGTCATAGTCATTAATGAGAGATTGTGCGATAGTGTTTGTTCTATCATCATTTAGGCGGTAGTGGCCGGTGTGAGTTTCGCTTCGTCATCCGTTTGGTGGGGAGACTGTCATAGTCATTAATGTTAGATTGTGCGATTGTGTTTGTCCTATCATCCTTTAGGTGGTAGTGGCCGGCGTGAGTTTCACTCCGTCATCCTTTTGGTGGGGGGGTCTGTCATAGTCACTAATGGCAGATTGTGCGATAACGTTTGTCCTATCATCCTTTTTATGGTAGTGGTTGGTGTAAGTTTCACTCCGTCATCCTTTTGGTGGGGGGTCTGTCATAGTCATTAATGGTAGATTATGCGATAGTGTTTGTCCAATCATCCTTTAGGTGGTAGTGGCCGGTGTGAGTTTTGCTCCGTCATCCGTTTGGTGGGGGGTCTGTCATAGTCATTAATATCATATTGTGCGATAGTGTTGGTCCTATCATCCTTTTTGTGGTAGTGGCCGGTGTGAGTTTCGCTCAGTCATCCTTTTGGTGGGGGGTCTGACTTAGTCATTAATATCAGATTATGCGATAGTGTTTGTCCTATCATCCTTTTGGTGATAACAACCTGTGTGTGTGTTTCGCTCCGTCATCCTTTTGGTGGGGGGTCTGTCATAGTCATTAATGTCAAATTGTGCGATAGTGGTTTGTCCTATCATCCTTTTGGTGATTGTGGTCGGTGTGAGTTTCGCTCTGTCATCCTTTTGGTGGGGGGTCTATCCTAGTCATTAATGTCAGATTGTGTGATATTGTTTCTCCTATCATCCTTTAGGTGGTAGTGGCCGGTGTGAGTTTCGCTCCATCATCCTTTTGGTGGGGGGTCTGTCATAGTCATTAATGAGAGATTGTGCGATAGTGTTTGTTCTATCATCCTTTAGGCGGTAGTGGCCGGTGTGAGTTTCGCTCCGTCATCCGTTTGGTGGGGAGACTGTCATAATCATTAATGTCAGATTGTGCGATTGTGTTTGTCCTATCATCCTTTAGGTGGTAGTGGCCGGCGTGAGTTTCGCTCTGTCATACTTTTGGTGGGGGGTCTGTCACAGTCTTTAATGGCAGATTGTGCGATAACGTTTGTCCTATCATCCTTTTTGTGGTAGTGGTTGGTGTGAGTTTCGCTCCGTCATCCTTTTGGTGGGAGGTCTGTCATAGTCATTAATGACAGATTGTACGATAGTGTTTGTCCTATCATCCTTTAGGTGGTAGTGGCCGGTGTGAGTTTCGCTCCGTCATCCGTTTGGTGGGGGGTCTGTCATAGTCATTAATATCAGATTGTGCGATAGTGTTTGTCCTGTCATCTTTTTTGTGGTAGTGGTTGGAGTGAGTTTCACTTTGTCATACTTTTGGTTGGGGTTCTGTCATAGTCTTTAATGCCAGATTTTGCGACACTGTTTGTCCTATCATCCTTTAGGTGGTAGTGGCAGTTGTGAGTTTCGCTCGGTCATCCTTGTGGTGGGGGGTCTGTCATAGTAATTAATATCAGATTGTGCGATAGTGTTTGTCCTATCATCCTTTTCATGGTAGTGGCCGGTGTGAGTTTCGCTCCGTCATCCTTTTGGTGGGGGGATTGACTTAGTCATTAATATCAGATTATGCGATAGTGTTTGTTTTATCATCCTTTTGGTGATAGAAACCTGTGTGTGTGTTTCGCTCCGTCATCCTTTTGGTGGGTGGTCTGTCATAGTCATTAATGTCAGATTGTGTGATATTGTTTGTCCTATCATTCTTTAGGTGTTAGTGGCTGGTATGAGTTTCGCTCCGTCATCCTTTTGGTGGGGGGTCTGTCATAGTCATTAATGACAGATTGTGCGATAGTGTTTGTTCTGTCATCCTTTAGGCTATAGTGGCTGGTTTGAGTTTCGCTCCGTCATCCGTTTGGTGGCGAGACTGTCATAGTTATTAATGTCTGATTGTGCTATTGTGTTTGTCCTATCATACTTTAGGTGGTAGTGGCCTGCGTGAGATTCGCTCTGTCATCCTTTTTGTGCGGGGTCTGTCATAGTCATTAATGTCAGATTGTGCGATAATGTTTGTCCTATCATCCTTTTGGTGATTGCAACCTATGTGTGTGTTTTGCTCCATCATCCTTTTGGTGAGGGGGTATGTCATAGTCATTAATGTCAGATTGTGCAATAGTGTTTGTCCTATCATCCTTTAGGTGGTAGTGAGCGATGTGAGTTTCGCTTCGTCATCCGTTTGGTAGGGAGACTGTCATAGTCATTAATGTTAGATTGTGCGATTGTGTTTGTCCTATCATCCTTTAGGTGGTAGTGGCCGGCGTGAGTTTCACTCCGTCATCCTTTTGGTGGGGGGTCTGTCATAGTCACTAATTGCAGATTGTACGATAACGTTTGTCCTATCATCCTTTTTATGGTAGTGGTTGGTGTAAGTTTCACTCCGTCATCCTTTTGGTGGGGGGTCTGTCATAGTCATTAATGGTAGATTGTGCGATAGTGTTTGTCCAATCATCCTTTAGGTGGTAGTGGCCGGTGTGAGTTTTGCTCCGTCATCCGTTTGGTGGGGGGTCTGTCATAGTCATTAATATCATGTTGTGCGATAGTGTTGGTCCTATCATCCTTTTTGTGGTAGTGGCCGGTGTGAGTTTCGCTCAGTCATCCTTTTGGTGGGGGGTCTGACTTAGTCATTAATATCAGATTGTGCGATAGTGTTTGTCCTATCATCCTTTTGGTGATAACAACCTGTGTGTGTGTTTCGCTCCGTCATCCTTTTGGTGGGGGGTCTGTCATAGTCATTAATGTCAAATTGTGTGATAGTGGTTTGTCCTATCATCCTTTTGGTGATTGTGGTCGGTGTGAGTTTCGCTCTGTCATCCTTTTGGTGGGGGGTCTATCCTAGTCATTAATGTCAGATTGTGTGATATTGTTTCTCCTATCATCCTTTAGGTGGTAGTGGCCGGTGTGAGTTTCGCTCCATCATCCTTTTGGTGGGGGGTCTGTCATAGTCATTAATGAGAGATTGTGCGATAGTGTTTGTTCTATCATCCTTTAGGCGGTAGTGGCCGGTGTGAGTTTCGCTCCGTCATCCGTTTGGTGGGGAGACTGTCATAATCATTAATGTCAGATTGTGCGATTGTGTTTGTCCTATCTTCCTTTAGGTGGTAGTGGCCGGCGTGAGTTTCGCTCTTTCATACTTTTGGTGGGGGGTCTGTCATAGTCATTAATGGCAGATTGTGCGATAACGTTTGTCCTATCATCCTTTTTGTGGTAGTGGTTGGTGTGAGTTTCGCTCCGTCATCCTTTTGGTGGGAGGTCTGTCATAGTCATTAATGACAGATTGTACGATAGTGTTTGTCCTATAATCCTTTAGGTGGTAGTGACCGACGTGAGTTTCACTCTGTCATCCTTTTGGTGGGGGGTCTGTCTTAATCATTAATGTCAAATTGTGCGATAGTGTTTGGCCTATCATCCTTTTGTTGGTAGTGACCGGTGTGAGTTTCGCTCCGTCATCCTTTTGGTGGGGGGTCTGTCTTAGTCATTAATGTAAGATTGTGCGATAGTGTTTGTCCTATCATCCTTTTGGTGATAGCAACCTGTGTGTGTATTTCGCTCCGTCATCCTTTTGGCGGGGGGTCTGTCATAGTCATTAAAGTCAGATTGTGTGATATTGTTTGTCCTATCATCCTTTAGGTGGTAGTGGCCGGAGTGAATTTCGCCCTGTCATCGTTTTGGTGGGGGGTCTGTCATAGTCATTAATGGAAGATTGTGCGATAACGTTTGTCCTATCATCCTTTTTGTGGTAGTGGTTGGTGTGAGTTTCGCTCCATCATCCTTTTGGTGGGAGGTCTGTCATAGTCATTAATGACAGATTATGCGATAGTGTTTGTCCTATCATACTTTAGGTGGTAGTGGCCGGTGTGAGTTTCGCTCCGTCATCCGTTTGGTGGGGGGTCTGTCATAGTCATTAGCATCAGATTGTGCGATAGTGTTTGTCCTATCATCCTTTTTGTGGTAGTGGTTGGAGTGAGTTTCACTCTGTCATAATTTTGGTTGGGGTTCTGTCATAGTCGTTAATGACAGATTGTGCGATACTGTTTGTCCTATCTTCCGTTAGGTGGCAGTGGCCGGTGTGAGTTTCGCTCCGTCATCCGTGTGGTGGGGGGTCTGTCATAGTAATTAATATCAGATTGTGTGATAGTGCTTTTCCTATCATCCTTTTGGTGATAGCAACGTGTCTATGTGTTTCGCTCCATCATCCTTTTGGTGGGGGGTCTGTCATAGTCATTAATGTCAAATTGTGCGATAGTGTTTGTCCTATCATCCTTTTGGTTATTGTGGCCGGTATGAGTTTCTCTCTGTCATCCTTTTGGTTAGGGGTGTATCATAGTCATTAATGTTAGATTGTGTGATATTGTTTGTCCTATCATCCTTTAGGTGGTATTGGCCGGTGTGAGTTTCGCTCCATCATCCTTTCGGTGGGGGGTCTGTCATAGTCATTAATGACATATTGTGCGACAGTGTTTGTTCTATCATCCTTTAGGCGGTAGTGGCCGGTGTGAATTTCGCTCCGTCTTCCGTTTGGTGGGGAGACTGTCATAGTCATTAATGTTAGATTGTGGGATTCAGTTTGTCCTATCATCCTTTAGGTGGTAGTGGCCGGCGTGAGTTTCGCTCCGTCATCCTTTTGGTGGGGGGTCTGTCATAGTCATTAATGACAGATTGTGCGATAGTGGTTTGTCCTATCATCCGTTTGGTGATTGTGGGCGGTGTGACTTTCGCTTTGTCATCCTTTTGGTGGGGGGTCTGTCATAGTCATTAATGTCAGATTGTTTGATATTGTTTGTCCTATCATCCTTTAGGTGGTAGTGGTTGGTGTGAGTTTCGCTCCGTCATCCTTTCGGTGGGGGGGTCTGTCATAGTCATTAATGACAGATTGTGCGATACTGTTTGTTCTATCATGCTTTAGGCGGTAGTGGCTGGTGTGAGTTTTGCTCCGTCATCCGTTTGGTGGGGAGACTGTCATAGTCATTAATGTCAGATTGTGAAATTGTGTTTATCCTATCATCCTTTAGGTGGTAGTGGTCGGTGTGAGTTTCGCTCCGTCATCCTTTTGGTGAGGGGTCTGTCATAGTCAATAATGTCAGATTGTGCGATAACGTTTGTCCTATCATCCTTTTTGTGGTAGTGGTTGGTGTGAGTTTTGCTCCGTCATCCTTTTGGTGGGGGGTCTGTCATAGTCATTAATGACAGATTGTGTGATAGTGTTTGTCCTATCATCCTTTTGGTGATAGCAACCTGTGTGTGTGTTTCGCTCCGTCATCCTTTTGGTGGGGGGTCTATCATAGTCATTAATGTCAAATTGTGCGATAGTGTTTGTCCTATCATCCTTTTGGTGATTGTGGCCGGTGTGAGTTTCGCTCTGTCATCCTTTTGGTGGGGGGTCTGTCATAGTCATTAATGTCAGATTGTGTGATATTGTTTGACCTATCATCCTTTAGGTAGTAGAAGCCGGTGTGAGTTTCGCTCCATCATCCTTTCGGTGGGGGGTCTGTCATAGTCATTAATGACATATTGTGCGATAGTGTTTGTTCTATCATCCTTTAGGCGGTAGTGGTCGGTGTGAATTTCACTCTGTCATCCGTTTGGTGGGGAGACTGTCATAGTCATTAATGTCAGATTGTGCGATTGTGTTTGTCCTATCATCCTTTAAGTGATAGTGGTCGGCGTGAGGTTCGCTCTGTCATCCTTTTGGTGGGGGGTCTGTCATAGTCATTAATGACAGATTGTGCGATAGTGGTTTGTCCTATCATCCTTTTGGTGATTGTGGCCGTTGTGAGTTTCGCTCTGTTATCCTTTTAGTGGGGGGTCTGCTATAGTCATTAATGTCAGATTATTTGATATTGTTTGTCCTATCATCCTTTAGGTGGTAGTGGTCGGTGTGAGTTTTGCTCCATCATCCTTTCGGTAGGGGGTCTGTCATAGTCATTAATCACAGATTGTGCGATAGTGTTTGTTCTATCATCCTTTAGGCGGTAGTGGCCGGTGTGAGTTTTGCTCCATCATCCGTTTGGTGGGTAGACTTACATATTCATTAATGTCAGATTGTGCGATTGTTTTTATCCTATCATCCTTTAGGTGGTAGTGGCCGGCACGAGTTTCGCTCCGTCATCCTTTTGGTAGAGGGTCTGTCATAGTCATTAATGTTAGATTGTGCGATAACGTTTGTCCTATCATCCTTTTTGTGGTAGTGGTTGGTGTGAGTTTCGCTCCGTCATTTTTTTTGTGGGGGGTCTGTCATAGTCATTAATGACAGATTGTGCGATAGTGTTTGTCCTATCATCCTTTTGGTGATAGAAACCTGTGTGTGTTTCGCTTCGTCATCCTTTTGGTGGGGGGTCTGCCATAGTCATTAATGTTAGATTGCGTGATATTGTTTGTCCTATCATCCTTTTGGTGGTAGTGGCTGGTGTGAGTTTCGCTCCGCCATCCTTTTGGTGCAGGGTCTGTCATAGTCATTAATGACAGATTGTGCGATAGTGTTTGTTCTATCATCCTTTAGGCGGTAGTGGCCGGTTTGAGTTTCGCTCCATCATCCGTTTGGTGGGGAGACTATCGTAGTCATTAATGTCCGATTGTGCGATTGTGTTTGTCCTATCATCCTATAGGTGGTAGTGGCCGGCGTGAGTTTTGCTCTGTCATCCTTATGGTGAGGGGTCTGTCATAGTCATTAATGTCATATTGTGTGATAGTGTTTGTCCTATCATCCTTTTGGTGATAGCAACCTGTGTGTGTGTTTTGCTCCATCATCCTTTTGGTGAGGGGGTATGTCATAGTCATTAATGTCAGATTGTGCGATAGTGTTTGTCCTATCATCCTTTTGGTGATAGTGGCCGGTGTGGGTTTCGCTCCGTCATCCTTTTTTTGGGGGGTCTGTCATAGTCATTAATGACAGATTGTGCGATAGCGTTTGTCCTATCATCCTTTAGGTGGTAGTGACCGGTGTGAGTTTCGATCTGTCATCCATTTGGTGGGGGGTCTGTCATAGTCATTAATATCTGATTGTGCGATAGTGTTTGTCCTATCATCCTTTAGGTGGTAGTTGCCGATGTGAGTTTCGCTACGTCATCCTTTTGGTGGGAGGTTTGTCTTAATCATTAATGTCAGATTGTGCGATAGTGTTTGTCCTATCATCCTTTTGGTGATAGCAACCCGTGTGTGTGTTTCGCCCCGTCATCCTTTTGGTGGGGGTCTGTCATAGTCATTAATTTTAAATTGTGCGATAGTCGTTTGTCCTATCATCCTTTTGGTGATCGTGGCTGTTGTGAGTTTTGTTCAGTCATCCTTTTGGTGGGGGGTCTATCCTAGTCATTAATGTTAGATCGTGTGATATTGTTTGTCCTATCATCCTTTAGGTGGTAGTGGCCGGAGCGAGTTTCGCAACATCATCCTTCCGGTGGGGGGTCTGTCATAGTCATTAATGACAGATTATGCGAAAGTGTTTGTTCTATCATCCTTTAGGCGGTAGTGGCCGGTGTGAGTTTGGCTCCGTCATCCGTTTGGTGGGGAGACAGTCATAGTCAGTAATGTCAGATTGTGCGATTGTATTTATCCTATCATCCTTTAGGTGGTAGTGGCCGGCGTGAGTTTCGCTCCATCATCCTTTTGGTGGGGGGTCTTTCATAGTCATTAATGTCAGATTGTGCGATAACGTTTGTCCTACCATCCTTTTTGTGGTAGTGGTTGGTGTGAGTTTCGCTCCATCATCCTTTTGGTGGGGGGTCTTTCATAGTCATTAATGACAGATTGTGCGATAGTGTTTGTCCTATCATCCTTTTGGTGATAGCAACCTGTATGTGTGTTTCGCTTCGTCAACCTTTTGGTGGGGGGTATTTCATAGTCATTAATGTCAAATTGTGCGATAGTGTTTGTCCTATCATCCTTTTGGTGATTGGGGCCAGTGTGAGTTTCGCTCTGTCATCCTTTTGGTGGGGGGTCTGTTATAGTCATTAATGTAAGATTGTGTGATATTGTTTGTCCTATCATCCTTTAAGTGGTAGTGGCCGGTGTGAGTTTCGCTCCATCATCCTTTCGGTGGGGGGTCCGTCATAGTCATTAACGACATATTGTGCAATAGTGTTTGTTCTATCATCCTTTAGGCGGTAGTGGCCGGTGTGAATTTTGCTCTGTCATCTGATTGGTGAGTAGACTATTTTAGTCATTAACGTCATATTGTGCGATTGTGTTTGTCCTATCATACTTTAGATGCTAGTGGCCGGCGTGAGTTTCGCTCCATCATCCTTTTGGTGGGGGGTCTGTCATAGTCATTAATGTCAGATTGTGCGATAACGTTTGTCCTATCATCCTTTTTGTTGTAGTGGTTGGTTTGAGTTTCGCTCCGTCATCCTTTTGGTGGGGCGTCTATCATGGTAATTAATGATAGATTGTGCGATAATGTTTGTCCTATCATCCTTTTGGTGATCGCAACCTGTCTGTGTGTTTCGCTCCGTCATCCTTTTGGTGGGGGATCTGTCACAGTCATTAATGTCAAATTGTACGATAGCGTTTGTCCTATCATCCTTTTGGTGATTGTGGCCGGTGTGAGTTTCGCTCTGTCATCCTTTTGGTGGGGGGTCTGTCATAGTCATTAATGTCAGATTGTGTGATATTGTTTGTCCTATCATCCTTTAGGTAGTAGTGGCCGGTGTGAGTTTCGCTCCATCATCCTTTCGGTGGGGGGGTCTGTCATAGTCATTAATGACATATTGTGCGATAGTGTTTGTTCTATCATCCTTTAGGCGGTAGTGGCCGGTGTGAGTTTCGCTCCGTCATCCGTTTGGTGGGGAGACTGTCATAGTCATTAATGTCAGATTGTGCGGTTGTGTTTGTCCTATCATCCTTTAGGTGGTAGTGGCCGGCGTGAGTTTCGCTCCGTCATCCTTTTGGTGGGGGGTCTGTCATAGTAATTAATCTCAGATTGTGCGATAGTGTTTGTCCTATCATCGTTTTCGTGATAGCAACCTATGTGTGTGTTTTGCTCCGTCATCCTTTTTGTGGGGGGTCTGTCATAGTCATTAATGTCAGACTGTGCGATAGTCTTTGTCCTATCATCCTCTTGGTGATAGTGGTCGGAGTGAGTTTCGCTTCGTCATCCTTTTGGTGGGGGGTCTATCATAGTTATTAATAACAGATTCTGGGATAGTGTTTGTCCTATCATCCTTTTGGTGGTAGTGGCCGATGTGAGTTTCGCTCAGTCATCCTTTTGGTGAGGGGTCTGTCTTAGTCACTAATGTCAGATTGTGCGATAGTGTTTGTCCTATCATCCTATTGGTGGTAGCAACCTGTGTGTCTGTTTCGCTCCGTCATCCTTTTGGTGGAGGGTATGTCATATTCATTAATGTCAGATTGTGCGATAGTGTTTGTCCTATCATCCTTTTGGTGATTGTGGTCGATGTGAGTTTTGCTATGTCTTCCTTTTGGTGGGGGGTCTATCATAGTCATTAATGTCATATTGTGTGATATTGTTTGTCCTATCATCCTTTAGGTGGGAGTGGCCGGTGTGAGTTTCACTCTGTCATCCTTTTGGTGGGGGGTCGGTCATAGTCATTAATGACATATTGTGCGATAGTGTTTGTTCTATCATCCGTTAGGCGGTAGTGGCCGGTTTGAGTTTCGCTCCGTCATCCTTTTGGTGGGGGGTCTGTCTTAGTCATTAATGTCAGATTGTGCGATAGTGTTTGTCCTATTATCCTTTTGGTGATAGCAACCTGTGTGTGTGTTTTGCTCCGTCATCCTTTTGGTGGGGAGTCTGTCATAGTCCTTAATGTCAAATTTTGCGATAGTGTTTGTCCTATCATCCTTTTGGTGATTGTGGCCGTGTGAGTTTTGCTCTGTCATCCTTTTGGTGGGGGGTCTGTCATAGTCATTAATGTCAGATTGTGTGATATTGTTTGTCATATCATCCTTTAGGTGGTAGTGGCCGGTGTGAGTTTCGCTCCATCATCCTTTCGGTGGGGGGTCTGTCATAGTCATTAATGACAGATTGTGCGATAGTGTTTGTCCTATCATCTTTTTGGTGGTAGTGGCCGATGTGAGTTTCGCTCCGTCATCCTTTTGGTGGGGGGTATGTCTTAGTCATTAATGTCAGATTGTGCGATAATGTTTAGCCTATCTTCCTTTTGGTGATAGCAACTTGTGTGTGTGTTTCGCTCCATCATCCTTTTTGTGGGGGGTCTGTCATAGTCATTAATGTCAAATTGTGCGATAGTATTTGTCCTTTCATCCTTTTGGTGATTGTGGCCGGTGTGAGTTTCGCTCTGTCATATTTTTGGTGGGGGGTCTGTTATAGTCATTAATGTCAGATTGTGTGATATTGTTTGTCCTATCATCCTTTAAGTGGTAGTGACCGGTGTGAGTTTCGCTCCATCATCCTTTCGGTGGGGGGTCTGTCATAGTCATTAATGACAGATTGTGCGATAGTGTTTGTTCTATCATCCTTTAGGCGGTAATGGCCAGTGTGAGTTTTGCTCCGTCATCCGTTTGGTGGGGAGATTGTCATAGTCATTAATGTTAGATTGTGCGATTATTTTTATCCTATCATCCTTTAGGTGGTAATGGCCGGCGTGAGTTTCGCTCCGCCATCCTATTGGTGGGGGGTCTGTCATAGTCATTAATGTCAGATTGTGCGATAACGTTTGTCCTATCATCCTTTTTGTGGTAGTGGTTGGTGTGAGTTTCGCTCCGTCATCCTTTTGGTGGGGCGTCTGTCATTGTCATTAATGATAGATTGTGTGATAATGTTTGTCCTATCATCCTTTTGGTGATAGCAACCTGTGTGTGTGTTTCGCTCCGTCATCCTTTTGGTGGGGGGTCTGTCACAGTCATTAATGTCAAATTGTACGATAGCGTTTGTCCTATCATCCTTTTGGTGATTGTGGCCGGTGTGAGTTTCGCTCTGTCATCCTTTTGTTGGGGGGGGTCTGTCATAGTCATTAATGTCAGATTGTGTGATATTGTTTGTCCTATCATCCTTTAGGTGGTAGTGGCCGGTGTGACTTTCGCTCCATCATCCTTTCGCTGGGGGGGGGGGTCTGTCATAGTCATTAATGACATATTGTGCGATAGTGTTTGTTCTATCATCCTTTAGGCGGTAGTGGCCGGTGTGAGTTTCGCTCCGTCATCCGTTTGGTGGGGAGACTGTCATAGTCATTAATGTCAGATTGTGCGATTGTGTTTGTCCTATCATCCTTTAGGTGGTAGTGGCCGGCGTGAGTTTCGCTCCGTCATCCTTTTGGTGGGGGGTCTGTCATAGTAATTAATCTCAGATTGTGCGATAGTGTTTGTCCTATCATCCTTTTCGTGATAGCAACCTATGTGTGTGTTTTGCTCCGTCATCCTTTTGGTGGGGGGTCTGTCATAGTCATTAATGTTAGACTGTGCGATAGTGTTTGTCCTATCATCCTTTTGGTGATAGTGATCGGAGTGAGTTTCGCTTCGTCATCCTTTTGGTGGGGGGTCTATCATAGTCATTAATAACAGATTCCGCGATAGTGTTTGTCCTATCATCCTTTTGGTGGTAGTGGCCGGTGTGAGTTTCGCTCAGTCATCCTTTTGGTGAGGGGTCTGTCTTAGTCACTAATGTCAGATTGTGCGATACTGTTTGTCCTATCATCCTATTGGTGGCAGCAACCTGTGTGTCTGTTTCGCTCCGTCATCCTTTTGGTGGGGGGTATGTCATAGTCATTAATGTCAGATTGTGCGATAGTGTTTGTCCTATCATCCTTTTGGTGATTGTGGCCGATGTGAGTTTTGCTATGTCATCCTTTTGGTGGGGGGTCTATCATACTCATTAATGTCATATTGTGTGATATTGTTTGTCCTATCATCCTTTAGGTGGTAGTGGCCGGTGTGAGTTTCACTCTGTCATCCTTTTGGTGGAGGGTCTGTCATAGTCATTAATGACAGATTCTGCGATAGTGTTTGTTCTATCATCCGTTAGGCGGTAGTGGCCGGTTTGAGTTTCGCTCCGTCATCCTTTTGGTGGGGGGTCTGTCTTAGTCATTAATGTCAGATTGTGCGATAGTGTTTGTCCTATCATCCTTTTGGTGATAGCAACCTATGTGTGTGTTTTGCTCCGTCATCCTTTTGGTGGGGAGTCTGTCATAGTCCTTAATGTCAAATTTTGTGATAGTGTTTGTCCTATCATCCTTTTGGTGATTGTGGCCGGTGCGAGTTTTCCTCTGTCATCCTTTTGGTGGGGGGTTTGTCATAGTCATTAATGTCAGATTGTGTGATATTGTTTGTCCTATCATCCTTTAGGTGGTAGTGGCCGGTGCGAGTTTCTCTCCATCATCCTTTCGGTGGGGGGTCTGTCATAGTCATTAATGACAGATTATGCGATAGTGTTTGTCCTATCATCTTTTTGGTGGTAGTGGCCGATGTGAGTTTCGCTCCGTCATCCTTTTGGTGGGGGGTCTGTCTTAGTCATTAATGTCAGATTGTGCGATAGTGTTTAGCCTATCTTCCTTTTGGTGATAGCAACTTGTGTGTGTGTTTCGCTCCGTCATCCTTTTTGTGGGGGGTTTGTCATAGTCATTAATGTCAAATTGTGCGATAGTGTTTGTCCTTTCATCCTTTTGGTGATTGTGGCCGGTGTGAGTTTCGCTATGTCATATTTTTGGTGGGGGTCTGTTATAGTCATTAATGTCAGATTGTGTGATATTGTTTGTCCTATCATCCTTTAAGTGGTAGTGGCCGGTGTGAGTTTCGCTCCATCATCCTTTCGGTGGGGGGTCTGTCATAGTCATTAATGACATATTGTGCAATAGTGTTTGTTCTATCATCCTTTAGGCGGTAGTTGCCGGTGTGAATTTTGCTCTGTCATCCGATTGGTGGGTAGACTGTTATAGTCATTAAAGTCAGATTGTACGATTGTGTTTGTCCTATCATCCTTTAGGTGGTAGTGGTCGGCGTGATTTAAGCTCCTTCATCCTTTTGGTTGGGGGTCTGTCATAGTCATTAATGACAGATTGTGCGATAGTGGTTTGTCCTATCATCCTTTTGGTGATTGTGGTCGGTGTGAGTTTCGCTCTGTCTTCCTTTTGGTGGGGGGTCTGTCATAGTCATTAATGTCAGATTGTTTGATATTGTTTGTCCTATCATCCTTTACGTGGTAGTGGCGGGTGTGAGTTTCTCTCCATCATCCTTTCGGTGGGGGTTCTATCATAGTCATTAATGACAGATTGTGCAATAGTGTTTGTTCTATCATCCTTTAGGCAGTAGTGTCCAGTGTGAGTTTTGCTCCGTCATCCGTTTTGTGGGGAGACTGTCATAGTCATTAATATTAGATTGTGCGATTGTTTTTATCCTATCATCCTTTAGGTGGTAATGGCCGGCGTGAGTTTCGCTCCGCCATCCTTTTGGTGGGGGGGTCTGTCATAGTCATTAATGTCAGATTGTGCGATAATGTTTGTCCTATCATCCTTTTTGTGGTAGTGGTTGGTGTGAGTTTCGCTCCGTCATCCTTTTGTTGGGGCGTCTGTCATAGTCATTAATGATAGATTGTGCGATAATGTTTGTCCTATCATCCTTTTAGTGATAGCAACCTGAGTGTGTGTTTCGCTCCGTCATCCTTTTGGTGGGGGGTCTGTCACAGTGATTAATGTCGTCAAATTGTACGATACCGTTTGTCCTATCATCCTTTTGGTGATTGTGGCCGGTGTGAGTTTCGCTCTGTCATCCTTTTTGTGGGGGGTCTGTCATAGTCATTAATGTCAGATTGTGTGATATTGTTTGTCCTATAATCCTTAAGGTGGTAATGGCCGGTGTGACTTTCGCTCCATCATCCTTTCGGTAGGGGGTCTGTCATAGTCATTAATGACATATTGTGCGATAGTGTTTGTTCTATCATCCTTTAGGCGGTAGTGGCCAGTGTAAGTTTTGCTCCGTCATCCGTTTGGTGGGGAGATTGTCATAGTCATTAATGTTAGATTGTGCGATTGTTTTTATCCTATCATCCTTTAGGTGGTAATGGTCGGCGTGAGTTTCGCTCCGCCATCCTTTTGGTGGGGGGTCTGTCATAGTCATTAATGTCAGATTGTGTGATAACGTTTGTCCTATCATCCTTTTTGTGGTAGTGGTTGGTGTGAGTTTTGCTCCGTCATCCTTTTGGTGGGGCGTCTGTCATTGTCATTACTGATAGATTGTGTGATAATGTTTGTCCTATCATCCTTTTGGTGATAGCAACCTGTGTGTGTGTTTCGCCCCGTCATCCTTTTGGTGGGGGGTCTGTCACAGTCATTAATGTCAAATTGTACGATAGCGTTTGTCCTATCATCCTTTTGGTGATTGTGGCCGATGTGAGTTTCGCTCTGTCATCCTTTTGGTGGGGGGGTCTGTCATAGTCATTAATGTCAGATTGTGTGATATTGTTTGTCCTATCATCCTTTAGGTGGTAGTGGCCGGTGTGAGTTTCGCTCCATCATCCTTTCGGTGGGGGGGGGGGGGGTCTGTCATAGTCATTAATGACATATTGTGCGATAGTGTTTGTTCTAACATCCTTTAGGCGGTAGTGGCCGGTGTGAGTTTCGCTCCGTCATCCGTTTGGTGGGGAGACTGTCATAGTCATTAATGTCAGATTGTGCGATTGTGTTTGTCCTATCATCCTTTAGGTGGTAGTGGCCGGCGTGAGTTTCGCTCCGTCATCTTTTTGGTGGGGGGTCTGTCATAGTAATTAATCTCAGATTGTGCGATAGTGTTTGTCCTATCTTCCTTTTCGTGATAGCAACCTATGTGTGTGTTTTGCTCCGTCATCCTTTTGGTGGGGGGTCTGTCATAGTCATTAATGTTAGACTGTGCGATAGTGTTTGTCCTATCATCCTTTTGGTGATAGTGGTCGGAGTGATTTTCGTTTCGTCATCCTTTTGGTGGGGGTTCTATCATAGTCATTAATAACAGATTCTACGATAGTGTTTATCCTATCATCCTTTTGGTGGTAGTGGCCGGTGTGAGTTTCGCTCAGTCATCCTTTTGGTGAGGGGTCTGTCTTAGTCACTAATGTCAGATTGTGCGATAGTGTTTGTCCTATCATCCTATTGGTGGAAGCAACCTGTGTGTCTGTTTCGTTCCGTCATCCTTTTGGTGAGGGGTATGTCATAGTCATTAATGTCAGATTGTGCGATAGTGTTTGTCCTATCATCCTTTTGGTGATTGTGGCCGATGTGAGTTTTGCTATGTCATCCTTTTGGTGGGGGGTCTATCATAGTCATTAATGTCATATTGTGTGATATTGTTTGTCCTATCATCCTTTAGGTGGTTGTGGCCGGTGTGAGTTTCACTCTGTCATCCTTTTGGTGGAGGGTCTGTCATAGTCATTAATGACAGATTGTGCGATAGTGTTTGTTCTATCATCCGTTAGGCGGTAGTGGCCGGTTTGAGTTTCGCTCCGTCATCCTTTTGGTGGGGGGTCTGTCTTAGTCATTAATGTCAGATTGTGCGATAGTGTTTGTCCTATCATCCTTTTGGTGATAGCAACCTGTGTGTGTGTTTTGCTCCGTCATCCTTTTGGTGGGGAGTCTGTCATAGTCCTTAATGTCAAATTTTGCGATAGTGTTTGTCCTATCATCCTTTTGGTGATTGTGGCCGGTGCGAGTTTTGCTCTGTCATCCTTTTGGTGGGGGGTCTGTCATAGTCATTAATGTCAGATTGTGTGATATTGTTTGTCCTATCATCCTTTAGGTGGTAGTGGCCGGTGTGAGCTTCTCTCCATCATCCTTTTGGTGGGGGGTCTGTCATAGTCATTAATGACAGATTGTGCGATAGTGTTTGTCCTATCATCTTTTTGGTGGTAGTGGCCGATGTGAGTTTCGCTCCGTCATCCTTTTGGTGGGGGGTCTGTCTTAGTCATTAATGTCAGATTGTGCGATAGTGTTTAGCCTATCTTCCTTTTGGTGATAGCAACTTGTGTGTGTGTTTCGCTCCGTCATCCTTTTTGTGGGGGGTCTGTCATAGTCATTAATGTCAAATTGTGCGATAGTGTTTGTCCTTTCATCCTTTTGGTGATTGTGGCCGATGTGAGTTTCGCTATGTCATATTTTTGGTGGGGGGTCTGTTATAGTCATTAATGTCAGATTGTGTGATATTGTTTGTCCTATAATCCCTTAAGTGGTAGTGGCCGGTGTGAGTTTCGCTCCATCATCCTTTCGGTGGGGGGTCTGTCATAGTCATTTATGACATATTGTGCAATAGTGTTTGTTCTATCATCCTTTAGGCGGTAGTGGCCGGTGTGAATTTTGCTCTGTCATCCGATTGGTGGGTAGACTGTTATAGTCATTAATGTCAGATTGTACGATTGTGTTTGTCCTATCATCCTTTAGGTGGTAGTGGCCGGCGTGATTTAAGCTCCTTCATCCTTTTGGTGGGGGGTCTGTCATAGTCATTAATGACAGATTGTGCGATAGTGGTTTGTCCTATCATCCTTTTGGTGATTGTGGTCGGTGTGAGTTTCGCTCTGTCATCCTTTTGGTGGGGGGTCTGTCATAGTCATTAATGTCAGATTGTTTGATATTGTTTGTCCTATCATCCTTTACGTGGTAGTGGCTGGTGTGAGTTTCGCTCCATCATCCTTTCGGTGGGGGTTCTATCATAGTCATTAATGACAGATTGTGCAATAGTGTTTGTTCTATCATCCTTTAGGCGGTAGTGGCCAGTGTGAGTTTTGCTCCGTCATCCGTTTTGTGGGGAGACTGTCATAGTCATTAATGTCAGATTGTGCGATTGTTTTTATCCTATCATCCTTTAGGTGGTAATGGCCGGCGTGAGTTTCGCTCCGCCATCCTTTTGGTGGGGGGTCTGTCATAGTCATTAATGTCAGATTGTGCGATAATGTTCGTCCTATCATCCTTTTTGTGGTAGTGGTTGGTGTGAGTTTCGTTCCGTCATCCTTTTGGTGGGGCGTCTGTCATAGTCATTAATGATAGATTGTGCGATAGTGTTTGTCCTATCATCCTTTTAGTGATAGCAACTTGAGTGTGTATTTCGCTCCGTCATCCTTTTGGTGGGGGGTCTTTCACAGTCATTAATGTCAAATTGTACGATACCGTTTGTCCTATCATCCTTTTGGTGATTGTGGCCGGCGTGAGTTTCGCTCTGTCATCCTTTTGGTGGGGGGTCTGTCATAGTCATTAATGTCAGATTGTGTGATATTGTTTGTCCTATCATCCTTTAGGTGGTAGTGGCCGGTGTGAGTTTCGCTCCATCATTCTTTCAGTGGGGGGTCTGTCATAGTCATTAATGACATATTGTGCGATAGTGTTTCTTCTATCATCCTTTAGGCGGTAGTGGCCGGTGTGAGTTTCGCTCCGTCATCCGTTTGGTGGGGAGACTGTCATAGTCATTAATGTTAGATTGTGTGATAGTGTTTGTCCTATCATCCTTTAGGTGGTAGTGGCCGGCGTCAGTTTCGCTCTGTCATCCTTTTGGTGTGGGGTCTGTCATAGTTATTAATCTCAGATTGTGCGGTGGTGTTTGTCCTATCACCCTTTTCGTGATAGCAACCTATGTGTGTGTTTTGCTCCGTCATCCTTTTGGTGTGGGGTCTGTCATAGTCATTAATGTCAGACTGTGCGATAGTGTTTGTCCTATCATCCTTTTGGTGATAGTGGCCGGAGTGAGTTTCGCTTCGTCATCCTTTTGGTGGGGGGTCTATCATAGTCATTAATAACAGATTCTGCGATAGTGTTTGTCCTATCATCCTTTTGGTGGTAGTGGCCGGTGTGAGTTTCACTCAGTCATCCTTTTGGCGAGGGGTCTGTCTTAGTCACTAATGTCAGATTGTGCGATAGTGTTTGTCCTATCATCCTTTTGGTGATAGCAACCTGTGTGTGTGTTTCGCTCCGTCATCCTTTTGGTGGGGGGTATGTCATAGACATTAATGTCAGATTGTGCGATAGTGTTTGTCCTATCATCCTTTTGGTGATTGTGGCCGGTGTGAGTTTTGTTATGTCATCCTTTTGGTGGGGGGTCTGTCATAGTCATTAATGTCATATTGTTTGATATTGTTTGTCCTATCATCCTTTAGGTGGTAGTGGCCGGTGTGAGTTTCGGTCCGTCATCCTTTTGGTGGGGGGTCTGTCATAGTCATTAATGACAGATTGTGCGATAGTGTTAATTCTATCATCCGTTAGGCGGTAGTGGCCGGTTTGAGTTTCGCTCGGTCATCCTTTTGGTGGGGGGTCTGTCTTAGTCATTAATGTCAGATTGTGCGATAGTGTTTGTCCTATCATCCTTTTGGTGATAGCAACCTGTGTGTGTGTTTTGCTCCGTCATCCTTTTAGTGGGGAGTCTGTCATAGTCCTTAATGTCAAATTGTGCGATAGTGTTTGTCCTACCATCCTTTTGGTGATTGTGGCCAGTGCGAGTTTTTCTCTGTCATCCTTTTGGTGGGGGGTCTGTCATAGTCATTAATGCCAGATTGTGTGATATTGTTTATCCTATCATACTTTAGGTGGTAGTGACCGGTGTGAGTTTCGCTCCATCATCCTTTCGGTGGGGGGTCTTTCATAGTCATTAATGACAGGTTGTGCGATAGTGTTTGTATTTTCATCTTTTTGGTGGTAGTGGCCGATGTGAGTTTCGCTCCGTCATCCTTTTGGTGGGGGGTCTGTCTTAGTCATTAATGTCAGATTGTGCGATAATGTTTAGCCTATCTTCCTTTTGGCGATAGCAACCTGTGTGTGTGGTTCGCTCCGTAATCCTTTTGGTGGGGGGTCTGTCATAGTCATTAATGTCAAATTGTGCGATAGTGTTTGTCCTATCACCCTTTTGGTGATTGTGGCCGGTGTGAGTTCCGCTCTGTCATGCTTTTGGTGGGGGGTCTGTGATAGTCATTAATGTCAGATTGTGTGATATTGTTTGTCCTATCATCCTTTAGGTGGTAGTGGCCGGTGTGAGTTTCGCTGCATCATCCTTTTGGTGGGGGGTCTGTCATAGTCATTAATGACAGATTGTGCGATAGTGTTTGCTCTATCATCCTTTAGGCGGTAGTGGCCGATGTGAGTTTCGCTCCGTCATCCGTTTGGTGGGGAGACTGTTGTTCTGTGAAAATTGGATATCAAGCTATTGAATTAACTTGAATCTTAATTCTTTTACAATCGAACCTTAATTTAACCAAAGGAAAGGTCTAAAGAAAGAAAACCTCTTTTTCGTGATGTAACAACAACGCTAAGAGATTAAGGGATCGGGGGTTGGTTATACCTAGGGAAGGTGTTAGCACCCTAAGCATCTGTAGTATTCTACAGGAACCTTTTGTTTGTTTGTGTGCTAAGTTTGTTAAATGTTTGCTAGGTATTTATTGAGAATTGGGAAAAAAAGGTGTAGGTAAAGACCTTAGGATATACACTAGGTTTGCTCGCAAAGACATCGCGTCCTCTGCCTACGTATCCTAACTAGGATAGAATCAGAGCAATCGTAGTTCACCTCACCAAGTTTTAAGAACACTTGATTATGACCAAGGTTCAAGGGGAACAAACATGACAATGTTTGTGTAGAGTTTAAGGAAACTCTATAGATCTAAGTTGAACATTCAAGAACGGGGAGTAAATAATCATGACGATGATTCTTACATAGAGTTGACAAACTCTATCCTAGGGTTCTAGTTGAAGAACACTCCTAGTACAGGTGGGTTTCTCAGACTTAAAGCAAAGTCTAATGGCTTCTAAACTAAGGTTAAAGATGACTTAACAAAGTCGAGAAAGGGGGTGATGAGCTTTCCATGACACCAGGGTCAATGGAGAGACTTTTCCTTTGGAAGGAGAGAGGGGAGGCAACTTGGACGGGAACTAACAAGTTTCATCACTTGGGGAAAAGAAAAAAAACTTAACAAAGAAAATATCATGAAGAAAATAAGCATGGTGACAACCATTAAATGAACATGTTAAAGGTAAAAAACCAAAGATGCATTAATGAAGATCAAGCAAACAAGTAAGCAAGAAACGTGACGACAGTTCAAGCTATAAGTTCATGGTGACAACCAAAGGAAAATAGATCCTAGCATGTTAACTAACATGGGAAGCAAAAGATCTCACAAGAAAATTTAAACATGTTCAAAGGGAATCAAATAACAAGCAAGATAACAATCTCAGCAAATGAACAGATTTCCATATAGACAAAAGACATCATAATTAATAACAACATGTGATATTTTTACATCATATGAAAATAGGCATCAAAACAAGCATGTTACAAAAAGAATCAACTCAAAATGATGAAAAATGAGAGAGATATGAATTTTTGAAGTTTTATGAATAAATGCACAAATAAGTCATAACAAGCAAAAAAAAATGAAATGAAAAGTGTAAGGGGTGGGAGTTGAACCCACTCCCTATGACTTATAGGCAGGCAGCTTGACCACCAGGGCACTCACACGCGCGCATGGAAGGTAGAAAATATGGAAAAGAAAAAAAGCAAAAGGGTTGATCCTCCTCAGGGATCGAACCCAGGTCATGTGTGTGAAAGGCGTGTTTATGGCAAGGCTTCTACCACTGGGGTTGCTATACATCCGTTATGTAAAGCCACCCCATAAATATATATGGGATACTTTCTTGGATTTCTGGGCAAACACAAGGCCACAAGAACAAGTGAAAAATGATTTGCGTTTTACACCATAACTTAATCAAAACTCCATGGATTTCAGTGAAATTTTTATCAAACTTATGTGATTTTGAACAACGAAAACGATGGTGGTGTAAAAATTGTGAGATCATGCTTCTAATTAAAAGCACGATAGAAGGTGCAGATGTGAAATTTGAAATGCAAAATGAAACTTATGGTCTGTTCCAAGAATATTCAGATCAAACCAAACATACATACAAACCATATACATGCTGATGAATGATTTTATGCACAAGAACCATTTCAAAACAGGCTATGATGGAAAATGATGTTCAAGTTGCAAATTGAGCAAAATGCATGATAATGTTCAGTTCAGTTCTATGCATAACAAGTCAAACAAATCACACACACAAGTCACATACATGTTGGCAAATGAGTTTGTGCTCAAAGCTGAGTTCAGAACAGGCTGTAGTGAAAAATGGAAATCAAGCTGGAACATGGTATTTTGATGTGTCCATGAAAATCTCAAAATAGTTTTAATGCACAATTAAGTCAAACAAGCTATGCACACAAACCTTAAACATGTTGAGGGATATTTCTATGCCAAAAAATTCAAACTCATTCTCCCTAAAATGGGAACTGATATAGTGATGGTTCAATTGGCTCAAAAAAGGCATTTTGAAAACAAGGAATCAAGTTATGTGAAAACAGGCCCTACCACTCATACATACACATTATGAATATGAAAACAAATAGGATCCAACTCATAAATCAAGCACATTGCATTCAAAGCATAATTTGACATGTTTGATGGTTATGCAAGAGCTGTTTTGAAAGTGCAGCAAGTGGTTTCCAAAATTAATGAGATTCATGCTAACCAATGATGCACACATACCATATACATGAAAATGAATGTGGTGAAGCTCATAAAACAGGCATATTTCAATCATAGTGAAATTGGACATGTTGATGCTAGGCACAAAGCAGTTTGAAAATGCAGCAGGTGTTTAAACATGGATAGCAACATGAAAAATGCAAAAACTGCCAAGGTTAAAGTTCACCTCATACATACACATCACAAGCAAGATGAGAAAGGATATGCTCATAGCAATTCCAACATGAAGATGAAGACATGTCATGAGATGCAGACAGGTGGAAAATCAAACTGAGCAAGCCTAGGTTTATGTTGATGCTGATGTCAATTATGAGTTTCAAGTGTAAAAGCTGATATTCTAAGTTCATGGATCAAAATGCAAACATGCTCAGGTAGGAAAAGGTAGTGTACTGCAGACTGTGGCAAGAACTTCAACCATTTTAATGGTAATGCATCAAGGTATGCAGACAAATAGTTCAGATGCACATATTACAAGTATGAAAAATGGATGAGCTGAATGCTAAACTTAAACATACTTTCACATAATCAACTTTTGGCATTGTAGGAGTAAAGTGCAAAAATGTTTGGCATTTGTAGTGAGGCAGCAGTGGTGTTTAATTGCAGACAGTGAGGTCTTCATGAAAAAACAAAACATACACACATATTTCATACATTATGGAAAGTAGGAGAAGCCTATGACTTGGGGTACATGGTGTCCAAAACAGGTTTTGAATTTCTCATGGAAAAGCATAGCATTTTTTATGACAGTAGATGATATTCAAGTAGGAATTGCTTTAAACCAAAATGAGAGCACACACACACCATAAATGCAGTAACAGTAATGATAGAGTTCAAAATCTGGGCATATCCTTTTTGAACCAAAAAGTAATATGATGATGGAAACAAATTGCAAAATCAAAGGGGCAACAACTGTCAAAAGGTCAAAACAGCAAGATATGTCCATATGCTCATCCACACAAACCTCAAACATGTATCCAAATGTTTATAGGCATTATCATCAATAAAAAAAACTAACTGTCATGAAAGTTGGCATGCTCATGGTTCATGCTTTTCAACATATTTCTCAAAAATGCCAAAACATGGAAAATGATGTAAAGTGCAAGATTCATAGACTACATACCTCTTGTAGACTATGTTGAACAAGTTAGAACACCAAGAAACCCAGAGAACTTCAGATGCCACTCAACTTTGGACCTTTCTTCCTTGTGAAGCAAGATGTAAACCTTAGGACAGATTGAGAATTAAGCTTCTCCACTGATCTTCAATGCCTTGAACAATTGAAATATGATGTATATGAGGTGTTTGGATGATTAGAACATCAAGAAGAAGCCTAGACAAGAACTTGGCATATTTTATGCATTGTGGTCAAAGTTGCTTGGTATGGAAGTTGACTTTTGGCAAAATGGTGTTTTTGAGTAGTCTAAGGACTTAGACACCTTCTATACCATATTTATGGATTGTGTGGATAATTTTTGGTGAGTTTGAATTTGTGGAAATGAGTTTAGGGGTTGGGCTGCCAAGACAACTTTTTTGTGTTTTTGTGATTTTTGAGATTTTATGAATTTGAAGTAAAGAGAGAGAGCTTGTGATTACTCTGGTTTTTAGAGGGGCTCTGACGTGTAGAATGAGGTAGAGAAGGCCTCTATTTATAGAGAAATGAGAGTGAGGACAGATTTGGGAGGTTTCCTTCCTATGAGAGAAAAGTGGGATTTTGGCTTCAATCTTCCAAAAGTGTTTTCTTGGCTTGGAGGTAAGCTGAATGTCAAGTGTGATGATGGATTTAGAGTGGCTGAAGTGAGACTAGGGAGAGTAGGGACATGGCTGGTTGTAGATTTTCACTTTCCACCTTTTTCATTTTTGTATTATTTTAATGCAAGTTGCATTCGCAACCTGCAAGCCAACTTGCCAAGCTTCAATTTTTTAATTTCCTCTGCATAACTTTCACACTTATCTATTTCAACACATCAAAACATCAGAAATAAACAAAATCCAGGGGCTCAGAAAGATCCAAATGATCAAAGAATGAGTTTATGAAAAATTGTCAATGTGGGATTCAAATGTTGAAACACCATCTTGCCAAATCCATAACTCTCAACTCACAAATGCCATTAAGATGTTCTAGTACTTTTTGGAAAGCCCTCAAGTAGCTCTAAAACATTCATGCTTTCATGACTTTCAAATTCTCAAAGGAGCTTGGCCAAAAAACCTCTTAAAGTTGCTAAAAAACAAGCTTAAAAGTGAAATTTCTCTAAGTCATTTTCACTTCTTGAAATGAATTTGATCATAACTCCAAACCTATGCATTTTCTGATCATGGACCATTTAGGGACTTTTGTAGGATTTGTCAAGAGCTTTCTAGTGAGCTTTAAACCACTGCATTTGGATGTGTGGTTAAGGAGTTATGGTCTTGCCCCTTTCAAAACCCTAATTCCCGACTTTTGTGATTACTCCTCAACCCTTGATCCAATTGTCATGAAATTTTATGGGTAGATGCAATATGTCATTAGGAACATTTTTGATTCACATCTTGAGGTCGGATTCCTTATTGTTGAAGAGTTGACTTTTCGTCAACCGAACGATTGATCGGTGGCTACCGAGTCGACTGTTGATGCTCTGGACCTCTTGAGGCTTTGAAACTTCTTGAATGGACTTTACCAAGCCATATGAACATTATGGACCACAATCCCACCATTGTAACACCTTTTAAATCAAAAGTCAAACCACAGTTGACTTTTCCTGCTCGAAAACCCTAATCGGGTTTCCTGAATTTCACTGTTTTTGATTCCTGGGTAACAACCTCAAACTGGACTTTCAGGAGATGCCAATTACCATTGGAATTTCAAGAGACATGGTGACGACAAGTGCTCAATACTAATAACGATTGGATTTTAAACAGTGCCAGTTACCACTGGACTTTTTAGAAGATATGGGGGGTGCTAGTAACGACTAGACTTCAAGGAGAAACACTGGTGACAACCAGGCACACAATGCCAGTAGCAACAGGACATCCAAAGGTACTGGTTACAACCAGGAACAAGCGGGATACAGGTGACGACCTATAACCACACATAAACTTAGTAACAACCGAGGTAGAGAAATTGGTGACAAGACCACTGGTAACAACCAGGAAACAATTAAGACAAGAGGTAACAATCAAAGGCCAAATAGAGGCCGGACAAATGCACATGATATACCATGATGCCAATGATCAATGATATGCAGGAGTTGACTCTGACGGGAGTCAGAAGAACCTGGAGACTCAAAGGGAAAGATAGATAAACACATCTATCTTACTGGGGACACAATGAATCACACTGAATCCATAGAACAAAGGTGCCTGTAGATTTTTGGGAAATAGACCCACTCTGCTTGGAGAAAACTTCGGAGATACTGGCCAGGATTGACAACGCAACTCTAAATGGATGCTCTGAATTCTTCTACTGGGGATGAGACTACCATCACAAGAACTCGTCTCATAAGGAAACTTGGGGAAATGGTCTTCAACCTTGATGACTACACACGACCGAATAAGCAACTTATCAAGTTAATTCAACAGACAATCATTGGGAGATGTATCGAGACTGTACGTCAAAGTTTCTGCCACTTTAAAACTTTCGAGAGGTATGATCTCCACCGAGTCCTTCCGTAAACCAAAGTATTTTATGTTTTGTTAGTCTTCAAAATTTTTTTTTTAATTCGAACCTGGTACTTTCAAAAATTATCATTGATCAATAAACGATGTTTTGCATAACAAAAGAAATAAAGACAATAGTAATTTTGCAAAAAAGAAAGGTCCAAAAACTGATTTCATTTAAGAATGGAAGTTTGTCAATGACAGAACTCCACAGAACTTTTACAATTGAAAATGGAAACATAAAAAGAAAAAGGTTACATTGAATCCAATGACAATTCTACCCATAATGACTAAAACTTTCCAAAACCTTGCTTCTGACAAGAGCGGTTGAAATGGACTTCTTTGTAAAATCTTCTGCAGAGGTAACAACCCATCTGATGCAGTGAAACGCCTTTGTCCCTAACTTTTGCCTGGATTGCCCTTTCAGGTTTTCAATCCACCGGGACGCTCTTTTTTGCCTAAGTCGCCCTTTCGGGTTTTCAACTTAGCGAGCTCATCATCTCCTTTTCATTTCATCCCTAACTTTTTCCTGGACCTCCTTCATAGGTTATGATCCAGCGGGATACCCATTATTGCATAAGCCGCCCTTGCGGATTTTCGACTTATCGGGTTCTTTTAGGCGTAATATTTTCGGACTGCATCAGAATTCACCGGGTGTGCAAGTTGTTCCCCATCCATTGTTGTGAGAATTAACGATCCTCATGAGAAGACTGTTTTTACAACAAACAGACCATAATAGTTGGGCATCCATTTTCCACGTGCATCTTTGTGAACTGGCAAAATATTTTTGAGTACAAGCTCTCCTTCTCGGAATTCTCGGACACGAACCTTTTTGTCAAAAGCTCTCTTGATCCTTTTCTGATATAACTGCCCGTGACATACCGCAGTCATGCGCTTTTCATCAATAAGTTTCAACTGGTCAAATCTTTCTCTCACCCATTCAGCTTCTTCAAGTTTGGTTTCCATTATGACTTTTAAGGAAGGTATCTCAACCTCAATAGGAAGTACTGCATCCATCCCATATACCAAGGAGAAAGGGGTTGCCCCTGTTGAAGTGTGAACGAACGTTCTATACCCGTGCAAGGCAAATGGCAGCATCTCATGCCAATCTTTATATGTTTTCACCATCTTTTTCAAAATCTTCTTGATGTTCTTATTCGCAGCTTCGACAACTCCATTCATCTTGGGATGATAAGGAGAGGAATTGTGATGTTCGATTTTGAAGTCACCACAAAACTCTTTCATGGTTTTGTTATTCAGATTGGTACCGTTATCTGTTATGATTCGGTTTAGGATTCTGTATCGACAGATAATCTCCTTTTTGATAAAACGGGCCACCACTTGTCGAGTAACATTGGCGTAGGATGCGACTTCAACCCACTTTGTGAAATAATCAATAGCGACTAGAATAAATCGGCGTCTGTTAGAAGCTTTTGGCTCTATTGCCCCAACCATATCAATGCCCCACATAGAGAAAGGCCAAGGTGATGACAAAACATTTAGCAATGTCGGAGGTACATGCATCTTGTCTGCATAAATCTGACACTTGTGATATTTTCTGGCATATTGAATACAGTCAGTTTCCAAAGTCAACCAATAATACCCAGCCCTCAAAATCTTCTTGGACATGGCATATCCATTGGCGTGAGTGCCAAATGTTCCTTCTTGAATATCTTGCATTAACAAATCTGCTTCTCGTCTGTCTACACATCTAAGCAGGACCATGTCATGATTTCTCTTATAGAGCACACCATTGCTGAGAAAGAACTTAGAGGCCAATCTTCTAAAGGTTTTCTTATCAAGTGATGTAGCATCGACCGAATACTCTTGCTTTAACAGATAATTCTTTATGTCGTGAAACCATGGCTTGTTATCAACTTCTTCTTCAACCATCTGACAGTAGGCTGGATCAGTCTTGCATTCAATTTGAATGAGAGTAGCATCATTGAGGTACCTGACTTTCCACATTGAGGCTAACATGGCTAGGGCAACAGCAATGTGATTTTCAGATCTCGGAACATGCTTGAAAGTGATCTCGTCAAAATATTCAATCATTTCAATGATATAGGCTCTGTAAGGGATCAAATTCTCATGTTTGGTCTCCCATTCACCTGTAACTTGATAAATAACCAGAGCTAAATCTCCACTTACTTCGAGAAGTTTGATTATGAGGTCAATAACTGCTTCAAGGACAAGGATACATGCTTCATATTCGGCAATGTTGTTTGTACATTCAAAGTCTAACCTTGCTGTAAATGGAGTGTAACCACCTTCAGGATTCATCAGAACGGCTTCTACGCCATGCCCACTGTAATTTGAGGAACCATCAAACATCATTTTCCACCAAAGACCCGGCTCAGGACCTTCATCAGGACCTGGTTCTTCACAATCTTTTACCAACATAATGTCTTCGTCTGGGAAATCAAATTTGAGAGACTCGTAATCTTCCACTGGTTGATCTGCAAGATATTCTGATAACACACTGCCCTTGATCGACTTCTGGGTCATATACTGGATGTCATATTCTGATAACAACATATGCCATCGGGCGAGCCTTCCGGTTTGTGTGGGTGTTGCACCCCAAAATTTGACCAACATTTCTTTACCTAGCTTGTGTTTCATTTCATTCACATTAGCATTATCATTTGCATTTCATTGACATGTATGCAGGAGATCAAGAGGTATGATTACCAATCAAGGGCTACACAAGGCTTTGAAGCTAGCTAAGAAGGTTATTCAGATGTTCAAGGGTTGGTATCCTTGTCAGAGATGTTGAAAGAGCCTCAGAGAGAGTGGTTGAAACCAAGAGAATGTGTCTCCTAACTTGAGAATTGTGGGAAACCATCAGATGATTCTGAGGTCATGGAGATGGACTTGAGGTCTTGAGAGAGCTCATGTGAAGTGTTGAAGATCACTCTGAGGCCTAGACAAGTCATTGGGCAAGAATAAGAAGACTCAGCCACGAGTGATGCAGCTAGGGTTTGACTGGGTCAACCCTAAGTCAACTGAAGACTTGGAGGAGGTTGAGACCTAATCCAAGAGCCATGTGATCATGGATGGATGCATTTAGATGTTATAAGGATTATTCTAAGGTTAAATCATCATGATTGAAGAGTTTGAGAAGTTTCAAGCTAGGGTTTCTAAGACTTGACAGTGTAAAATCCCCTAGTTTGACCCCTCTCTTCAAGGCAGTGTAGCTCAAGATGGGATTGTCACCTCATCTTGCCCCCAACATGAATGTTGTAGAGCATGATCTTAGCTTTAATTTGAGTGCTAGAAGTCCTTGATAGGATTTGTAGAACTCAAGTTATGACTTTGACAAGTTACAGGTCTTCTGAGGTATGTGAATTTAGAGCTTGAAAGTTGTCCAACTTGCATGAAACGTTTGCCCTAGAAGGATGATTCCTATGAACTTTTGGTCAACATGAATGTTGTTCCTTATCCTCTTAGCTCTCTAGAGAGTACTAGAAGTCCTTGATAGGTCATTTCAACCATAAGGCCATAACTCCTATTTGCAAGCTTCAAATGGGAAAATGTTTAACATCAAACTTGTTCAAAATGATGTTTTAAGGCTAACCAAGAGGTCATGAGAGGGTGGAATTGCTTGTAGCTCAAAGTTGCAAAAATGGCCTAAAGTAAGGGTGATTTTCAAATGAACCAAAGATGGAAATTGGGATTTTTGACCTACATGTCCAAACCAAGGCATGTAATATGTCATTTTGATCCTAAAACACATTTTAAGAACATTGACATTGCCACAATTTTGACTTGAGGTTTAATTTGTGGACTTGCATTGAAAAGTAGTTACTTACATCTTAAGTAACATTTTCCAAACCAAAATTCAAGGAATGACCAAGGCTTTTTCCAATCCAAACACATCCAAAATACCATTAGGAGAGAAATTGGAAGAGAATGAGGGTGAATACAAGCTGCTAGCAGAATTGGTATGACCATGGCATGAGATTGAAATTTCCATGAAGTGAGATATTGAATTTCTCATTCGAAGGATCTAGAGCTTTCTAGATCATCCATACATGTTCTATATAAGCATATGAGGTGATCCAAGGCCAAGGTTGGTGATGATTGAAGGAGAGAATAGAGATTGAGATTGAAAAATTCTTGTTTGCAACTGAATTCGGTTACACCATTTTCTTCACTTTCCATCCATTTTCTTGATTGCAATCACTTCCATGGATGCTAGTGAATGATTCCAGATCATAATCAAGGAAAATTTGTGGCTGAATAGTGTTCTTGATCTCAGATTTTGTCACCTGCAACTCAGAGTTGGTTCCAAGAATCCATAGCATTTCCATCCATTTCATTGCATACAGAAGCTTGGAATTGATTCATTGAAGGAGTCTGGAGCATTTGAGAGCTAGATTTGAAGGTTTACTACCTCTGTGCACATGAAATTCTCAGGTTAGTAACTTTCAATCTCCAGGTTAAATTAGGTAGAATTAAGAGGAATTAGGATGTTAGATGCATAGTAGAATGGTGTAGGAAGGTTTAGGGATCATTAATTTGAGAATTAGTGACCAATTAGGGTTGTTACCATTTTCGGTTGAGATGGTGTTCTTGCAAATCTTGAGGATTTAGATTGAATTAAGGGCATGAATGGATTCCTTGTGGGATTTGGGACAAGATTCATCAAGGAATCGTGGCCTATGGTGGATTCTATAGCAAGTTAGGGTTGTGAGATGATGACCGGAGAAAGTCACCGGCGGTGACTATGGCGCGCAGGTGACCTGAGTTGCAGAGATTCAAATTGGGGAAGATGATCCCAGAGCCCTTGGATCAAGATAGGACCTTTGACCAGATGAAGATCCAATGGCCATGCGCGCAGGAAAAGTTGTGAAGGATTTCTGAGTAAAATGAAACGCAGCGTTTCATTTAAGTTGTGGTTTTGGGCTTAAGTCAGAATTGATAACCACACCCCCCTTATGGCCCAATTGCTAAAATGAACTGGATTGCCTTGCTATCTACACCATGCGTTTGTTTATTTTCCTTTGATTTTCTTTTATTTTCCATTTTATTCATGGTTAGTGATTAATTCATAAAAAATGGAAAAATAACTCAATTGATCCCATACTTTTTGCCATGGATTCATGATTGAATCTAGCTTTTTTTAGATAAAAAATATTATTATTTCATGCATTTTCTGATTTTATGGGATTTTTTACATTTTAATTGATATTAAAATAATCATGTTTGATGGTTGATTTTGTTGAATTTGGTTTGATCATGTGATTATGATTTTGGCCTTGATTTTTTGTGAGTAGTTAGCATAGATATGCATGCTCCCCATAGATTTTTGTCACATTTTTTTGATGAATGTAAGTGGTAGTTCTAGGTTGAAACTTTAGGAGCTCCATTTTTAGGGTTTATGGTTGATACCTTGTGGTTTAGATTTTATTTTTAGAACTTGGTGGATGATTCAACCTCTGTTCTTTGTAGGGTAGATTCATGATTGAATTAGGATCCCTTAGGAATTTTTGTAGGAATTTTCAATATAGCTTTCTATTTTTGTTTAATTTTAACTTAGGTGCTAGTTTTAGATGATTCTAATGCACTAATTCAACTAGATTAACTTCTTTAGTTCCCTTAGATTAGGGTTTTCTCTCTCTTGCTCTTGGGTGATGATGAAGACAAGTTGAGGATGCATTGGTTTGCTTGAAGAAGCTTGGATGTGGAAATCTTTCCTTCTTTTGGTGTAGTGTTGATTAGGTGTTAAGATTAGGGTTTTGTAGGCAGAGCTTCTAGATAGATTCTCTTCCTTCATAAACATGGAAGATGTTGATCTATTCCATTCTTCCCTATGATGTAAGGTCCCCTTGTAAAGGCCTCATCCCTCCTTTGGTAGGATGTGTTGCTCTTTACAAGTTGGTAGAACCTTTGAGGGTCCCTTTCTCTGATGATAGGAGGCTTAGTAGTGACCTTTGGTCTTCACTCTGCTACCAATCATCCAAACTTTTCTCTTGATAGATGAATCTTTCTCCCTTGCTAGAGGATGGAGTTCCTTGTTAGAAGATTGAAGGATGAAGTTGATACTTATTTGTGTTTTAAGATTACCCTTAGGAGTTGAAGCCTGTAGATGAAGAGGAACAAGTTGATACTGGTGAAGAAGAGAGAGCTGAAGCTTGAAGACCAAGTTGACACTTGTGAAGAAGATAAAATTGAGATTGAGTGAAGAGCTGAGGCTTGAGGAATAAAGGACAAGTTGATACTTATGTTTGGTGCACTGAGAGTCTGAGGGAGCCAAATTGATACTTGATATTAGGGTTGAAGCCTGAAGGTGGAATTTACTGAAGAGCTGAGGCTTGAGGGAGAGAGAATAAGTTGATACTTATGTTGATGGGTTGGAAGCTCAGAGAAGCAAGTTGACACTTGCTATTGAAGATGAAAGCCTTGAAGAGTAGTTGGAGGCTGAAGACTGAACTGCTGTCAGAAGTTTGCTTTGCTGTGAAGCTGTTGAAGCTGTTGATCTGCTTTCTTTCCTGTCTGTTTGCTTGTTGTGCAACTGTACTGGTGTGACTTGTTTGATTTGCTTGATGCATTAGAATAAGTTCATATCTAGATTGACTTGGACTAGGAGCATGATTGTACTAGAGGTTGAGTTGCTCCCTCTGCTTGTATTTTTACTGTATGGCTTTGCTTGCGGGTATTCGGTAGAGCTCAGCTCCCTTGCCTATGTGGTTTGTGGTTTGCCTGATGGCACTTTATTTTATTCTTCTGTATGGTTGCAGTTAGTCATGTCTGGCTTGAGGTCGAGATGAGCTTGTGGAGGCTGATGCCCCACACACATTTCCTCCCTCACTTGCATTGCATGCATTTTACAGTCATTTACTGTATATCTGTTTACTGTTTAAGTTGATGCTTTATCTATTTCTGTTTATCATTGACATGATCCCCTAGGAATCTCACTTCCTTTGATAAGGAAGTGATGATTAGAACTTTAGGTTGAAACCTATGCATGATAACTTCTAGGAGTTCCCTGTTTCAAACCTCAACCATAGGATGAATCCTTGGCATGACAACATTAGGACTTGATAGTCTCCCCTTAGTTGAGCCTGTTCTCTCTTCTCATCTCAAAGCAAATCAAAATACAGTAATAAAGGTTAACTGACGTCGTACGTTACGAGCCTTAAGCTATCTGAGAAAGGTTGTTGGAGAGTTTCTTTTCAACAGCTTGGATGTTTAGTATGGCACCCTTTGGGTGACATGCGACGCATTCACTCTCGGGTCATAGTCTCTAGTGTGATATTAGTTGCAAACAACCATAAAAAACAGTTCTTCCGTAAAAGACAGAAAACAAACTTCAAACCTTTTTGCCCCGTGGGCCCATAATTCAAAGGAAAATTTTTCTGAAGAAAAGAGTGTTGTTAACTCTCAGTTCTACCGTAAACGGTAACGCCTAAGTCTCCAAAGGTCGAGCTGCGTACACCAAACTGCTGGAACTGTTTGTTAACCCTACTCGATAAAATAGATGAATCTGCATCCCCGTAATCCGTATTATCCCGAACTACGTAAGCTCTGATCTCTCATACCTGTTGAGAGTACGTAGGCACAATACTGACGTATTGGCGAGCCACCTTCCCCGTAACCCGTAGTTAGGAGAACTACGTTGACTCTGATTTCTCATTCTATGATGAGAATACGTAGGCATAAAGTGCGACGCTTTGCCGAGTCATTTTGTTTTCTTTTTAAGCCAGCCTTGATAGGTAGATAGATAAAACCAACCCGTCCGATAAACATAACAAGCGTGGATCTCATCGAGTACGATGGACGTGAGGGGTGCTAATACCTTTCCCTTGCGTAACCGACTCCCGAGCCCTGACAATGGTTGCGACGACCTTGTCTTATACCTTTTTCGTCAGGTTTTTCCGATCGTTTCCTTTCCCGCTCTGAGGGATAAATAACGAAAGGTGGCGACTCTTATGTTTTTCCGGCACCTTATTTTCGCGGAAGTGACAACTGGCGACTCTGTTGGGGACTTCATAGTTTCCTGGGATCCAACGTCCCTTATGCGAGTCAGTTTGGGGATCCAACGTCCCCTGCGAGAGTCAATCCTAGCGCTTGTATGATTACTTGTTGGGTTGTGTTTATTTATCGCACTTTATTTCCCGCATTTTATTTTCAGTATGATATGATTATCTGTGCTGTTGTGGGAGGGGCATTCTGATGAGTGAGAAGCCAAACCCAGGCTTGAGTGTACATAGCATTAGTTATGGAAATTAGTGGGCGTGTGCTTGCTTTGCAGGCACTAGTGTCTCATGAAATCCACGCTCAGACGAGGTTCTCCCAGTTGACTTCTTTTTCAACCCTTTGGGTTGAGGGGTTGTTGGTTTGGAGGATTGTCGACTCTGGGGACCGATCATTTGGAATTCAGCTGAGTGAGGCCGCACCAGGAGACGATGATGCCACACCTTCTGGGTATCGTATCACCTCTCTTGAATGTCTATGACGCTGATGACCGCATAGGATGCCGAACTTGTGTCAGTTTAGGTCCATACCGGTGAGCAAGGTCGGGTTTGTTGCAGGAAACCTTAACCTTCAGACTACCTAGTTTTCTTGATAGTGAATCAGTTTTGTTGGTACCAGAGGTTCTCATCATCAGATATATGATTGTTCTTGACAGAGCAGAGTTTTGGTCCTGTATCAGAGATCCTTATTGTCAGATGTATGTGTTCTTGACAGAGCAGAGTTATGGTCTTGTGACAGAGGTCCTTATTGTCATATGTATGTTTGTTCTTGATAGAGCAGATTTATGGTCCTGTATCAGAGGTTCTCATCATCAGATATGTGTGTGTTCTTGATAGAGCAGATTTATGGTCCGATATCAAGGTTTTCTTCTCATCAGAGATGGGGTTGTCCTTGATAGAGCAGTATTGTAGTTTTGTTGATACAAAATCTTCATCTCTTCACCAGCACAGTCATCTTGATCTCCTGCTGCATGATTGCATTTTACATTGCTTTGCATACTCATTTGCATTTCATTAACGTGTGTCTGTGTTATAGGTACCGTTTCCCCCGATTCAGGATTTCTTGCCTTCTATTGTGCTATCATGGGTTCCCTGCGGAAGACTGTGGCTTACAAGCTCCCCACTCCTGATGTTGTCCAGCTGACTGGTTTGATTGCTTTAGCAGATGATTCTGTGAGAGATGAATTCAGAAAGTCTTACGGTAAACTGCTCAGTTTGGTTCGTAAACCCTCTGTGTTTGAGTTGAATGGGTTGCACGCCCTGCTGCAGTTCTACGATCCTCCGTTGAGATGCTTTACTTTTCAGGATTTTGTTCTTGCACCCACACTAGAGGAGTATGTTGATCTGTTAGGTGTGCCTATCAAGAGTCAGACGCCCTTTGTTCATATGGATGCTGAGCCTAATCTGGCTAGTCTAGCTCCCTCACTTCATCTAGATGCCTCCGAGCTGGTTTTGTCTAGTTGGAACAAGGTCCCTGGCTTCTCCTTGCAGTTCTTAGTGGGAAAAGCTCAGCAGTGCGCCAAAGACGGATGTTGGGTTGTGTTCAACGCCATCCTCGCTCTGTGCATATACGACATCATTCTGTTCCCCAATATGCCTGACTTTGTAGACTTCGACGCATTTCACATCTTTGCATCAGGGAATCCGGTCCCTACCTTGATAGGAGATGTCTACCATTCCGTCCACTACAAAAACGAGAACAGAAGGGGTAAGAATGTCTCGTGCTGTGTGCCCCTACTCTATAGATGGCTTGATAGTCACCTACCCAAGAAGGGTCCCTTTGCTTCGTCTGCAGCCACAGCTGAGTGGCCCGAGCGTTTAATGAGTCTGTCAGTGGAGGATATTGACTGGTTTGATAGAGATAGGTTGGGTACTGAGATTATCTTCAGCTGCAGCGGGTTTCCGAACGTGCCTTTGATAGGCAGGAAGGGTTGTATCAATTATAATCCATCTCTGCTGGTCCGACAGTTTGCTTATGCTTTGAGAGCTCCGCCGAAGGATGAAGAGGTGCAGGAATCTCTGTACCTCACTGGTCTTCTAGAGGGGGATATGTTATCTAAGCTTCAGCGCGCTTGGAATGGTATCTGTAAGCGGGGAAAACCATTGCTGGGAAAGAGTAATAGCCAGGCCTACGCTCCATATGTGACTTGGATCAGAGCCAGAGCAGATGCTATAGGGATGCTGTTTCCTCCTGCCAAGCCAAAAATACCTCCAGTGATTGAAGAGCCTACCACCGTGCCTATTCAGCAGCATAATCAGGTGTTAGCTGAGAAAGATAAGCTGAAAAAGGCAAATGAAGAACTGGAGAAAGAATTGGCTCAACTCAGAAGCGAGAGAAGCGAAGCCGTTCATTCCTTAAAGAGGCAAACAGAGCTGGTGAACCAGTTGGGGACATATTTGACTAAGCAGATAGTTGAGCACGAGCGCATGGGTCAAGACTTCAAAGCTGTCAACGATGTACTGGCCACTAAGAAGCAACACTTGGATGAAGCGTACCGGAGGATATCCAAGTTTAACCAGCATTGGAAGGCCACCCTAGCTAACGGCAAGGAACGGGAGGATAAGCTGAAGCAACAGATCTCCAAGCTGAAAGCCCAGGTGAAGGCTAGTGAGAAAAGGTTTGATGAAGAAACCGCTCGCAGCTATGCCGCTGAAGGCCGGCTCAACAAAGCTCTTGCTAACCTGAAGGAGCGCAAGCTGATGTTTGAATTCAAGAAGCGGAAGTTAGAAGATTGTTTCGGCGAAGGAGCATGGGAAGACTCAGTTGAAGGTCTTCAATACACTATTACGCAGAGGGAATTACTCGTCGAAGGGTTTCTCACTCAGCCTGATCATCCAGAAATGAGGAATCTGTTAGAAGAGTTTCGAGCCCGTGGCCGTACTTGACTATGCTTGTAATCCTTTTGTGTTGATCATTGTTGTATGCTGACCATCACCAGGCTTGTTGGTCGAGGTCATGCTATTGATTCATCTTGTACTCAGTGACATTGTGTACTGACTTGATGGGCTTTCTTTATATATGAGATGTTATTTCCATGATTGGACTCGGACTCCTTATTATCAGCACTGGCACTCAGGCACTAGGATCGGGGGGAACCTCCCCAACGCACAGACACACGTTTGCATTTGCATGAAGCATTTGCATAACGAGCACTTTGTTGTTTTTTCTAACCCTTTTGTGCATACAGGTTGTTTCAGGTTGTTCCAGGATTGATCAGAGACCTATCCACCGCTATCCGACCAGAGCAAATCAAACCAGAGTTATGGAGCAAATGCAAACTGACGTTCAAGAAATACGAGAAAGGATGGACCGCTTCATGGAGCTCATGCAAGCGGTCGCCAACGGCCAGGATCAGCTCAGAACCTTGGTTCATCCTCTGATTTCAAGGGTCGACAGCAATGGTATACTCCATGGTGGGACTGTGCCAACCCCTATGCCTGTTGAAACTCCTCATAATGGCGTCCCCGTGACCGGGGGGAATGGCAGTGCCAACGGCAATGTGATAGCTAACATGGGACTCAACGGTAATACGACTGGCGTCGGTAATGGGAATTTTGAAGCTAATGTCAATGCTGGACTGGGCAACGGCAATGCGGGCGTAGGAAATCTGTATGGGCCTCAGCCATGGTTAGAAGACCGTCAAGATGATGTGTTACAGAAAGGTGCTGAAGGAGAGCTGACTGCTGAAGCACGGCTAAAGTTTAAGGCACTCGAGGACAAGAAGAGGAATTTTGAGAACCAGAACACCATGGGTGTTGACATGTCCAAGTTGGGACTGATTGCTGATTTCAAGGTGCCTCCCAAGTTCAAGGTACCTGACTTTGAAAAGTACAAGGGCACCACTTGCCTTCCCGTCCATCTGAGATCATATTACAGAAAAATATCCGCTCACTCTGAGGACGAGAAGTTGCTGATGCACTTCTTTCAGGACAGTCTGTCCGGGCCACCCCTCGAATGGTACATGAGTCTGGAACCTACTGTCGCTTGCACGAAAATAAGGTGTCGGCATGACAGAAGAGTCGCCACCTTTCGTTATTTATCCCTCAGAGCGGGAAAGGAAACGATCGGAAAAACCTGACGAAAAAGGGTAAGACAAGGTCATCGCAACCATTGTCTGGGTTCGGGAGTCGGTTACGCAAGGGGAAGGTATTAGCACCCCTCACGTCCGTCGTACTCGACGGGATCCTCAATTGTTTGTTTACTTGGACGGGTTGGTTTTATTCTATCTACCTATCAAGGCTGGCTGAAAAAGAAAAGAAAAATGACTCGGCAAAGCGTCGCACTTTATGCCTACGTATTCTCATCAGAGAATGAGAAATCAGAGTCAACGTAGTTCGGCCTACGAAGGGTAAAGGGGGAAAGGTTGCTCGCTAGGATTTCGCATCCTATGCCTACGTACTTCCACACTGTATGGAAGATCAGAGCAAACGTAGTTCGGGAAACTACGGTTTATTTCCTGTTTTTACGAAAGAAGTGTTTTTTATTGTGTTTGCGATTTCAACCGCACTAGAGACTATGACCTGAGAGTGAATGCGTCGCATGTCACCCAAAGGGTACCATACTAAACATCCAGACTGTGGAAAAGAAACTCTCCCACAATCCTCTCTCAGATAGCTTAAGGCTCGTAACGTACGAAAGAAATCATTCATGATTACTGTATCTTAAACTGTTTTGAGATGAGAAGAGAACAGGCCCAACTAGGAGGGAGACTATCAAGTCCTACTGTTATCATGCCATGGATTCATCCTATGATTGAGGTTTGAACAGGGAACTCCTAGAAGTTGTCATGCATAGGTTTCAACCTAAAAGTCTATCATCAAATCCTTATCAAAGGAAATGAGAGTCCTAAGGGATCATGTCAATGATACACCAAAACAGACAAAGCATCAACTTAACAGTAAAATGCATGCAATGCAAGTGAGGGAGGAAATGTGTGTGGGGCTTCAGCCTCCACAAGCTCGTCTCGACCTCAAGCCAGTCATGAAATGACAGTAATCATACTGAAAAATAAACAACATGCTATAAAGCAATAAACAGTAAACTGCAATCATACAGATAAAAGAAATGAAAATGCCATCAGGCAAACAAACCACATGGGCAAGGGAGTTGGGCTCTACCGAATACCCGCAAGCAAAGCCACTCAATAACAATACAAGCAGAGGGAGCAACTCAACCTCTAATGCAATCATGCTCATAGATTCTACTTATTCTAGATGGACTTAATCTAATGCAACAGACAAATCAAGCAAAACACACAATACAGAAAAGAAAAACAAAAGAAAGCCTCAGCTCCTCCAGCAGCAACTCAGTCTTCAGACTTCAATCATCAACTGCTTTCCAGGTATCAACCCTACCACATGAGTATCAACTCATCTTCTCCCCTTAAGCTTCAGCTTCTTTGATCAGCTCCACCTTCAGGCTTCACCATCTTCAGGGATCTTCAAGTATCAACTTGATCTTCATGCTCTTCAAGCTTCAGCTAGAATGGCAGTCTTCAACGATTCATCCTCTTCAACAATCTTCAATGAAGTCTTCATCTTCATGCTCAGGCTCTGACAGCTCTCAAGACAAATCAAACAGAGAAAAATCACTATTGGATAAGCTGGGGGATGTTGAACTGCTTATCTGATCACCAAAGGTGACCTGTAAGGGTTCAATATCAAATGAAGGGTTCCCTCAAAAGTTCTACCTCCTGGGTATAACACTAATCCCTCCAAAGGAGAGAGGTGTATACCCTGGAAGGACTTTGAATCACAGGGAGGAATGGATGTGAAGAATACTATCCACGTTTGAGAAAGAAGTTTATCTAACTAAGCTCTATCCTGATCCTATCCCTAAAACAAAAGCAAAACCCAAGACTAAAGCCTCCAAGCTCAACTTCAATCTTCAAATGCTTCTCAATGCTCCTTAATGCTCCATCAAGCTCCACAAGGCCAACCAAGCACAAAAGAAAGCAAAACAAGCAAGCACCCAAAATACAATGCCCACAAGGCAACACACATACTAACCATACATTCAAAAATCAATTAAAAATACTAAAATACTATATAATATTCTAGTAAAATTCTAGGGGATTCTATACATACCTACCCTTAACCCATATATTCCCCATACTCTAATCTTGACCCCAAAACCCAAAACAAAATGTTCAATTCAACTATACTAAACATAAACCCTAATTAGACTACACTAAGTTTAACTAATCAAAATACCTAAAATCTACTCCTAAAAATCTTGGTATAAAAACCAGGGGGAGTTAAGACCTAAATCTCATCATACTAAAAAGAATGAATCAAAAATCTTAAAGGAGCTAATCAAACTAAATTCATAAAATTGAAGTATCAACCATGAAACAATTAAAGTGCATAAAATGTAAAAATGCATTAAAAATACTAAACAAAATAAAATGGCTAATTTCATTATACTATATTTTTCTTGACTCAAAAAGAAAATAGGGAGAAAAAGTCCCAATTAAAAATAACAATTTTTTCTATTTTATTACGGCTTTTCTAAGTTGCATTAAAAAATGAAAGAAAAGAAAATAAAGGAAGATGAGAGAGGGGTGTGAGAAGTAATGGTATCAGGAGCATATACGTGTTGGGCTTGATCAGGGGGGTGCGCTTATTAATCTGGACTAAGCCCAGTTCGCTTCAGAAAATAGACAAACAAATTATCAGAAAAAAGAAAGATACGCGGTACGAATAGCAAAGAATTAAGGCTCATTTTTGGTTGGGCCGTGCGTCGGGGGTGCAGGAATGAAAAGTCACGTTAAGCCCAGTAAGTACTTTAAGTGAAACGCACAACATAAGGCTTCATTTTCCCTCCCGTTTCTGAATTAAATCTGGGCCGCACGATGTAAGTCTTGGTCAAGAGTCCACGCGTGATCCAATGGCATATAGCTTGTCTTCTACCTTGAGATAGTTAGGGTTTCATGAACTTCCATTAACATGCATCTTCACGTACTAACTTCCCTCGCTCGGTTCTCTCTCATACCTCAATGAAACTCAATCATGGAAAGAGCAATGTTGCTCTATTTTTCAAGCTCTACACAGTTACGGTCTTAGTTTGTGTTACAACACTCCCAAACGTGAAACCCGGCGCCACATCCACCATTAATGCTCAGAATTTCATCTCAATATTTCGCTAGTTTATTGGTACATAAATGTTCCTCTCACGGCCCTGATTAACCTAAACTAAATCACTAAGACTAACACTCAATATACAAGGAGTTCTTGCTCTTTAAAGTTTCATGTCAAGAATACAAACTTCATGGAATTGGCTCAAACTTGCCAGGATTCATCCCTAATGGTTGCTAATTAATCTTATCCTAACCACATGACCTAAAAGTGCATAAATAGAGAGACTCGAGTGAATTTGCAAACCTGCAAATTGATGATGGTAGTGGAACTTGCACCTCACTTCAATGCTTGCTACTCTCCAATATTGATCCTTGATGAATGCTTTGAGTTCTTGATGCAAAAACTTTGATGTATATTGCTTGAATCTTGAGTTTGATATCAATTTGCTTTTCTTGCAAATTCTTCACCAAAGCTTCAAATCTCCATGGATCTTCCTCTAATTTGGTATGCCATTGTTCATCATGATCAGAATGAAAGGTTTGTGGAGAAGAATCAAATGGAAAACGAAGGAGAAAGAGAGTTTGTTAGGGTTTTGCAAAGTGGAAGAATTTTGATCTTTTTGCACTTACCTTCACCACTTACCATTAACCATCACCAACCCTAATCTCATGGTGATTCACTCTTTAAATAACAATCAAAAGAAGAGTCTAGATTCATCTAGAAAGCCCTAGAAACTCATGGAGAATCTCATGTAGTGATATGTGGTATTATCTCCTTTCATGCATTAAGTCTCTTAATTTTGCTTTAAAATCTCCCCTTGTGAGATATTGGGATGGAATGTGTGAGAAAACAAGCTTAGCTTTGCCTTATGTGAAGTTTCTCAAGGTTCCTTAATATGCAAGAAACAAAATTACAAAGCAACCTCCATTTTAAGACCTCAAATCAAAAATCTATTTGAACCATTGTTTTTAAAATGATGTTTGGATTCAAAATGACATATTGGATGACCTATTTTGGATTTGTACATCTCCCAAACCAATTTCCAACTTGGATCCATTTAAGTTATAAGTATGGTGCTTTGAAAGGATATTTGTCTTGATTTCTTGGCCTCTGTTTGCCAACTTGTTTAGCTTGTGTGTGCATTTTATTTGATATTTTTTGATCCCTTTTACTATTTTTGAGATACCTTGAAAGTTAGGTCATCCCATATGGAAGCTCACACAAGTATATGACCTAGTTTGGATTGGAAATGACCTTTGTGGATCCAATAAGCTCTCAAATCTTTTTGTTTCACATTCTAGACATGTTGAGCTTGCTGTAGGTTCATTTTTAGGTCAAAATATTGTTCAATGCTTGTTGAATTGCGTGTTTCTTTTTGTGCTTCCAACTTGAACTCTTATGAGACACATGCTTGCGTCCTTCATGCTTTTGCTTGCATTTATTTTTATCTTGCTTTGATATTGATTGTAGCTTTCTCCTCTTCATCTCCCTTCTGTCCAATGACCTTGGAGTGTCATTTAAGGTGGCTTGGTCCCTCCTTTGGAGGTATTTGAAGCATATTGTCGCTACTGCGAAAATCGGCGCCGGCTGAACAGAAGAGTCGCCACCGTGCATTATTTATCCCAAAGAAGGGAAAGAAAACGCTCGAAGTAAACCTACCGCAAAGACGGGAAAGGAATGGTCATCGCAACCAAATCCTGGATTCGGGAGTCGGTTACGCAAGGGGAAGGTATTAGCACCCCTCACGTCCGTCGTACTCGACGGGATCCACGCTTGTTTTCTGGTACGGATTGTTATTCTATCTATTCTACAGGTCTGGGGTTAAAAGAAAATAAAATGACTCGGCAAAGTATCGCACTTTATGCCTATGTATTCCCGTCTAGAACGAGAAATCAGAGTCAACGTAGTTCGCCTACCTACTGGAAAGAAGGGGAAGGTTGCTCGCTAGGATATCGCATCCTATGCCTACGTACTTTCATACAGCATGAAAGATCAGAGCAAACGTAGTTCGGGCCACGCACGACACAAGTCTGTCTTGATTGTTTTTATCCTTCTGAAAAAGGTTTTTTCTGATTACTGGTCCAAGCGGACAAAAATGACGTTTTGATTGGTTTACAGTCTTTTATGCAAGAACTGTTTTTTATTGTGTTTGAAATGTTTATTGTGTTTTTTTGATTGTTTTGAGAAAGAAGAGACAGAACTCTAAAACCTATGGTTTAAAAAGGGAATCAAAATCTAATCTAATGTTGTCATGCATGGATGAAAGCCTAATGTCTGTCATATTTCTCTCCTGCGCAGAGAGAAACAGAGATCCTAAGGGGATAAACGGAAAAGCAACATCATATATACAGTAAAGCAGTAAAATGCATGAATGCAGCAGTACAAGCGAGGCAAGGGAGTCCCACTCAACCTCGAACCTAGAAAACAACAGGCAAAGTGAAACAACTTCACTTCAACCTCAAGGGGAAAATCAACAAACAATACAGTCAAGAAACTCAAACAATACATCACCAGCTCTAAACAGCACCAGCAGCTCTAAACAGCAAAACCTGATAGCACAAGCTTCTTCTTCTTCAAGTCTTCAAGGCAATGAACTTCATCTTCAATCTTCAAGGATTCTTCAAAGCAAGCTCTCCTGGATGAGTAATATTCACAAGATGGTTTGGGATGCTAAACAGTCAGTTAACCACCAAAGGTGGCATACAGACTGTTAACAAAATACAGACTGTTTCTCTCAAAAGTTCTATCTCCTAGATACTGTCACTAATCCTTCCAAAGTAAGGAGGTGAGTATCAAAGAGAGACTTTGAATCACAGAGAAGAATGGAGGCAACAGAAACCATCCATGTTTATGAATCGTTTTCTATTCTAAAGCTCTACCTAGCTCCTAGGTCCTATGATCTTCAATCAATCTTCAAGCAAGCCTAGCATCTTCATCGACTTTGAACTTGATCTTCAACTCTTTTTCTTCATTATGCTTCATCATCATGCTCTTTAAACCAAGCTCACACCCCAAGCAAGCCCAATAAGCCCATACAAACAAAATAAACCCCAAAAGGGCACACCAAACAAGCATACAATTGCAAAATATACTAAAAATATTAATATAGTAGGGAAAATTCTAATATTATTTCTAGGGGATCTACTAAACCTACCCTTAATACCCATATATTCCCCATAGCCTAACTTGTCCTAAAAAACCCAAAAGAAATTGTTTTAATGCACCTAAGTTGTGGTTTAACCTAATTTTATACAACTTAGAATTACCTAATCAAAACTATCCTAAAAATTGTCACAAAAATATGGAATTAATTCAAGGGGAACCTAAAACATACATATAACTACCCTAAAAATATTGACTTAAAAATATAAAGGGAACTACCCTAACTAAATTCTACAAATTAAGGTATCAACTTAAAAGAATTAAAAATGCATTAAAAGAGAAAATATGCAAAAAATATAAAAATGAAATAAAATGGCAATTTTATGATTTTATATTTTTCTTGACAAAAAATGGAAAGTGGGAAAAAAATCCCATTAAAAAATATTCATTTTTCAATTTAATATGGTTTTTTAAAGTTTGAGAAAATTTGGAGAAAATTAAAATGGAAAATGGATGCATGGGGTGCAAACAGCAGTAATATTCAGTTCAATTCCATATCTGGGCCTATACTGGGGGGTGGCAGTAACAAGCGTGCTAGGCCCAGTTTAAAAGTCAGAAAACAAATGAAAAATATAAAAGAAATAAAAAAAACGCGGTGCAGAAATGAAAGAAAAACAGTTATAACATGATAATGGGCCTGAATGGGGGTGGAAATAGGAAAATATCATTTGAGCCCAGAACGCGTTTTAATGAAACGCCGCGTTTCACATTGATGCTGGCTTTCCCTCCCATTTTAGATTGAATCTGGAGCGTAGGATCTTTCCTCAAGTCCATGGTCAGCGCTTCATCCGACGGTGGAAACATCGTCTTCAACCTTGGGAGCTAGGGTTTTCAGAAAAACCAAGAAACATGGCTTCCATGCACAGAACTTCAAGCCATTCGTACGCGCCCATTTCTCCATCAATTTTCAAAATGTAAAAACCAATCTTGACTAGAATTTCAGCATAAACACGACTATGACCTTAATTCTCGTTGAAAAGCCCTCTATCATGCAAACTGAATGGTGTAACCTCATGAACTCAAAATATGATCAATCTTGCACTTCAACCAAACTCAATTTTCTCTATATCAAAGTGATCCTCATGTTCCATGGATTAAAATCAGCCATTAAACTAACATGGAAACTCACTAAATCACTCATTCTAGCTCCATCAAGAATCGACCTCCATTAATAGAACTCCACCAATTGCTCCCAAATTCATCAAAAATGACCACCTAATTGTCTCTAACACTCCTAAACTAATAATTAACCCTAGCCATGCCTAGAATAGGGTGTAGAACAGAAATTGCAAACCTGGTTCTTGGATATGGTAGGTGATGAAACTCTTCAATGTAGGCCTTGTAACTCCTCAAGAACACTCCTTGGAGGCTGAATCTTCTTCTGTTTGCAAAAGGAATGGCTGGAATTGCTTGTGCTTCAAGATCCAATGGGATTTGCTTCCTTGCAAATTCAATGTGAATGCTTTCAAACCTTCATCAATGGAGTCTCAAGCCAATATGAACACACTCAGAAATGTATGTGGAGAAGATTTGTGAAGAAAAATGGAATGGCAATGAAGAAAAATGTGAAGTTTGAATATGATTTGCAATGGAGCAAAATGGATCTCAATCTCTCTTCTCTACCACAATCAACACCAACCTTTCACCAATTCAAGTTGCATTCAATATATAGAGAGGTTTAGAAGAGTCTAGAACCTCTTAGAATCATCTAGAAAGAACTTGAAGATTTCATGATATGGTAATTTGCATTTTCATTTCTCCTTATATGATATCTCATGCCAAATGCCTCATAATCTTTGGTAACCAACTTGAATTTATCCCCACATGATATTTTGGATCAGTTACAATGCACATTTTCCTTGCTTGTTGAATTTTTCCTTGTTTTGGTATGGTGCCCTATTATGCAAGCAATCAAATTACAAAGCAACCCTATGATGCAAGCCTCAAATCAAAATTGTGGCTGAACCATTGTTATTAGAATGTCATTTGGAGTCAAAATGACCTATTGCATGACATGGTTTGGACTTGTAACTTGGGATTTATGATTTTCAACTTCACTTGAATTAACTTATGCCTCATTTTTAGGCCATTTTCATCACTTTTTGATATGAGCCTTTTCAACATCTCATGACCACCCTACTAGCCTTAAAACATCATTCTAAGAAACTTTGATGTTTAAGATTTTTCCATTTGAAGCTTGGAAGGAGGAGATATGGCCTTATGCTTGAAATGACCTATAACCTCCAAATGACCAAAATGCCCTTGGCTTGTCAAGATCATAAGTAGAGCTCCACAAATCATATTGAGGCATACCATACCTTTCTAGAAAGATAAGATCATGAGGAACAACTTTCATGTTGGCCAGAAATCCATTTGAAAATTCCTTGAGGGGTAAAAGTTGCTTGGAAGTCAAGTAACTTTCACAGACAAAATTCAGATGCCTCTGAGGACCTGTAACTTGCAAGAACCATAACTTGAGTTCTATAAATCTCCTTGATGCCTTCCACCACTCAAATTAAAGGTCTTGCGATACTCTACAAGTTTCATGTTGGCCAAGGATCCATTTGAGACTTGCATTTTGAATTATTTTGCTTGGAAGTTTGACCTAAACCAGGGGATTTTACTCAGAAACCCTAATTCAGAAACTTCTCTTCTTCTTGATTTCTTTTGATTTCTCCTTGGCACAACACCACATCCATATCCAAATATCAAATGATGAACCCCACATCCTCCAAATAGGCCTTGATGCCCTTTAATCAAGCATTTGACCTAGGGTTGACCCAGATGACACCCTAGTTGACTGTCTTCAACTGTAGCTCTTGTAACCATGCCAATGACTTGTCTTACTTTCAAAAGGACCCTCTAGGTCTTCCATTCCCTCAATTCATAACCCATAACTTCTCTGATGATCTTCACATACCCTTAAGATAGGAGAGAAACCCACTGCTTGGCCTTTGAACTTCCCAAAGCTTCAATTTCTTTCTTGATGATTTGAATAGGCTTGAATCTTGATAAGAGCCTCTTGAATACATTCCTTGAGATGAAAAATAGCACTTGATCCCTTGTCAGATGACTGGTTATGCTATGCTATGCAAATGATTAGACTATGTACATGACTTTTTATGCAAATGACAATGCAATTGAAACATAAACTAAGTGAAGCAGGTTGAGCAAATTTTAGGGTGCAACAGCTGCCCCTATTCAAACGACTTGGACCCGACTGGGTGAAGAGCGAACAACCTTCAAACATTCGAGGTACGAGACGGTTGAATACTAAGAACCCGGAAATTTGCCAACCGCGGAAATAAACTGCACAACTGTTTGGGGAACACTATCTACAAATCTGATTTCAGCATTATCTTGTCAATACTGGAATGAACTTATTGGCTTCACTGGGAGAAGTACTTCTGTCAACAAAACATGACCCTGCCAATGATACAGGAAAATAACCCCGCCATCACTACGGGAAATCACTCCGCCACCACTGCGGGAAATAATTTGAGAAAATAACACCGCCATCGCTACGGGTAACTAATCTGCCATTACTACGGGAAAATAACACCGCCATCGCTACGGGTAATACCTCTATCACCATTACAGGAACATAACACCGCCATCGCTACGGGTACTAACTCCGTCACCACTACGGGAAAATAACACCGCCACCACTGCGGGAAATAACTCCGCCACCACTACGGGAAATAACTCTGTCACCACTACGGGAAATAACTCTGCCACCACTACAGGAAAATAACTCTGTCACCACTACGGGAAATAACTCTGCCACCACTGCGGGAAATAACTCCGCCACCACTGCGGGAAAATAGCTCAGTCACCACTGCAGGAAAATAACTTCGTCACCACTACGGGAAATAACTCCGTCACCACTACGAAAAAATAACTCCGTCACCACTACGGGAAATAACTCCGCCACCACTGCGTGAAAATAACTCCGTCACCACTACGGGAAATAACTCTGCCACCACTGCGGGAAAATAGCTCCATCACCACTACGGGAAATAACTCCGCCACCACTGTGGGAAAATAGCTCCGTCACCACTACGGGAAATAACTCCGCCACCACTGCGGGAAAATAACTCCGCCACCACTGCGGGAAAATAACTCCACCACCACTTCGGGAAATAACTCTGGTACAACTTTTCTGCCTATCTTTGCAGCAGCTAGCTCTATCAATCACATGGGTAACACAATATGAGTCTAGTCTTCCAATTTTCAGTGCTGACATGGCAGCAAATCTGAGAAGGACTCTACTGGGGATTTTCTGAATCCACACTGCCAGGCAACTTCCAAAAATCGATTCACGAAATCTTTTGATGTTGTTATAACAACAATCTTGAAGAAATACTCCGCTGGAGGGGTAAGAGAAACTTAAACAAGCAACTCTTGTGGGGAATAATGCCATAATTGACATTATCATTACATGTCTCACGCCGAGATCTTGAATGTTTGGTAATTAATTTGGGCAAGAGCTCACTCCACCTGCAAGGGAAACAACACTTGAAAACAAAAGGGTTAACCAACCTGGCTTATGTTTCAAAATGCATATGTTTGACAATGGCGTAATGCTCCATTCAACATGGAAATGCTACGCGTTTTTTTATTTGGGCGGATGCAAACATGACACTATATGCCGATGCAAATGCAGGCTCGAACTGATGGGATACAGAAAACCGCTTCAGCAAAATAAATGCTGAAGACAACGCCAACTCCGCTGGGGATAACCAGGCGTCACAGAATTATTCCATCAAAATAAATGCTGGAAGAGTGAAGCCAACTTCGCTGAGGAATAACTGAATGCGCCAATCATGATTGGACTTCTGTCAGGGACAGCTTACCCGTGCCAATGAAAATTGGACTTTTGCTGGGGAGTGAACGGGTATCACACGGTATTCCGGCAAAATAAATGCCAGGACACACAACCAACTCTGTCGGGAAGAGTTTTAACCTTCGAGTTCCACTGGGAGGAAAGAGAACACTTGCTGAAAAGAGAGAACTCCGCTGGGGACGAAATAACTCTCTTGGGGAAAATCAACTGACTCCGCTGGGGGAGAGTAAATGACCCTACTGGGAAGGGAATCTCTACTGGGAAGAGTAGACTGTCTGGGTACAACTCACAAGTTTGGAAATATTAATCTTCTGAGGCTAAACCACTCTGCTCGGGATGGGGGATCCTTTTGGGGGACACCACACTATCTGAATACAGCCTTCGATCTTGGAATTGTCAATTCTGTTGAGGGTAAACGACCCTGCTGGAGAATGTCCTTCGGATAAGTTGCGACTAGCTGGGGAATTTGATCCTTCTTCAGTAAGGAATATTGTTATCTCAGAAGCGCGACCTGCATAGGGATTCACTTCACGTAACGATCAAGCCTTTCCGTTACGAGCTTCTGGTTAGTACTACAATCTTCTGATCGTCCACTTTGTATGGTCAAGAACCCTGCAACACCACAAACGAGACAAGACAAGTCTATGCAACCAAATCTATTCAGGTTAGCGTTAGTGACATCATTTTCAGTCAATTCAGAGTTTTAGCAATTATTGGCAAGGGCCGGCGATGTTATACACCTGCTAGTTTTATTAAACATTGGCGTTTGTCATGTACAAAACAGTAAAGAACAAGCATCAAATACTGAATAACATGTTTTATTGATTGGGCCCCTGAATGGGCAGATTTTTGTACACGGGATGTAACTCCTGAAAAGAGGAAGCTACGCACAACAAGCATAAAAGTATGCACAAGAATCATAAATATAATGACAAATCAAATTTGCACACATGTCGGCAACGGGATGCAGACGAACATCATGAGTTGATCCTCCTATGACTCGCCTGACTCTAGCGTTTTTCCCGGTATTCACACTTCTGAAGAGATTGTATCTGATAATCGACCCCTCAGGTATATTCTCCCGCACCAATGTGCACCACAGTATCAAATTCGGACCGCAGTCATTTGCTTCTCAAATCCCTAACTTTTGCGTGAACCGCCCTTTGCGGGTTTTCAGTTCACCGAGATACCCTTTTTTGCCGAAGCGGCCCAGTGTAGGTTTTCAACTTCGCGGGTGTACATTTTTTAGATTTTATCCCTAATTTTTTCCCGAACCTTTCATTTTGTTTTTGGTTCGCCAGGATGCCCCATTTTTGCCTGGACTCTCTTTTTTTTGGTCCAGCGGGTCAATTTCAAGCAAAGTATTTTTTAACTGCGTCCGAATTCACAGGCGACGTAAAGTCCTCACCGTCCATGGTGGACAACAACAAAGCTCCTCCTGAAAAGAATTTTCTGACAACGTATGGCCCTTCGTAGTTGGGGGTCCACTTGCCTCTGTGATCTGCCGGTGGCGGGAGAATCCTCTTTAGCACAAGGTCGCCCGTCTGAAAGCTCCGCGGGTGTATCTTTTTATCATACGCTTTCTTCATTCGGCTCTGGTACAACCGACCATATGCTATAGAAGCTAACCTCTTCTCATCCATTAAACTCAGTTGGTTCAACTTGTCTTTCACCCATTCTGCCTCGTCCAGTTGGACATCTCGTAATACTCTCAGGGAAGGAATCTCAACTTCCAGTGGTAACACTGCTTCCATTCCATATACCAACGAGAACGGGGTTGCCCTAGTTGATGTGCGTACCGTCGTACGATAACCGTGCAAAGCAAAAGGTAGCATCTCATGCCAATCCTTATAGGTCACCACCATCTTCTGAACAATCTTCTTTATGTTCTTATTGGCCGCTTCAACAGCGCCATTCATCTTGGGTCGATAAGGAGAAGAGTTGTGATGCTCGATCTTAAAACTCTGACACAGCTCCTTCATCATTTTGTTATTTAAGTTCGAACCGTTGTCGGTAATTATCCGCTCGGGGATTCCATATCTGCAAATGATATCTCGCTTGATAAACCTGGCTACCACCTGCTTGGTCACATTTGCATAGGATGCCGCTTCCACCCATTTGGTAAAATAATCGATTGCTACCAAAATGAACCGGTGCCCGTTAGATGCCGTCGGCTCAATTTTTCCAATCATGTCGATTCCCCACATTGAGAATGGCCACGGTGACGACATCACGTTCAGAGGACTCGGAGGCACATGGATTTTATCCGCATAGATCTGGCACTTATGACACCTCTTCGCAAACTTGAAACAATCGGTTTCCATAGTTAACCAGTAATAACCTGCCCGCAGCATCTTCCTCGTCATAGTATACCCACCAGCATGCGTACCAAATGTACCCTCATGTATTTCCTCCATGAGCAACTTCGCCTCTTTCTCATCTACACAACGCAGTAGCACCAAGTCGTGATTTCTCTTGTATAGGACACCGTCTGGATTCAGATAGAAATTACCCGCCAATCTCCTGAGAGTCTTCTGATCGTGACTGGATGCCCCAGCCGGATATTCTTTGTTTTTCAGGAAATTATGGATATCAAAATACCAGGGTTTATCATCAGATGCTTCGTCAATGGCAAATACGAAGGCGGGTCTGTCAAGTCGAGAGATAACAATTCTGGGAGCCTCATTCCAGAAGTTGACTTTATACATGGAAGACAATGTGGCCAGGGCGTCAGCCATCTGATTCTCTGCTCGCGGTACATGATGCAACTCAACCTTGTCAAAGAAGGGCAACAATCTCCTTGCGTAATTCATGTATGGTATCAAATTAGGCTGACGTGTCTCCCATTCTCCTTTTATCTGATTCACCACCAGAGCTGAGTCTCCATATACATCCAGATTTTTGATTCGCAAATCAATGGCCTCTTCAAGCCCCATGATACAAGCTTCGTATTCGGCTTCGTTATTGGTAACTGGAAAGGTCAATCGGGCGGTAAATGGGATGTGCGACCCATGTGGAGTAGTGATGATTGCCCCTATTCCGCTACCCTAGGAGTTTACAGCTCCGTCAAAGATCAACTTCCATTTGGAACCCAATTCTGGTCCTTCGTTTGGCAACGGTTCTTCACAATCTTTCATCTTTAGGTACATGATATCCTCGTCAGGAAAATCAAACCTCATCGATTGGTATTCCTCAAGAGGCTGCTCTGCCAAGTACTCAGATAATACACCTCCCTTTATAGCCTTCTGTGAGACATACTGGATGTCGTATTCGGTCAAAACCATCTGCCAACGGGCAATTCTCCCCGATAATGCCTGCTTTTCGAATATGTATTTGATAGGATCCATCTTCGAGATGAGCATGGTTGTATGGTTCAGCATGTATTGCCTCAAACGCTTGGCGGCCCAGGCTAGTGCACAACAAGTTTTTTCGAGCATTGAGTATCGAGATTCGCATTCAGTAAACTTCTTAATCAAGTAGTATATTGCATGCTCTTTTCTTCCTGTCTCGTCATGTTGACCGAGAACCCAACCCATACTTCCCTCAAGAACTGTCAAATACATAATTAAGGGTCTCCCCGCCATTGGAGGTATCAAAATAGGAGGCTCCTGCAAATACTGTTTTATTTTATCGAACGCTTTTTGACAATTTTCATTCCATATTACAGCCTGGTCTTTTTTCAACATCTTGAATAACGGCTCGCACGTAGCTGTTAGGTGAGATATGAACCGAGCGATGTAGTTCAGCCTCCCTAAAAACCCGCGCACCTCTTTCTCTGTTTTAGACGTCAGCATCTCTTGTATTACTTTTAGTTTTGTAGGATCAACCTCTATTCCTTTTTCTCTCACGATAAACCCCAGCAGTTTACCCGACCTCACCTCGAAGGTGCACTTGTTAGGGTTCAGTCTCAGCCTGAACTTCCTAAGCCTCTTGAATAGCTTCAGCAGATTCACCAAATGTTCCTCCTCCGTCTGGGATTTAGCAATCATATCATCGACATAAACCTCGATCTCTTTATGCATCATGTCATGAAAGAGAGTCTTCATTGCACGCTGATACGTTGCCCCAACATTCTTTAATCCGAAGGGCATCACTTTGTAACAAAATGTTCCCCAAGGCGTAATGAAGGTAGTCTTCTCCATGTCTTCTGGCGCCATTTTAATCTGATTATAGCCCGAGAAGCCATCCATGAAGGAGAATACGGAGAATTGAGCAGTGTTGTCAACCAGCACATCGATGTGAGGAAGTGGGAAATCATCTTTCGGGCTCGCTTTGTTCAAATCACGGTAATCTACGCACATTCTCACTTTACCGTCTTTCTTAGGCACTGGTACAATATTAGCGACCCATGAGGGATATTTTGTAACAGCTAGGAAACCAGCATCCCACTGCTTTTGGACCTCCTCCTTAATTTTCACTGCCATATCAGGCCTTGTTCTGCGAAGCTTCTGCTTAACCGGCAGGCATTCTTCTTTTAACGACAGACGGTGCACGACCATATCCGTATCCAGCCCATGCATGTCTTCGTACGACCAAGCGAACACATCACTATACTCTCTGAGCATTTCCATCAGTCTTCGCTTGACGTCGCTCTGCAGCGCGGCTCCTATACGGATGTTCCTTTCGACCCCTTCCGACCCCAGGTTAACAGTTTCAATGACCTCCTCATGAGGCAAAATGATTCGTTCTTCTTGCTTTACCAACCAAGACAACTCTTCTGGAACGTCGCCATCTTCAACAATCTCTTCTTCGGCCTGAAATACCGGGTGCTCAAAGTCGAAATGAGTCATAGGCGGTTCAATGATGTCATCTGAAAATATTATCCTGCAAAAGGAATGGTTAAATGCTTCAAAATGTGTATAAAGCGAACAACCACGTTGCCATTTTATTGTAAAACAAAAAAACAGGAAAAACAGAGATCGCAATATTTGTACATGAAAAAACGCCTTTTATTTAATGATTAAACAATGCAATGTACATAACAGCACGACCCTAAGCAAAATCACAATGCCCCGGGTAAGACACCGGATTGTTCAACAATTAAAAAAAACAAAGTATTACTATTTGGTAGTCACAGGAACAGTCTCCTGAATAGACCAATTGCATAATCCTTGTCCTGGCACGCTCGGCTGAATCCAGGCGTCCATGTCGCAGTCACTGTCTCCTTCTTCGGAATCTGCAACAGCGTTGATGGCCTCGTGATACACTCCACTAGTTGTGATTGTTATCGGTCCTTTGAAACGGGGTGCCCTAGCAGCAGGCGTTGATGACGACGGTTGATATCCCAGCCCAAATCTGTCCAGCTTCACGGGAATATCCAGAACTTTGCCCCAGCCTTTTGTCTCACCAGTCTTCACTAGAGCCTGAGCCTCCTTGTATGATGAGACTGCCACCTCTGACGCTTTACTCGGCCCTAGAACTTTGTCTTTGATGCACAACCCTTCAAAGGCTTGACAGGGTGTTTCATGAATCTCGCCGTCGACTTCTACGTACTTGAATGATGACAGATGGCTGACCAATATATCTTCTTCTCCACAGACAGTGACCACACTGTCCCCTACCATGTATTTCAGCTTTTGGTGCAAGGTAGATGTGACTGCCCCAGCACCATGGATCCATGGTCGTCCGAGAAGACAGTTGTATGCTGGCTGGACGTCCATAATGTAAAATTCAGTTTCGAAAATCTCCGGCCCCACCTGGAGAGGTAACATTATAGATTCAAAGACTGACCTTCGTGTACCATCAAATGCCCTGACCACCAAGTCACTAGGCGTACAAATGATTCCCCTGATGTCCAATTTGATCATTGCTTTCTTCGGCAGCACGTTCAAGGAAGATCCGGTATCTACCAGTACGTGGGACATGACTGAGCCCCTACACTCAACTGAGACGTGCAACGCCATGTTATGCTCTCTCCCCCTCGGGGTCAAATCAAAGTCCGTAAATCCCAAGCTATGGCCTGCGTTCACGTGTGCCAATACCCCCTCCAACTGATTCACAGAAACATCTTGGGGTACAAATGACGTATCCAGAATTTTCAACAATGCATTCCTATGGGCTTCGGAACACAATAACAGCGACAGTATGGATATCTTCGATGGCGTCTGTTGAAGGTGCTCAACAATCTTATAGTCACTCTTACGAATAAGGCGCATAAACTCTTCTACATCCTTCAATGACGTTTCTTTTTCGTTCCTCTGCACCGGGACATCCTCATTCATTTTTCCTTTTCCTTTCGCCAACCGTTCAGCCTCTACCTCAGGCGATATAAAAATTCTCCCACTTCTCGTCATCCCTCCGGTCTCGACGACGTTGTCTACAACCTCAACTGGCTGTTTACTAATATCAATTTTCACCCCATCACAGTATGCTTCCAACCCATAAGTCCAGGGTACTGCCTTAGTGCTCTCATAAGGGATTGGTTCTGCCTTGGTGATAGTGATCGGCGGTCGCCTGGCTGGCGCCGTTATAGTTATTGTTTTTCGGGGGATTGTCACGGTAGCTACATCACTTTGCTCATCCGCTAATACCTCTGCAGGTTCCTCAACTTACGTTCTGTCGAATTGCAACGTGCCTTCATCTATTAAGGTCTGAATACCCTTCTTCAATTCAGCACAACCCCCAGCTTGGGTCCAACACTCTAGGCAAAACTCATCGCAGCCCGGATACACACCTCCTTTCAATAATCTGCTCTTTATCTCACACAACGGTGTCTTTAGTTCATCAACATTCATGATCAAGTTCACACCCTCCTTAGTTAAAATAGCATTTGCCCCATGGTTGGGCATGGGCTGTTGTACTATGTTCGGACCTGCTTGTCCGAAATTGATGGCCTTGCTATCTAACAGGTCTTGTACCACATGCTTGAACGCGTGGCAATTCTCTATGTCATGGCCAGGAGCTCCGGAGTGGAACTCACAGTGCTTGTTCGCATCAAAACCGAACGGAGGAGTGCCCGTTATTGGCGCCATAGTCCTTTTTTCCACCAAGTTCAAACCCAGTAACGTCTGTAGCAATTCTGCATACGTTGAAGGAGGCGTTTCAAACACCCTCCTTGGTTTGCCCCCCTGAATTCTGCGCTGGGCAGGATGTCCCCCTTGTTGTGGCTGTTGTTGCTGTGGTGGTATCTGCTGTAGTGGTATTGGTTGTTGATGAAATGGAATTGTGACACTTGCCACCTGTTGCGGATGATTGTACTGATTCCGTCCTCTGCCCCGGCCTCGGCCTCGGCCCCCGAATACTGCACTTGCATCACCTTGACGGCGACCACCGAAAGCTCTTCTGTTACTTCCAGCTGAAGTAGACTCCTCAGCTTGGAATCTCCCCATTTTAATATTGCTTTCAATTTTCTCACCCATCAAGATTAGGTCCGAGAAACTGCCCAAGGAAGTATGAAATAGGTTATCATAAAACATACCAGTAAATGTTCCTATGAACATATCATTCATTTCTTTGTCATCTAAAGGAGGATGAACTCGTGCAGCCATGTCGCGCCACCTCTGCGCATATTCTTTGAAGCTCTCGTCTTTCTTCTGGGACAACCCCTGTAATTGGACCCGGTTGGGTGCCAAGTCACTATTGTACTTATAATGAGCCACAAACGCTTCAGCCAGCTGCTTCCATGTCTTTATCTGAGTCGGCTCCAACCCCATATACCACTCAAGGGACGGACCAGACAAGCTGTCTTGAAAGAAATGCATCAACATCCTCTCATCGTTTGAATAAGCCGACATCCTTCTATAGTATGATCGCACATGCACCTTTGGACAGGTATCCCCCTTATATTTGTCGAATGTGGGAGCTTTAAACTTTAGTGGTACCCTTAGGCCAGGCACCAGATCCATTGTGGTCATATCTAAACCAACAACACTTTGATTCACAACACCTTTCATCTGCTCCTCGAGCATCTTGATTCTCTGAGAGTCATCTATAGGACCTTCAAAACCTCCACCAGAGAAAGCATCTTCTTGCTGATCTTCTATCCAATTACCGTTCCCATTCCCGTATCCATCATACCCGTTGTTACGGTCAAATCTAATCTGATTCATTACAGGGCCCCGCCCCCTGTTACCATACCCTGGAGCGACTCCGGCAGGTCCAAAAGACATTATTCCAACACCATTTCCATTACCGAATCCGCCATAACCCTGATTGGTATTACCAAATCCATCCTGCCCGAAGCCCTGAGCGTTGAAGCCGTACTTCCCAGCATGATCAAACCCCTGGTCGTTAAAGCCAAATCCGTTGTTGCCGAAGCCATTACCTCCAATATTATCACCACCCAGATTGACATCTCCGAACCCAACGTTGTTGACGATAGTCTCGTTATCGATTCCTGCGTTACCGTTCCCGGTGGCAGCGCCGTTGTTCACATTGACAGCAGGTATGTTCGCCACAGGTGGAGCTACCTGTGTGGGAGTACCATCCCCGTGAATGGTGTCAACCCGCACAGAATTATGGTCTTCATTTCCATGCCCATCATTTCTCATCAGCAAAGGCTGCACCAAAGCCTGCAAGTTTTCCTGGCCTTTCACAATGGTCTCCATTGTCTGCATTAATAGTGCCAGCTTCTCACGCATGTCCTGCATTTCATTCTGCATCTGATCCATAACTCTTCTACAGTTGGTACGAGTAGAGTATCGGTGCGGGCGTTGACTTTCAATCCTGAAAAGACCTGTACGGTGCAGGAAATGAGATACAGTTCAATAATCACCTGTAATGCAATATGAATGCATATGCAATGCAATATGTGTTCGTGCGTTAGGGAATATCACTCCCCAATTCTAGTGCGAATGTGTCAGTGTGGTGACAGTGACAGCAATACGAAGTTCGGAGCCGAATCATAGAAAACACCTCATATATTGCAGAGAAACCCATCAAGTCAGGAATACAATATCAATGAGCGTACAATAAGAAGGCATGACCTCAACCAACAATCCTGGTGATGGCCAGCACAATACAAATAAAGCATACACATTAATACATGAAATAGTCAAGTGCGCCCATGCGCCTGGTACTCCTCTAATAACCTCTTAGTCTCTGGATGACTTGGTCAGGTAAGCAAACCCTTAACAAGTAGATCTCTTCCCTTGAGAACACGTCGTAAATCACCAGCAGATTCCTCCCGTGCCCCATCTCCGAAGCGATCCTCTAGCTTCCGTTTCTGAGACACAACCTCTTTCTTGCACTCGATGGCCTTGTTCAATGAGTTCTGAAGACTATATCTTGCCATCACCTCCTCTTCATACTTTTTATTGCTAGCCTTCAACTGATCTTCGAGTTCAGAAATTTGCTTCTTCAATTTGTCTTCCCTCTTTTTGTTGTTGGTTAGCGTAGCATTCCACGTTTTGTTGCAAGAAGAGATTTCCCGGTGGGCGGCCTCGAGTGCCTTCTTCTTGGACTCCAACATATCATGAGAGCTTCTGAATTCTTTCCCCAGGCGTTCACGCTTCTTTTTCTCTTCGGTCAGTTCAGCACCTAGCCTGTTTACTAACTCAGTCTGTTGTTGGAAAGAATGCACAACCTTGTTCTTCTCACTACGCATCTGAGCCAATTCCTTTTCTAACTCTTCATTGATCTTTATCAAGTCCTCCTTTCCTTTCACGACCCGCTCATAGATCTCAACAGCTACAGTAGTAGGTTCCTCCACTAGAATGGGAACAGGACGCGAGACTGCTGGGAAAGGCATCTGTACCTGTCTTACCCTCTCCTGGATCCACACCTTGTACGGCATATAGGCCTGACAATCATTCTTGCCTAGCAATGGTTTCCCTCTTCTGCAAATATGATTCCAAGCGTGCTGAAGCTTAGCCAATAATTCCCCACTCAAGTCACTGGTGAAATACAGAGATTCCTGTATTTCTTCCTCCTTTGGCGGGCTTTTCAGAGCATAACCGAATTGCCGGATCAACAATGATGGATTGTAATTAATGCACCCTTTCCTCCCAATCAGAGGAACATTAGGATATCCGGCGCAGCTGTAGATAATCTCAGATCCCAATAAGTCTTTGTCAAACCAGCTAACATCTTCTGAAGAAAGTCCCATTAAATGCTCAGACCAATCCACCGTATCTGCAGACTCAGCAAATATACCCTTCTTGGGCAGATGACTCTCAAACCACATATACAGCAAAGGCACACAACAAGAAACGTTCTTGCCCCTCCTCTTCTCATTCTTATAATGTAGTGAGTGATAGAAGTCTCCAATCAAGGTGGGCACAGGATTGCCTGAAGCAAAGATATAGAATGCATCCAAATCAACGAAGTCAGGCATATTAGGGAACAACACAATGCCGTAGATACACAAAGCAAGGATAGCATTAAACACAACCCAACAACCACTCTTGGAGTACTCTTGTGCTTTCCCAACTAAGAACTGGAGAGAAAAACCAGAAACTCCATTCCACGAGGTTAACAGCAATTCTGAGGGGTCTAAGTGCAAAGCAAGAGCCAAATCCTCCAGCTTTGGCTCAGCACCTATATGAATGAAGGGCACCTTGTTCTGAATAGTCAACTCCAAGATCTCAGCATATTCCTCCATGGTCGAAGCCAGAATGAAGTCAGGGAAAGTAAAACACCTCAGCGGGGGATCATAGAACTACATTAGCGCATACAATCCGTCACGCTCATGCATGGATGGTTTATAGACCATCCTGAGTAGTTTCCCATAACTCTTCCTGAAGCTTCTCTTCACCTCATCATCGGCTAGAGATATCAAACCAAGTAGCGAAGAAACATCGGGAGTAGGCAACTTGTACGCGACAGTCTTCTTCAAAATACTCATGATAACAGATGGAAGGCCGGAGCACTAGAATCGGGAAGTATGAAAATTCACCTGCAGCACAGACACACGTTAATGATATGCACATGATGATGCAAACAATGCAATGCAAAAATGCAACAAAGGACCAAGTGCCCCGACTGAGAAGCCCAAATCACACAAAGAACAAAGTCTCCAACAGACCCTCCAGTATTCTTCAAACCATGGTCTTAGACAGACCCCATACATAAACTCCAATCAAGTCTCTGCTAGATCCAGTAACATAACTCCAACTTGGTCTCTGACAGACCCCAATAATACCATCCTCAGATATCACACCCCTGAATCTCATTCAAGATAACCGGTATTCTGGAGGTCAAGTTACCTGCATTCCCAACCCCTCTCACAGGTAGGTGTCCTAATAATTGACACAAGGTATGGCATCCTATGCGGTCGTTGGTGTCACAGACTTTCAAGACTGATGATACGATACCCAGAAGGTGTGGCATCATCATGTCCTGAAGAGGCCTCACTTAGCCAACTTCCAAATGATCGGTCCCCGGAGTCGACAATCCAACTAACCAACAACCCCCTCAACCCAAAGGGTTGAAAAAGAAGTCAACCAGAAGAACCTCGTCCGAGCGTGGATTTCATGAGACACTAGTGCCTGCAAAGCAAGCACGCGCCCACTAATTTCCACTCTAATTCTAGGTGCACTCAAGCCCAGGTCCGGCTTATCTCTCAATCATAAAACACCCGTCACAACCCCAATACAGCAATAATAACAATAATATAATGCTGAAAGTAAAATACAGAAAACGTAAATCCATACAAAATCCTCGACGGGAAAACAAGCGCTAGGATTGACTCGCGTAGGGAACCGTTGGAGTCCCCAGCAGAGTCACCAGCTGACGCTACTGCGAAAATCGGCGCCGGCTGAACAGAAGAGTCGCCACCGTGCGTTATTTATCCCAAAGAAGGGAAAGGAAACGCTCGAAGTAAACCTACCGCAAAGACGGGAAAGGAATGGTCATCGCAACCAAATCCTGGATTCGGGAGTCGGTTACGCAAGGGGAAGGTATTAGCACCCCTCACGTCCGTCGTACTCGACGGGATCCACGCTTGTTTTCTGGTACGGATTGTTATTCTATCTATTCTACAGGTCTGGGGTTAAAAGAAAATAAAATGACTCGGCAAAGTATCGCACTTTATGCCTACGTATTCCCGTCTGGAACGAGAAATCAGAGTCAACGTAGTTCGCCTACCTACTGGAAAGAAGGGGAAGGTTGCTCGCTAGGATATAGCATCCTATGCCTACGTACTTTCATACAGCATGAAAGATCAGAGCAAACGTAGTTCGGGCCACGCACGACACAAGTCTGTCTTGATTGTTTTTATCCTTCTGAAAAAGGTTTTTTCTGATTACTGGTCCAAGCGGACAAAAATGACGTTTTGATTGGTTTACAGTCTTTTACGCAAGAACTGTTTTTTATTGTGTTTGAAATGTTTATTGTGTTTTTTGATTGTTTTGAGAAAGAAGAGACAGAACTCTAAAACCTATGGTTTAAAAAGGGAATCAAAATCTAACCTAATGTTGTCATGCATGGATGAAAGCCTAATGTCTGTCATATTTCTCTCCTGCGCAGAGAGAAACAGAGATCCTAAGGGGATAAACGGAAAAGCAACATCATATATACAGTAAAGCAGTAAAATGCATGAATGCAGCAGTACAAGCGAGGCAAAGGAGTCCCACTCAACCTCGAACCTAGAAAACAACAGGCAAAGTGAAACAACTTCACTTCAACCTCAAGGGGAAAATCAACAAATAATACAGTCAAGAAACTCAAACAATACATCACCAGCTCTAAACAGCACCAGCAGCTCTAAACAGCAAAACCTGATAGCACAAGCTTCTTCTTCTTCAAGTCTTCAAGGCAATGAACTTCATCTTCAATCTTCAAGGATTCTTCAAAGCAAGCTCTCCTGGATGAGTAATAGTTCACAAGATGGTTTGGGATGCTAAACAGTCAGTTAACCACCAAAGGTGGCATACAGACTGTTAACAAAATACAGACTGTTTCTCTCAAAAGTTCTATCTCCTAGATACTGTCACTAATCCTTCCAAAGGAAGGAGGTGAGTATCAAAGAGAGACTTTGAATCACAGAGAAGAATGGAGGCAACAGAAACCATCCATGTTTATGAATCGTTTTCTATTCTAAAGCTCTACCTAGCTCCTAGGTCCTATGATCTTCAATCAATCTTCAAGCAAGCCTAGCATCTTCATCAACTTTGAACTTGATCTTCAACTCTTTTTCTTCATTATGCTTCATCATCATGCTCTTCAAACCAAGCCCACACCCCAAGCAAGCCCAATAATCCCATACAAACAAAATAAACCCCAAAAGGGCACACCAAACAAGCATACAATTGCAAAATATACTAAAAATATTAATATAGTAGGGAAAATTCTAATATTATTTCTAGGGGATCTACCTAACCTACCCTTAATACCCATATATTCTCCATAGCCTAACTTGTCCTAAAAAACCCAAAAGAAATTGTTTTAATGCACCTAAGTTGTGGTTTAACCTAATTTTATACAACCTAGAATTACCTAATCAAAACTATCCTAAACATTGTCACAAAAATATGGAATTAATTCAAGGGGAACCTAAAACATACATATAACTACCCTAAAAATATTGACTTAAAAATATAAAGGGAACTACCCTAACTAAATTCTACAAATTAAGGTATCAACTTAAAAGAATTAAAAATGCATTAAAAGAGAAAATATGCAAAAAAATATAAAAATGAAATAAAATGGCAATTTTATGATTTTATATTTTTCTTGACAAAAAATGGAAAGTGGGAAAAAATCCCATTAAAAAATATTCATTTTTCAATTTAATATGGTTTTTTAAAGTTTGTGAAATTTTGGAGAAAATTAAAATGGAAAATGGATGCATGGGGTGCAAACAGCAGTAATATTCAGTTCAATTCCATATCTGGGCCTATACTGGGGGGTGGCAGTAACAAGCGTGCTAGGCCCAGTTTAAAAGTCAGAAAACAAATGAAGAATATAAAAGAAATAAAAAAATGCGGTGCAGAAATGAAAGAAAAACAGTTATAACATGATAATGGGCCTGAATGGGGGTGGAAATAGGAAAATATCATTTGAGCCCAGAACGCGTTTTAATGAAACGCCGCGTTTCACATTGATGCTGGCTTTCCCTCCCATTTTAGATTGAATCTGGAGCGTAGGATCTTTCCTCAAGTCCATGGTCAGCGCTTCATCCGACGGTGGAAACATCGTCTTCAACCTTGGGAGCTAGGGTTTTCAGAAAAACCAAGAAACATGGCTTCCTTGCACAGAACTTCAAGCCATTCGTACGCGCTCATTTCTCCATCAATTTTCAAAGTGTAAAAACCAATCTTGACTAGAATTTCAGCATAAACACGACTATGACCTTAATTCTCGTTGAAAAGCCCTCTATCATGCAAACCGAATGGTGTAACCTCATGAACTCAAAATGTGATCAATCTTGCACTTCAACCAAACTCAATTTTCTCTATATCAAAGTGATCCTCATGTTCCATGGATTAAAATCAGCCATTAAACTAACATGGAAACTCACTAAATCACTCATTCTATCTCCATCAAGAATCGACCTCCATTAATGGAACTCCACCAATTGCTCCCAAATTCATCAAAAATGACCACCTAATTGTCTCTAACACTCCTAAACTAATAATTAACCCTAGCCATGCCTAGAATAGGGTGTAGAACAGAAATTGCAAACCTGGTTCTTGGATATGGTAGGTGATGAAACTCTTCAATGCAGGCCTTGTAACTCCTCAAGAACACTCCTTGGAGGCTGAATCTTCTTCTGTTTGCAAAAGGAATGGCTGGAATTGCTTGTGCTTCAAGATCCAATGGGATTTGCTTCCTTGCAAATTCGATGTGAATGCTTTCAAACCTTCATCAATGGAGTCTCAAGCCAATATGAACACACTCAGAAATGTATGTGGAGAAGATTTGTGAAGAAAAATGGAATGGCAATGAAGTAAAATGTGAAGTTTGAATGGCAATTGAAACTTGCATTTTGAATTATTTTGCTTGGAATTTTGACCTAAACTAGGGGATTTTACTCAGAAACCCTAATTCAGAAACTTCTCTTCTTCTTGGTTTCTTTTGATTTCTCCTTGGCACAACACCACATCCATATCCAAATATCAAATGATGAACCCCACATCCTCCAAATAGGCCTTGATGCCCTTCAATCAAGCATTTGACCTAGGGTTGACCCAGGGTTGACCCAGATGACACCCTTGTTGACTGTCTTCAACTGTAGCTCTTGTAACCATGCCAATGACTTGTCTTACTTTCAAAAAGACCCTCTAGGTCTTCCATTCCCTCAATTCATAACCCATAACTTCTCTGATGATCTTCACATACCCTCAAGATAGGAGAGAAACCCACTGCTTGGCCTTTGAACTTCCCAAAGCTTCAATTTCTTTCTTGGTGATTTGAATAGGCTTGAATCTTGATAAGAGCCTCTTTAATACATTCCTTGAGATGAAAAATAGCACTTGATCCCTTGTCAGATGACTGGTTATGCTATGCTATGCAAATGATTAGACTATGTACATGACTTTTTATGCAAATGACAATGCAATTGAAACATAAACCAAGTGAAGCAGGTTGAGCAAATTTTAGGGTGCAACACATACCTAGAATGATGAATCCTTGAGGACACTTTTGGTGTTTCTTTTTGTTTGATAAGTGATTCTTATGGTTGAGCACCTATTATGGGGTCCTTTCTGCCCTCATTTGGTCTCCCATCCTCACTTGGCTATGGTGTTTGATTTTCCTTTCATTTGGTTTGATTTTATTGGTGTGGTTGATGTTGCTTGACTTATGTCATTTCATCCCACTTTTTGGTGCATCTTTGTGAAGTTTACTTGTGTTTGTTTAATGTTCTTCTTATGCACTTCTTCTTCTTCTTTTTTCTTGCATTTCCACATGCATGCTTGGTTGAGATGAGCTTGTGGTGGCTACTGCCCCACACTATTTTCCTCCCACTATCATTCTATGTGTTGCATTTTGTTTGCATTCTCATTTGCATATGCATTTCTTATTCTTCTTCTTTTTCTTCTTTTGTTTTTCTTTGCCATGTTCCCCATAAGTCCTCTAACCTCTTGAGGTTATGATAGACATTAGGTGCCTAACTATGCATGATAACATTAGGTAGTTCCCTTTTCAAACTCAACTTTAGGTTCACTTTGCATGATAACTTTTAGGATTGACTAGTTTCCCATTAGTGTTCCTTCTTCTCTTCTCATCTTCAAACATTCATAAAACACTTAATAAAGAATGACAAGTGTAGCACGCTACGAGCCTTAAGCTATTTGAGAAATGGTAATTGAGGGGCCTCCTCTCAAGGACCTAGAGTGTTTAGTGTACACCCTTTGGGTGATATGCGACGCATTCGCTCTTAGATCATAGTCTCTAGTGCGACATGAGTTGCAAATCAAATTCAAAACACTTCTTCTCTTAAAAAAAACACAAAAACAATTCAAACCTTTTTCACCCTTTGGGGTTCTTAATCAAGGTACATATTTTCACAAAAAGAGTGTTGTCACTCTTAGTTCTACCACAAACGGTAACGCCTAAGTCTCCAAAGGTCGAACTGCATACACCAACTGCTAGAACTATCTGTTAACCCTACTTGGGCCTAAAAAACTGTTGAACCAACCTGTGGTCCTTTGAGCCCGAACTATTGTTGCTCTGATCTTTCATACCAGATGAAAGTACGTAGGCATAAGACGCGATGTCTTAGTGAGAAACCTTCCCCTTTTCTTAGACTTAGTTAGTCGAACTACGTTGACTCTGACTTTCCCATTGCACGAGGGAGTACGTAGGCCCAGAACAACGATTGTTCTGCCGAGTCAGTTCTCTTTTCTTTTTCTTTTGTCCCTAAGCCTTTAGCTAGATAGTATCAACACACCCTTTTAGATAGACAACAATGCGTGGATCCCGTCGAGTACGACAGACGTGAGGGGTGCTAATACCTTCCCCTTGCGTAACCTACTCCCGAACTCAGACATGGTTGCGATGACCTTGTCTTTTCCTTTTTCTTTAGGTTTTTGCGATCGTTTCCTTTCCCTCTCTTTGGGATAAATAACGAAAGTGGCGACTCTTCTGTTTTTTCCGCCGGTTGTTTTTCGCAGTTGCGACATCTGCCAAAGAAACCAATGGAAGAAATTATAGCTACAACAGTATTAATTCTTCACCACTCCAAATGTCCGCCGACACAACTCGAACATATTTTCGCAGCCTGCATTCACAATAAAGGATTGAATATTTTTTCGTCCCTGCATAAGATGTGAGCTAAGTCAGAAATAGGGCATTCAAAGAGAATTAAATTGAGATTGCTTCAAGGATATACACCAAATTCTGAGCTCTTTCTAAAACCGGTAACTCTTCAGATATAACGACAGCAACAACAGTGTCAAGCACGTGCAGCTTCCTTCCAAAACTAAACACTCATTAAATCTTCATCATCAATCTTTGTTCACTAAGCATAATGGGAAGGCCAGCATAATAAAGTCGTGACAATAGTGCCTTTTAAGTTGGTCCTATTTACTCTCAAAATCCCTGCAAATAAAGGATATAATTAGAACAAGGAAAAGATCAAATTAGAGTGAAAATCAATCAAAAATCACAGATATTGATAACAATTGAAAACCAAATTGCAGACCTGGTTGAGTTAAAAAGAAAGTTCTTCAATTTGTCCAGGAGCATGTCGGATCGAAAACGGAAGGAATTTGTGTGGTTATTGACGTCGGTTCTAATCTTTCTTCCTTTAAGAACGTGACAGCCAGATTCACTAAAGAGCCACTAGCACAGATGGAAGGAGCCTTAACGTTTTTCCTGTAAGTCAAAGCGTAATCTAATTAAGTTTCTAAAACCATCATAACATCCTTAAGGCGATACTTAATTTCTTTCCAAAAGAATTCAACGAATTCAAACACCTTCCAAAACAATTGAGAACGTATCAGTACAGAAAGGGGAGGTTCATTTATTACATATCAATTCGATTTTCAACTCGAGCTCTATAAAGGGAGTCCACATCTGCTGAATCAGGGGGGAGGGATCAAGAAACACACAATGATTCATAACAATCCAGATTCACCGAAAATCCCAAATCCAACCAAAAAACCTAAAAAATACGAAAGTTCGTAAAAAGAGAACTTATCTTTCGAATTCCACCGTGAAACCACCGGAATCCTCATCGCAAGTCCATCACCGTCAACCGTGAAATCAACATCTTCGTCACGGCCTCGTCTCGCCGCCCTGAGATTCCCCGTCTTCCATTTGATTACCTCCTCGATTTGGTAAACTCGTTTCTCTATCTAACTCGTTTTCGATGTTGATTTGGTTTAATTTTGATTGTTGTTGCGTGTTTGCTTTGAATTTCATGAAACTGTTCTGAGGATCCACTGCGAATCGGAGAGCGAGTCGGAAAGAGGAATTAGAAAGAAGAAGATAGACGAAGAAATGAAGAAGAAGGAAAAGGAGAAGCGTTGAAGGAGAGAGTGGAAAGAACAAGAGGCACGGCGGAAGCAATCGAAGGAGAAGAGGGGATTTGGAGTGAATTTGGGATTAGGGTTTATTTTTTGGTTTTTATTCGTTGTAATCCTATGTGAGATAGCCCACCGCATTACCATGCACCTCACGCACACACCCACTGATCTCCAACGAATCCACATCCTACGCACCACAACACAGCACACTGTAAACCCTCAAAACCTCACGCACACCTAATCATCCGCCCCTTAAACCTCTAATTAACACTGATTAATCCTTCAAACTAATAATTAACGACCCTAATTTAATTAATTGACCGTTCGCCCCTTTTTAAACCAACTTTTTTTAGGAACATAATGAATTTTTTAATCTAGTAACTTTTTTATTTAAGAAACCATTTAATTTTTATTTATTTATTTTATTAATTAACTAATTAATCTAATACTTTAATTAGACTTTTTTTATAAAAAAAACTAATAACCTACTTAAATCTTTTGTTTTCTATCTCATTAATTTATTAAATAATATAATAATTATTCAAAATTCATTTTCCTAAACAACTTGCAATTAAAAAAAACTATTATACTAATGACAACCTTTTCTTACATTTTATAATCTAGATAACCTGACTTTTATTTATGAAAAATAACGATGCCCTTTTCATTACTCAATAGAAAACCTTTTATTTAAACTAATACAATTAAATTAACTTGTCCTAAAATTAATCTCACTAATAATAATCTAATTTAATTCCTCATAAAATCAATTCAACTTTTATTAAACTTTGATTTAATCTAATAACCCCACTCATTTTTCTTAAAATCAATCTCCTCCTAAATCAATCCCAACTAAAATAAATCAACATCCAATTGTGCCCGCTTACAGCCTCGCTCTGATTCCACACACGTATTCACAATTTACACACTTGTACACTTCAGCGCTTTCATGCGTGTCTTTACTTTATATGCAATTTATCTTTACCGCATTTATCTTTTCCGCATTGCATTCCGTCCAAAGGAAGAACTTGCACATAACGTAAAACTTGCGCGTATGCATCCTATTTGCATCATTACCCCTTGATCCTTGATCCCAGTCAAGTCGATCTCTTAAGTTTAGATCCTACCCCATAGGAGGGACCTTTGTTTTATCTTTACAATATAGGAAAACAACTCAATCAAACACTATTCAAACACATTAGAGAATAAGATGTTAATTATCTTAAGCGAGATAAAACTCCTACCCCTTAACAATTCAACCAATTCGTAGGGACTTTGCCTTAAGAGAGATAGAGGCGTACTTGTCGATTAAATTCCGAGTACTTGAGCTCTTCTCTTAGGACGATGCAAAGACTATTTACCTATAAAGTTGTGGTGGTTAAATCAAGTAATCTCCCTTAAAATGACAACTCATCTTTTCTCCTAAAATCAATCAATTAACTACCTTTATCGCGTAGGAACTTTGACCACAGTCAAAGAAATCCTCAAACCCTTTAGGGGAACTATAGATACTCTGATTCCACTCCCGTAAGGATATGTAGGCATAAGATGTGATATCTTATCGAGTATACTTAGAAATAAACCCCTAGGTATTTTAACCCTTAAGCAGATAAACCTTAGCAATAAAATGAGCATAAAATAAGAGGTTCCTGTAGAGTACTACAGAAACTTAGGAGGCTAGCACCTTCCCTAAGTTTAACTAACCCCCGAACCTATAACTCTCTAGCTTGCATTTGCATCGCATTGTGGGTATTTTGATCTTTTTCCCTTCCTTTGGACAAATCAAAGTCCGGTTGCAAATGAATTAGATTCAAGTTAATCAATAGCTTGGTATCCAAATTTCACTGCGACACTTGGTCATATCAAGATATTCCTGTTCTCGACACTACTATAATGGAACATCACTTGCTTTTGAAACTAGAATGCCTGCTGGTCAAACAGAAACTTAGAAGAACTAGTCCTGACATGGCTTTAAAGATTAAGGAAGAAGTATAGAAGCAAATCGATGCAGGTTTTCTTATCACATCTGAATATCCATAATGGTTAGCTAATATTGTGCCTATTCCAAAAAAAGATGGAAAAGTTCGTATGTTTGTTGACTACCGAAAGATGTTTTCTGCTACCCCATATTGACATGTTTATGGATAGTACCGCGAGGTATGAGATTTTCTCTTTTATGGATGGCTTTTTAGGTTACAATCAAATTAGGATGGCTCCCGAGGATAGAGAGAAGAGGTCATTCATCACACCATAGAGAATTTTTGTTACAGAGTCATGTTGTTCGGTCTGAAGAGCATCGGGGTAACATATCAGAGTGCTATGACTATTCTTTTTCATGACATGATGCACAAGGAGATCGAAGTTTATATGGACGATATGATAGTCAAGTCTAAGACTTAAGAAGACAATGTTGAGCACCTGTTAAAGTCGTTTCGTAGACTAAGAGAATACCAACTTCGTATGAATCCCAACAAATGCACATTTGGTGTGCGTTAAGGGAAACTTTTAGGTTTCATCATTAGCCAGAAAGGTATTGAAGTGGATCCTGACAAGGTTAAATCCATTCAACAAATGCCGACTCCTACTACAAAAAAGAAGGTCAGAGGTTTCTTAGGACGTCTAAACTATATCTCCCGATTTATCTCTGAAATTCTGCTTGCACACAGACTGTTGTTATAACTGATGTTATGACAACAACAATAACATAGGCCACTTAACAGTTAACTTGCAGTAATTGAAAACAGTAAAGAACATACAGCAATTGATTACCCAGTTCAGTGTCAACAACACTTACATCTGGGGGCTATCAAGCCAGGGAGGAAATTCACTATTAACAGTATCAATTCAGAGTTAAACCTCCATTTTACACTCCTCACTTAATCACTACCCAATGACACTTCAGCCTAGAGAATCTCTAGTACCTGAGTATACCCACTCACTCCCCCACTATCACACACCTGTGATATCAGTTACAATTGCAAAAATAGTTTTGAAGAGACACTCCAAAACGCACACCTTGATCTTGCTTCACAGCTTTGATCAAGAACACATCACCCTTGTTTCACAGCTTTGAGTGTTACACCAGCCTAGAAACTACCTAATTAAGACAATTATGCAGAAGCTAATTGCTTGACTTACAAGTGTTCCTAATACACAATCGTGAAGAACAACCTCTTCACTTCTAAACCACTATGGTGATTTCTCTGTTTCTTTTTCTTGAACAACTGCCTTCTAGGATTGCTTCTCCTGTTATTTATAGCAGCAGATCAGTCCTTGGGCCTGGGCGCATAAATTAGGTTTTATCCATAATAAAACCTCTCTTCAGTATTCTGCATGTTTTCCACTTTAATCAGGTACATATTAGTTCCCCTAGGGCTTCTAAAATGTCTCATACATTCCAGCTTGAGCTTCTGATTTGTTTCCTGAGTTCTAGCTACCAGAATAACAAACCCGCGCTTGATGTCATACGACCCATGTCATAACATTGGGTATGACATCCATCGTAACTTGCTTTTAGCTAAGTTAACTTACCTTGCACAGTCCATATTATGTATGCACTAATATCAGACATGACATACATACATGCACCAATGTTATGCCACAAAATGCAGCCAATCCAGAGCACTTACAAACTCCCCCTTTAGCAAATTTTTGGCTAAAAAACACTCTGTACTTACACCAGAGATTTTCACACAGCAGAAGACTTAACCTAGATCCTGTCATGCAGGAAAGACACTAGCTGCTCAAGCTCTCAGGGTCCTCACAGTTGGCTTTCAGCCCTGTTAAGCTCAACCTGTTAACCATATGACAGTTCTCACTGCAGATGTCACTCCCCCTCAACTGATGCATCTCACAGAGCTAACATACATTCCTACACAGACTAGGAATTCACACATTACTAACAGCTTATTACTAACAACATAAGTTGTTATCACACATTTGCAGCAGCAACAATCAACCTGTTCTTCAACATACTCTTCAACCTGCTGTTTTCTATACTTCTCTCCCCCTTTTTAGCTACAAATTAAGATCCAACTAATAAACTAGTATAGATCAAAATATTAGCATTACGAATGTTTGGGAGTTCATTATAACAAAGCATCATAAATTCAAGCTGTCATATTAAACACACTGCTAACCAAAAAAAAAAACAAAACAACAACACAACATCATCAGCTCAGCAATCAGCAGTCTGAGCTCCACAGTAGTCTATCAGCACACATCATTCATCCTCCTCAGAGGCATGCAGACACCTTTCCTTTGGAAGGCCATGTTTTGACTTGATTTGCAGTGATGATCTTGCAAACCTAGTTTTCTGAAGTAACCAATTCAGTCTCACTATCATTTGCTCGTCCTAGATACCTGTTGATTACAACAGGAGAGCCTTGCACACACTTCCCTTTGACAAACACCTTTATGAACTCCTTGTTGTTTGTATTTGAGATTGAGTCAAGTATGTTTGCAATGAACTCCTTTACCAGTCCTTCGTAGCATTTGGAAAATCCATAGATTGTCTGGAGCAGTCCAGCCTTGTTGATGAGTTCCATTACCTTCTTGATCTCTAAGGCATCCTTCCCCAATTCTCTCTCACAGGCTATCTTCCTTTGGTAGACATATCTCCATTTTGTCACATTGTGAATATTATGGAAACTGATATTGTCTAGAGGGGCAGCTGGTATAGGGTTAAGAGTTTTCTTGCCCGATGCTTTCTTTACATGAAAGATGTTCAGAGCATCTTTCACAACATTACTATCAGCATCAGAGTTACTATCAGTAACTTTCATTTTATTGGACGCAGCTGATACCTTGCTCCAAGTTTTGGAAGGGCCAACAGGAGTTCCTTTTTGCTGACTTTTGGGAGAGTTGTCTTTAAACCCAGCTTTTCTTTTCCTAGTCATTAGTTTCTTGGCTATACTAGGATCAACATTCTTGATAAATTCATCATCTGATTATACATCTACACCATTCACACCATTTCCAGTAGCTTCATTAATCTTTTCCTCGTTATCAGTGCTCTTGTGTTGAGACATTGTTTGAGACTTTGGCTGTAGAGGAAGGATTCTCCTGTGGTGGTTGTATGATGGATATAAGGAGACGATTTTGTATGAGGAACCATAGTGGCAATCTGATAGAGTAAAGGGGCTAGAGCGATTTGCTTGCAAGAGTGGAGGGAACTTAATATTTTGACCAATCAGAATATGATTAATATTCAAAAGATAATTCCCTATTAATTGCTATAACTCATTATTAATGCAGGTCCTCACCTTTCTTTGTGAATTTTCAAAGTGAGTATCTTTTAGACCTCTAGTGACCCTATTAGCATAGTTTAGATCAGAGTTTCTAGGCTTCACAGGAACCTTTCCAAAGTGATGCTTGTTTTCACTGTGCAAGGTTCTTCTAGTCTGAACTGAGTTCATCCTAATGTCACAGAACAGAGTCATGACATCTTGAGTACCATAGCTTTCTTTATGCTGGTCGTTGTTTATGGACTCCATCAAATTCCAATATCGCAGGTCCAGATTTCTGTGATGTACCTTCTCTGGATATGTTATCTTGGCTTGCCTGCCTACCTCATATTTACCATAGCCTGTTTTCCCATCTAGAGGAAACTTTGGTGTTCCTCTTGCTGATTCCTTGGTTATGGTCTTCTTCATCCTTTGAGTGTGTCTACCTTTCTCTAACCAAATTTAATCCTTCTTTTCTTCATTGATCCAGCCAGTTAAGTTACTTCTAGGCTCCCATAAGTAGCAATTATTCTTTGCTCTGGATCCCCTCATGACTTCCTCACCTTCTTCATTGATGACCACACACCTATCCTTGGAAAAATGGACTTTTAAGCCTTGATCAGATAGCTGAATTATGCTTATTAAGTTAACAGTCAGTCCTTTAACCAGTAAGATATCCCTCAATTCTGGAGCTTTAAGACTGTCAAGTTGTCTAACACCTGTGATTTTTCCTCTAGCTCCATCACCAAAGGTTACATGACTAGATGAATGAGGATTGAGTTTTATCAAGTGATCCTCAATTCCAGTCATATGTCTGGATCAGCCACTGTCAAAGTACCAATATTCTTTGGTTGGCATCCTTAGGGAAGTGTGAGCTGCTAGTGCAAGAGTTTTGGCAGCCCATTGTCTTTGCTTGTTGGGCACTTCCTTGGCATGATAATGCCTCTTGACATGATGCTGCCTTTTGCCATGCGTACCTTGACTGGTTTTCCTTTGGCTAGGAAATCCATGTAGCCAGAAGCACATTGCTCTAATATGCCCAAGTTTTCCACAGTGATAGCATCTATGCCCTTGGAATTGTCTCTTGACTTGATTCCAATTTTTGTGGGGAGGATGTTGTAACTTTGTGTTGCACCCCAAATTTGCCCAACCTTTTCTTAGCTTGGTTTATGTTTCATTTCATTTCTTTCTAGCATTTGCATTGCATAGCATTTTTCTTGACAGGGGATCAAGGCATTTTTTGTGGCTCAAGTCGCATTTTCAATACAAAAGACCAAGCAGCGAGCGTCAAAAAAACTTTGGCACTTGTTTTGCCCAACGGTCGGGCGACCGATTTTATTTTGTTTTGCAGGATATTTTTAGCTCAGAAGCAACATTCAGGCTTATCCCAAGCATTCACATGTTCATAGCATTCAAAGGAAGATTCAGAAGCTTAATAGAGCTCAAAACAGTTGAAAACGGACACACGGGCAGATTTCCCTCCAAAAGGCGCCAAATTCAAATTTTTGAATGTGTTAATCGGCTAACACATATGGTTAACCGATTAACCAATGGAAAATAGCCCAGATTTGCAAGTTTTAACAGTGTTAACCGGTTAACCATATGCGTTAACCGATTAACATGTGTAATTTTGGCTCTGTACGTGAATTTTTAAGTCCAGCTACTTTTGGGGTCCAATTTTGATCATTTAAATGGTATTTTCACTCTTGGGAAGGATCTAGAACCTCATTTGAAATTTGATTAATTTCAATTTCCCACCAAATGCCTATTCCACATTCCATACCATATTTTCCAATCCAAGTTCCAAACAATGCTTTGGATCCAAACCAAGAGTATATTTAAATGATTTACTCCAAACCTCACCATCTAATCACTCATAATTCAAAATTCAAATTGAGAATTGCTCTCAATTCTCTCAACTTTTCCATCTTCTAAAACCCTCACCAAAGCTCTTTTCACCTTGAGATCCTTTATTCTCCATTGGAATCATTGATTTCTAAGAGCTAAACCTTCATCCTTGATCATCATCATCTCCATTTTTCCATTCAATTTTCGTGCAAGTTTGGACCTGAATTTTGAAGGTGATTTGGAATAGCTTATTCGGTTGGATCTTGCTTAATTTTGGTTGATCTTCACTCCTACAACAAGAACACACATGGATCTTGAAGAATCTCTTGGTTTCTTGCATTGATCTACTTATTTCCAGTGAAACAACATTAACCGAAGCAATTCTCAGCTTCATAGATTGGAACTTCTTGATCCGATTCTGTTTTTGAGCTTATTTGCATAATTAGCATGTGGATCTTCATTTTTGATTGATTTGATTCATTTTGATCCATGTGATTTGTAATATTGATGTGTGGATGTGTTTACATGCTGTTTAAATCACTATTTGCTGGTTTAAGTTCGTGCTTAATTGATTATGTGATTATCCGAATGATTGGATAAGTGCTTATGTGCTGAAACTGATGTTTTCGGCTGTTTTTCTGCTTCTGGTACAGTGTTAATCGGTTAACTTATATGGTTAATCGATTAACCAACTCAAATATTCAAATTTTCAAACTTTTTAAGTGGTTAACCGATTAACCTATGGTGTTAATCGATTAACACTGTGTTGGTAGGCCTGTTTTGCTGTTTTTTATGTTTGTGCTCGTACCGTTTCACTTCGAATCCTCATAGATCGATATGATGCATTAGGAGTGAAATGTTTTGGATGTTTATCACTGTTCTTGATTGTTTAATCATGATTCCTTCGACACGCGTTGTCATTTCCCACTTGAATGCATACTTTCGTAGTTGTGGTTCAAAGTGATGAGTGTTTGTTTATTTGCCTTCTTTATGTGTTCTCTCCTTGAGTTTTGTTTCCTCTCTTTTCTTGATTTATGCACACTCTTCTCTTATGTTTCCTTTCGTCCCATGACCTTAGAGTCTCATTTAAGGTGTCTTAGTCTCTCCTTAGGAGGTACTTGGAGCCTACCTAAAGTGATGGAATCCTAGAGGACTTTTCTTGATGTTTTATTGTGCTTCGTTGCACATTGTGTTTGGTGCTCATGGTTGAGTGAATTTTATTAGGACCTTGCTGCCCTCATTCTAGCCTCCCATCCTCACTTTTCTTTAGGCTTCCTTTGCCTTTCATTTATGTAGTTTTTGCTTTGTGGTTGATGTTGCTTGACTTAGGTCATTTCATCCCACTTTTGATGCACCTTTGTGTGGTTTACTCTTGTTGGATTGATTTCTTCTTGTGCACTTTTTCTTCTTTTCTTTTCTTGCATTTCCATATGCATGCTTGGTTGAGATGAGCTTGTGGAGGCTACTTCTCCACACTATTTTCCTCCCACTTTCATTCTATTTGTGCATCTTATGTTTGCATCTTCATTGCATATGCATTCTTCTTCTTCTTCTTCTTTTGCTTTTCTTTGCCATGCTCCCCGTAAGTTCTCTAACCTCTTGAGGTTATGATAGACATTAAGGTTCTAACTATGCATGATAACATTAGGTAGTTCCCTTTTGAATCTCAACTTTAGGTGTACTTTTCATGATAACATTTAGGATTGATTAGTCTCCCATTAGTTTTCCTCTTTCTCTTCTCATCTTCAAACATTCATAAAACACTTAATAAAGAATGATAAGTGTTGTACGCTACAAGCCTTAAGCTATTTGGGAAATGATGATTGGGTGGTTGCCTCTCAATTAACTAGAATGTTAGTATATGTCCTTTGGACGATATACGACGCATTCGCTCCTGAATCATAGTCTTTGGTGCAACATGAGTAAAAATCAAAGTTCAAAACACTTCTCTAAAAAACACAAAAACACAAAAACCTTTTTCATCCTTCGGGATCTTAATCAGGAAAATATTTTTAGATAAAAGAGTGTCGTTAACTCTTAGTTCTACCGCAAACGGTAACGCCTAAGTCTCCAATGGTCGAGCTGCATACACCAACTGCTATAACTATTTGTTAACCCTACTTGGGCATAAAAAAACTTTTGAACCAACCTGTGGTCCTGTTAGCCTGAACTACGTTTGCTCTGATCTTTCATACCAGATGAAAGTACGTAGGCATAAGACGCGATGTCTTAGCGAGCAACCTTCCCCCCTTCTTTACCCGTAGTTAGTCGAACTACATTGACTCTGACTTTCCCATTGCACGAGGGAGTACGTTGGCACAGAGCGGCGATGCTTTGCCGAGTCACTTCCCTTTTCTTTTTCCTTTGTCCCTGAGCCTTTAGCTAGATAGTTTCAACACACTCTTTTAGATAGACAAAAATGCGTGGATCCCGTCGAGTACGACGGACATGAGGGGTGCTAATACCTTCCCCTTACGTAACCGACTCCCGAATCCAGACATGGTTGCGATGACCTTGTCTTTCCCTTTTTCATTAGGTTTTTCCGATCGTTTCCTTTCCCTCTCTTTGGGATAAATAACGAAAGTTACGACTCTTCTGTTTTTCCGCCGGTTGTTTTTCGCAGTTGCGACAGCTGGCGACTCTGCTGGGGACTCTGGTTCCCTATGCGAGTCAATCCTAGCGCTTGTCTGTTTATCTTTGGGTGTTGTATATATGTACTTTATTTACTTTCGCATTTTACTTTCCCGCATTTATTTTCCGCATCATATATCATTTGTGTTGTGCTGTGGGAATGGGAAGTTCTGATAAGTGATAAGCCAGACCTGGGCTTGAGTACAAACATAGTATTAGAAGCGAAAAGTAGTGGTGAACCTGTATGTTAGGCATGCACTAGTTCCCACGAAATTTGCGCTCGGACGAGATTCTCTTTTATGACTTTCTTTCCAGCCCAGTGGGCCGTTGAGAGGATTTTAGATTTGAGGGTTGTCGACTCTGGGAACCGATCATTTGTGAGTCAGCTAAGTGAGGCCTCTTCAGGAGATAATGATTCCAAACCAGAAATGGTGAACGTATCATCATTCCTTGAAAGTCTATGACGTTGACAAACGCATAGGATGCCATACCGTATCAGTGAATAGGTCCATGCCTGTGAGTGGGACTGGGGTTATGCAGGAAACTTTTACCTTCAGATTACCCAGTTTTCTCTATAGTTTGAATCTGGATTATTGGTATCAGTTGGTTTCTATCGGAGCAGTGCTATGTTCTTGCATAAGCGGAGCTCTGATCCTCCTCAGTCTACCGTACAGCAGTCTTGATCCCTTGTGTGTGCATTAGCATTTTGCATTTAGAATTGTTTGCATTTGCATTTCATTTTTGCATATCCATCCTCAGCTGGAACAGGGAGCTTACCCGTCTTTTGTCTGCTTCGTCAGTTGATTTCCCGGCATTCATATTGGACTTGAGTTAGCTTCTGGAAAGATCATGGACTCAGGAGAGCAGAACTTGGTTGTTACAAGGGCAGAGTTTGAGATGATGAAGAATCATTCGAGTCAACTCGTGGAAGCCATGTCAGCTATGACTAGAGGAGAGGCCAGTATTCAGAGGACTCTAGTGAACAATGTTGCTCAAGCTCATCCTGTGTCGGTTCCTGTTGAAGAGCATCCCATTGCCAGAGATAAAGATTCTTCTTCTCTCCATGACACAGACTATTAGAGTTTCACTTTCCCTGTACCGGATTCTCAGAGGACTGTTCCAAAGACTAATGCTGAGGACCCGCAGACTATTGAATTTATGGGAAAATGTCAGTTGTTGGAAGAAAAGCTTGATGCCCTGATGAGTCAGGATGCTTTTGATTTGAGTGCTGCGAGCATGTGTCTGGTGCTCGGTCTTGTGATTCCGCCAAAGTTTAAAATGCCAAATTTTGAGAAGTTCAAAGGAGATAGTTGTCCGAAGCAGCATCTGGTAATGTTCTTCAAGAAAATAACCTCACATGTTCACAATGATCAACTCATGATTCACTATTTCCCGAACAGTCTGAGTGGAGAATCGTTGAGTTGGTATATGCAGTTGGAGAGTGGTTGTATCCGATCATGGTCAGATCTAGCCAATGCCTTTGTGAAGCAATACGACTATAATCTCAACATGGCTCTTAGTCGCGTGCAGTTACAAGAATTATCTCAGGCGGAGAATGAATCCTTCAGAGGATATGTGCAGAGATGGAGACAGTTAGCTGCTCGTGTTCAACCTCCACTTCAGGACAGAGAGTTGATTGATATATTCTTGAGTACCTTGAAAGGCCATTACTTTGACAAGTTGATCAGAGGTGGAATGTCAAACTTTGCTAACTTGGTGATAATGGGCGAACGTGTCGAGAGTGGAATCAAGAGCGAAAAGATTCGAAACATCCCTTATACCTCAGTTGAGGAGAATGAGTCAGTTGTGAGTTCTCAAGAAGAATGGGAAAGAGGAAGTGATATTCTCTCAGAATCGCCTATATCTCAAGTTCAGTTTTCAGATACTTCGAGTGTTCAGAGTCAGCAGTCTGTTGGGTCTGTGTGTCAGGTATCTGTTCCCCTTCAGAGTCAGCAGTCTTACCGTCATCAGCCGCGTCGGCATGCTAGAGGAAGACCCAGGAAACCAGAAAGACATTTTACTCAGTTGCCGGTATCGTATAGTCAGTTGTTGCCGGATTTGATTAGAGGTGGGTTGATAGTACCGAAGAAGATTAATCCAGAGATCCCGCCATATCCGCCAGGCTTCAATGTCAGCGCCCGATGTGAGTACCATACTGGGGCACAGGGGAATTCAACGGAAGATTGTAAGGTGCTTAGGAGCCAGGTTCAGGCTTTGCTGGATTCCAACAGGATCTCAGTCACGTCTTAGGGTGTTCAAATCAATGATCCTCTCTTTTTTTAGCCAAGCGGGTGTATCAGCTCATGTTTTGGAGGAGTTCACCGAAAGTATTTCTTCAGAAGAGTATCAAACTGAAGACTCAGTTGAGGGTTGTAGCTTTGTGTAACATTTGTTCATTGCTATATGCTGGCCATCGCCAGGCTTGCTGGTCGAGGTCACTATGTTTGTATTAAGTTACTCCTATGGTGTATATGTGTGATGGTTATCCCTGTTTGGATCTTGTGTTCCTTTTTGCCTTGGTGCTATTTTGAGATTTTCCTGTGGCACGCTTGTTTACATCCTGCATATTGTTTTCGTGTAACAGGTACCTCGGAGCCGTTAATCTGACTTCATATACTCCACTAGTTTGTTGCAGGTTATACAATCAGTTACAGGAATTCCCGCAAAGTTATGGAGCAAGTCCAAGCAGAGTTGAGAGAAGTCGAGAGCCATATGAGGCAGTTCATTGCGGACATGCAAGCGTTGCCCTTGGATCAGAATGCACTTAGAGAGGAGAACCAGCAGTTGAAAACTCAGGTGGGCTTAATCATGGAAGTGATAAGAAACGTGCTCAGTAAAGAAGGTGATCAAATGCCTGAGGCTTCCGCAAAGATGCTTGTTCCACTTCTGTCTGTGGAACCTATGCCAGAGCATGATGTGCGTCAGAAATCATCTGTGGAACCGGAGGTTCCGGAATTCCTGTGTCATCAGCTGCGTCCTGTTTCTCAGGGGAATCTCAGGATTAGAAGATATGGTCAAAGGATAAAATCGCAAGATAGAATCTTCGATCAGATCCTCATAGATTATGCTCAGTTGGTGCAACTCTTGCTCCAACTTCAGTTGGTTAAGCCTCGGACTATGGCTCCACTTACTGGCCAACCACCACCAGACTTTGATGTCAACGCTTATTGTGATTTCCACTCTGGGGGACAGGGGCACGACGTCGCAAACTGTAAAGCTTTTATGCATAAGGTTCAGGACCTGATTGATTCGAAGACGATTGAATTCACGTCGAGCGGCATGAAGGTATCAGGCGAATTTGCTCCCTGTTCTGAAAAAGAGATGGATACTCCTATTCCCATTCCTAAAGCTGCAGTAGGTCAAGAGTATATTCTACGATCTTTGGTGTCAGAATCCCCCTGCCCGCAGCTGCTGGCTGTTCCTGGGTCAAGTTTAAGGATGAAAGCGCTTGAGCAAGGAGAGTCCTCAAGAGTCCAAGCCCAATTGCCAGATGTTTCTGCTGTTCAGAGTCCACGACCTTTTGAGTCATCACAGCAAGATTACTGTCGCCAGATTCATAGTAGGCCCCGCAGCAACAATTTGAAAAGAAGGAGTGCTCCTCTGCACCCAGTGCCTATGTCGTACAGTCAGCTGCTGCCGCACCTAGTTCGGAATTCTTTGGTGGAGCCCAAAGCTCTCAAACCGGTGTCAGAACCTTACCCTCTCGGGTATGATCCTAGATCCCAATGCGGATATCATGGAGGATCCATGGGGCATGCTACTGAAGATTGCGAGGCTTTTCAAGCCAGGGTACAACAATTGATAGACCGAAGGTGCATATCCTTTCTAGGAGGAAGGTTGGTCGTACATCGCTCGTCTGATTGAGTTTGAAGACTTCAAGGGTCGCATTCCCCATAGCATCTAATTAGTGTGAAAGCCCAGTTCTCAGAAGCTGGCAATTTTCGTTTTATCCTGTTATTTCTTTATGTTTGTAATTTTGTTTCCTGTTTAAAGTGAAATCTCATTTGTAAAACTTGTTGTTTTCAATTGATATTAATGAAATGAATATGCATGTTTTGATTTGATCCATTTGTGTTCACTAATTTCTTTTTACAGATGGTATACGCTTGTTTAAGCGGAGTCCGGGGAGGATGACGAAGTTTAAAGACGCGCAAGCTTCCGATTGTATGCTTTTGAAATAAAACTTGTTGATGATGTACATGCATTGTTTCAAATTCCCAAACACATGAGATATAAGGATGATAATCCCTTGTCAACCCCTTTGAGCCTAGTAGTAGGAGTTTCTTTCTGAAAATGAAAAACCCTAAATTTTAACCTGGGGTCGGGTAGGTGTCAGCTAATTTCGGCCAAACATCCAAATTGTAATAGGCGTTGTTCCCGTTCGAGGATAAATCACACCTATATAGGTCGTGCCTAAAGAACCGCAGTGGTTAAACCTTGCCGATAAAGAGTGAAACAGTCACGTTATTCCCCAAAAAGTCAGACAAGTCGGTGTCACACGATTTGTTCAAAAAGAAATAGAATTAAAAGAAAAAAGAACAAAGCCCGCTAAGTCGAATCTTAAAAAAAATGACTTAGGCAAAAATTAGGGCATCCCGCTGGACCTTGAAATCAAAAGAAGCTCAAAAGAGCTAGTCCAGGCAAAAGTTAGGGAAATAAAAAAATGATGATGAAAAACAAGTCGTCTGATTCAGGCACCAAAGACGAAAAGTGAGTGACTGTCAGTCCGAAAGACTTGTGGTTTCCCGAATCATCACTCCTATCATTCAACCTCTGAGAGGTGAGCGCTAGCTTCGAATTAGCTGAATATAGGATTGGAGAACATCACAGAGAATGGGTGGGTTAAAATAACTTTGAGCCTTTATCCTTTCCTTGTAAACCGTGAAACTGACCAAGTTACACCCTGAAAAAGTCCTAATTGAAGCAGGCTTGTTTCGAAAGCATACTTCGGTAAAGATCGCATCGAAACTGACTCCTAAAAGGATTCCTCTTACAGTGTTGTACTAATGTTGACATGTTGATAAATGATTTATTCACTTTATGTCACAAATTTTTCCAGTGAACAGATTGGATTTCGAAAACTGTCATATGCATTGCATTTAATATATATTTTATGCAGGACAACTTGTTTTACTTGCGAGTAAGCGCTTGACAACATGAAAGTTTCCACAATGGAAAGATTGATCAGGATAGAAAGCGAAATGCCTGAATACTCCGTCGAACCGGGGCAAGCTATGTCAAACGATCACAGCATTGGAGTCAGCCATCTGAAAGCCAGTTGATCTGAGGCAGTCAGGTCGAGATTCGGTGAATCTCTCGCAGCCAAGAAGCACTTTCCCCACAGATTAGCAAATCAGGGGAAAAGTCATTGCAGACTGGGGCAGGCCACCCTAAGAGCGCAGGAGCTATTCCTTATCCGTGGGGCAATTAATGTGAAGCACCTCTCCGAGGTTCAAGATGTTTGTGCAATTCATATCAAGCCATTAGGGCATGAGATCTCAGATTTCTTTCAAGGAATATCCCCATAGAGGTCCCACGGGCTGGGACAATTTGGAAGCGTAGGATTTGTTCCTCTCCATATCTTCAAGAGTTGTTCAAGCAGGTTCAGTCAACTTTCAAGTGCAAGACGAATGTCGGGAAGTCATGCTACTATCCCTTGACCCTTTAACCAAAAACCTTTGAGTTCAGACAAGATATTTTTCCAGCATCAGTCGTACCTGATCCTTTGCAAATCCAATTCCCTTTGGTACGCCGAAAGACTTCGTCTGTTTTCCCCAGCAAATGCCCAATCATCATTGGCACGTGTAAGCTATCCCTAGCAAGTCCAATCATATTTGGCACATCCGGTTATCTCCAGCGGAGTTGGCGTTGGCTTCGGCCTTTATTTTGCTGAAGCAAATTTGTTGTACCCAGCTTTCTCCAGCAGCTCGAGCCTGCATCTGCATCTTTGCAAGTAGTTATCATATTTGCATCATCTTTGCATTTCATCCTCAAATGCGTAGCATTTCCATTTCGTATGGAGCATTACGCCATATTCAAACATACGCATATGCATTCGGAGCATAAGCCAGTTTATGTCAGCCTTCTGTGGCAATTTGAATCAATTCGCAATCAATACAGGGGCATCTATCCAGCAGCTTTGTTCAGACAGCTTATCGGTTTACTTGGATTTTAGATCATTCGACGGCTATGATTTTGTCCATCATTCCTCTGATGATGACATCCCCAAGCAGAGTTTCTTTGTCCATCAGTCCTCCGATGCCGACTGTTTCTCTTTCCGTTAATCCCGATTGACGATGTGTTTCTCTGAGCAGATTTTTTTCCATCAATTCCTATTGACGACGTGTTTCCCCATCAGGTTTTTCTCTCCGTCTATCCTTAGACGACGTGAGCTTCGGATATGGTTTTCTCTCCGTCTATCCTTACACGAGGTGAGCTTCGGACGTGGTTTTCCTTTCGTTTATTGGATGAGATGGCGTTTTAGGAGGGTTTTCGTGTTGTCAATTCCTATTGACACTGTGACTCTTTGAAAATGGTTTTCTCTCTATCAATCCCTATTGACGATGTGGCCCTTTGAAGATATATTTTTTTTCCATCAACTCTTATGGACGAAAGAATTCTGCCATTCGACGAACGGTTTTGAAATGCGGTTTTGGTGTCTTTCTGTCTACCATTAGACGATGTGAGTATTTGGAGTCTTTCCGTCTACCATTAGACGACGTGAGTATTGATATTTCTTTCTGTCTATCCAGAGACAATGTGAACGTTGGGTATTGTTTTTCTTTCCGTCTACTTTTAGACGATGTGAGTATTTGGAGTCTTTCCGTCTACCATTAGACGATGTGAGTATTGTTTCTGTCTATACAGGGACAACACGAACCTTTATTTGGTGTCTTCCCGTCTACCATTAGACGATATGAGTATGGCTTCTCTTTCTGTCTACCCTAAGACAGCGTAAACATATTTGGAGTTTTCCCGTTTACCATTCGACGACGTGAGTATTGGTTTTATTGTTGTCTATCCTTGGACAATGTGAAGGGATCAAGTGCATGTTGATCCAGCTTTCAGCGGTGACTTTCCGTCTATCCCTAGGCGATGTGAGTATTTGGTGACTTTCCGTCTACTATTAGACTATGTGAGTATTTGGTGTCTTTCTGTCTACTTTTAGACGATGTGAGTATTATTCTCTTCCTGAGGTGAAGTTACCAACTGCGTGTTGATCTAGCCTTTGGTTTTGATGTCTGTGGCGTTACACAGATGACTGGCAGCAATGTCAGGTGTTCTTTATCAGATAATCAGTCATCTGGTTGCCGTTGCAATTGTCTGCATTCAGTTTTGCTGGATATTTGTTTCCCAATCAGTTTTGCAGTTTATTTCTACGGTTGGTAAATTTCCAGTTTCTATGGTATTTGTTGCGGTGAAAATCGGATATCAAGCTATTGAATTAACTTGAATCTTAATTCTTTTACAACCAGTCTTTAATTTATCCAAAGGATAGGTCTAAAGAAAGAAAGAACCTTTTGCGCGATGTAACAACAACGCTAAGAGATTCGGGGATCGGGGGTTGGTTATGCATAGGGTAGGTATTTCACATCCTAAACATCTGTAGTACTCTACAGGAACCTTTTGTTTGTTTGCATGCTAAGTCGGTAAATGTTTGCTAAGGTTTGGGTTGGGTAAAAGGTGTAGGTTAAAACCTAATGATAGTTTCTAAGTTTGCTCGCAAAGACATCGCGTCCTCTGCCTACGTATCCTAACTAGGATAGAATCAGAGCAATCGTAGTTCACCTCACAAGGGATGAAGAACACTTGATTATGATCAAGGTTCAAAGGGGAACAAACATATCCATGCTTGTGTAGAGTTTCATAAAACTCTCTAGATCTATGTTAAACACTCAAGAAAGGGGAGTAAGTAATCATTTCCATGATTCTTACATAGAGTTAACCAAACTCTATCCTAAAGTTCTACGTTGTGAGACCAAATAGTTCTATCCAAACCAAAAGGTGGGAGAAAGGGAAAGGTTGCTCGTCAAGATATCGCATCTTGTGCCTACGTATTCTCATTGTCAAATGAGAAATCAGAGCGGTCGTAGTTCGGGCACGAACTACAGAATAAGGATCTATTGGTTCTTTCCAGACCAAAAGAGGGTGAAGGATCTATCCAGACCTATGAGTTTAAATCCTATTGGTTCTATCCAGACCAAAAGGAGGGGAAGGTTCTATCCAGACCTATGAGGGTATCCTATTGGTTCTATCCAGACCAAAAGGGGGAAGGTTCTATCCAGACCTATGATTTAAATCCTATTGGTTCTATCCAGACCAAAAAGGGGAGAGGGTTCTATCCAGACCTATGAGTTTAATGAGCTATCTATGACCCAATGGTCAATAGAGAGACTTTCCTTTGGAAGGGAAAAGATGACGCAACTTAGATGAGAACTAAAGAGTTCCATCACTTGGGGAAAGTAACCTTAACAAAGCATAAACATTCACACATGATGAATATAAGGGATATGGTTACAAACAGGAATAATTAAGCATATTATAATAAGCAAGGATTTCAATCAGGATGAATGGTTACAACCAAAAGCAAGCATTTAAGATATTACAATATCAAGCAATGATTTCAATCAAGATAAATGGTTACAACCAAAGCAGACATCAAGATATTACAATATCAATGATTTCAATCAAGGTAAATGGTTACGACCAAAGCAAGCATCAAGATATTATAATATCTAGAAGTGGAAAGTTCTTTCAAGACTTAATGAAAGGTGAAAACCAAAGCATATTTTAACGAAGAATGGGGTACATCTTAATAAAGATGGAAGGGGATCTTAACAAAGATGCATCTTAAAAAATATGAGGTTTCATTAGGGCTTACAAGATGACGTGTATACTTAAAGGCATCATGCCTAATCAAATAATGTCACAACAAATGTAAGTGAGAAGTTCAAAACTTCATGGGAGAAAACTTTCAAGTTTTAATGATGATTATACACAAATGCTTACAAGCAAGAGTTTTAGTCAAACTCAAGTACACAAGGATGCTAACAAGCCAAAATCATAACTTTAAAATAAAACTCAAAAGAGAATGAAATTAAAGTTTTGAAATGAATAAATGAGAGATAGGAAGGTGAAAACCCTAAAAACATTCATGGTAGCATGTGAAATGCAAGTAGAAAGTTCACATTTATGAGTTTTAGGTTTACCTCTTGAAGCAAGCTTAAGCAATAAGAAAACCAGAGATATTGAGAGCTCTTACAAGATCTTCAAATGTTCCTAGGTTGATGAATAGATGCTCCAAACAACCTCCAAGCAAGCTAGTGGACGAAATGCCTTGTAAATGAAGGAAAAACTCTAAAATCCAAAGATTTCAAAGACCAACTCACTCAAACCTTGTTACATAAGTGCGGAAGTGATTTGGATAGCTTCAATACATCATATTTGATGTTTTTGAAGTGTTTCTTGAGTTGGAAAAAGTTTGAAAATGGTTTTGGAAGGTGTTTTGCAAAAAATAGATTTTGAGGGATTTTGGAGCCTTAGTGAGATTTTGCAAGAATTTGGTGATTGTGTAAGGGAGAGAGTTCTAGATGGTTTCTAGCATAGAACTAGTGTGTTTTTGATGTAGTAAGTGAGTTCTATTTATAGCCAAAGGCATTGGATCAAGGTATGAGCAAAAGTGTAGCAAATTGTCAATTTTAACCTTCCATCATGAAAATCTTTGAGTTTTCCAATGAAATCTTCACCTTTATCTTTAAGCCACTCTACTAAGATATTCCCCATGCCCTATAGATTTTTTCATCATGCTTCATAGGATGGGAGGTGACTTGTTGAATTAAAGTTGATGATTTGACAATGGTAGCCACCTTTTTTCTCTTTCTTCACTATTCACTTTTACAACTTGCATTAAATAATGATTTCCTTTGATCTTTGGTCCATTTTCGTGGGAATTGATGTTAAACATGTTTATTAACAATGTAAATATCATAAATGAGGCTTAGTCTTTGATTAGCATCAATTTGGAGAGGTTTTGGAATAAAAAAAACTCATGTTGACCTGGTTTTGCCAATGTGAGTTTTTGCCAACTTGTGGACCTCGGTTCTCTCTAACCAGGAAGAGTTATGGAACCCACTTGTACTTTTTATAAAGCCCTAATTAGGTACTAAAATATTTATGCTTGTGTTAGGAACTCATTCCCCTTGAAACTAGGTCAAAAACCCTTGTGTGGTTAAGGAGTTATGGCTTTGCCCTTTTCAAAACCTTAATTTCCCAACTTTTGCGATTACTCCCTAACCCTTGATCCAATGGTCATGAAACTTCATAGGTATGTGTAATATGTCATTAGGACCATTTTTTATTCGCATCTTGAGGTTAAATTCCTCATGAGTGAAGAGTTGACTTTTCGGTCAACCGAACGATCGATCGGTGGCTACCGAGTCGACTGTTGATGTTCCGGGTATTTTGAGGCCTTGAAACTTCTTGAGTAGAATTTACTAAGCCATTTGAACTTCATGGACCATGATCCCACCATTGGAACACCTTTTAATTAAAAGTCAAACTACAGTTGACTTTTCCTGATCGAAAACCCTAATCGGGTATCCTGAACTGCACTGTTCTTAATTCCTGGGTGACAACCTTGAATTGGATTCATACTTGATCCAATGTAGTATTATTGATCTTGTTTATAGTTGAATCAATCCAATACATTGATTGATCAAACCATTGAAGCCTCGATTTTTGACGGTACGGAACCCTGATTCATCTGCATCTTGACAAAGATAAACTTGAAATAGGTTAAGGTTAGTTAATCAAGTGAGTATGATGCTACAATGATGATGAGGATCTAAGGGGTCAAAATTTGGGGTGCAACAGATGCCCCTATTTAAATATCTTCACTAGATGGTAATGAGAGATGACAATCCTCATAGAATCGCAGTGAAAGGTATTTAAATATAGCAAACCAGAAATTTTGTCCCTTAGATCCGATGGTATGCAAAAGGACAAATGCAAATGTGCCATGAATCTAAATGAGGTTATATGATGCTTGAATGTCAGACAGATGTAGACACACGAACAAATATGAAAGAACGACAAAAGACGAGTAACCACTCACGGGGACCCAACACACTGGGGAAAGATTCCAAGCGAAGTAAACAAGATAGTTCAAACATGACTAAGGATGCTTGTTCAAGGAAATCTCTCACGCAGGAGACACAAATTTCACCCGGGAAGACACACCTTCATTGGGGAAAGGAGATACGAACCTCACTGGGGATAACCAGATGAGGAAGCCCACCGGGGAAGATGACAATTCTTCATTGGGGAAACGAAAGAAAAGAAACACAAACCACACTGGGGAAGAAACCCAATGGGGAAAACTTCGTTGGGGAATAAATCCACTGGGGAAGCACAACTTCAACATGGGAAAAGACAGAATAGAGACACGAGTCTCACTGGGGATAACCACATGAGAAATTTCGTATAACGAAGAGTTCAAATGGGATCTTCAAGAAACGGTTAGAAACAAGACGAGACGTGCCGGGGAAACTAGTACCCACTAGTTCTCCGAGACTCGACTGGAAAAGCAAAAGCTTCAACCAGGGAAACTGGTGACGACCAGAATAACAAATAGCTTCAAACAGTGCTAGTTTCCACTAGACTTACTGGGCAGGATGGTGATGACCAATCCAAAGTTCGGTTTCCAAAACGTGCTCAATATTACTAGACTTCCTGGGGATATGGTGACAACCAAATCGAAGTTCCAATTTCAATTGGGAATTTCCAAACAATATTGGTAAAACACAGGACTTCGGTTGGGGAAGTTGGTAACGATCAACTTGTAACAATTAGCTTTCAAGCAATGCTAGTAACTACTGGACTTAGAGGAGATTGGTGATGACCAAATCAGGATATACCAATAACAACTAATTCTGGATAATGCCAGTAACCACTAGACTTAAATGGAGAAATTGGTAACGACCGAGTCCCAGGAGACCAATGACCATTGGATTTTCACAGAGTTTGGTAACGACCAGACCAAAGTGGTGATAACAATCTGATTTAAGCGATGCCGATAATCATTGGACTTATGCTAACTGGTGACGACCAAATCCATGGGTATACCAATAACAACTGGTACTGGATACTGCTAGTGAAAACTAGATTTTCCAAGTAATGCTAGTGACCACTAGACTTAGAAAGATTGGTAATAACCAAATCAAAAGCCACCAATAATAATTGGATCTGAAGGTAATACTAGTAACTACTAGATTTAAAAAGACTGGTAATAACCAAATCAAACAGGTACCAATAACTATTGGATTCCAGGCGATGCCAATAATTATTGGACTTTTTAGGGAATTTTGGTGACGACCAACTCAAGTACCAATGACCATTGGTTTTAGAAGGCAATACTAGTAACCACTAGATTTTTTAGCAAATATTGGTGAAAACCGAATCAAAAGGACTCCAATGATGATTGGTTAGCTTTATAACAGAATCAGTGACGACTGGGTTTGGAAAATTGTTGGTGACGACCAAATCAAGATACCGAATATATCCCTGAATACCTTAGGAACAAAAACTAATACCCTCAATACATTAGGATATAGCAGAGACACAACCCTCAACACAATAGGATTGGGCGAAGACCCTCACTGCTTTAGGATCAAAATACATCCTCAATACATTAGGATATATAATACTCATGCAAATGTAACCACTTTAGCTTCTGGGAATTTCTGAACTCGGGATCCAAAGTATACATCTCCAAAGGTACATGACCTGTGCTCGGGATGGCAACAAACATCTTCCAAAGGTACAAAACCTGTGCTTGGACTGGCAACAAACATCTTCCAAAGGTACGAAACCTGAGCTTGGGATCAAACAATCTATCTCCAAAGGTACACAACCTGTGCTCGGGATAGAAACAAACCTCTTCCAAAGGTACAAAACCTGTGCTTGAAATTAAACAATACATCTCCAAAGGTACACAACCTGAGCTTGGGATCAAATAATCTATCTCCAAAGGTACACAACCTGTGCTCGGGATAGAAACAAACCTCTTCCAAAGGTACAAAACCTGTGCGTGGAATTAAATAATACATCTCCAAAGGTACGAAACCTGAGCTTGGGATCAAACAATACATCTCCAAAGGTACACAACCTGAGCTTGGGATGACAACAAACATCTTCTAAAGGTACAAAACTTGTGCTTGGACTCAAACAATCTATCTCCAAAGGTACACAACCTGTGCTCGGGATAGAAACAAACCTCTTCCAAAGGTACAAAACCTGTGCTTGGAATTAAACAATACATCTCCAAAGGTACACAACCTGAGCTTGGGATCAAACAATCTATCTCCAAAGGTACACAACTTGAGCTTGGAATGGCAACCATCGTGACTTAGTTTGGAATGATATACAACCAAATTGTCAGTATTTGTTGTTCATGGATTTTCATAACGCCAGTTGCCAATGGGCCTTTCTTGAAATATGATTGGTCATCACCAAAATTACTTATACCAGTATCCACTGGATTTTCAAACAATGCTGGTTACAACCGTGCGTCGACTTTAAGATAAACTTCTTAAATGAGACTACCACTTATTGCTGAAGATGATTAAACTTCTCCGAAGAGACTGCCATTTATCATTGATGAAGGTTAAGCTTCTCCCAAGAGACTGCCACTCACCTGTTGATGACGATTAAACTTCTCTGAAGAGACTGCCATTTATCGCTGAGGACGATTAAACTTCTCTGAAGAGACTGCCATTTATCGTTGATGAAGGTTAAGCTTCTCCCAAGAGACTTCCACTCACCTGTTGATGACGATTAAACTTCTCCAAAGAGACTGCCATTTATTGCTGAGGACGATTAAACTTCTCCGAAGAGACTGCCATTTATCGTTGATGAAGGTTAAGCTTCTCCCAAGAGACTGCCACTCACCTGTTGATGACGATTAAACTTCTCTGAAGAGATTGCCATTTATCGTTGATGACGGTTAAGCTTCTCCCAAGAGATTTCCACTCACCGTTGAAGATGATTAAACTTCTCCGAAGAGACTGCCATTTATCGTTGATGAAGGTTAAGCTTCTCCTAAGAGATTGCCACTCACCGCTGAAGACGATTAAACTTCTCCGAAGAGACTGCCATTTATCGTTGAGATGATAAGCTTCTTCGAAGAGACTGCCACTTATCGCTGAAGATGATACAAAAATGTCCTTCTTGATAGATAGTGCAAAATAAATGCACGTCCAGGTAGGTTCGGCGACCGACAGGGACCAAAGTTCAATCTAGAAAGAAACTTCCAAACAAGACTCCAACCATTGAGAAATGAACTCGAATGGTGACTTACCTTATCCAATCATGGAAAAAGATAATTGAAGCAACCAGCATCCACGAGGATTAAACTCTGTGGGGAATTGAGAAAGGATGGACATTTTATGCTTAAGGGCTGACAACTCTATTGGAGAGAGACAACATACCCAGTCACTGAGGAGGGAACCAAAGTGAAACAGGAACAAGTAACAACCAGAGATAGCAAAAATGCACGGATGTTATGCATATGCTTATGCCATGCTTATGTTTATGCTGACGAAACAGACAAACAACACCGGTGATGAAATAAACATCTCGACACGGAGACCCAACCAACTTTACCAAAATTGGACATCAAAGGGATGATCATGAAGAACAACATTTCCATATCAAGGTTACCACCTTCTTTGGGAGAGAGTAATCTTCTTAGGCCAAAACATCATGACTTCATTTGGATTGCCATCCTGAGCTTGAATTCTTTGTTGAAGGAAAATCACCAAGGGAAGTTCCAAGATCAACCGAAGTAACAACTTAATCGGGGAGTTGATAAAGGGTATCATGAGACCAAAATCTTTCTGCCCCATTAATAGTATAACAATCCTCTTCAGTGAGCAACGGCCCTTGCGATAAACAGTCTTTAAACTTTTCTGCCTCAGATTACATGGTCCGTGGGAAGAAAACATCAAGAGAACTAGTATAAAGATGCTTCAATGTCTTCAAACTCTTATAGAGAGAGATTTATAAATCTCGATGTGATTGCCCCAGTTTAACGGTGCTTGCACAACAAAGTCTCGGACTGTGGAAGTAACGACTGGGTAACAAACTTGTCCCTGCTTACTGGTAACTGCAAAAGATTTGCCCCAGACTAAACTTGTTCATTGAGAGCTTCATCTGATCTTGACCTGGTTGGCTCTGATTAGCTGAACGTTGTGACAAATGATTAACAAATCCTTCAAATTGGTTTCCCCAGTATGAGCTTCCTTTATCAAGTCAAATTCCCTAGCTGACAGCGTTTGATGGGATTCCTTTGATATTGGATTGTTTTGCACGCAATGCTGTTTAGTAAAAATTGGCAATTTTCAATGTAAAATTCATGCAATCTTTTGAAAACATTTTTGATGAAACACACACAGTGGAGTGATCAAGTGATCAAAGTGAAAGTGATCCAATCATTTACAAATGATGGATAAAGTGATTAACACACACAAACATCAAAGATCATTAGGAGTCAGGTTATCCAACCTTGCTGTAATATGCTTTCAAAACAACCTTACCTCAATTAGGTCTTTTAAGGGTTGTAACGTGGCTCAATTCATGGTTCATGAAACAAAGGATAAAGGCTCAAAGTGAATTGGTCCCACCCACTCTCCATGATGAACTCCAATCCTACGCTCAGTTAACTCAAACTATACATTCAGGTTCTTACAGACTTAAGAATTGGACTGATGAGAGTTGCTGATGGCTTACAAACCTAAGGTAGTCACAACTCCCTTACAGTATTTGATAGCTTTTTGCTATTTGAGGATTTTTAGAGTGAAAAATCTTACAAAATTCCTCTCTTTTTATCCCTGACTTTTGTCTGAACTTCTTTTTTCGAATATACAGTCAATGGGATGCCCCATTTTTACCTAAGTCTCCTTCATAGGTTTTGACTTAGCGGGCTTTTTTCTTTTTTCACTTTTCTTTTTTCTCTCTTTTTTTTTGAGAAAGGAGGTGACTACCTAGTTTAATGGATACGGTGAACCATCATCGTCTTTTATGTTGAAAAGCATCTTCGACACTTTCTTGTTGTGTACGAAGGAAAACCTAAGTGCACCACCTTTATATGAAAAGTATCTTGTATGCACATATCTTTAAGTTAACCGAGGACTACCCGCCCCAGGTTTGAGATTTAAGGTTTTGTTTTTGTAAAGAAAGAAAACTCCTACTTCTAGGCTCAAAGGGGTTGAAGAGGGATTATCTTCCTTATTTCTCCAGTGTTTAGGGATTGAAACAATGCCTTACATCATCGGCAAATTTAAATTGAAAGCATATCAACAGTAGTTATGGATATAATTTTCATCATCCTCCCCAATCTTTGCTTTAAACAACAGTTTAGTAAACAAAAGAAATTTTCTTGCATTTTTGGTATTTCATAACAATGAAAAAAGAAAGAGTGAAACGAATGGACTTACTCAAAAGATGCACAAATATTTCATTAAATATTGCCAATTCAAATAAACAATAGCTTACAAGCAACAGAAATGCAAAGAAAACACAACAAAATGCTGAAACAGTCCACAGCTGCCAGCCTTAGGGAATTAAAATTGTTTAACAAAACAAATTTCAAATTTTAGGCCCATGTAGGGAAACACCTCCAACCATCACTTGCTCCTTGTGATATAGAATTATGAGGGGTCTCACGGGTCCTTTGCCTTTGGATTTAGGAATCGCAGCACTGTCATTTGATTTATCCTCCTGAGGTTTCAGTAGCTCTTGCAATCTCAGTTTAAAACTTTCACACTCTTCAACTAGGTGCCCTGTGGTCCCAGTATGATATCCACATTCCACTCTTGGATGGTCCTCCTCGAGGATCAAGCGTTTGTCAACGATTAGCTCTTGTACAAGATAACTTAATGCTATACATGCATCTAAGTTGTGTCCTTCAGCTCCTTTGTGAAATTCACAATTCAGGTTTGCATTATGCCATGGTCCTGGCACCGAATTGGACAATCGTGGAGTCACTAGTGAGTTCTGAATCAGTAGCTGGTAAAGTTTGCTTAACGGTACTGGAGTTTGTCTACCGCAAGTCTTATTTTTCCTGACATGATCCTTCTTGTTCAATTTCCGGCTTTGAGAAGCTTGAGGAGGAACAAACACTGAGTGTTGGGCGTACTGACGCGATTGACGGTTATCTGTTCGTTGATGCCGAGGATGTCCTTGAGTTGGAGGAACCATCGGAGATAATGCATCCCTAGTTTCTCTAGACGCAACATGGTCAAGGTGACCTTTTTTTTCATCATGTTCTGCAATGTCTCTAGAACCCAATTCATCTGACACTTGAGAATTCTGATGTCCTCTTTCAGCATTTCCTGGGCTTTCAAAAGTCCCTCCATTGTTGCCATTTGTCCTGGATATGTGCTAGGTATCCCCCCTCTGATGTCAACGGAACACAGAATGAACCAAAAAGACCAATGCAACGAAGTATGATATGTAAAATGTTGATGCAAGTGAAAAACGCAACTGGTTTTACAAAACTCAGAAGTTTGATTAGGTTAAAACCCCATTTCATTAATCATTGGAAAAAGTTACAACTTTTAAAAAATACCAGAAAACGACTGAGCTTTACAAAACCAGTTGCGACATGATATGCTTATGGTGATATGGTGGGATGATGCACACATAACACAAAGGAAAGTATTTACAAATACAATGCATACACAAAGACCTCCTAGGCTCAAGATCAAAGCAAGGAGTCAGAGGTTTACCCATCCCCCAGGATTTGTACTATGGGTTAATTTGTACCTGCCGAACGGGTTCTACAGAGTTCCCAGAGTCATCAACCCATCTTTTGGATATTATCAATTTCCCAAATCACTTGGTAATCGATAATATTCTCAAGAGAATCTCGTCTGAGTGTAGTATCGCGTATCAACTATTTCGGAAATACTTCCTTATAGCCATCGCACTACGTCCTAATAAGGCCAAAGTGGGGTAGAATGTATTCTAAAAATCCACAGTGTCATAGGCTCCTTCGTTGAAAGTAGCATTATTTTCACGAATACTCGATCAACAATACTAAACTCTCAAGACGGCCTACACTGAGCGGTGATTTCTCAAGTTAGCTTGGTCGGGAATTGACTCCCTATAAGCCTTCTTGAATATACCACCATCCTATCATAAGTGCACTCAAGTCCAGGTATAGGACCGTCTCACCACTCAAAGCACCCAATACCCAACACACAAACAAATATATTGACAAATATACATGTTAAGCAAATATTTACAAATATAGCAAGCAATCAAACAAAATAGGCTAAACCTAAGTCTCCCCAGTGAAGTCGCCATTTCTAAGTCAGTCTCCCCAGTGAAGTCGCCATTTCTATTGCGGTGAAAATCGGATATCAAGCTATTGAATTAACTTGAATCTTAATTCTTTTACAACCGGTCTTTAATTTATCCAAAGGATAAGTCTAAAGAAAGAAAGAACCTTTTGCGCGATGTAACAAGAACGCTAAGAGATTCGGGGATCGGGGGTTGGTTATGCATAGGGTAGGTATTTCACATCCTAAACATCTGTAGTACTCTACAGGAACCTTTTGTTTGTTTGCATGCTAAGTCGGTAAATGTTTGCTAAGGTTTGGGTTGGGTAAAAGGTGTAGGTTAAAACCTAATGATAGTTTCTAAGTTTGCTTGCAAAGACATCGCGTCCTCTGCCTACGTATCCTAACTAGGATAGAATCAGAGCAATCGTAGTTCACCTCACAAGGGATGAAGAACACTTGATTATGATCAAGGTTCAAAGGGGAACAAACATATCCATGCTTGTGTAGAGTTTCATAAAACTCTCTAGATCTATGTTAAACACTCAAGAAAGGGGAGTAAGTAATCATTTCCATGATTCTTACATAGAGTTAACCAAACTCTATCCTAAAGTTCTACGTTGTGAGACCAAATAGTTCTATCCAGACCAAAAGGTGGGAGAAAGGGAAAGGTTGCTCGTCAAGATATCGCATCTTGTGCCTACGTATTCTCATTGTCAAATGAGAAATCAGAGCGGTCGTAGTTCGGGCACGAACTACAGAATAAGGATCTATTGGTTCTTTCCAGACCAAAAGAGGGTGAAGGATCTATCCAGACCTATGAGTTTAAATCCTATTGGTTCTATCCAGACCAAAAGGAGGGGAAGGTTCTATCCAGACCTATGAGGGTATCCTATTGGTTCTATCCAGACCAAAAGGGGGAAGGTTCTATCCAGACCTATGATTTAAATCCTATTGGTTCTATCCAGACCAAAAAGGGGAGAGGGTTCTATCCAGACCTATGAGTTTAATGAGCTATCTATGACCCAATGGTCAATAGAGAGACTTCCCTTTGGAAGGGAAAAGATGACGCAACTTAGATGAGAATTAAAGAGTTCCATCACTTGGGGAAAGTAAACTTAACAAAGCATAAACATTCACACATGATGAATATAAGGGATATGGTTACAAACAGGAATAATCAAGCATATTACAATAAGCAAGGATTTCAATCAGGATGAATGGTTACAACCAAAAGCAAGCATTTAAGATATTACAATATCAAGCAATGATTTCAATCAAGATAAATGGTTACAACCAAAGCAGACATCAAGATATTACAATATCAATGATTTCAATCAAGGTAAATGGTTACGACCAAAGCAAGCATCAAGATATTATAATATCTAGAAGGGGAAAGTTCTTTCAAGACTTAATGAAAGGTGAAAACCAAAGCATATTTTAACGAAGAATGGGGTACATCTTAATAAAGATGGAAGGGGATCTTAACAAAGATGTGTTGCACCCTAAAATTTGACCAACCGGTTCTCCTATCTGACTCGTGGTTTAATTTCATATTCGCAAATCAGACGCGTGATATTTGTGCACAAACGGTGGATATCAGGGTTACAGCTTGATTTTCGTCTATCAGATATGGCAGATCCAGTCCAGATCACCAGGGTTTTGTTTTCGGGAAATTGTGCGCTCCTCAGTGATTTTCAGCTTGCACAGTGATTTTGAGGATATTCTGATGCTCGGGGTTCTCTGTTCAATTCGATCTGGTCTTGTGTGCTCTTTTATGGGGGTCTTTTGCATTCATCTGCATTTTTAGGATTTTTATAGACTTTTGCGGATTTTTAATAGGCTTTATAGATTTTTCTGGAATTTAAATAGAGTTTTTATATTTTTTAATAGTTTAATTCTCATTTTTAGAATTTTATAGGATTTTTAAATAGGTTTAATAGTTTAATTCTCATTTTTAGAATTTTATAGGATTTTTAAATAGGTTTAATTGTTTTTTAATCTTTTTTCTTAGAGTATAGAAGAATTTAAAATAGGTTTAATTGTTTTTTAGATAATATAGAAAATAATATAGTTTTTTCTTTTTTAATAATAGATTTTAATAGATATTAAATAATGGTAGAACTTTAATAAGAAATTAGGATAATATAGAATTAATTAGACTTTTAATCACTTTTTAGAGTTTAATTAGGTTAATTGATTTTTTTTAGGTACGATTAGGTTTCTATTAGTTGTAGTTTCATTAGAGATTTATTAGTTAATATTCAGTAGTTAATTGAATTTTTAATAGTTAATTAGGATTAGGTTTTTTTATTATTAGCTTTAATCCATTGCAATGCATTTTTTTGTGTGAGTTTTTTGTATGAGTTTTTGCAGGTCTGATGGGCTCAATTCGCAGGCCCAGAAGGTTCTTTTTTGTCCAAAGTTCAGGTTTCTGCCCAAAAAAGGGACACTTGTCAGCATATAAAAGGCCACACGCGTCCCACTCAGGAGGACCCACCACACACTCAGACTCTCTCACACTCACACACGTGCCCCCCAGCTGGCCCCCACTCTCTCTCTCTCTCTGTGCATGCTCTCACGCGTGTCACCACCTAGCCACTCCCCCGCGCCACCTGTCGTCACCACAGCCATCGCCTGAGCTTCACCGGAAAAACCACCGGCGGCCATGCATCCGCCATAACCTCCCACCGCCGGTCACCCCAACGTCCTCCGGCCACCGCAACGGCTCGCCGGAGATCGTTTTTCACCCAGAATCCCCAGAAACGCTCTGAGCTTCATCTTCTCCCTCCGATCTCTTCCGTCACCTTCATCATCCCCTCGCCGGAAACATCAACTTCGCCGGAAACTGCACGAACCACTCTACAGAGCATCTTCCATCTTCGTCATTCTTCATAAAGAATTTCCAGAACTCGCTCAGGCCTTCATCGTTTTGCCAGAAGTTTTCCAGAATACATTCAACGATCTTCATCGTTCTTCAAGGTTTCCAGAACGCCAACAATCTTCATCCACAGAATTTCCAGAAACATCCATCCACCAACGAACATCAAAGATCCTCTGAAGATCTTCCTCAGGACATTCACGCCACTCAAAGGATCTTCAAGATCCATCTGCTTCAGAATCATCGCTTCATCAGTTCTTGAGTTTCTCATCTCAGATCTTCGTAGAATTCGTGGAGTTCTTCGCTAATTTGTTCAAGAGAATTCGAGCAAGCTTCGACGCGTGCTTCAGGGCCTCCGTGAGTTCCTTCAACGGTCAGGAAGACGTCAAGATCTTCCTCTCTCGTGGCAATTTTCACTGAGCCTCCAAAAGAATCCCAGCGACGTCCTCGTTTCAGGTTAGTCCTTTCTCATAACCGCCATGAATGTTCTTAGCATAAGTTTTTTGTTTTGTTTTTGTTTTGAGGATTAAGATTCTAGGGTTGATTCGTATAAGTTTGAGCTGATTGAAGGGTTTGGGGTTTTCTGGGAATGGATTGGGAAAGGAGGATGAGTGGCAGAGAGGAGACGAACGAAACGGCTAGGGTTAGAAGCGTGAACAGTGATTTGGGGTTGAAAGGGGATTCAGGTTTTTGTGTAGGGTTTCGTTGGGTTAGGATCAGATTTGGGCTTAGGCCCAAGCGTGTGTTACTGACGCACACCTCCCCGTTCGCTCAATACTCCCCCCCCTGTGTGAAGACAGAGTGATTTGATTTGGGCCTTAGGCCCTCATGCTATCAGCACCCCCCTGGGCGTAAGCCCAGTGAAGAATAACTGGAAACCTGCTAGTTTACACCCCCCCCAGCGTTTTTTATTTTATTTTCAGTAAATGTTTTTTGACTCATTTGGGCCCAGTCTGTATCACTAAGCGCACCCCCCATCTCTGGCCCAAAGCCATAATAAGCCTAGAATCCCTTGCTGTTAGCACCCCCCCTCCAGTTTTATTTCAATTTTATTTTCTTTCAATTTCTTTTATTTTCTTTGCATATTAGAAAATTCCTAATAAAATGTAAATAATTGATTTTTTAATTCTTCTTTTTTCTACCATTTCATCATAATTCCTAGAAAATTAAATAAAAATAAAAATGTCATTTTATTTTTGTTTGTTATTTTTTTGTATATTTTCCATTTAATTGATTTCTTTTAATATCTTTAGTGCATACATGTCATAAAAAAATTAATAAAAAATAGTAGGTTTAGTCAAATAATCCCGTTCTTTTTTCTGTAGACTCGTAATTCAGTGTAGAATTTTATAGTGCAGAAACCTTAGCTTAATCATGCATTTTCATTTTAATTGCATTTTTTCATTGTTATTGATGTTGAATAAATTGGTTTGTGGATATGTCTGTATTGCTGATTTTAGTTCTTTCATCTGGTGTTGAATTTTGTTCTGATTTTTTAGTATGTTATCCTAGAGCCATGTAGGTTCCCCATAGATTTTTGATAGATTTTTGTAGGATGTTCTGATATGATTTGTCTGAGCCTGAAGATAGGAGAAGTCTTGATGACTTCTGACCTTGAAGTTCAACTGTGGTTGAACTTCAGAGGTAGTCTCTTGTGGTTTGTTGGCCTGTGGGTTCTCCTTGAAGGTGGGAGCTGGTTGCAGTCCTGTTGGAGCTTGCAAGGATGCAGTGGATTGAGGCTTAGTCTAGGAGCTTGTTGTCTGTTTGTGAGGTTCGAGATCCTGAAGTTTGAAGGGAGTTTATGGTACTTTCCTGAGGAAGGCACTATGAATGACTTTCATTCTTTCTTCTCACCTCTTTCTTAAGTATCCAATGATGTCGGAGCCGACTTGTGAGTTTAATTTCTCCTGAGGAGGAATGTAAACTGATCACATGCTGTTGAGCCACATGGGATACGATTCCTAAGTGGAAGCCCCCTAGTACTTTCCTGAGGAAGGTCCTATGGGTCTACTCACTTAGATCCATTAGTTTATCTAGGATTTCTTAAGTATCCAGTGATGTTGGAGCCAACTTGTGAGTTTAATTTCTCCTGAGGAGGAATGTAAACTGATCACAGTTGTTGAGCCACGTAGGATACAATTCCTAAGTGTCAGCCTCCTAATACTTTCCTGAGGAAGGTCCTATGGGTCTGTTCACTTAGTTCCCTTAGTGCATGTAGGTTTTCTCAAAGTATCCAGTGATGCCGGAGCCTTCATGTGAGTTTAATTTCTCCTGAGGAGGAATGTAAACTGATCACAGTTGTCGAGCCGCATAGGATATGACTCCTGAGTAGTAACCTCTTGGTACTTTCCTGAGGAAGGCACTATGAGTTTGTCTGCTTAGCTCCCTTTCTCTCGTAAGCTTATTCTGAAGCTTGGAGACTGGGATTGATTCCTCTTGCTTAGGGTTTTTGCTTAGATCTTTTGCTTAGGGTATTGTATAGAGTTTTGTTTAGAGATAGATTAGGAGCTTGTTTCAGGTTTTTTAGGGGCCTTGCCCAGGAGTAGCTTCTTGTTTTGTAGATAGAGGCTTATCAGGTTAGCTAGCCTTCTCTTTGGATTGTTTGATTTGTATGATGTTATGTTGCATTAGACTTAGGTGTTCATCTAGATAGTTCTGAGTAGGTGCATCTTAGAAGTAGACTTTGTGTGCATGAGAAGTTGAGGTGGTCCTCCTTCTGCTTGTTTGTTATTGAGTGGCTTTGCTTGTTGGTATTTGGTAGAGCTGAGCTCCCTTGCCTCTGTGGTTTACGGCCTTCGCGCCTTGCTTGTTTAGTCATTGCATTCATGCATATTTTCACTATCCCTTTACGTTGCAGTTTCTTGTTTGTAGTTTAGTCCTGTTGCCATGATCCCTTAGGAGCTCTGACTTCTCCGCTGCGGAGTTGTTATGATAGACATTAGGATGGTCAACCAGGTGTGATGGTAGTAGGTAGATTCCCCTGTTTCTCAGCTATAGTTCTAGGGTTTCTCTTTCCTTTCTGTAGGAGTTTTTGAGTAGCTTGATCCGTAGTTAGCTGAACTACAGCTGCTCTGATTCTTCGTACCAGGCGAAGATATGTAGGCATAGGATGCGATATCCTAGCGAGCACACTAACAGCTAACCGTTGTTCTCTCGCGGCTGTGCGATCGAGACTTTCCCGCTAACGACTAATTGTTATCCTTTTCTCCTGCCCGAGCGCATTTGAGACCAGATCGTATTTGTAGGTTCCCGAGCCTTTAGGACCAGTTTGTTTTCTCACTGCTGTGCGAGAGCGCCTGTTTACCCGTAGTTAGGCGAACTACGTTTGCTCTGATCTTTCATACCAGATGAAAGTACGTAGGCACAGGACGCGATGTCCTGGCGAGAAACCTCTCCCCCGTTTAGACGTAGGAAGTCGAACTACGTTGACTCTGACTTTCCCATTGCACGAGGGAATACGTAGGCCCAGAACACCGTATGTTCTGTCGAGTCCTGTCCTTTTATTTTCTTTTCAGACCAGCCATTAGCGTAGATAGATAACACACCCTTTTACCTATAAACACCAAGCGTGGATCCCGTCGAGTACGACGGACGTGAGGGGTGCTAATACCTTCCCCTTGCGTAACCGACTCCCGAATCCAGGTTTTGGTTGCGATGACCATACCTTTTTCCCGTCTTTGCGAGGTTTACTTCGAGCGTTTCCTTTCCCGCTCTGAGGGATAAATAACGCACGGTGGCGACTCTCCTGTCAAGCCGGCGCCGATTTTCGCAGTAGCGACAGCTGGCGACTCTGCTGGGGATGTATAGCATCTAGGGACTTTTCCCATCCCTTATGCTGGGACTGTTTCCCATCCCCTACGCGAGTCAATCCTAGCGCTTGGGTGTTTATTTGTTGGGTGTTGTGCATATTGTGTTTTACTTTTCTGCACTTTACTTTTCTGTACCTTTACCTTTCCGCATTTATTTTCCAGCATTATATTATTATGATTATTGCTGTGGGCAAAGGGAGGTTACTGTGAGTGAAAAGCCGGACCTGGGCTTGAGTACACACCTAGATATAGTTGCGGAGAAGTAGTAGACGAACCTGTCTGCTGAGCAGGCACAGTTCCCTACGAAAATCTGCGCTCAGACGAGATTCTTGCAGAGGTGCTCCTTTCCGGTCCTGAGGATCTGAGGGGAGTCCAGACGTGAGGGTTGTCGACTCTGGGGACCGATCATTTGGAAGTCAGCTAAGTGAGGCCTCTTCATGACTTGATGATGCCACTCCTTCTGGGAATCGTATCGTCATTCATGAAAGTCTGTGACGCTGATGACCGCATAGGATGCCGTACCTTTGTCCGTGGAATAGGTCTATCCTACCTGTGAGAGGGACTGGGTTATTGCAGGAAAACTGGCCTTCAGAAACCATGATTCAGTACCTTTGTCAGATGGTGTTCTTGATTCATCTCCAGGTGTGTTGTCTGGGTCAGATGGGTTTCTTATCTGAGGTTGAGGCTATTATCAGATGGTATTCTCGTCAGATACAGAGGTTCAGATGGTTTTCTTACCAGGGGATTGATATTTTGAGTATCAGATGATAGTTAGTGGCATGAGATTCTGGTGACCGTGTTGGTTTTCTGTTCTTGATCACAGAGATATTCCTCTTCAGGCTACAGCATAGCCCCTGTGTTCACAGATTGCATTATTTATCATATTGCATCATTGCATTACCATCTGCATTCAACTAACGTGTGTGTATTGCAGGTACATATTTTCCCTTCCAGTTCTGGTGTTTGTTCCTAGCAAGACATGGAAAACCTGAAGAGAGTATTGCCGTATAAGTTTCCGTCGCCGAATATCAGTCTATTGTTAGAGTTGATTGCTATTGCTAAGAAGAGGGGAATGGGTGACTTCAGAAAGAGATATGGGAGGATTCTGACCTACGTTTATCAGCCATCTGCCTACGAGACCAGCGGCATCTATACTCTGTTACAGTTTTACGACGCGGAGCTCAGGTGTTTTGTATTTCCCGACTTCGTTTTGGCTCCTACCCTGGAGGAGTACTCTGCACTTCTGGATATACCGATCCGTGAGCAGATGCCTTTTTATCGTACGGATGCTGAGCCTAAGCTGGCTGAGCTTTCTGCCATCCTGTGCTTGAAAGAGTCTGAGCTGTCCGGGAAGATGATCAGAAGAGGAGACGTATGGGGATTTCCGTTGGATGTCTTAGTGGAGAAGGCTCGAGAGTATGCCCAGAAGGGTAGCTGGGGTGTTTTTGACGTCATCCTTGCTGTAGGTGTGTATGGCATCGTGTTGTTCCCGAACATTCCTGATTTTGTTGACTCAGATGCCTTCTATATTTTGGCTGCGAAGAACCCAGTCCCTACTTTGCTGGGAGATATCCACCATTCAACCCACTACCAGAATGAAAAGCGACGAGGAAGGAATGTGTCTTGCTGTGTACCTCTCCTATGCAGGTGGTTCACCAGTCATATGCCTAAGTCAGGCCCTTTTGTCACCTCTATCAATTCTCTAGGATGGCCCGAGCGCTTAATGGGATTGACTGCTGAGAACGTGGTATGGGTCATTAAAGAGGTATTCGGAGCTGAAGTCATACTCAAATGTGAAGGATTCCCGAATGTTCCTTTAGTGGGAAGGAAAGGGTGTGTCAACTACAACCCCTCCTTATTGATCAGGCAATTTGGGTATGTACCTCAAGGAGCGCCAAAGCCCGAGGAGATACCGGAATCTCTGTATCTCACCGGGGCAATAGGGAAAGAAATGCTGACCAAACTTGAGAAAGCCTGGAAAAACTTGCACAAGAGAGGGAAGCTTTTAGGTAGCAGAGGGGATACTCGAGTTCCTAGCCCATATGTAGAGTGGATTCGTGAGCGAGCTGTGAAGTTCCTTATGCCGTATCCAGCGGTTCAGCCATTGCATCCTCCTCCGGTAGAGGAGCCTACCACTGTGGACATGCAGGTCTACAAGCAGCTGATGGCGGAGAAAGAAGAGCTAGCAAGGGCTAAAGAGGCTTTAGAGCAGGAGAATGCCCAGCTTCGGCATGAAAAGATTGAAACAGGATATGTTTCTAAGCAACAGGCTGAAACTCTGAAACATCTGAAGACTACGCTATTGGAGTTGACTGAAACCAAGAAGCGTCTAGAGTTAGATGTAGACTCAGTTAGTAGTGTGTTGGCCACCAAGAAGCAAGAGCTGGAAAGGGCCTACACAAAGCTAGCCAAGTTCAGAGAACACTGGGATCTCACTATGACCAAGCGCAAGGAGCGAGAAGAAGAGCTGAAGACACAGATGGCTCAGTTAGAAGAACAGGTCAAAGTGAAGAACGAAGAGCTTGAAGAAGAAGCCTGTCGCCGATACGAGGCCGAGCGCAAGCTGACAGATGCCATGAAGAATTTGGAAGATTTCCAGCATAGAGCAGATGCTAAGAGACCCAAACCTGGGGGCGGTGCCAATGATAAGGCTTGGGAAGACTTTGTCAGAGACATCCAGGGGACGGTCAGGAAGAGGGATCGGCTGATAGAAGGTTTGATTTATCAACCAGATCACGCAGAGACAAAGAAGATGGTCGAGGACTTCCGCAACCGTACCCGTACTTGATTTCTCTCTTGTATTCTGTATGTTGAGATCACCACCAGGCATGTTGGCTGGGATCCTCCTTATCATATCAGCTGTATGAAGCATAGTTGTGTAACTTCTGGACAAGGCAGTTATTCTAATCAATATATGAGGGTTTTTCCAAATATTGTCTTTATGGCTTATCTCGTCTTGCTACCACTGACACTGGAATTGGAGGGAAAATATCTCCAATGCACACATGCACGTTAGCATTTTTGTATTTCTGTTTGCATAAATCATACTGCATAGCATTTCTCTAGCAGGTCAGAGCACTTATCCAGCCTTTGTTTTCACCAGAAAGTGATCCTCGGGGAATTGTTTGAGGCAAGAGTAGAGTGCTGAAGACGACCAAGGGGCTGAAGCAGATTTGAGCAGAATCAAGCAGCATAGTCGGTTACAGGTAATTGGTAGCTATGTCTGAAGGCAATTTCCAGGCTCCTAGCACCTTGGCAGGGTTCACTATGGCGTCCAACCATCGGTATGACTCTATGGAAGGCTTCCCGCAAGCGAACAATCTTACTGCAGACCAAGTTGTGCAGCCTGCTGTTGAGAACCGAGATCGGCATGAGCAGTTCGTTGCCCGAAATGAACGTCGTCCTCCTGTCAACAATCAATGTGTTGCTTTCCCTGTGATGAATTACCGGGGAGATATTCCAATGGTTGGGTTAGTAGATCCAAGAGCTCTTGACGATGGTAGAAGACTCCGAGCATTGGAAGAGCAAATGAAAGCCTTGGAAGCGAAAGATGCCGTTAACCTGGATGCTGTAGCCATGTGTTTGGTTCCTGACCTGGTGTTGCCGTACAAGTTCAAAGTGCCGGAATTTGAAAAATACACGGGAGATAGCTGTCCAAAGCTGCATTTGATGATGTTCTGCCGAAGGATGACTTCGTTTGTGCGAAATGACCAACTGATGATCCATTTCTTTCAGTATAGCCTGACTGGGGCATCCTTAAGGTGGTATGTGCAATTGGAGAGTAATCAGATTCGATCTTGGGTAGATTTAGCCAGAGCTTTCATGAAGCAGTACGATTACAACTTGGATTTGACTCCTAGTCTCGTAGATCTGCAAGAATTGTCTCAGGAGGACAATGAATCGTTCAGAGGGTATTTGCGAAGATGGAAAGAATTGGCTGCTAGCGTTCGACCACCGCTTCCGGAAAGGGAACTGGTTGACATCTTCTTGAGTACTCTGAAAGGCCATTATTTTGACAAATTGTTCAGTTGCACAAACTTTGTGGGCCTGATGAGACTGGGAGAGATTGTTGAGAGAGGACTCAGGAGTGGAAAGTTTCGAGATGTTCCTTACGTCCCAGTTAATAAGATTGAGTCAGTTGTCAGTTCTCAAGAAGAGTGGGAAGGAGATGACGCCACCTCAGAATCTCTAGCATCTCAGGATCAGTTTTCAGACACTTCAAGTCAACGATCATCCTATCGCCGATCGCGTCAGCATGCTCCACGAAGACCAAGGAAACCTGAAAGGCAGTTTACTCAGCTACCGGTGTCGTACAGTCAGTTGTTGCCAGATCTGGTCAGAAGCGGATTGATAGTGCCGAAAGAGACTAAGCCGGTGATTCCACCGTATCCTCCAGGTTTTGATGCCAGCGCCCGCTGTGAGTACCATGCTGGGGCACAGGGGCATTCCACCAATGATTGTAAGGTGCTTAGAAGCCAGGTTCAAGATCTGTTAGACTCTAGCCGTATTTGCATCACTCCTCAGGGTTTTGTTCAGATTAATGATTTTCCATCCTCCAGTTGTGTGGGTTCGTCAGTTAATGTCATGGAAGACTCCACAGGAAGTGTGTGCTCTGAAGATTGTCAATCAGAAAGCTCAGTTGTATGGGAGAAATTTCTAGAGGTTTTTGCGCCGGATGTCGCATCTGTTTTCTCTGCTTAATCCGTTTAGCTTTTTGTGCACTAGTGTCTGCCGACCACCACCAGGATTGTTGGCTGGGGTCACTATCTTCGTACTCATTTGTGCTTACGTGCTACTTTTGTTGGTTATACACGTGTGGGAGATGTTCGTCTGTGTGCTTATAGCTTGAGTTTCTCTTTGTCTCGTTATGAATATGTGTTTGTTTGCTACGCTGCATTATCATTTAGCAGGTATATCAGAACCGTGGACCTTATTTCCTCATCATCCAGTTTATTGCAGGAACTCCTTCAGAGATATGGAACAGAATCAGTTTGAATTGATCGAAGTCCAAAGCCAGCTGGGGCAGATGATGAGAGACATGCAAGAGATGCGTTTGGAGCAGAAGATCCTCAAAGAGGAAAATAGTCAGCTGAAGACCCAAATGAGCTTGATCATGGAGGTAGTCAAGAATGTGCTTAGGAAAGAGGACGATCAACTATTCGAAGCCGCAATGAAGAAGCTCGCGCCACCTGTGCATGTGGAACCTGAGCAGCAGCAACAGAAGATACGTCCGGCCCAACGGAGGATCCAGGAAGGGAAGCCAAAGAGAATGTTTGAGGCACCACCTATGACCTATGCTGAGCTCTTGCAGACCTTATTGAGGTTTAATCTGGTTGAAAAGAGAATGTTGGAACCACCAACGAGAGTGTTCCCCCAGGGGTACGATGCCAACAAGCAATGTGAATTTCATTCCGGGGCATTCGGACACGACATCGAGGGTTGTCATGCTTTTAAGCACAATATTCAAGACCTGATTGACTCGCACGATATTGAATTCACGCCGGGCGGCGTAGCGGTGCATATTGCTCCTGTCTCAGTCGATGCTAAGATGACAGACGTTTCTAAAGCTGCAGTGGGTCAGAAGCGTATCCTGGACTCCATGGTGTCAGAATCTCCAGGCCCACAACTGTTGCCTATTCCTGGGGCAGATCTAAGAAAGAAAATGGCTAAGCATAAGGAGAGTGTTAATCAGTACATTGAAGATCAAGAAACCGATGTTGCATTTGATACGAAGGGTGTTCAAGGGTCAACCCGATACCAGCAGCAGCAGCCGCAGCAGCAGCCCCAGCAACAGAATAATCGGGGGTATAAGAGATATCAGAATCGGGGTCCCCTGGCCAACCGTCATCTTGAAACTCCTCCTATGCCGTATGCACAGCTTTTGCAAACGTTGCTTCAGCTCCAACTGGTTCATAAAAGGACAATGACTCCCTTAACGGGACCACCACCACCGGGGTATGATGCCAACGCTACTTGTGAGTTCCATACTGGGGCACCAGGCCATACGGTTGAGAACTGTAAGGCTTTTAAGCACAAAGTGCAGGATCTGCTTGATAGTGCGGCAATCAGCTTCGGACCGGGAGGTCCCCAAATCATCTGAATGAAGGAGGAAGGGCTCTATAATTTGGTTGAGTCGTTGAAAGCAGATCAGGACAGCATCGAATGGTCTCTAATAAAGATAGCTGGTTCAGCAGCAGGGCAGATGTGAAAGCCCGGTTCTCGGAAGCTAGCATATTTTCTTTGTTTTAGCTTGTCATTTCTTTACATTTGTAGTTGCTTTCCTGTTTGAATTTGTAATCTTGTTTGTAAAACTTGTTGTTTTCATTCAATTGATGATAATGAAATAAATATGCATGTTTTGATTGAATCCATTCGTGTTCACTAACTGTTTTTACGAACGTCCAACACTTGGTTAAGAAGAATTCGGGGAGGATGACGAAAAGGACCGACATGCAACTACCAATATTGTATGCTTTTGAAATAAAACCTGTTGATGATGTACAGGCATTGTTTCAAATCCCTAAACACCGGAGATATAAGGAAGATAATCCCTTGTTAACCCCTTTGAGCCTTGTAGTAGGAGTCTCTTTCTGTGAACGAAAAAACCCTCAATCTTAACCTTGGGGCAGGGTAGGTGTTAGCTAATTTGACCGAGCGTCCAAATTGCAAAAGGAGTGTCCGTTCGAAGATCAATCACGTCCCTAGAGGTCGTTCCTAAAAGACGACAATGGTTCAATCAAGAGTGGGACAGCCACATCATTCCCAAAGAGTCAGGCAACCAGTGTCACACGACTCGTCCGCAAAAAACGAAAAAGGAATCAAAAGCCCGCTAAGTCAAGAAAACTTCAAAACAAATGACTTAGGCAAAAATGAGGGCATCCCGCTGGACTTAAAAAAAATCAAAAGAAACTCAAAAAGAGTCGGTCCAGGCAAAAGTTAGGGATATGAAAGAAAAAGATGAAAAGGATCCAAAGAAAGAAATCCTCAAATGAAATACGAGTCGTGTGACCTCAAGTGTCAAAAGACGGAAAGTGAGTGGCTGTCACTCGAAAATCCAAAAGTTTCTCGAACTATCACTCCTATCTTTCAACCTCCGAGAGGTGAGCGCTAAGGTCGAATTAGCTGAACGTAGGATGGGAGAACATCAAGGAGAATGGGTGGGTTAAAGCAAACTTTGAGCCTTTATCCTTTCCTTCAAAACCGTGAACCTGACCATGTTACAACCTTCAAAAGTCCTAATTGAAGCAGGTTGTTTCGAAAGCATACGCCGGTAAAGGTCGCGTCGATTCTGACTCCTAAAAAGGTTCCTCTTACCATGTTGGTACTAATGTTGATAAATGTTTTGTGCATTATATGCCATAAACTGTTTTTCCTTTTCCTAGTGAACAGATTGGATGTCAAAGCTGTCATATGTGTTGCATTAATACATCTTTTATGCAGAACAACTTGTTTTACTTGCGGGTAAGCGCTTGACAGCAGAAAAGCTTCCTACAATGGAAAGTATGGTCAAGATAGAATGCAGAACGCCCGAATGTTCCGAGAGCAAGGGCAAGCTTTATTGTGATCCCCAGTCAGGTCAGCTTTTCGAAGTCAGTTATTCTGGGGCAATCAGGTTGAGGTTCGGTGAATACGTCGTAGTCAGGAGGTACTACTCTGAATCAGATAATCGGGGCAAGGTCATTGCAGTCAGGGGCAGACCATCTTAAGCGCGCAAAGGTTGTGCGAGAAGCAGGTGAGGTGAAGTGTCTCTCGGAAGCTCAGAACGCTGGGGGCATGTTATATCAGACCATCAGGGCTCAGATTTGCAGATTTCCTTTCGAGGACTATCCCCACAGATGTCCTGTAGGCTGGGGCATATCAGAAGCGAAAGGATTGTTGTTCTCTGTACCTACAGGGTCATTTGGAGTTATTCGAGCAGATGCAGTCGATTTTCGAGAGCGAGATGAGTGCGGGAAGTCGTGTTACTATCCCTTGACTCTTCACTAAAAGGCTGTGTATTCATGAAGAATATTTTCCAGCGTCAGTTGTACCTGACCCAGTAGGATAAGCTTAAGAGCTCAAATCCATGTTTGCGATTACTGTGAAGCCCATCCATGGTGGCGCATCAATTTCCAGATCCGAGCTTCATCAGTGCGCAGGAGGACTCCCTCCATTGTCTCCAGCAAAGTCCAATTCACCATTGGCATGGATAAGCTATTCCCAGAGGAGTCTAATCATATTCAGCACGTCCGCTATTTCACAGCGGAGTTAGGTTCCCCAACAGGGCGTTACTTCGTCGATGATGTTCGGTTAAGTTCCCAATATCCCCAGCGGAGTTGACTTCACTCTCCCAGCATTTATTTTGCTGGGATAATCCAATGATATCCGGGTTATCCCCAGCGGAGTTGGCTTCGTCTTCAGCATTTATTTTGCTGAAGTGGTTCTGTACCTAGCTCTCTCCGGCAGCTCGAGCCTGCACTAGCATATTGCATGCATCATCATACTTGCATCATACTTGCATATCATGGTCAAAATGCGTAGCATTTCCATCCAGAAGGGAGCATTACGCCATAGAAAGATTAAAGCATATGCATGTGCATACGAAGCATAAGTCAGATTTTCTATCAGCCTCATATGGCGCGTGAATTACTCTGTGATCAGTTCAGGGGCATTTATCCAGCAACAGTATTCAGACAGTTCAGCAGATTATTTGTATCTCAGATCATACAACGATTATACTTTGATCAAGCAGTCATCTGATGTCGACAAACTTCTCTTCCCGTCAATTCATATTGGCGATGTGTTCCTCCAATGAATGGACTTCTCCGTCTATCATTAGACGTCTTGAGTACGAATGTGGTTTTCTTTCCGTCTATCCATAGACGATGTGAAGTTGCGGGTAGTCGCAGTAGGGCTTCAAGAAGGGGTTTCCCCCAGGATATGCTTTCCTTCCCGTCTATCAGTAGACGATGTGAAGTTTTGGGTTGATTTTCAATGGGGTTCAAAATAGAGTTTCTATAGCAAGTGGCTTTCCTTTCCGTCTGTCAGCAGACGATGTGAAGTTTCGAGTTACTGTTCAGCGGGTTTCTTATTGCCAGATCATACGTATGATGAGGTGTTTCCCCAGCGAGTCTTCTCCGGCTAATCCTTGGTTGTTGAGGGGTTTCAAAACGATATTTCGGATAATGGTTTTCTTTCTGTTTATTGGATGAGACGATGTTTCAAGAGGTACTTTTCTGACTGTCAATCCTTATTGATGGCGAGGCTCTTCGAAGAAGGTTCAGTTTGCGTGATCGTTGATTCTTATTGATGACATGGTTCTTTAAAAGGTGGTTTTTCTTACCGTCGGTCCATACTGACGATGTGGCCCCTTCAAGGATATTGATCTTTCTATCAATTCCCGTAGACAGAAGGATTCTGAAATTCAAAGGATGGTGTTGAATTGCGTTATGGTGTCTTCCCGTCTACCCTTAGACGATGCGAGTATAGAGATTATGAATTCCTTTCCGTCTATCCTTAGACGATGTGGATTGATTGTTCATCAATCAGGATGATCCCGTCTATCTTTAGACGATGCAAATTTGAGATCGATGGTGTCTTTCCGTCTATCTTTAGACGATGTGAGTATGGAGATTAAGAATTTCTTTCCGTCTATCCTTAGACGATGTGGATTGATTGTTCATCAATCAGGATGATGCCGTCTACCCTTAGACGATGAGAATATTGATTTGTTCATCAATCAGGATGATGCCGTCTACCCTTAGACGATGTGAATATTGATTTGTTCATCGATCAGGATGATCCCGTCTACCCTTAGACGATGAGAATATTGATTTGTTCATCAATCAGGATGATCCCGTCTACCCTTAGACGACGTGAGTATGGAGATTAATGGTGTCTTTCCGTCTATCATTAGACGAGGTGAGTATTCAATCAGGGTGTCTTCCCGTCCATCTTTGGGCGATGTGAGTATGTTTCTCTTCCTGCCTATCAGTAGGCAATGTGAAAGGATCAGGTATTTTGTTGCAACCCTCAGGGTTTGTTATATGGGGTATCACAAGCAACGGGTATTCAAATCAGGAGTTCTTTATCAGATGATTAATCAGTTATTGCCGTAATGACTGGACTCGGTTTTCTGGATTTTATTCCCCAAGCAGTTGACAGTATATGCTCGCGGTTGGCAAATTTCCGGGTTTTGTTTGTATTCAACCGTCTCGTACCTCTGAATGTTTGAAGGCTGAGCGCTCTTCAAACTCTTCAGGTCCAAGTCGCTTGAATAGGGGCAGCTGTTGCACCCTAAAATTTGACCAACCGGTTCTCCTATCTGACTCGTGGTTTAATTTCATATTCGCAAATCAGACGCGTGATATTTGTGCACAAACGGTGGATATCAGGGTTACAGCTTGATTTTCGTCTATCAGATATGGCAGATCCAGTCCAGATCACCAGGGTTTTGTTTTCGGGAAATTGTGCGCTCCTCAGTGATTTTCAGCTTGCACAGTGATTTTGAGGATATTCTGATGCCCGGGGTTCTCTGTTCAATTCGATCTGGTCTCGTGCGCTCTTTTATGGGGGTCTTTTGCATTCATCTGCATTTTTAGGATTTTTATAGACTTTTGCGGATTTTTAATAGGCTTTATAGATTTTTCTGGAATTTAAATAGAGTTTTTATATTTTTTAATAGTTTAATTCTCATTTTTAGAATTTTATAGGATTTTTAAATAGGTTTAATAGTTTAATTCTCATTTTTAGAATTTTATAGGATTTTTAAATAGGTTTAATTGTTTTTTAATCTTTTTTCTTAGAGTATAGAAGAATTTAAAATAGGTTTAATTGTTTTTTAGATAATATAGAAAATAATATAGTTTTTTCTTTTTTAATAATAGATTTTAATAGATATTAAATAATGGTAGAACTTTAATAAGAAATTAGGATAATATAGAATTAATTAGACTTTTAATCACTTTTTAGAGTTTAATTAGGTTAATTGATTTTTTTTAGGTACGATTAGGTTTCTATTAGTTGTAGTTTCATTAGAGATTTATTAGTTAATATTCAGTAGTTAATTGAATTTTTAATAGTTAATTAGGATTAGGTTTTTTTATTATTAGCTTTAATCCATTGCAATGCATTTTTTTTTGTGAGTTTTTTGTATGAGTTTTTGCAGGTCTGATGGGCTCAATTCGCAGGCCCAGAAGGTTCTTTTTTGTCCAAAGTTCAGGTTTCTGCCCAAAAAAGGGACACTTGTCAGCATATAAAAGGCCACACGCGTCCCACTCAGGAGGACCCACCACACACTCAGACTCTCTCACACTCACACACGTGCCCCCCAGCTGGCCCCCACTCTCTCTCTCTCTCTGTGCATGCTCTCACGCGTGTCACCACCTAGCCACTCCCCCGCGCCACCTGTCGTCACCACAGCCATCGCCTGAGCTTCACCAGAAAAACCACCGGCGGCCATGCATCCGCCATAACCTCCCACCGCCGGTCACCCCAACGTCCTCCGGCCACCGCAACGGCTCGCCGGAGATCGTTTTTCACCCAGAATCCCCAGAAACGCTCTGAGCTTCATCTTCTCCCTCCGATCTCTTCCGTCACCTTCATCATCCCCTCGCCGGAAACATCAACTTCGCCGGAAACTGCACGAACCACTCTACAGAGCATCTTCCATCTTCGTCATTCTTCATAAAGAATTTCCAGAACTCGCTCAGGCCTTCATCGTTTTGCCAGAAGTTTTCCAGAATACATTCAACGATCTTCATCGTTCTTCAAGGTTTCCAGAACGCCAATAATCTTCATCCACAGAATTTCCAGAAACATCCATCCACCAACGAACATCAAAGATCCTCTGAAGATCTTCCTCAGGACATTCACGCCACTCAAAGGATCTTCAAGATCCATCTGCTTCAGAATCATCGCTTCATCAGTTCTTGAGTTTCTCATCTCAGATCTTCGTAGAATTCGTGGAGTTCTTCGCTAATTTGTTCAAGAGAATTCGAGCAAGCTTCGACGCGTGCTTCAGGGCCTCCGTGAGTTCCTTCAACGGTCAGGAAGACGTCAAGATCTTCCTCTCTCGTGGCAATTTTCACTGAGCCTCCAAAAGAATCCCAGCGACGTCCTCGTTTCAGGTTAGTCCTTTCTCATAACCGCCATGAATGTTCTTAGCATAAGTTTTTTGTTTTGTTTTTGTTTTGAGGATTAAGATTCTAGGGTTGATTCGTATAAGTTTGAGCTGATTGAAGGGTTTGGGGTTTTCTGGGAATGGATTGGGAAAGGAGGATGAGTGGCAGAGAGGAGACGAACGAAACGGCTAGGGTTAGAAGCGTGAACAGTGATTTGGGGTTGAAAGGGGATTCAGGTTTTTGTGTAGGGTTTCGTTGGGTTAGGATCAGATTTGGGCTTAGGCCCAAGCGTGTGTTACTGACGCACACCTCCCCGTTCGCTCAATACTCCCCCCCTGTGTGAAGACAGAGTGATTTGATTTGGGCCTTAGGCCCTCATGCTATCAGCACCCCCCTGGGCGTAAGCCCAGTGAAGAATAACTGGAAACCTGCTAGTTTACACCCCCCCCCCAGCGTTTTTTATTTTATTTTCAGTAAATGTTTTTTGACTCATTTGGGCCCAGTCTGTATCACTAAGCGCACCCCCCATCTCTGGCCCAAAGCCATAATAAGCCTAGAATCCCTTGCTGTTAGCACCCCCCCTCCAGTTTTATTTCAATTTTATTTTCTTTCAATTTCTTTTATTTTCTTTGCATATTAGAAAATTCCTAATAAAATGTAAATAATTGATTTTTTAATTCTTCTTTTTTCTACCATTTCATCATAATTCCTAGAAAATTAAATAAAAATAAAAAAGTCATTTTATTTTTGATTGTTATTTTTTTGTATATTTTCCATTTAATTGATTTCTTTTAATATCTTTAGTGCATACATGTCATAAAAAAATTAATAAAAAATAGTAGGTTTAGTCAAATAATCCCGTTCTTTTTTCTGTAGACTCGTAATTCAGTGTAGAATTTTATAGTGCAGAAACCTTAGCTTAATCATGCATTTTCATTTTAATTGCATTTTTTCATTGTTATTGATGTTGAATAAATTGGTTTGTGGATATGTCTGTATTGCTGATTTTAGTTCTTTCATCTGGTGTTGAATTTTGTTCTGATTTTTTAGTATGTTATCCTAGAGCCATGTAGGTTCCCCATAGATTTTTGATAGATTTTTGTAGGATGTTCTGATATGATTTGTCTGAGCCTGAAGATAGGAGAAGTCTTGATGACTTCTGACCTTGAAGTTCAACTGTGGTTGAACTTCAGAGGTAGTCTCTTGTGGTTTGTTGGCCTGTGGGTTCTCCTTGAAGGTGGGAGCTGGTTGCAGTCCTGTTGGAGCTTGCAAGGATGCAGTGGATTGAGGCTTAGTCTAGGAGCTTGTTGTCTGTTTGTGAGGTTCGAGATCCTGAAGTTTGAAGGGAGTTTATGGTACTTTCCTGAGGAAGGCACTATGAATGACTTTCATTCTTTCTTCTCACCTCTTTCTTAAGTATCCAATGATGTCGGAGCCGACTTGTGAGTTTAATTTCTCCTGAGGAGGAATGTAAACTGATCACATGCTGTTGAGCCACATGGGATACGATTCCTAAGTGGAAGCCCCCTAGTACTTTCCTGAGGAAGGTCCTATGGGTCTACTCACTTAGATCCATTAGTTTATCTAGGATTTCTTAAGTATCCAGTGATGTTGGAGCCAACTTGTGAGTTTAATTTCTCCTGAGGAGGAATGTAAACTGATCACAGTTGTTGAGCCACGTAGGATACAATTCCTAAGTGTCAGCCTCCTAATACTTTCCTGAGGAAGGTCCTATGGGTCTGTTCACTTAGTTCCCTTAGTGCATGTAGGTTTTCTCAAAGTATCCAGTGATGCCGGAGCCTTCATGTGAGTTTAATTTCTCCTGAGGAGGAATGTAAACTGATCACAGTTGTCGAGCCGCATAGGATATGACTCCTGAGTAGTAACCTCTTGGTACTTTCCTGAGGAAGGCACTATGAGTTTGTCTGCTTAGCTCCCTTTCTCTCGTAAGCTTATTCTGAAGCTTGGAGACTGGGATTGATTCCTCTTGCTTAGGGTTTTTGCTTAGATCTTTTGCTTAGGGTATTGTATAGAGTTTTGTTTAGAGATAGATTAGGAGCTTGTTTCAGGTTTGTTAGGGGCCTTGCCCAGGAGTAGCTTCTTGTTTTGTAGATAGAGGCTTATCAGGTTAGCTAGCCTTCTCTTTGGATTGTTTGATTTGTATGATGTTATGTTGCATTAGACTTAGGTGTTCATCTAGATAGTTCTGAGTAGGTGCATCTTAGAAGTAGACTTTGTGTGCATGAGAAGTTGAGGTGGTCCTCCTTCTGCTTGTTTGTTATTGAGTGGCTTTGCTTGTTGGTATTTGGTAGAGCTGAGCTCCCTTGCCTCTGTGGTTTACGGCCTTCGCGCCTTGCTTGTTTAGTCATTGCATTCATGCATATTTTCACTATCCCTTTACGTTGCAGTTTCTTGTTTGTAGTTTAGTCCTGTTGCCATGATCCCTTAGGAGCTCTGACTTCTCCGCTGCGGAGTTGTTATGATAGACATTAGGATGGTCAACCAGGTGTGATGGCAGTAGGTAGATTCCCCTGTTTCTCAGCTATAGTTCTAGGGTTTCTCTTTCCTTTCTGTAGGAGTTTTTGAGTAGCTTGATCCGTAGTTAGCTGAACTACAGCTGCTCTGATTCTTCGTACCAGACGAAGATATGTAGGCATAGGATGCGATATCCTAGCGAGCACACTAACAGCTAACCGTTGTTCTCTCGCGGCTGTGCGATCGAGACTTTCCCGCTAACGACTAATTGTTATCCTTTTCTCCTGCCCGAGCGCATTTGAGACCAGATCGTATTTGTAGGTTCCCGAGCCTTTAGGACCAGTTTGTTTTCTCACTGCTGTGCGAGAGCGCCTGTTTACCCGTAGTTAGGCGAACTACGTTTGCTCTGATCTTTCATACCAGATGAAAGTACGTAGGCACAGGACGCGATGTCCTGGCGAGCAACCTCTCCCCCGTTTAGACGTAGGAAGTCGAACTACGTTGACTCTGACTTTCCCATTGCACGAGGGAATACGTAGGCCCAGAACACCGTATGTTCTGTCGAGTCCTGTCCTTTTATTTTCTTTTCAGACCAGCCATTAGCGTAGATAGATAACACACCCTTTTACCTATAAACACCAAGCGTGGATCCCGTCGAGTACGACGGACGTGAGGGGTGCTAATACCTTCCCCTTGCGTAACCGACTCCCGAATCCAGGTTTTGGTTGCGATGACCATACCTTTTTCCCGTCTTTGCGAGGTTTACTTCGAGCGTTTCCTTTCCCGCTCTGAGGGATAAATAACGCACGGTGGCGACTCTCCTGTCAAGCCGGCGCCGATTTTCGCAGTAGCGACAAGATGCATCTTAAAAAATATGAGGTTTCATTAGGGCTTACAAGATGACGTGTATACTTAAAGGCATCATGCCTAATCAAATAATGTCACAACAAATGTAAGTGAGAAGTTCAAAACTTCATGGGAGAAAACTTTCAAGTTTTAATGATGATTATACACAAATGCTTACAAGCAAGAGTTTTAGTCAAACTCAAGTACACAAGGATGCTAACAAGCCAAAATCATAACTTTAAAATAAAACTCAAAAGAGAATGAAATTAAAGTTTTGAAATGAATAAATGAGAGATAGGAAGGTGAAAACCCTAAAAACATTCATGGTAGCATGTGAAATGCAAGTAGAAAGTTCACATTTATGAGTTTTAGGTTTACCTCTTGAAGCAAGCTTAAGCAATAAGAAAACCAGAGATATTGAGAGCTCTTACAAGATCTTCAAATGTTCCTAGGTTGATGAATAGATGCTCCAAACAACCTCCAAGCAAGCTAGTGGACGAAATGCCTTGTAAATGAAGGAAAAACTCTAAAATCCAAAGATTTCAAAGACCAACTCACTCAAACCTTGTTACATAAGTGCGGAAGTGATTTGGATAGCTTCAATACATCATATTTGATGTTTTTGAAGTGTTTCTTGAGTTGGAAAAAGTTTGAAAATGGTTTTGGAAGGTGTTTTGCAAAAAATAGATTTTGAGGGATTTTGGAGCCTTAGTGAGATTTTGCAAGAATTTGGTGATTGTGTAAGGGAGAGAGTTCTAGATGGTTTCTAGCATAGAACTAGTGTGTTTTTGATGTAGGAAGTGAGTTCTATTTATAGCCAAAGGCATTGGATCAAGGTATGAGCAAAAGTGTAGCAAATTGTCAATTTTAACCTTCCATCATGAAAATCTTTGAGTTTTCCAATGAAATCTTCACCTTTATCTTTAAGCCACTCTACTAAGATATTCCCCATGCCCTATAGATTTTTTCATCATGCTTCATAGGATGGGAGGTGACTTGTTGAATTAAAGTTGATGATTTGACAATGGTAGCCACCTTTTTTCTCTTTCTTCACTATTCACTTTTACAACTTGCATTAAATAATGATTTCCTTTGATCTTTGGTCCATTTTCGTGGGAATTGATGTTAAACATGTTTATTAACAATGTAAACATCATAAATGAGGCTTAGTCTTTGATTAGCATCAATTTGGAGAGGTTTTGGAATAAAAAAAACTCATGTTGACCTGGTTTTGCCAATGTGAGTTTTTGCCAACTTGTGGACCTCGGTTCTCTCTAACCAGGAAGAGTTATGGAACCCACTTGTACTTTTTATAAAGCCCTAATTAGGTACTAAAATATTTATGCTTGTGTTAGGAACTCATTCCCCTTGAAACTAGGTCAAAAACCCTTGTGTGGTTAAGGAGTTATGGCTTTGCCCTTTTCAAAACCTTAATTTCCCAACTTTTGCGATTACTCCCTAACCCTTGATCCAATGGTCATGAAACTTCATAGGTATGTGTAATATGTCATTAGGACCATTTTTTATTCGCATCTTGAGGTTAAATTCCTCATGAGTGAAGAGTTGACTTTTCGGTCAACCGAACGATCGATCGGTGGCTACCGAGTCGACTGTTGATGTTCCGGGTATTTTGAGGCCTTGAAACTTCTTGAGTAGAATTTACTAAGCCATAGGAACTTCATGGACCATGATCCCACCATTGGAACACCTTTTAAATTAAAAGTCAAACTACAGTTGACTTTTCCTGATCGAAAACCCTAATCTGGTATCCTGAACTGCACTGTTCTTAATTCCTGGGTGACAACCTCGAATTGGATTCATACTTGATCCAATGTAGTATTCTTGATCTTGTTTATAGTTGAATCAATCCAATACATTGATTGATCAAACCATTGAAGCCTCGATTTTTGACGGTACGGAACCCTGATTCATCTGCATCTTGACAAAGATAAACTTGAAATAGGTTAAGGTTAGTTAATCAAGTGAGTATGATGCTACAATGATGATGAGGATCTAAGGGGTCAAAATTTGGGGTGCAACAGTATTCAACCGTCTTTTACCTTGATTGTTTGAAAGTCGTTCGCTTTTCATCCAGTCAGGTCCAAGCCGTTTGAATAGGGGCAGCTGTTGCACCCCAAAATTTGCCCAACCTTTTCTTAGCTTGGTTTATGTTTCATTTCTTTCTAGCATTTGCATTGCATAGCATTTTTCTTGACAGGGGATCAAGGCATTTTTTGTGGCTCAAGTCGCATTTTCAATACAAAAGACCAAGCAGCGAGCGTCAAAAAAACTTTGGCACTTGTTTTGCCCAACGGTCGGGCGACCGATTTTATTTTGTTTTGCAGAATATTTTTAGCTCAGAAGCAACATTCAGGCTTATCCCAAGCATTCACATGTTCATAGCATTCAAAGGAAGATTCGAAAGCTTAACAGAGCTCAAAACAGTTGAAAACGGACACTGGCAGATTTCCCTCCAAAAGGCGCCAAATTCAAAATTTTGAATGTGTTAATCGGTTAACACATATAGTTAACCGATTAACCAATGGAAAATAGCTCAGATTTGTAAGTTTTAACAGTGTTAACCAATTAACCATATGCGTTAACCGATCAACATGTGTAATTTTGGCTCTGTACGTGAATTTTCAAGTCCAGCCACTTATGGGGTCCAATTTTGATCATTTAAATGGCATTTTCACTCTTGGGAAGGATCGAGAACCTCATTTGAAATTTGGTTAATTTCAATTTCCCACCAAATGCCCATTCCACATTCCATACCACATTTTCCAATCCAAGTTCCAAACATTGCTTTGGATCCAAACCAAGAGTATATTTAAATGATTTACTCTAAACCTCACCATCTAATCACTTATAATTCTAAATTCAAATTGAGAATTGCTCTCAATTCTCTCAACTTTTCCATCTTCCAAAACCCTCACCAAAGCTCTTTTCACCTTGAGATCCTTTATTCTCCATTGGAATCATTGATTTCTAAGAGTTAAACCTTCATCCTTGATCATCATCATCTCCATTTCTCCATTCAATTTGCGTGCAAGTTTGGACCCGAATTTTGAAGGTGATTTGGAATAGCTTATTCGGTTGGATCTTGCTTAATTTTGGTTTATCTTCACTCCTACAACAATAACACACTTGGATCTTGAAGAATCTCCGGGTTTCTTGCATCGATCTACTTATTTCCAGTGAAACAACATTAACCGAAGCAATTCTCCACTTTGTAGGTTGGAACTTCTTGATTCGATTCTGTTTTTGAGCTTATTTGCATAATTAGCATGTGGATCTTCATTTTTGATTGATTTGATTCATTTTGATCCATGTGATTTGTAATATTGATGTGTGGATGTGTTTACATGTTGCTTAAATCACTGTTTTCTGGTTTAAGTTCGTGCTTAATTGATTATGTGATTATCTGAATGATTGGATAAGTGCTTATGTGCTGAAACTGTTGTTTTCTGCTGTTTTTCTGCTTCTGGTACAGTGTTAATCGGTTAACTTATATGGTTAATCGATTAACCAACTCAAATATTCAAATTTTCAAACTTTTTAAAGTGATTAACCGATTAACCTATGGTGTTAATCGATTAACATTGTGCTGGCAGGCCTGTTTTGCTGTTTTTTATGCTTGTGCTCGTACCGTTTCACTTCGAATCCTCATAGATCGATATGATGCATTAGGAGTGAAATGTTTTGGATGTTTGTCATTGTTCTTGATTGTTTAATCATGATTCCTTCGACACGCGTTGTCATTTCCCACTTGAATGCATACTTTCGTAGTTGTGGTTCAAAGTGATGAGTGTTTGTTTGCTTGCCTTCTTTATGCGTTCTCTCCTTGAGTTTTGTTTCCTCTCTTTGCTTGATTTATGCGCACTCTTCTCTTGTGTTTCCTTTCGTCCCATGACCTTGGAGTCTCAATTAAGGTGGCTTGTTCCCTCCTTAGGAGGTACTTGGAGCCTACCTAAAGTGATGGAATCCTAGAGGACTTTTCTTGATGTTTTCTTGTGCTTCGTTGCACATTGTTTGTGGTGCTCATGGTTGATTGAATTTTATGAGGACCTTGCTGCCCTCATTCTAGCCTCCCATCCTAACTTTGCTTTAGGCTTCCTTTGCCTTTCATTTATGTAGTTTTTGCTTTGTGGTTGATGTTGTTTGACTTAGGTCATTTCATCCCACTTTTGATGCACCTTTGTGTGGTTTACTCTTGTTGGATTGATTTCTTCTTGTGCACTTCTTCTTCTTTTCTTTTCTTGCATTTCCATATGCATGCTTGGTTGAGATAAGCTTGTGGAGGCTACTGCCCCACACTATTTTCCTCCCACTTTCATTCTATTTGTGCATCTTATGTTTGCATCTTCATTGCATATGCATTCTTCTTCTTCTTCTTCTTCTTCTTCTTTTGCTTTTCTTTGCCATGCTCCCCATAAGTTCTCTACCTTCTTGAGGTTATGATAGACATTAAGGTTCTAACTATGCATGATAACATTAGGTAGTTCCCTTTTGAATCTCAACATTAGGTGTACTTTGCATGATAACTTTTAGGATTGATTAGTCTCCCATTAGTTTTCCTCCTTCTCTTCTCATCTTCAAACATTCAGAAAACACTTAATAAAGAATGACAAGTGTTGTACGCCACAAGTCTTAAGCTATTTGGGAAATGATGATTGGGTGGTTGCCGCTCAATTGTCTAGAATGTTAGTATATGTCCTTTGGACGATATACGACGCATTCGCTCCTGAATCATAGTCTTTAGTGCAACATGAGTTACAAATAAAAGTTCAAAACACTTCTTCTCTAAAATACACAAAAACACAAAAACCTTTTTTATCCTTCGGGATCTTAATCAGGAAAGTCTTTTCAGATGAAAGAGTGTCGTTAACTCTTATTTCTACCGCAAACGGTAACGCCTAAGTCTCCAATGGTCGAGCTACATACACCAACTGCTAGAACTATTTGTTAACCCTACTCGGGCTTAAAAAAACTTTTGAACCAACCTGTGGTCCTGTTATCCTGAACTACGTTTGCGCTGATCTTTCATACCAGAAGAAAGTACATAGGCATAAGACATGATGTCTTAGCGAGCAACCTTCCCCCCTTCTTTACCCGTAGTTAGTCAAACTACGTTGACTCTGACTTTCCCATTGCACGAGGGAGTACGTAGGCACAGAGCGGCGATGCTCTGCCGAGTCACTTCCCTTTTCTTTTTCCTTTGTCCCTGAGCCTTTAGCTAGATAGTTTCAACACACCCTTTTAGATAGACAACAATGCATGGATCCCGTCGAGTACGACGGACGTGAGGGGTGCTAATACCTTCCCTTTGCGTAACCCACTCCCGAATCCAAACATGGTTGCGATGACCTTGTCTTTCTCTTTTTCGTTAGGTTTTTCCTATCGTTTCCTTTCCCTCTCTTTGGGATAAATAATGAAAGTGGCGACTCTTCTGTTTTTCCATCGGTTATTTTTCGCAGTTGCGACACTTTGGTCGTGACATCCTTTTTAATTCTTGAATTTCAGGTTGTAGCCTCTTGAGTTTCAAGACAGGATTTTGTTTTTCAACAAATCCTAGACCAGATTTATCTCCTGAAGTCTGACCACTCTGAAGTATTTCCTCTAGGGTTTCAGTCTCAGAGTTGAGCATCCTTATGGATTTTGTCATTTGCTCCTTTTCACCTTTCAACTCATTTACCTCTCCTTTGAGTGAGTTTATAGTGGCTAGATGCTCTATCTTTTCAGCTTCTAGTTCTTTGATGAGCTTCTTCTGATGCTCTCCTTGCTGGTACAGATCTGTGCTTCTGATGTGAAGCTTTTGATATGATGTTGTGAGCTCCTCAAAGGCCAACTCTTCATCACTTGAATCCCCATCAGAGATGCACACACTTTTAAGAGTAGTGCCATGTTTTACTGATTCCTCTTCTGATCTACTGTCAGAATCTTCATCAGACCAAGTGACAGTTAGGCCTTTTCCCTTCTTTTTGAGGTATGTGGGACATTCCTTTCTAATGTGTCCATATCCCTCACACTCATGGCATGGTACACCTTTTCTTTGGTTGGAGCTTTCCTCAGACTTGTCCCTTCTGCTGCTTTCAGATGAGCTGTTCTAGTTGTAAGGTGTGGACTTATGATCAATTCTCTTGATCAGTTTGTTGAATTGTCTTCCAAGCAAGGCTAGTGCCTCTGACAAGTTCTCCTCCTTTTCACCACCCTCTTCTTCTGAATCCTCAGCAATGTTTGAGACAAGAGCTATGCTTTTGCTCTTTTTCTCCACATTCTGATCACACATGCCCATTTCAAATGTTTGGAGAGAACCTATAAGTTCATCCACTTTTATGTTGCATATGTCTTGGGCTTCTTCAATATTTGTTACTTTCATAGCAAACCTTTTAGGTAATGACCTTAGAATCTTTCTTACAAGCTTCTTTTCATCCATCTTTTCTCCTAAAGCTCCTGAGGTGTTTGCAAGTTCAAGAACATTCAGGTAAAACTCATGAATGGTCTCATCTTCCTTCATTCTTAGACCTTCAAATTTGGTGATCAGCATTTGAAGTCTTGACATCTTTACCTTGGAAGTTCCTTCATGAGTAGTTCTGAGAGTGTCCGAAACATCCTTTGCTAGTTCACAGACTGATGTTATAACTGATGTTATGACAACAACAATAACATATGCCACTTAACAGTTAACTTGCAGTAATTGAAAACAGTAAAGAACATACAGCAATTGATTACCCAGTTCAGTGTCAACAACACTTACATTTGGGGTCTACCAAGCCAGGGAGGAAATTCACTATTAGCAGTATCAATTCAGAGTTAAACCTCCAGTTTACACTCCTCACTTAATCACTACCCAATGACACTTCAGCCTAAAGACTCTCTAGTACCTGAGTATACCCACTCACTCCTCCACTATCACACACCTGTGATATCAGTTACAATTGCAAAAATAGTTTTGAAGAGACACTCCAAAACGCACACCTTGATCTTGCTTCACAGCTTTGATCAAGAACAGATCACCCTTGCTTCACAGCTTTGAGTGTTACACCAGCCTAGAAACTACCTAATCAAGACAATTATCCAGAAGCTAATTGCTTAACTTACAAGTGTTCCTAAGACACAATCGTGAAGAACAACCTCTTCACTTCTAAACCACTATGGTGATTTCTCTGTTTCTTTTTCTTGAACAGCTGCCTTCTAGGATTGCTTCTCCTGTTATTTATAGCAGCAGATCAGTCCTTGGGCCTGGGCGCATAAATTAGGTTTTATCCATAATAAAACCTCTCTTCAGTATTCTGCACGTTTGCCACTTTAATCAGGTACATATTAGTTCCCCCAGGGCTTCTAAAATGTCTCCTGCATTCCAGCTTGAGCTTCTGATTTGTTTCCTGAGTTCTAGCTACCAGAATAACAAACCTGCGTTGGATGTCATACGACCCATGTCATAACATTGGGTATGACATCCATCGTAACTTGATTTTAGCTAAGTTAACTTACCCTGCACAATCCATATTATGTATGCACTAATATCAGACATGACATACATACAAGCACCAATGTTATGCCACAAAAATGCAGCCAATCCAGAGCACTTACAATCTCTAACATGACTGCTACTTGTGGACCCATATTTAAGCTTCTCAGAAAGGAACAAGGTTATGTTTGGACTGAAGACTATCAGAAGGCCTTTGATAGTATCAAAGAATATTTGCTTGAACCTCCTATTTTGATCCCACCAGTTAAAGGACGAACTTTAATTATGTACTTGACTGTTTCGGAAGACTCCATGGGGTGTGTACTCGGTCAACGAGATGAGACAGGAAAGCAGGAGCATGTTACTTACTATCTGAGTAAAAAGTTCACCGACTGCAAATCTAGATATTCAATGCTCGAGAAGACTTATTGTGCTTTAGCATGGGCAGCCCGACATTTACGTCAGTACATGTTGAATCATACTACATGGTTAATTTCTAGGATGGACCTGATCAAATACATTTTCGAGAAACCTTCTTTGATTGGAAGAATTGCTAGATGGTAGATGTTATTTTCAGAGTATGACATCGAGTACCACACTCAAAAGACTATCAAAAGAAGTGTCTTGATTGATCATTTGGCACATCAACCTATTGAATACCACCTGTCCACTAACGAAGATTTCCCCGATGAAGTTGTAATGTATTTGAAAATGAAGGATTGTGAAGAACCTTTACTTGACGAAGGACCTGAACCAGACTCTCAGTGGGGTTTAACTTTTAATGGTGTCGTCAATGCTCATGGGAATGGAATTGGGGCAATCATCGTGAATCCTCACGGATCTCATATCCCGTTTACTTCCAGGTTGACCTTCAAGTGTACAAACAATAAAGATAAATATGAGGTGTGCATTATGGGCCTTGAAGAGGCAATAGACTTAAAAATCAAAAATTTGGATGTATATGGCGGATCTGCCATGGTAGTCTACCAAATCAAAGGAGAGTGGGAAACCCGTCAAGATAACCTGATTCCATATAAAGACTATGCGAGAAGACTGTTACCTTTCTTCAATAGAATGGCGGACACTCTGACAACTTTGGCTTCTATGATTGTGGTAAACCGATAGAATGATTTTCTGAAGATTGATGTGAACCGTCTAGATAAACTGGCTTACATATTTGAAATGGAATATGTTGAAGATGATAAACCCTAGAATCATGACATTGAATTGTTTCTTCAAAAGAAAGAATACCCGTATGGAGCGCCTAACAAAGATAGGAAGACATTGAGAAGGTTGGCTGGCAACTTCCTCCTGAGCAATAATGTATTGTACAAGAGGAATTCTGACATGGTCTTACTGAGATGTGTTGACAAGCGGGAAGCAGACATGTTAATGACAGGGATTCATGAAGGATATTTTGGCACTCATGCCAATGGGCATGCTATGGCTAAGAAATGTCATAAATGTCAGATTTATGCGGAAAAAATTCATGTACTTCCAACTCTACTTAATGTTATCTCGTCTCCTTGGCTGTTTTCCAAGTGGGGCATTGATATGATTGGTATGATAGAACCAAAAGTGTCTAATGACCATCGCTTAATTTTGGTAGCGATTGATTATTTCACCAAATAGGTCAAAGCCACTTCCTATGCTAACGTTACCAGATACATGGTTGTTAAGTTTATCAAGAATCATCTCATTTGCAGATATGGCGTGCCAAGAAAAATCATTACGGGTAATGGGTCTAACCTGAACAATAGAATGATGAAAGAGCTATATGAAGAATTCAAGATTGAACATCATAAAGAAGATTATCTAGAAGATGGTAGACACATACGAAGACTGGCATGAAATGCCCCCATTTGCTTTACACAGATATCGTACTTCAGTACGCACGTCGACAGGGGCATCTCCCATTTCACTTGTTTATGGTATGGAAGTTGTACTCCCAATAGGATTTTAGATTCCTTCTATGAGAGTTTTTATGGAAGCAAAGCTCTCAGAGGCTGAATGGTGTCAAAGCATATATGACCAGCTGAACTTGATTGAAGAAAAAAGGATGACAGCTTTATGCAACGGTCAACTGTACCAACAAAGCATGAAGAAGGCGTTCGACAAGAAGGTTTGACCACGTGAGTTCAAAGAGGGCGACCTGGTGCTCAAAAAGATTCAATCATTCATTATTGATTCTCAAGGGAAGTGGACTCCAAACTATGACGGTTTGTATGTTGTTAAGAAAGTCTTCTCAGGAGGTGCTCTGATGTTAGAAACTATGGATGGAGAAGAAATAACTCGCCCAGTGAACATAGATGCAATCAAGAAGTATTATGCCTAAGAATGAAGAAACATTCCAAATTGGGATTATTGAAAATCACTATTGTCCAAGACTCAGCAGTTAAACTTACAGAGCTTAGAACATAGGAAAGTTCAAGTTTGTTTAGGAAGATAGTGATTATTATTCCTCTGATGTAACTGTTACTATTAATATTATTAGTATCATTTTCCAACATTGTAATAATGTGTGGGGTCATGCCTTTTACTGATTACCATTTAATAAAATGAGATTGAGCCTTCAGACAATCCTTATTATTCTTTCTATCTTTGCAAATAAATGTTTTTATTTTTTGATAGCAATTTTGAACAAATTTAAATTCATTTCTAAAAGCTCTTTTGGTGTGTGTATTACTTTCATATATGAATACTAAATGGACATTCGCAAGAAAATAGATGCTTTGATCCTCCTCACGGATGTTTATTTCATCCCCAAAAGGTCTCAAATTGTGTTTCTGACGAAAGATTCCCCTAGAAGTGGATATTTATTTTATCCTCCACTAGTAAGAATCTCTTTAGCGAAGCGGATATTTATTTTATCCATGAGATTAATCCCGATGAAGTAAATAGATTTATTTCGACAATCCTTCAAGAGAAGTCAAAATTTTATATCCCCAAGAGGAATAATCTATTTCCCTAGAAAGTTTAAAGTTTTGAAGCAGGATTATGGTCCCAGGAGTGGTTTTTATCCATCCCAGTGATGTTTCCATCTGTGAAGATTTGGTTGAGTATCTTTGATTGAGATGTTTATTTCATCTCCAGTTCCTTCTTCTCATTGTTTTGTCAGCATAATCATAGCATATAGATACATGGCATGAGCATTTTGCGTGTTTGTGTTTATTTATTTTGTTCACTTTGGTTGTGTTTATCCCCAAGTGACTGGGCGTGTCTTCTCCCTCCAAGTAGAGTCGTCAGCCCTAAGCAGAAAGAGCACATTATTTCTGACTCCCCTCTGAGATTGATCCTTAGGGAAGATGGCTTCTTTAATTCTTCTTTTCCATTTTTAGATAAAGATAAGTCTCCAGTAGAGTTCATTCCTCATTGGATTGAGTCTTACTTGACTGTTTCTCTTTAGTTACTTCCTAAATTAAAGTTTGGTCCCTGACAATAACAAATTTGGATATCTCTAGGCTTTTGAACCTGGATTGAGCATGCATTTATTTTGCACTAAAGTTGAAAACATCTGCTAACCAGTAGGCATTCGCTAAATAAAATCCAGCATCGAACCCGAATGCCGAATCAACACGAAGTTGAGAACATCTGCTAACCACCAGTCATTCGCTAAATAAAAGCGAGCATCGAACCCGAAGGCCGGCTCAACACAAAGTTGAGAACATCTGTTAATCCAAGTAGGCATTCGCTAAATAAAAGCGAGCATCGAACCCGAAGGCTGCCTCATCACGAAGTTGTGAACATCTACTAATCCAAGCAGGCATTCACTAAATAAAAGCTAGCATCAAACTGTTGCACCCCAAAATTTTCCCAACATTTCTTTACCTAGCTTATGTTACATTTCATTCACATTAGCATTATCATTTGCATTTCATTGACATGTATGTAGGAGATCAAGAGGTATGATTACCAATCAAGGGATACACAAGACCTTGAAGCTAAGCTAAGAAGGTTTTCCAGATGTTCAAGGGTTGATATCCTTGTCAGAGAAGTTAAAAGAGCCTCAGAGAGGGTGGTTGAAACCAAGAGTGTGTGTCTCCTAACTTGAAAGTTGTGGAAAGCCATCAGATGATTCTGAAGCCATGAAGTTAGATTTGAGGTCTTGAGGGAGCTCATGAGAAGTGTTGAATATCACTTTGAGGCCTAGACAGGTCATTGTGCAAGATTAAGAAGGCTCAGCCATGGGTGGTGCAGCTAGGGCTTGACTGGGTCAACCCTAAGTCAACTGATGATTTGGAGAAGATTGAGACCTAATCCAAGAGCCATGTGACCATGGATTGATGCATTGAGATGTTATAAGGATGATTCCAAGGTCAACTCATCATGATTGAGGAGTTTGAGAAATTTCAGGCTAGGGTTTCTAAGACTTGACAGTGTAAAATCCCCTAGTTTGACCCCTATCTTCAAGGCAATGTAGCTCAAGATGTGATTGTTATCTCATCTTACCCCCAACATGATTGTTATAGAGCATGATAGTAGCTTTAATTTGAGTACTAGAAGTCCTTGATAGGATTTGTAGAACTCAAGTTATGGCTTTGACAAGTTACAAGTCATCTGAGGTATGTGAATTTGGGGCTTGAAAGTTACCCAACTTGCATGAAACTTTTGCCCTAGAAGGATGATTCCTATGAACTTTTATTCAACATGAATGTTGTTCCTTATTCTCTTAGATTTCTAGAGAGTAATAGAAGTCCTTGATAGGATTTGTAGAACTCAAGTTATGGCTTGGACAAGTCAAGGGTATTTTGGACATTTGGTGATTATAGGTCATTTGTGATCATAGGCCATTTTCACCAACTTAGAGGTCTCAAATGGAATTTTGTTCAACTAGAAAGTTGCTCAAAATGGGGTTTTAACCTTGACCATGCATCAACGAGGCATTGAAATGGCTCAAGGAGAGACTTGGTTCAAGAAATTTTGAAAAAAGGAAGAATTAAAAGGATTTAATGGCCAAAAATTCAAATAATTCATTTTGTGACCAAATGAAACAAAATTATAGGTCATATTGATTGGAAAAGTGATTTTAGAAACAATGGCAATGTTAGAATTTTTATTTGAGGTCATTTGAATAACATTCCATTTCATTTCTTCATGATGAAGCAACATATCCAACTCACACCTTTGGCTTGCCAACAAGGAAACAATCATCACCATTCAATTCCTTAGCTCATGAGGAGTGAAAACCAAGTTTGTTGAGGCCCAAACAGAGGAGATATTGCATATGCCATGAATGATATTTGGAGGAGAAATTGAAAATCCAAAATCTCATTTGGATGGATCCAGAAGTTTCTAGATGAGTTTAATCACTTCTATATAAGTCATTGAGTAAGTTCAGTGCTTTTTTTGGAAGGAATTGAAGCTGGTTGCAGAGAGGGAGATCAAAGTTTCATGAATGCAAGTTGAGATCGAATTTTCAATTCAAGGAAGAATCAAGCCAATTTGAGGTGTGCATTAGCTTCAGAGGGAAATTTGGAGTGAATCTGGATTGTTGTGGAGGTTGAATCGTGCAAGAACCCCTTCTGTTGCAAGCTTGAACACAGGTTGGTGAATTTCTTGATTATGCATGATTTAGGCAGTGATAGATAGAAATTCATATACGGTTAGGATCCTGATGATGAGTAGTTGGATTTAGGATGTTTAATTGTTTGATTAGAGATGATTTAGGTCAGATACCATTTTCGGTTGAGATTGATATTTCATGATTCATGCACTTTGAGGATGAATAATTGGTATGGTTGAATTGCTGGGAAGATTCTGGTCAAGATTCATTCAGGAATCGTGGAAAATGGTTGGCTGTAGAGGAAGTTAGGGTTCTGCAGGGGTGGCCAGAAAAGCCAACGGCGATGGCTGGTTCGCGCGCAGGTTGCATGTTCAAATTGGGGACGATGAACAAGGGCCCTCAGATTAGGGTTTGACCTTGGACTCAGGCGTGCGTTGGAGGGCCAGGATTGCTTCTCAAATCTGAAGAGAGAGTTCCAAATGAAACGCACTATTTCATTAATTGACTGGTTTTGGGCTTAGCACTCAGAGTGATATCCACACCCCCCTCCCTGGGCCCAATTCTTGATATGAACTGTATTGGATTGCTATTTGCCACACGTTTTTATTAATTTCTTTTGTTTTCTTTTATTTTTCATTATTTCATATGACTTAGAAATTAATTCATAAAAAATAGGAGATTAACTCAATTAATTCCAAACTTTTTTCCCCTGATTCATGATTGAATCTAGAATTTTGTAGATTAAAAATATTAATAATTCATGCATTTTTTATTTTATTTGCATTTTTTGAATATTAATTGATATTAAAATGGCCATGGTTGATACCTTGTTTTGTTGAATTTGTTCTGAGCATTTGGTGATGATTATTGACTTGATTTTTTTATGTGTAGCTAGCATAGATATGCATGTTCCCCCTAGATTTTTCTCACATTTTTGTGATGAATGTAGGTGGCAGTTTTAAGTTGAAACTTTAGGTGCTCTACTTTTGGTGGATGATTCAACCTCTGGATTTGGTATGGTAGATTCATGATTAAATTAGGGTCCCATAGTTATTTTTGTAGGATTTTACAATTGGTTTTAGTATTTTAGTTAAGATTAACTTTAGTACTAAGATTTAGGTGATCCTAACTTGCTAATCCAATTAGATTGATTTCTTTAGTTCCCTTAGGTTAGAGTTTTGCTTTGCTTGCTCTTGGATGATGTTGAAGGCTTGTGTGGGCTACCATGGAATGCTTGAAGAGGCTTGGATGTGAAGACTTCCCTTCTTTTGGTGTAGTGTTGATTAGGTGTTAAGATTAGCGTTTGCAGGCAGAGCTTCTAGATAGATTCTTTTCTTTCATAAACATGGAAGGTGTTGATCACTTTCATTATTCCCTATGATATAAGGTCCCCTTGTAAAGGCCTCATCCCTCCTTTGGTAGGATGTGTGGCTCTTCACAAGTTGGTAGAACCTTTGAGGGTTCCCTTCTTTGATGATGGAGTGCTCAGTGATGACCTTTGGTCTTCACTCTACTGTCTATTATCCAAACCCTGCTCTTGTTAGATGAATCTTTCTCCCTTGCTTGAGGATGGAGTTCCTTGTTAGAAGATTGAAGATGCTAGGAGTTGACACTTGCTATTGAAGACTGCCATTAAAGCTGAAGCTTAAAGATCCAGAAGAACAAGTTGACACTTGTGAAGGGAATCCAGTTGGGATCAGATGAAGAGCTTAAGCTTAAGGAAAACAAGTTGATACTTGTGTTTGATACTTTGAGAGCCTGAAGGAACAAGTTGACACTTGCAATGGGGACTGAAGCCTGAAGGTGGAGTCTACTTTGGGGCTGAGTCTTGAAGAAGAAGAATAAGTTGATACTTATGTTTGATGTATTAGAAGCTTGAAGAAGTAAGTTGATATTTGCTGTTGAAGATTGAAGCTTGAAAATCGAGTACCTTCCATTCTCTTGAAGAGGATAGACTTGAAGAACAGTTACTGACTGAGGACTGAACTGCTGTCAGAAGAGAGCTTTGCTATGAAGCTGTGTGGGGTTGTTGATCTGCTTTCTTTCCTGTCTGTTTGCTTGCTTTGCAATTGTATTGATGTGACTTGTTTGATTTGCTTGATGCATTAGAATAAGTTCATATTTAAATTGATTTAAGCTAGGAGCATGATTGCACTAGAGGTTGAGTTGCTCCCTCTGCTTGTATTTTTACTGTATGGCTTTGTTTGCGGGTATTCGGTAGAGCTCTGCTCCCTTGCCTATGTGGTTTGTGTTTGTTTGATGGCATTTCATTTTCACTTCTACTGTACGATTGCAGTTATCATATCTTGCTTGATAGCATGTTATTTCCTCTGTATGATTGCAGTTATTCATATCTGGCTTGAGGTCGAGATGAGCTTGTGGAGGCTGATGTCCCACACACCTTTCCTCCCTCACTTGCATTGCATGCATTTTACAGTCGTTTACTGTTTACTGTTTACTGTTTAAGCTGATGCTTTATCTGTTTCTGTTTATCATTGACATGATCCCCTAGGAATCTCACTTCCTTTGATAAGGAAGTGATGATTAGAACTGTAGGTTGAAACCTACGCATGATAACTTCTAGGAGTTCCCTGTTTCAAACCTTAACCATAGGATGAATCCTTGGCATGACAACATTAGGACTTGATAGTCTCCCCTTTAGTTGAGCCTGCTCTCTTCTCATCTCAAAACAAATTAAAATACAGTAATAAAGGTTAACTGACGTCGTGCGTTACGAGCCTTAAGCTATCTGAGAAAGGATTGTTGGAGAGTTTCTTTTCAACAGTAAGGATGTTTAGTATGGCACCCTTTGGGTGACATGCGACGCATTCACTCTCAGGTCATAGTCTCTAGCACGATATTGGTTGCAAACATCCATAAAAAACAGTTCTTCCGTAAAAGACAAAAAACAAACTTCAAACCTTTTTGCCCCGTGGGCCCATAATTCAAAGGAAGCTTTTCTGAAGAAAAGAGTGTCGTTAACTCCCAGTCCTACTGCAAACGGTAACGCTTAAGTCTCCAAGGGTCGAGCTGTGTACACTAAACTGCTGGAACTGTTTGTTAACCCTACTCGATAAAACAGATGAATCTGAATTCCCGTAATCCGTATTATCCCGAACTACGTAAGCTCTGATCTCTCATACCTGTTGAGAGTACGTAGGCACAATACTGACATATTGGCGAGCCACCTCCCCCATCACCCGTAGTTAGTCGAACTACGTTGACTCTGATTTCTCATTCTCTGATGGGAATACGTAGGCATAAAGCGCGACGCTTTGCCGAGTCATTTTCTTTTCTTTTTTAAGCCAGCCTTGATAGGTAGATAGATAAAACCAACCCGTCAGATAAACACAACAAGCGTGGATCCCATCGAGTACGATGGACGTGAGGGGTGCTAATACCTTCCCCTTGCGTAACCGACTCCCGAACCCAGACATTGGTTGCGATGACCTTGTCTTATACCTTTTCGTCAGGTTTTTTCCGATCGTTTCCTTTCCCGTTCTGAGGGATAAATAACGAAAGGTGGCGACTCTTCTGTTTTGCCGGCACCTTATTTTCGCGGAAGTGACAGCTGGCGACTCTGCTGGGGACTTGATAGTTTCCTAGGGATCCAACGTCCCTTATGCGAGTTAGTTTGGGGATCCAACGTCCCCTGCGAGAGTCAATCCTAGCGCTTGTATGATTACTTGTTCGGTTGTGTTTATTTATCGCATTTTATTTTCAGTATGATATGATTATCTGTGCTGTTGTGGGAGGGGCATTCTGATGAGTGAGAAGCCAGACCCAGGCTTGAGTGTACCTAGCATTAGTTGTGGAAATTAGTAGGCGCGTGCTTGCTTTGCAGGCACTAGTGTCTCATGAAATCCACGCTCAGACGAGATTCTCCCGGTTGACTTCTTTTCCGGCCCTTTGGGCCTGAGGGGTTGTTGGTTTGGAGTATTGTCGACTCTGGGGACCGATCATTTGGGATTCAGCTAAGTGAGGTCGCTTCAGGAGATGGTGATGCCACACTTTCTGGGTATCGTATCATCTCTCTTAACTGTCTGTGACGCTGATGACCGCATAGGATGCCGAACTTGTGTCAGTTTAGGTCCATACCTGTGAGCAGGGTCGGGTTTGTCGTAGGAAACCTTAACCTTCAGACTACCTGGTTTTCTTGATAGTGAATCAGTTTTATTGGTATCAGAGGTCCTTATCTTCAGAGATGAATTTGTTCTTGACAGAGCAGAGTTATGGTCCTGTATCAGAGGTCCTTATCTTCAGATATGTGTGTTCTTGATAGAGCAGATTTATGGTCCGATACCAGGGTTTTTCTTATTATCAGAGATAGTGGTTGTTCTTGACAGAGCAGTATTGTGGTTTTGTTGATACAGAATCTTCACATCCATCTCTTCAACAGCACAGTTGTCTTGATCTCCTGCTGCATGATTTCATTTTACATTGCTTTGCATACTCATTCGCATTTCATTAACGTGTGTCTGTGTTGCAGATACCGTTTCCCCAGGTTCAAGTTCTCTTGCCTTCTATTGTGCTACTATGGGTTCTCTAAGGAAGACTGTGGCCTACAAGCTTCCCACTCCTGATGTTGTTCAGCTGACTGGTTTGATTGCTTTGGCAGATGATTCTGTGAGAGGTGAATTCAGAAAGTCTTATGGGAAACTGCTCAGCCTGGTTCGTAAACCCTCTGTGCCTGAGTTGAATGGGTTGCACGCCCTGCTGCAATTCTACGATCCTCCTTTGAGATGCTTTACTTTCCAGGATTTTATTCTTGCACCCACACTAGAAGAGTATGCTGATTTATTAGGTGTGCCTATCAAGAGTCAGATGCCCTTTGTTCATATGGATGCTGAGCCTAATCTGGCTAGTCTAGCTCCTTCACTTCATCTGGATGCCTCAGAGTTCGTCTTGTCTAGTTGGAACAGGGTTCCCGGTTTCTCCTTGTAGTTCTTAGTGGGAAAGGCTCAGCAATGCGCCAAAGACAGTTGTTGGGTCGTGTTCAACGCTATTCTTGCTCTTTGCGTATACGGCATCATTTTGTTCCCCAATACGCCTGACTTTGTAGACATCGACGCCTTTCACATCTTTGCATCAGGGAATCCAGTCCCTACATTGATTGGAGATGTTTACCATTCCGTCCACTACAGAAACGAGAACAGAAGGGGTAAAAACGTCTCGTGCTGTGTGCCCCTGCTCTATAGATGGCTTGATAGCCACCTACCCAAGAAGGGTCCCTTTGCTTCGTTTGCAGCCATAGCTGAGTGGTCGGAGCGATTGATGAGTCTGTCGGCGGAGGATATTGCCTGGTTTGATAGAGATAGGTTGGGTACTGAGATTATCTTCAGCTGCAGCGGGTTTCCGAATGTGCCTTTGATAGGCAGGAAGGGCTGTATCAACTATATCCATCCCTGGTGGTCCGACAGTTTGCTTATGCGTTGAGAGCTCCGCCAAAGGATGAAGAGGTGCAGGAGTCTCTGTACCTCACTGGTCTTCTAGAGGGGGATATGTTATCCAAGCTCTAGCACGCTTGGAATGGTATCAGTAAGAGGGGATAACCGTTGTTGGGAAAAAGTAATAGCCAAGCCTACGCTCCATATGTGACCTGGATCAGAGCCAGAGCAGATATCATAGGGATGTTGTTTCCTCCTGCCAAGCTAGAAAGCCCTTCAGTGATTGAAGAGCCTACCACCGTGCCTATTCAACAACATAATCAGGTGTTAGCCGAGAGAGATGAGCTGAAGAAGGCAACTGAAGAATTGGAGAAAGAATTGGCCCAACTCAGAAGCGAGAGAAGCGAAGTTGTCCATTCCTTCAAGAGGCAAACAGAGCTGGTGAACCAGTTGGGGACGGATTTGACTAAGCAGATGGCTGAGCGTGAGCGCTTGGGTCGAGAGTTCAAAGCTGTCAATGACGTACTGGCCACCAAGAAGCAGCACTTGGATGAAGCGTACTGGAGAATATCCAAGTTTAATCAGCATTGGAAGGCCACCTTAGCCAACGGCAAGGAACCGGAGGATAAACTGAAACAGCAGATCTCCAAGTTGAAAGACAAGGTGAAGGCTAGTGAGAAGAGGTTTGATGAAGAAACCGCTCGCAGATATGCCGCTGAAGGCCTGCTCAACAAGGCTCTTGCTAACCTGAAGGAGCACAAACGGATGTTTAATTCCAAGAAGCGGAAGTTAGAATATTGTTTCGGCGAAGGAGCATGGGAAGACTTAGTTGAAGGTCTTCAATACACTATTACGCAGAGGGAGTTACTCGTCGAAGGGTTGCTCACTCGGCCTGATCATCCAGAAACGAGAAATCTGTTAGAAGAGTTTCGCGCCCGTGGCCGTGCCTGACTATATTTGTAATCCTTTGTTTTTGATCATTGTTGTATGCTGACCATCACCAGGCTTGTTGGTCGAGGTCATGCTATTGATTCTGCTTGTACTCAGTGACGCTGTGTACCGCCTTGATGGGCTTTCTTTATATATACGAGGTGTTATTTCCATGACTGGACTCGGACTCCTTATTTTCAGCACTGGCACTCAGGCACTAGGATCGGGGGAAATCTCCCTAACACACAGACACACGTTTGCATTTGCATGAAGCATCTGCATAACGGGCACTTTGTCGTTTTTTCTAACCCTTTTGTGTATACAGGTTGTTTCAGGTTGTTCTAGGATTGATCAAAGACCAATCCACCGTTATCCGACCAGAGCAAATCAAGCCAGAGCAATGGAACAAGTGCAGACTGACGTTCAAGAACACCGAGAGAGGATGGACCACTTCATGGAGCTCATGCAAGTGGTTGGCAACGGCCAAGACCAGCTCAGAACATTGGTCCAGCCTCTGATCTCAAGGGTTGACAGCCATGGTGTACTCCACGGTGGGAATGTTCCAACCCCTCCACCTGTTGAAACTCCTCATAACGGCATCCCCGTGAACGGGGGTAACGGTAGTGGTAACGACAATGTGATCGCTAACATGTGGCTCAATGGTAATACGACTGGCGTCGGTAATGGAAATTTTGAAGCTAATGTCAATGTTGGGCTGGGCAACAGTAACACGGGTGTTGGAAACCTGTATGGGCCTCAGCGATGGTTAGAGGACCGTCAAGAAGATTTGTTCTCACAGAAGGGTGCTGAAGGAGAACTGACTGCTGAAGCACGTCTGAGGTTTAAAGCACTCGAGGACAAGATGAGAAATTTCGAGAACCTGAACACTATGGGTGTCGACATGTCCAAGTTGGGATTGATTGCTGATTTCAAGGTGCCTCCTAAATTCAAGGTACCCGATTTCGAGAAGTACAAGGGCACCACTTGCCCTCGCGTCCACTTAAGGTCATACTACCGGAAAATGTCCGCTCACTCTGAAGATGAGAAGTTGCTGATGCACTTCTTTTAGGATAGCTTGTCCGGGCCATCCTTGGAATGGTACATGAGTTTGGAGCCTACCAGTGTGCGCACGTGGAAGGAACTTGATGAGGCATTCGTGCACCATTACCAATATAACAGTGACTTGGCTCCGAACCGAGTCCAACTGCAGAATTTGTCACAAAGGAACAACGAAGGGTTCAAAGAGTACGCCCAGCGATGGCGTGAATTGGCAGCTAGAGTTCAGCCGCCGATGGTTGAACGGGAGCTTGTCGAAATGTTTGTAGCCACCCTCCCAGGGGTTTATTACGAGAAATTGGTCAGCGGTATGTATGGATGTTTCTCAAATCTCATCATCACCGGCGAGCACGTTGAAAATGGGATCAAATTGGGGAAAATTCAAGGTGATCTATCCTCAGCTAGAGGATGAAAGAAGCCGTATGGCGGCAAAAGGCGTGAAGGAGAGACGAGCACCGTGTCCAACGCTCGAAGGAAAGGTAAAGGCCCTCGCCAGCAGGTGGCAAGCATAACCACCCCTGTAGTCCAACAACCCCAGCTACATCAGCAGCCGCAGCAGCAACAGCCGAATCAGCAAGGGTACAGAAAGTATCAGAACAGGGCACCTCTATCAAGTCGCCACCTCGAGACACCGCCCATGTCATATGCCCAGCTGTTACAGACTTTGCTTCAGTTACAGCTAATCCAGAAGAGAACCCTGGCTCCCTTGACAGGGGCACCTCCGCCAGGTTACGATGCGAATGAAACTTGTGAGTTTCACTCGGGGGCACCAGGCCACACGATAGAAAATTGCAAAGCCTTCAAGCACAAGGTGCAGGATATGGTGGACGCTAAGATCATCAATTTCTCAGATAATGTGCCAAACGTCACGAAGAACCCTATGCCGAATCATAGGGGAGGTGGGGTGAATGCCATTATTGAAGACGAGAATTTGGATTTATTGACTGATGTCAAGGATCTGAAGACACCGCTTAGCTTCGTTAAAGCCAAGCTGATGAAGAGAGGATTCTTTCCAGGATGTGGAGAATTGTGTATGGGCTGTGCGACTCATCCTGATGGATGTGAACAGTTGATAGAGGGGATTCAGAGTCTGATGACCGAAGGAATCTTGCAGTTTAGCCGAAGGGCCGAATGTGGATCTGGAGAGGTAATGATGAATCAAGATGATGAGGTTGCCACCATCACCATCCCTCGCCGGACGATCACCATTTCTGCACCCAGGCCGCCCATCATTACCATCACCAAGGCTGGGCCGATCCCTTTTGAAAGCACCAATGCCGTCCCGTGGCATTATGGGGCAGACGTCTACTGCAACGGGCAGAAGTTAGAATTGGAACCCTCGGGGCAGTGTATGGATAACCTAGTGGGAATTGGCGGAATCACGCGCAGCGGAAGACTATTTGCTCCACCCGAGATTGTGGCGGATAAAGTTGACAAAGCCGACAAAGCTAATGTAACCGATAAGGGAAAGAGTAAAGTCGTTGAGAAAACCCCTCGTGGGGTAGAGAAAGACTTACTTGTAAAGGACGCTGAAGAGTTCATGAGGTTGATCAAGAAGAGTGATTACAAGATCGTGGATCACCTCCATCAAACACCCTCAAAAATTTCCATCCTGAATTTGTTGTTGTGTTTGGAGTCACATTGCAACGCGCTGTTAAAGGTTTTGAATGCCGCGTATGTACCGCAGGAAATATCGGCCAACCAGTTGGAAGGGGTCGTAGCCCACGTGAATGCTGGAAACGGGTTAGGGTTCACTGACTTGGAGCTGACGTCGAAGGGAAGAAACCACAACAGTGCCCTGCACATCTCGATAGAGTGTAGGGGAACGATTATGTCTCATGTGTTGGTGGACACAGGGTCGTCGCTCAATGTTCTTCCGAAGAAAGCATTGATAAAGTTAGACACTCGCAAATTGATTTGCACATCCAGTGATCTGGTTGTAAAGGCTTTCGACGGAACCAAGCGTCATGTCTTTGGAGAGGTAACGTTGCCAATCCAAGTTGGGCCGGAAACTTTCGATGCGGTCTTCTTCATCATGGACATCATGCCTGCCTACAACTGTCTTTTAGGCCGGCCATGGATCCATTTTGCTGGCGCCGTGACCTCCACGTTGCACCAGAAGCTCAAGTACGCTGTCAGAGGCAGCATCGTGACTGTATGTGGCGAGGAAGACATAATGGTGAGCCATTTGTCATCCTTCAAGTATGTTGAGATGGATGGAGAAATCCACGAAACCCTATGTCAGGCGTTCGAAGTTGTTAAAGTCAAGAACGTGGCTCCTGTAATGACTGAAAAACCAGAGATGACTCTCTCTTCCTTCAAGGAAGCCCGGGCCGTTGTCTAGGTCGGATCTACCCCAGGTTAGGGGCGAATTCTAGAAATACCTAACAAGCAAGACAAGTTTGGGTTGGGATACATTCCTGCGGCTGAAGCCTCCTCTTCTCGTAGTGCGTCACGAGGTAAAGGGCCGATCCAGTTTACCAGCGGCGGGGTGATATTTGAAAGTGTCAACGCGGTGTCCGAAGACGGCGAAGACAGTGATTGCGACCTAGACTCTTGGATCCAGCCAAGCAAACCAGGCGAGAGCCTCAACAACTGGTCCATCAGGGATACCATCCAAGTGACAGGCAAAGAGTAATGATTTACTTTCTCCAATTGTTGTACAACCCTATGTCTTACCCGGGGCATAGTGGTTTTATTGTCAGGGCCTTGTTTGATTATGTACATGCATTTTACCAATAAATCAAAAGGCATTTCTTTTCGCATTCAAATGTTGTGATCTCTGTTATTCCTTTTTTATATTTGTTTTGAAAAACAATAAAATGGAAATGGGTTTTGTGCTAACCTGCATATCCTTGTCTTAAGCTTAACCCTTGTTATTGCAGGATCCACATAGCAAACGACATCGACTCTGGACCTTCTACGACTCACTTTGACTTAGATTGCCCGATCTATCAAGCCGAAGAAGAGATTGATGAAGACGAAGACCTTCCCGAAGAGTTGGCCCGCTTGTTGAAACAAGAAGAGAAAGTTATTCTACCCACGAGGAAGAGATTGAGATTGTGAATCTGGGTTCTGAAGAACTTGTCAGGAACGTCAGGATAGGGGCCGCATTGTAGAGTTATGTTAAGCAGAGATTGGTTGAGATGCTGAGGGAGCATAGCGACATCTTTTCCTGGTCATACGAAGATATGCCCGGACTTGATACTGACATCGTGGTCCATCACTTTCCGCTGCGAGAAGATTGTCCTCCCATTAAGCAGAAGCTTAGAAGGACGCGACCATATATAGCCGTTAAGATCAAAGAAGAAGTGAAAAAACAGCTTGATGCTGGCTTCTTAGCGGTCACTACTTACCCTCCGTGGGTCGCCAACATAGTGCCTGTACCGAAGAAGGACGCTAAGGTGCGAATGTGCGTCGATTATCGGGATTTGAATAGGGCGAGCCCTAAAGATGATTTCCCGCTCCCTCATATTGATGTGTTGGTCGACAATACAACTCAGTTCTCCATATTTTTGTTCATGGATGGCTTCTCCGGCTACAATCAGATCAAGATGGCACCGGAGGACATGGAGAAAACTACGTTTATTACACCCTGGGGAACCTTCTGCTATAAGGTAATGCCCATCGGTCTAAAGAACGCAGGGGCCACTTACCAACGAGCAATGGTTACTTTGTTTCATGATATGATTCATCATGATATTGAAGTCTATGTTGATGACATGATTGCGAAGTCCCAAACGGAGGAAGGACATCTGGTCAATTTGCTGAAGCTTTTTGAGAGGCTTAGGAAGTTCAGGTTGAGGCTGAATCCTAACAAGTGTACTTTCGGGGTACGGTCGGGAAAACTACTGGGGTTTATCGTGAGTGAAAGAGGCATCGAGGTTGATCCTGCGAAGATAAAAGCAATACAAGAAATGCCAACGCCAAAAACCAAAAAAGAAGTACGTGGTTTCTTGGGCAGAATAAACTACATTGCAAGGTTTATTTCTCAGCTCCCGCCACGTGTGAACCGATGTTCAAACTGCTAAAGAAAAATCAGGCGATTATCTGGAACGAGGATTGCTAGAAGGCATTTGATAAGATAAAACAGTATCTGCAGGAACCTCCAATCTTGATACCCCTAGTGGTCGGAAGACCCTTAATCATGTACTTGACAGTTCTTGAGAATAGTATGGGGTGTGTTCTCGGTCAGCACGACGAGACGGGCAGAAAGGAGCATGCCATTTACTATTTGAGTAAGAAGTTCACAGACTGTGAATCTCATTACTCGATGCTGGAGAAGATGTGTTGCGCACTAGCCTGGGCTGCCGAACGTTTACGACAGTACATGCTCAACCACACCACCATACTAATTTCGAAGATGGATCCAATCAAGTACGTCTTCGAGAAGCAAGCGCTTTCGGGCAGGATTGCCAGATGGCAAATGGTGTTGACGGAATATGACATTCAGTATGTTTCACAGAAGGCCATCAAGGGAAGCGTATTATCTGAATACCTAGCCGAATAGCCAATCGAGGATTATCAGCCGATGAAATTTGAATTCCCTGATGAGGATATCATGTTTCTCAAAGCGAAAGATTGTGACGAACCGTTGCCCGACGAGGGTCCAGATAGGAAATCCCAGTGGAAATTGATATTTGACGGAGCGGTTAATTCTTACGGAAGTGGCATTGGGGCGATCATCACGACTCCCCACGGATCCCACATCTCGTTCACTGCGAGACTGACGTTTCCGGTCACCAATAACAAAGCGGAGTACGAAGCATGCATCATGGGTCTAGAAGAAGCAATTGATTTGAGAATCAAGAACCTAGATGTATATGGTGACTCGGCGCTTGTGATCAACCAGATTAAAGGGGAGTGGGAGACTCGTCAATCGAATTTGGTGTCGTACATGAACTATGCCAGAAGGCTGCTTCCGTTCTTTGATCGAGTGGAACTCCATCATGTGCCCAGGGCTGAAAATCAGATGGTTGATGCCTTAGCCACGTTGGCTTCCATGTATAAAGTCAATTTCTGGAATGAAGCTCCAAGAATTGTCCTCTCTCGTCTTGATAGACCTGCATTCGTCTTTGCGATCGAGGAAGCCTCCGACGGCAAGCCATGGTTCCATGACATCCAGACCTTCCTTATGACTAAGGAGTATACTGCGGAAGCGTCAACCTAGGATAAGAAGACTCTGAGGAGGCTGTCTGGAAATTTTTATCTCAATCCTGATGGAGTTTTGTATAAAAGAAACCACGATCTCGTGCTACTCAGATGTGTAGATGAGAAAGAAGCGAGTATGCTCATGGAAGAAGTCCATGAAGGCACATTTGGTACGCACGCCGGCGGGCATGCTATGACAAGAAAGATCCTGAGAGCAGGATACTACTGGCTGACGATGGAATCAGATTGTTTCAAATTTGCGAAGAGATGTCACAAATGCCAGATCTATGCTGATAAGGTTCACGTGCCGCCGTGCCCGTTAAATGTCATGTCCTCCCCGTGGCCGTTCTCCATGTAGGGCATCGACATGATAGGTAAGATCGAGCCCACTGCATCTAACGGTCATCGCTTCATTCTAGTAGTTATCGACTACTTCACCAAGTGGGTAGAGGCAGCCTCATATGCTAATGTGACCAAGCAGGTGGTGGCTAAATTCATAAAGAGGGACATCATATGTCGATATGGAATTCCCGAACGGATCATTACTGATAATGGTTCGAATTTGAATAACAGGATGATGAAGGAGCTATGCCAGAGTTTCAAGATTGAACACCACAACTCATCTCCTTACTGGCCGAAGATGAATGGCGTCGTTGAAGCGGCCAATAAGAACATCAAGAAGATTGTACAGAAGATGGTTGTGACCTATAAAGACTGGCACAAGATGTTGCCATTTGCACTGCACGGTTATCGTACAACAGTACGTACATCAACCGGGGCAACTCCTTTCTCACTGGGGTACGGTATGGAAGTTGTCCTACCGTTAGAAGTTGAGATTCCTTCTTTACGAGTTTTGGTTGACTTGAAACTCGATGAGGCAGAATGGATTAAGAACCGACTAAACCAACTCATCCTGATGGACGAGAAGAGGCTAGGATCGATTGCATATGGTCGTCTGTACCAAAGCCGAATGAAGAAAGCTTATGATAAGAAGGTGCGTCCTAGAAGCTTTCAGACGGGTGATCTCGTCCTGAAGAAGATTCTTCCTCCACACTCCGATCACCGGGGCAAGTGGACTCCTAATTACGAAGGTCCGTACGTCGTCAGCAAGGTCTTCTCGGGAGGAGCCTTGTTGTTATCCACGATGGATGGCGAATATTTTGCATCCCCGGTGAACGCGGACGCAGTTAAAAAATACTTTGCTTAAAAAATGACCCGCTGGAAAGAAAAAGAATATCCAGGCAAAAATGGGGCATCCCGGCGAACCATAAAAAAGGAAAAAGGTTCGGGAAAAAATTAGGGATATGAAAGAAAAGAATGTACACCCGCAAAGTCGAAAACCTGGAAGGGCGACTTTGGCAAAAAAGGGTATCCCGGTGAATCGAAAACCCGAAAGGGCGATTCAGGAAAAAGTTAGGGATTGGAAAAAGCAAATGACTGCATTCCGCGTGTGGACTGTATTTGTTTAGTGGTTTGGAAGACCTGAGGGCCGTTGATCTGAATCAATCTCTTTTGAAGCTGAAGCGTCGGAGAAGTATCGACGTCGAGTGGGTCATAGAGGGATCAACTCATGGTGTTCGTCTACGCCACATTGCCGACATTTGTGTATATACTGACGTATATTTATGTTCTTATATTTGCGCAGCTTCCTCACTCCAGGAGCTTGCATCTGTTGTAAAACATTTTCACCCATTCAGGGGTTCGTTATCAATAAAATGTATACTATTCAGAAATTCTGTTTGTTTGTTTAGCATTTACCTGTTTTGTTTGCGACAAAGAACACCGATGTTTTTGATAAAATGCGCATACATAAACTTACTGGCCTAGGCCACTAATTGTTGAAACAATGAATTACTTGAACATTGTCACAGGATGATAACCTTGATAGGTCCCTTTAAGAAGGGCATCTTGTCTGTTTGTTTGTGTTGTTGCAGGTATAGCCTATTCCAGGCAGTATGCCGCATGTTTCCCCAAGCAGAGATAGATTCTCTCCCCAACCAGATGTATCCTGAAGGATCGTCGTCTCCCCAGCTGAGTCATATATTGAAGTGTGCGACACTCGATAGTACAGACTGAAGTCTCCAGGAGAATTGAGATTCCCCACAGAGTCGTACTCTCCCCTGTAAGCAGGATGATTCCTTTTTCCCCAGCCGAGTTTGCAGATCCCCAAGAGAGCCGAGTCCTTGGAAGCCGTTCAGGCCATGATTGGTTTTCCCCAGTAGAGTGTTGAATAGATGATGTTGTATTTCCCCAACGGAGTCGGTATCTCCAAGAAAGTTTGGCTGCGAATGCCGTGTAGTTTGTTTCTGCAATTGATGTCGTTTTCCTCAGCAGTTTATGATTTGAATACCTAGATGAACAGGTCCAAGTTCTCGCAGAACTTCGCTCCCTTACAGCAGTCGACTGAAGTTCGTTTCCCCAGGCGGGATCCAATTGAGATTTGTGCGACTTCTTCTCCTCGGCGGGATGATTCCTTCGTCCACCAGAGTGGTTCTTCCTCCTTAACAGGAGGATTCTCCCTTCAGCATTTATTTTGCTGATGGGGTCATAGCATCTTGCATGATTGCATAGCATTTACCCTAAATACGTAGCATTTCCACCGTGTGGAGCATTACGCCATTGTCAAACATATGCATATGAAGCATGAGCTAGGTCGTTACCATTCTTGTGTGCAGGTGTTCCTACGCAGAATGGTTTGCTCAAGATGATTCTTGAATTCTCCAGCGAAGTGGTTTGCTTGAGATAATTCCTAAAATCCCTAGTAAAGTCGCCAGAGAGGGTTGCTCAAGTTGATGCTTAGAGTCCCCGACAGAGTGTTTGCTCAGGATGATTCCTGGAATCTCCAGCAGAGTTATTGGTTCAGGATGATTCTTGAAGTTCCCGATGGGTTTATTTGTCCAAGAGGATTCTTGAAGTCCTCAGAAGAGTTGATTCATCCAGAACGATTTCTGAAGCCCCGAAGCAGAGTTACTTGATAGTTCTCCAGAATCCCCAGCGGAGATGTGTCATCCCCAGCAGGTTTGAATAGAGAAGTTGAGACTTCCCTCGAAGACTTGATGATTGAAGTCTGGCAGCGGTGCCAAACCCCTGACTCACTGATGAAGTCTAACCACGAGGTCAAAGTAGCTTGCCTAGCTGATGCAGGGTGCCTAATGGCAAAAGATGGTGTATCCTTATTGGTTCATGATTGACCAAGATTTCTATTCCCGAATTACTGATGAAGTCCGGATGACGCCTGAGATGTTCTTTGAATGCCCGATAGCATGGTTAACTTGATTGTTAAAAAGTTCCTAATGACCTGACGAGTCCCGAGGAATTCTTCTGCAGCAGTGCCGCAGAATGCCTGACGACAATATCAGCTATGTACCACCGGTTACCGAATGACCAGCGACCCCTTAATGACTTGAGGATAAAGATCTACAGCAAAATCAGATGATAGTCCTGACGGAGATTCGAGATTAGGCCCTTCACCGATTACCGTGTGACCAATTTCCCAGCAAGTTGCTGTGCAACTATCATGTTCAGTTTTGAAGATGTTCCTACCAATCCAAGTATCGTTTACCTGTGCGGTTGGAAGATCGCCAGTTACTGCGTAACCGGTGATCCTATGATGATTTGAGGATGCAATGATATTAGATAAATCAGAGAATCCTCCTGACGGAGATTCAGATCAGTATTTCTCCAGCTAGTTGTCGTGCAGCTATTACTTCAGTTTCCGAAGATTTGTCCCCTATCAGAGTACCGTGTACTTGTGCAGTTGGAAAATTTTTGGGTTTGTTGGTATTCAACCGTCTTTTACCTTAATTGTTTGAGAGTTGTTCGCTTCTCACCCAGTCAGGTCCAAGCCGTTTGAATAGGGGCAGCTGTTGCACCCCAAAATTTGCCCAACATTTCTTTACCTAGCTTATGTTTCATTTCATTCACATTAGCATTATCATTTGCATTTCATTGACATGTATGCAGGAGATCAAGAGGTATGATTACCAATCAAGGGATACACAAGAATTTGAAGCTAAGCTAAGAAGGTTATCCAGATGTTCAAGGGTTGATATCCTTGTCAGAGAAGTTAAAAGAGCCTCAGAGAGGGTGGTTGAAACCAAGAGTGTGTGTCTCCAAACTTGAAAGTTGTGGAAAGCCATCAGATGATTCTGAAGCCATGAAGTTAGATTTGAGGTCTTGAGGGAGCTCATGAGAAGTGTTGAAGATCACTTTGAGGCCTAGACAGGTCATTGTGCAAGATTAAGAAGGCTCAGCCATGGGTGGTGCAGCTAGGGTTTGACTGGGTCAACCCTAAGTCAACTGATGATTTGGAGAAGATTGAGACCTAATCCAAGAGCCATGTGATCATGGATTGATGCATTGAGATGTTATAAGGATGATTCCAAGGTCAACTCATCATGATTGAGGAGTTTGAGAAATTTCAGGCTAGGGTTTCTAAGACTTGACAGTGTAAAATCCCCTAGTTTGACCCCTATCTTCAAGGCAATGTAGCTCAAGATGTGATTGTTATCTCATCTTATCCCCAACATGATTGTTGTAGAGCATGATCTTAGCTTTAATTTAAGTACTAGAAGTCCTTGATAGGATTTGTAGAACTCAAGTTATGGCTTTGACAAGTTACAAGTCATCTGAGGTATGTGAATTTGGGGCTTGAAAGTTACCCAACTTGCATGAAACTTTTTCCCTAGAAGGATGATTCCTATGAACTTTTGGTCAACATGAATGTTGTTCCTTATTCTCTTAGCTTTCTAGAGAGTACTAGAAGTCCTTGATAGGATTTGTAGAACTCAAGTTATGGCTTGGACAAGTCAAGGGTATTTTGGACATTTGGTGATTATAGGTCATTTGTGATCATAGGCCATTTTCACCAACTTAGAGGTCTCAAATGGAATTTTGTTCAACTAGAAAGTTTCTCAAAATGGGGTTTTAACCTTGACCATTAAGGAGGCATTGAAATGGCTCAAGGAGAGACTTGGTTCAAGAAATTTTGAAAAAAGGAAGAATTAAAAGGATTTAATGGCCAAAAATTCAAATAATTCATTTTGTGACCAAATGAAACAAAATTATAGGTCAAATTGATTGGAAAAATGATTTTAGAAACAATGGTAATGTTAGAATTTTGATTTGAGGTCATTTGAATAACATTACATTTCATTTCTTCATGATGAAGCAACATATCCAACTCACACCTTTGGCTTGCCAACAAGGAAACAATCATCACCATTCAAGTCCTTAGCTCATGAGGAGTGAAAACCAAGTTTGTTGATGCCCAAACAGAGGAGATATTGCATATGCCATGAATGATATTTGGAGGAGAAATTGAAAATCCAAAATCTCATTTGGATGGATCCAGAAGTTTCTAGATGAGTTTAATCACTTCTATATAAGTCATTGAGTGAGTTCAGTGCTTTTTTTGGAAGGAATTGAAGCTGGTTGCAGAGAGGGAGATCAAAGTTTCATGAATGCAAGTTGAGATCGAATTTTCAATTCAAGGAAGAATCAAGCCAATTTGAGGTGTGCATTAGCTTCAGAGGGAAATTTGCAGTGAATCTGGATTGTTATGGAGGTTGAATCGTGCAAGAACCCCTTCTGTTGCAAGCTTCAACACAGGTTGGTGAATTTCTTGATTATGCATGATTTAGGCAGTGATAGATAGAAATTCATATACGGTTAGGATCCTGATGATGAGTAGTTGGATTTAGGATGTTTAATTGCTTGATTAGAGATGATTTAGGTCAGATACCATTTTCGGTTGAGATTGATATTTCATGATTCATGCGCTTTGAGGATGAATAATTGGTATGGTTGAATTGCTGGGAAGATTCTGGTCAAGATTCATTCAAGAATCGTGGCAAATGGTTGGCTGTAGAGGAAGTTAGGGTTCTGTAGGGGTGGCCGGAAAAGCCACCGGCAATGGACAAGGGCCCTCAGATTAAGGTTTGACCTTGGACTCAGGCGTGCATTGGAGGGCCAGGATTGCTTCTCAAATCTGAAGAGAGAGTTCCAAATGAAACACACCGTTTCATTAATTGACTGGTTTTGGGCTTAGCACTCAGAGTGATATCCACACCCCCTTGGGCCCAATTCTTGATATGAAGTGTATTGGATTACTATTTGCCACGCGTTTTTATTAATTTCTTTTGTTTTCTTATATTTTTCATTATTTCATATGACTTAGAAATTAATTCATAAAAAATAGGAGATTAACTCAATTAATTCCAAACTTTTTTCCCCTGATTCATGATTGAATCTAGAATTTTGTAGATTAAAAATATTAATAATTCATGCATTTTTTATTTTATTTGCATTTTTTGAATATTAATTGATATTAAAATGGCCATGGTTGATACCTTGTTTTGTTGAATTTGGTTTGAGCATTTGGTGATGATTCTTGACTTGATATTTTGTGTGTAGCTAGCATAGATATGCATGTTACCCCTAGATTTTTCTCACATTTTTTTGATGAATTTAGGTGGTAGTTTTAAGTTGAAACTTTAGGTGCTCTATTTTTAGGGTTTATGCTTAGTACCTTATGATTTAGGTTTTATTTCTAGGACTTGGTGGATGATTCAACCTCTAGATTTGGTATGGTAGATTCATGATTGAATTGGGGTCCCATAGTTATTTTTGTAGGATTTTACAATTGGTTTTAGTATTTTAGTTAAGATTAACTTTAGTACTAAGTTTTAGGTGATCCTAACTTGCTAATCCAATTAGATTGATTTCTTTAGTTCCCTTAGGTTAGGGTTTTGCTTTGCTTGCTCTTGGATGATGTTGAAGGCTTGTATGGGCTACCATGGAATGCTTTAAGAGGCTTGGATGTGAAGACTTCCCTTCTTTTGGTGTAGTGTTGATTAGGTGTTAAGATTAGGGTTTGCAGGCAGAGCTTCTAGATAGATTCTCTTCTTTCATAAACATGGAAGGTGCTGATCACTTCCATTCTTCCCTATGATATAAGGTCCCCTTGTAAAGGCCTCATCCCTCCTTTTGTAGGATGTGTGGCTCTTCACAAGTTGGTAGAACCTTTGAGGGTTCCCTTCTTTGATGATGGAGTGCTCAGTGGTGACCTTTGGTCTTCACTCTGCTGTCTATTATCCAAACCATGCTCTTGTTAGATGAATCTTTCTCCCTTGCTTGAGGATGGAGTTCCTTGTTAGAAGATTGAAGATGCTAGGAGTTGACACTTGCTATTGAAGACTGCCATTGAAGCTGAAGCTTAAAGATCCAGAAGAACAAGTTGACACTTGTGAAGGGAATCCAGTTGGGATCAGATGAATAGCTGAAGCTTAAGGAAAACAAGTTGATACTTGTGTTTGATACTTTGAGAGCCTGAAGGAACAAGTTGACACTTGCAATGGGGATTGAAGCCTGAAGGTGGATTCTACTTTGGGGCTGAGGCTTGAAGAAGAAGAATAAGTTGATACTTATGTTTGATGTATTAGAAGCTTGAAGAAGTAAGTTGATATTTGCTGTTGAAGATTCAAGCTTGAAGATGGAGTACCTTCCATTCTCTTGAAGAGGATAGACTTGAAGAACAGTTACAGACTGAGGACTGAACTGCTATCAGAAGAGAGCTTTGCTGTGAAGCTGTGTGGGGCTGTTGATCTGCTTTCTTTCCTGTCTGTTTGCTTGCTGTGCAACTGTATTGATGTGACTTGTTTGATTTGATTGATGCATTAGAATAAGTTCATATTTAGATTGATTTAAGTTAGGAGCATGATTGCACTAGAGGTTTAGTTGCTCCCTCTGCTTGTATTTTTACTGTATGGCTTTGCTTGCAGGTATTCGGTAGAGTTCTGCTCCCTTGCCTATGTGGTTTATGTTTGTTTGATGGCATTTTATTTTCACTTCTATTGTATGATTGCAGTTATCATATCTTGCTTGATAGCATGTTATTTCCTCTGTACGATTGCAGTTATTCATATCTGGCTTGAGGTCGAGATGAGCTTGTGGAGGCTGATGTCCCACACACCTTTCCTCCCTCACTTGCATTGCATGCATTTTACAGTCGTTTACTGTTTACTGTTTAAGTTGATGCTTTATCTGTTTCTGTTTATCATTGACATGATCCCCTAGGAATCTCACTTCCTTTGATAAGGAAGTGATGATTAGAACTTTAGGTTGAAACCTACGCATGATAAATTCTAGGAGTTCCCTGTTTCAAACCTTAACCATAGGATGAATCCTTGGCATGACAACATTAGGACTTGATAGTCTCCCCTTTAGTTGAGCCTGCTCTCTTCTCATCTCAAAACAAATTAAAATACAGTAATAAAGGTTAAGTGACGTCGTTCGTTACGAACCTTAAGCTATCTGAGAAAGGATTTTTGGAGAGTTTGTTTTCAACAGTCTAGATGTTTAGTATGGCACCCTTTGGGGTACATGCGACGCATTCACTCTCAGGTCATAGTCTCTAGCACGATATTGGTTGCAAACATCCATAAAAAACAATTCTTCCGTAAAAGACAGAAAACAAACTTCAAACCTTTTTGCTCCGTGGGCCCATAATTCAAAGGAAGCTTTTCTGAAGAAAAGAGTGTCGTTAACTCCCAGTTCTACCGCAAACGGTAACGCTTAAGTCTCCAAGGGTCGAGCTGCGTACACTAAACTGCTGGAACTGTTTGTTAACCCTACTCGATAAAACAGATGAATCTGAATTCCCGTAATCCGTATTATCCCGAACTACGTAAGCTCTGATCTCTCATACCTGTTGAGAGTACGTAGGCACAATACTGACGTATTGGCGAGCCACCTTCCCTATCATCCGTAGTTAGTCGAACTACGTTGACTCTGATTTCTCATTCTCTGATGGGAATACGTAGGCATAAAGCGCGACGCTTTGCCGAGTCATTTTCTTTTCTTTTTTAAGCCAGCCTTGATAGGTAGATAGATAAAACCAACCCGTCAGATAAACACAACAAGCATGGATCCCATCGAGTACGATGGACGTGAGGGGTGTTAATACCTTCCCCTTGCATAACCGACTCCCGAACCCAGACATTGGTTGCGATGACCTTGTCTTATACCTTTTCGCCAGGTTTTTTCCTATCGTTTCCTTTCCCGTTCTGAGGGATAAATAACGAAAGGTGGCGACTCTTCTGTTTTGTCGGCACCTTATTTTCGCGGAAGCGACAGCTGGCGACTCTGTTGGGGACTTGATAGTTTCCTAGGGATCCAACATCCCTTATGCGAGTTAGTTTGGGGATCCAACGTCCCCTGCGAGAGTCAATCCTAGCGCTTGTATGATTACTTGTTCGGTTGTGTTTATTTATCGCATTTTATTTCCCGCATTTGATTTTCAGTATGATATGATTATCTGTGCTGTTGTGGGAGGGGCATTCTGATGAGTGAGAAGCCAGACCCAGGCTTGAGTGTACCTAGCATTAGTTGTGGAAATTAGTGGGCGCGTGCTTGCTTTGCAGGCACTAGTGTCTCATGAAATCCACGCTCAGACGAGATTCTCCCGGTTGACTTCTTTTCTGGCCCTTTGGGCCTGAGGGGTTGTTGGTTTGGAGTATTGTTGACTCTGGGGACCGATCATTTGGGATTCAGCTAAGTGAGGCCGCTTCAGGAGATGGTGATGCCACACTTTCTGGGTATCGTATCATCTTTCTTAAATGTCTGTGACGCTGATGACCGCATAGGATGCCGAATTTGTGTCAGTTTAGGTCCATACCTGTGAGAAGGGTCGGGTTTGTCGCAGGAAACCTTAACCTTCAGACTACCTGGTTTTCTTGATAGTGAATCAGTTTTGTTGGTATCAGAGGTCCTTATCTTCAAAGATGAATTTGTTCTTGACAGAGCAGAGTTATGGTCCTGTATCAGAGGTCCTTATCTTCAGATATGTGTGTTCTTGACAGAGCAGATTTATGGTCCGATACCAGGGTTTTTTATATTATCAGAGATAGTGGTTGTTCTTGACAGAGCAGTATTGTGGTTTTGTTGATACAAAATCTTCACATCCATTTCTTCAGCAGCACAGTTGTCTTGATCTCCTGCTGCATGATTGCATTTTACATTGCTTTGCATACTCATTCGCATTTCATTAACGTGTGTCTGTGTTGCAGATACCGTTTCCCCGGGTTCAAGTTCTCTTGCCTTCTATTGTGCTACTATGGGTTCTCTGAGGAAGACTGTGGCCTACAAGCTTCCCACTCCTGATGTTGTTCAGCTGACTGGTTTGATTGCTTTGGCAGATGATTCTGTGAGAGGTGAATTCAAAAAGTCTTATGGGAAACTGCTCAGCCTGGTTCTTAAACCCTTTGTGCCTGAGTTGAATGGGTTGCACGCCCTGCTGCAATTCTACGATCCTCCTTTGAGATGCTTTACTTTCCATGATTTTATTCTCGCACCCACACTAGAAGAGTATGCTGATTTGTTAGGTGTGCCTATCAAGAGTCAGATGCCCTTTGTTCATATGGATGCTGAGCCTAATCTGGCTAGTCTAGCTCCTTCACTTCATCTAGATGCCTCATAGTAGGTCTTGTCTAGTTGGAACAGGGTTCCCGGTTTCTCCTTGCAGTTCTTAGTGGGAAAGGCTCAACATTGCACCAAAGACGGTTGTTGGGTCGTGTTCAACGCTATTCTTGCTCTTTGCATATACGGCATCATTCTGTTCCCCAATATGCCTGACTTTGTAGACTTCGACGCCTTTCACATCTTTGCATCAGGGAATCCAGTCCCTACATTGATTGGAGATGTTTACCATTCCGTCCACTACAAAAACGAGAACAGAAGGGGTAAAAATGTCTCGTGCTGTGTGCCCCTACTCTATAGATGGCTTGATAGTCACCTACCCAAGAAGGGTTCCTTTGCTTCGTCTGCAGCCATAGTTGAGTGGTCGGAGCGATTGATGAGTCTGTCGGCGGAGGATATTGCCTGGTTTGATAGAGATAGGTTGGGTACTGAGATTATCTTCAGCTGCAGCGGGTTTCCGAATGTGCCTTTGATAGGCAGGAAGGGCTGTATCAACTATAATCCATCCCTGGTGGTCCGACAGTTTGCTTATACGTTGAGAGCTCCACCGAAGGATGAAGAGGTGCAGGAATCTCTGTACCTCACTGGTCTTCTAGAGGGGGATATGTTATCCAAGCTCCAGAACGCTTGGAATGGTATCAGTAAGAGGGGAAAATCGTTGCTGGGAAAAAGTAATAGCCAAGCCTACGCTCCATATGTGAACTGGATCAGAGCCAGAGCAGATATCATAGAGATGTCGTTTCCTCCTGCCAAGCTAGAAAGCCCTCCAGTGATTGAAGAGCTTACCACCGTGCCTATTCAACAACATAATCAGGTGTTAGCCTTGAGAGATGAGCTGAAGAAGGCAAATGAAGAATTGGAGAAAGAATTGGCCCAACTCAGAAGCGAGAGAAGCGAAGCCGTCCATTCCTTCAAGAGCCAAACAGAGCCGGTGAACCAGTTGGGGACGGATTTGACTAAGCAGATGGCTGGGCGTGAGCGCTTGGGTCGAGACTTCAAAGTTGTCAATGACGTACTGGCCACTAAGAAGCAGCACTTGGATGAAGCGTACCGGAGAATATCCAAGTTTAATCAGCATTAGAAGGCCACCTTAGCCAACAGCAAGGAACAGGAGGATAAACTGAAACAGCAGATCTCCAAGTTGAAAGCCCAGGTGAAGGCTAGTGAGAAGAGGTTTGATGAAGAAACTGCTCGCAGATATGCCGCTGAAGGCCTGCTCAACAAGGCTCTTGCTAACCTGAAGGAGCGAAAACGGATGTTTGAATCCAAGAAGCAGAAGTTAGAAGATTGTTTCGGCGAAGGAGCATGGGAAGACTCAGTTGAAGGTCTTCAATACACTATTACGCAGAGGGAGTTACTCATCGAAGGGTTGCTCACTCGGCATGATCATCCAGAAACGAGGAATCTGTTAGAAGAGTTTCGTGCCCGTGGCCGTGCCTGACTATATTTGTAATCCTTTATTTTTGATCATTGTTGTATGCTGACCATCACCAGGCTTGTTGGTCGAGGTCATGCTATTGATTCTGCTTGTACTCAGTGACGTTGTGTATCGCCATGATGGGCTTTCTTTATATATACGAGGTGTTATTTCCATGACTGGAATCGGACTCCTTATTGTCAGCACTGGCACTCAGGCACTAGGATCGGGGGAAATCTCCCTAACGCACAGACACACGTTTGCATTTGCATGAAGCATCTGCATAACGGGCACTTTGTCGTTTTTTCTAACCCTTTTGTGTATACAGGTTGTTTCAGGTTGTTCCAGGATTGATCAAAGACCAATCCACCGTTATCCGACCAGAGAAAATCAAGCCAAAGCAATGGAACAAGTGCAGACTGACGTCCAAGAACTCCGAGAGAGGATGAACCGCTTCATGGAGCTCATGCAAGTGGTTGCCAACGGCCAAGACCAGCTCAGAACATTGGTCCAGCCTCTGATCTCAAGGGTTGATTGCCATGGTGTACTCCACGGTGGGAATGTTCCAACCCTTCCACCTGTTGAAACTCCTCAGAAGGGCATCCCCGTGACCGGGGGGAACGGTAGTGGTAACGGCAATGTGATCGCTAACATGGGGCTCAATGGTAATACGACTGGCGTCGGTAATGGAAATTTTGAAGCTAATGTCAATTTTGGGCTGGGCAACGGCAACACGGGTGTTGGAAACCTGTATGAGCCTCAGCCATGGTTAGAGGACCGTCAAGAAGATTCGTTCTCATAGAAGGGAGCTGAAGGAGAACTGTCTGCTGAAGCACATCTGAGGTTTAAAGCACTCGAGGACAAGATGAGGAATTTCGAGAACCTGAACACTATGGGTGTCGACATGTCCAAATTGGGATTGATTGCTGATTTCAAGGTGCCTCCTAAATTCAAGGTACCCGATTTCGAGAAGTACAAGGGCACCACTTGCCCTCGCGTCCGCTTAAGGTCATACTACCGGAAAATGTCCGCTCACTCTGAAGACGAGAAGTTGCTGATGCACTTCTTTCAGGATAGCTTGTCCGGGCCATCCTTGGAATGGTACATGAGTTTGGAGCCTAACAGTGTGCGCACGTGGAAGGAACTTGCTGAGGCATTCGTGCACCATTACCAATATAACAGTGACTTGGCTCCGAACCGAGTCCAACTGCAGAATTTGTCACAAAGGAACAACGAAGGGTTCAAAGAGTACGCCCAGCGATGGCGTGAATTGGCAGCTAGAGTTCAGCTTCCGATGGTTGAACGGGAGCTTGTCGAAATGTTTGTAGCCACCCTCCCAGGGGTTTATTACGAGAAATTGTGTTGCACCCCAAAATTTGCCCAGCATTTCTTTACCTAGCTTGTGTTTCATTTCATTCACATTAGCATTATCATTTGCATTTCATTGACATGCATGCAGGAGATCAAGAGGTATGAGTACCAATCAAGCTACGCAAGACTTTGAAGCTAGATAAGAAGGTTATTCAAGTGTTCAAGGGTTGATATCCTTGTCAGAGAAGTTAAAGGATTCTCAGAGTGAGTGGTTGAAGCCAAGGTTGTGTGCCTCCTAACTTGAGAGTTGTGGGAGCTCCTCAGATGATTCTGAAGCCAAGAATGTGGACTTGAAGCCTTGAGAGAGCCTATGAGATGTCTTGAAAGCCATCATGAAGCCTAGACAGGTCATTGTGCAAGATTAAGAAGACTCAGCCATGATTGGTGTAATTAGGGATTAACTGGGTCAACCCTAGGTCAACTGATGATTTGAACAAGGTTGAGACCTAATCCAAGAGCCATATGATCATGGATTGATGCATTTAAATGTTATAAGGATGATTCCAAGGTTAACTCATCATGATTGAAGAGTTTGAGAAGTTTCAAGCTAGGGTTTCTAAGACTTGACAGTGTTAAATCCCCTAGTTTGATCCCTATCTTCAAGACTGTTTAGCTCAAGATGTGATTGTCATCTCATCTTACCCCCAACATGAATGTTGTAGAGCTTAATCGTAGCTTTAATTTGAGTGCTAGAAGTCCTTTATAGGATTTGTAGAACTCAAGTTATGACTTTGACAAGTTACAGGTCATCTGAGGTATGTGAATTTGGGGCTTGAAAGTTACCCAACTTGCATCAAACTTTTTCCATAGAAGGGTGATTCCTATGAACTCTTGGTCAACATGAATGTTGTTCCTTATCCTCTTATCTTTCTAGAGAGTACTAGAAGTCCTTGATAGGATTTGTAGAACTCAAGTTATGGCTTTGACAAGTCAAGGGTATTTTGGTCATTTGGAGATTACAGGTCATTTCAACCATAAGGCCATAACTCCTATTTCCAAGCTTCAAATGGGAAAATGTTAAACATCAAACTTGTTCAAAATTTTTTAAGGCTAGTAAAGAGGTCATGAGGTGATGGAAATGCTTGTAGCTCAAAGTTGCAAAAATGACCTAAAATAAGGGTATAAGTTAAATGAACCAAAGTTTGGAAATTGATATTTTTGATCTACACATCCCAACCAAGGCATGTAATATATCATTTTGACTCTAGAAAATATTTTAAGAACATTGGTTTAGCCACATTTTTGAGTTGGGGTTTAATTTGTGGACTTGCTTTGAAAAGTAGTTACTTACATCATAAGTAACATTTGCAAAACTCAAATTCAAGGCATGAGCAAGATCCCTTGCAAGCCAAACACTTTCAAAATGTCACTAGGGGAGAAATTGGAAGAGAATAGGATGGATTTCAAGCTGCAAACAGAACTATGCATACCATGGCATATGGTTGAAATTCTCATGACATGAGAGATTGAAACTCTCATTAGAAGGATCTAGAGGGTTCTAGATCATCCACACATGTTCTATATATTGAGTAGAGGTGATCCAAAGCAAAGGTTGGTGGGGATTGAAGGAGAGAGCAGAGATTGAGATTGAGATTTCATTGCTTGCAACTGAATTTGGTTTCACCAATTTCTTCACTTTCCATCCATTTTCTTGATTGCAACCTCTTCCATGGATGCTAGGGATTGATTCCTGATCATAATCAAGAAGAATTCGTGGCTGATTGGTGTTCTTGAGCTCAGATTTTTCCACCTGCAACTCACCATCGGGTTTCAAGTTTCAGGAGTTTTCAACCAGTTCTATTGCATACAGAAGCAAGGAAATGATCCATTGATTGTGTCTGGAAGGTTGGAGAGCTTGATTTGAAGGTTTAGTGCATCAGTTCATCAAGAATTTTCAGGTTAGTAACTTTCTATCTCCAGCTTAAATTAGGTAGAATCAATACGAATTAGGGTGTTAGATGCATTGTAGAACGGTGTAGGAATGATTTCAGACCATCAATTTGAGAATTAGTGACCAGTTAGGGATGTTACCATTTTCGGTTGAGAATTGGTTATGGCGAATCTTGAGGTTTCAGAAAGAATTAAGGGCATGAATGAATTCGTGAGGAAATTTGGGACAAGTTTCATGTACAGACCACTTGCAATGGAGGATCCTAGAGAGAGTTAGGGTTGGGGACGATGACCGGAGCACCACCGGTGGTGGCCGGAGCTGCGCGCGAAGTTCAGAGATTCAAAAGGTTGAAGATGACTCTAGAGCCATTGGATGGGGCTGAGACCTTTGACTAGAGGAGTGATCCAACGGCCACGTTTTAATTTCAGTTTGTGAAGGATCTGAGTTAATGAAACGCATCGTTTCATTTAAGTGCTGATGCTGGGCTTAGTGAATTGGTTGATACTTGCACCCCCCTGATGGCCCAATCCATTATATGAACTGATTTTCATTACTATCCACACCACGCATTTGTTATTTTATTATCATTTTCGTTTATTTTTTCATTTTATACTTGGTTATTGATTAATTCATAATAAATTGAAAAATGATCCAATTAACCCCATTCTTTTTGGATTATACTCATGATTGAATCTAGTATTTTTTAGATAAAAAATATTTTTATTTCATGCATTTTCTGATTTTATGGGAATTTTCATATTTTAATTGACATTAAAATAGTTATGTTTGACACTTGATTTTGTGGAATTTTGTGTGATCATGTGGTGATGATTTTGATCCTGATTTTTTGTGAGTTGTTAGCATAGATATGCATGCTCCCCATATATTTTTCTCACATTTTGGTGATGACCATAGGTGGTAGTTTAGGTTGAAACCTTTAGAAGCTCCATGTTTAGGGTTTATGGTTGATACCTTTGGATTTAGGATTTAATTTTAGGACTTAATAGATGATTTAGTCCCTGGTTTTTGTATGAGGCATTCTTAATTGAATTAGGATCCCTTAAGAATTTTTGTAGGAATTTATAAGATAGTTTGCTATTTTTGATTGATTTTAGTTTAGGTGCTAGTTTTAGATGATTCTAAGGCACTAACTCAACTAGATTAACATCTTTAGTTCCCTTAGATTAGGGTTTTGCTTTGCTTGCTCTTGGATGTTGATGAAGACAAGTTGAAGATGCATTGGATTTCTTGAGGAGGCTTGGATTTGAAGATCTTCCCTTCTTTTGGTATAGTTTGGTTAGGTATTAAGACTAGGGTTTTGTAGGCAGAGCTTCTAGATAGTTCTCTTCCTTCATAAACATGGAATATGTTGATCAATTCCATTCTTCCCTATGATGTAAGGTCCCTTTGTAAAGGCCTCATCCCTCCTTTGGTAGGATGTGTGGCTCTTTGCAAATTGGTAGAACCTTTGAGGGTCCCTTTCTCTGATGACAGGATGCTTAGTGGTGACCTTTGGTCTTCACTTTGCTACCAATCATCTCAAACTTTGCTCTTGATGGATGCATTTCTCCCCCTTGTTAGAGGATGGAGTTCCTTGCTTGAAGAAGATTGAAGGATGAAGTTGATACTTCTTTGTGTTTGAAGATTACTTTGAGAAGCTGAAGCTTATAGATGAAGAGGAAAGCTAGTTGATACTGGTAAAGAAGAAAGAGCTGAAGCTTGAAGACCAAGTTGATACTTATAAAGAAGATTCAATTGAGATTGAGTGAAGAGCTGAGGCTTGAGGAATAAAGGAAGTTGACACTTACACTGATGCATTGAGAGCCTGAAGGAATCAAGTTGATACTTGTAGTTAGGAGTGAAGCCTGAAGGTGGAATTGACTGGAGAACTGAAGCTTGAAGATGAGAGGACAAGTTGACACTTATGTTTGATGGGTTGAAACCTTGGAGAAGCAAGTTGATACTTGTCATGGAGGATGATAGCCTTGAAGGGTGGTTGAGGTCTGAAGACTGAGTTGCTGTCAGAAGAGCTGAAGCTTGAAATTGAAAGAGGGAGTTGTTAATCTGCTTTCTTTCCTGTCTGTTTTCTTTTCTATATTGGTGTGACTTGTTTGACTTGCTTGATGCATTAGAATAAGTCCATATCTAGACTGATGTAAGCTAGGAGCATGATTGCACTAGAGGTTGAGTTGCTCCCTCTGCTTGTATTTTTACTGTATGGCTTTGCTTGCGGGTATTCGGTAGAGCCCAGCTCCCTTGCCCATGTGGTTTATTCTGCTTGATAGCATGTTATTTCTTCTGTATGATTGCAGTTATTCATATCTGGCTTGAGGTTGAGATGAGCTTGTGGAGGCTGATGCCCCACACACATTTCCTCCCTCACTTGCATTGCATGCATTTTACTGTATATTTGTTTACTGTTTAAGCTGATGCTTTATCTGTTTCTGTTTACATTGACATGATCCCCTAGGAATCTCAGTTCCTTTGATAAGGAAGTGATGATTAGAACTTTAGGTTGACACCTATGCGTGATAACTTCTAGGAGTTCCCTGTTTCGAACTTCAACCATAGGATGAATCCTTGGCATGACAACATTAGGACTTGATAGTCTCCCTTTAGTTGAGCCTGTTCTCTTCTCATCTCAAAACAGCTTAAAATACAGTAATCATGAATGATTTCTTTCGTACGTTACGGGCCTTAAGCTATCTGAGAAAGGATTGTTGGAGAGCTTCTTTTCAACAGTCTGGATGTTTAGTATGGCACCCTTTGGGTGACATGCGACGCATTCACTCTCAGGTCATAGTCTTTAGTGCAATTGAAATTGCAAACACAATGAAAAACACTCCTTTCGTAAAAGACAGAAAACAAACTTCAAACCTTTTTGCCCCGTGGGCCCATAATTCAAAGGAATCTTTTCTGAAGAAAAAAGTGTCGTTAAACTTCAGCGCCACTGCAAACAGGCTTTGTCCCTTACTGCTGGAACTGCTGTTTAACCCTACTCGATAAAACAGATGAATCTGAATTCCCGTAATCCGTATTAACCCGAACTACGTAAGCTCTGATCTCTCATACCTGTTGAGAGTACGTAGGCACAATACTGACGTATTGGCGAGCCACCTTCCCCGTAACCCGTAGTTAGGCGAACTACGTTGACTCTGATTTCTCATTCTCTGATGAGAATACGTAGGCATAAAGCGCGATGCTTTGCCGAGTCATTTTCTTTTTCTTTTTAAGCCAGCCTTGATAGGTAGATAGATAAAACCAACCCGTTAGATAAACACAACAAGGGTGGATCCCATCGAGTACGATGGACGTGAGGGGTGCTAATACCTTCCCCTTGCGTAACCGACTCCCGAACCCAGACAACGGTTGCGATGACCTTGTCTTATACCTTTTTCGTCAGGTTTTTCCGATCGTTTCCTTTCCCGTTCTAAGGGATAAATAACGAAAGGTGGCGACTCTTCTGTTTTGCCGGCACCTTATTTTCGCGGAAGCGACAAATGGCGACTCTGCTGGGGACTTGATAGTTTCCTGGGATCCAACGTCCCGTATGCGAGTCAGTTTGGGGATCCAACGTCCCCTGCGAGAGTCAATCCTAGCGCTTGTATGATTACTTGTTGGGTTGTGTTTATTTATCGCATTTTTATTTCCCGCACTTTATTTTCAGTATGATATGATTATCTGTGCTGTTGTGGGAGGGGCATTCTGATGAGTGAGAAGCCAGACCCAAGCTTGAGTGAACATAGCACTAGTTGTGGAAATTAGTGGGCGCGTGCTTGCTTGGCAGGCACTAGTGTCTCATGAAATCCACGCTCAAACGAGGTTCTCCCGGTTGACTTCTTTTTCAACCCTTTGGGTTGAGGGGGTTGTTGGTTTGGAGGATTGTCGACTCTAGGGACCGATCATTTGGGATTTAGCCGAGTGAGGCCGCTTCATGAGCTGGTGATGCCACACCTTCTGGGTATCGTATCACCCCTCTTGAATGTCTGTGACACTGATGACCGCATAGGATGCCGAACTTGTGTCAGTTTAGGTCCATACCTGTGAGCATGGTTGGGTTTGTCGCAGGAAACCTTAACCTTCAGACCTCCTGGTTTTCTTGATAGTGAATCAGTTTTGTTGGTATCAGAGGTTCTCATCATCAGATGTATGATTGTTCTTGACAGAGCAGAGTTATGGTCCTGTATCAGAGGACCTTATATTCAGAGATGTGTATTTGTTCTTGATAGAGCAGGTTTGTGATTGGGATCTGAGGATCTCATCTGCAGATGTATGTTTGTTCTTGAAAGAGCAGAGTTTTGGTCCTGTATCAGAGGTCCTGTATCAGATGTTTGTTCTTGACAGAGCAGATTTATGGTCCTATGTGTGTGTGTTCTTGACAGAGCAGATTTGTGGTCCGATACCGGGGTTTTCTTCCTATCAGATATAGTGGTTGTTCTTGATAGAGCAGGATTATGGTTTTGTTGATACAGAATCTCCACAGCACAGTTGCCTCGATCTCTTGCTGCATGATTGCATTTTACATTGTTTTGCATACTCATTTGAATTTCATTAACGTGTGTCTGTGTTTCAGGTATCGTTTCCCCCGATTCAGGATTTCTGTCCTTCTATTGTATTGTTATGGGTTCTCTGAGGAAGACCGTGGCTTACAAGCTTCCCGCTCCAGATGTTGTTCAGCTGACTGGTTTGATTGCTTTAGCAGATGATTCTGTGAGAGATGAGTTCAGAAAGTCTTACGGCAAACTGCTAAGTTTGGTTCGTAAACCTTCTGCGTTTGAGTTGAATGGGTTGCACGCTCTGCTGCAGTTCTACGATCCTCCGTTGAGATGCTTTACTTTCCAGGACTTCGTTCTCGCACCCACACTAGAGGAATATGCTGATTTGTTAGGTGTGCCTATCAAGAGGAAGATGCCTTTTATTCATATGGATGCTGAGCCTGACCTGGCTAGTCTAGCTCCGTCACTTCATCTGGATGCCTCCGAGTTGGTATTGTCTAGTTGGAACAAGGTTCCCGGTTTCTCCTTGCAGTTCTTAGTGGGAAAGGCTTAGCAGTGCGCCAAAGACGGATGTTGGGTCGTGTTCAACGCCATTCTCGCTCTGTGCATATATGGCATCATTCTGTTCCCTAATATGCCCGACTTTGTGGACTTCGACACCTTCCACATCTTTGCATCAGGGAATCCAGTCCCTACCTTGATAGGAGATGTCTACCATTCCATCCACTACAAAAACGAGAACAGAAGGGGCAAGAATGTCTCGTGCTGTGTACACATACTCTATAAATGGCTTGATAGTCATCTACCCAAGAGAGGTCCCTTTGCTTCGTCTGCAGCCACAGCTGAGTGGTCCGAGCGTTTGATGAGTCTATCTTCAGAGGATATTGACTGGTTTGACAGAGATAGGTTGGGTACCGAGATTATCTTCAGCTGCAGCGGGTTTCCGAACGTGCCTTTGATAGGCAGGAAGGGCTGTATAAACTATAATCCATCTTTGCTGGTCCGAAAGTTTGCTTATGCTTTGGGAGCTCCGCCGAAGGATGAAGAGGTATAGGAATCTCTGTACCTCACTGGTCTTCTAGAAGGGGATATGTTATCCAAGCTTCAGCGCGCTTGGAATGGTATCAGTAAGAGGGGAAAACCATTGTTGGGGAAAAGCAATAGTCAATCCTACGCTCCGTACGTGACGTGGATCAGAGCCAGAGCAGATGCTATAGGGATGCCGTTTCCTCCTGCCAAGCCAGAAAGCCCTCGAGTGATTGAAGAGCCTACCACCGTGGCCATTCAGCAGCATAGTCAGGTGTTAGCTGAGAGAGATGAGCTGAAAAAGGTAAATGAAGAATTGGAGAAAGAGTTGGCTCAACTTAGAAGCGAGAGAAGCGAAGCCATTCATTCCTTCAAGAGGCAGACAGAGCTGGTGAACCAGCTAGGTACAGATTTGACTAAGCAGATAGCTGAGCGTGAGCGCATGGGTCGAGACTTCAAAGCTGTCAACGATGTACTGGCCACGAAGAAGCAACACTTAGACGAAGCGTATCGGAGGATATCCAAGTTCAACCAGCACTGGAAGGCCACCCTAGCCAACATGAAAGAGCGGGAGGATAAGCTGATGCAACAGATCTCCAAGCTGAAAGCCCAGGTGAAGGCTAGTGAGAGGAGGTTTGATGAAGAGACCGCTCGCAGATATGCCGCCGAAGGCCAGCTCAACAAAGCTCTCGCTAACCTGAAGGAGCACAAACTGATGTTCGAATCCAAGAAGCGGAAGCTAGAAGATTGTTTCGGCGAAGGAGCATGGGAAGATTCGGTCGAAGGTCTTCAATACACCATTATGCAGAGGGAGTTACTCGTCGAAGGGTTACTCACTCGGCCTGGTCATCCAGAAACGAAGGGGTTGTTAGAAGAGTTTCGCGCCCGTGGCCGTACATGACTATTTGTATTCCTTTTGTGTTGATCATTGTTGGAGGTTGACCATCACCGGGCTTGTTGGCTGAGGTCATGCTATTGATTCATCTTGTACTCACAGACTTTGTGTAATGCCTTGATGGGCTTTCTATATATGAGATGTTATTTCCATGACCGGGCTCGGACTTCTTATTATCAGCACTGGCACTCAGGCACTAGGATCGGGGGAAATCTCCCTAACACACAGACACACGTTTGCATTTGCATGAAGCATTTGCATAACGAGCACTTTTTCGTTTTTCCTAACCCTTTTGTGTTTTCAGGTTGTTTCAGGTTATTCCAGGATTGATCAGAGACCTATCCACCGCTATCCGACCAGAGAAAATCAAACCAGAATCATGGAGCAAGTGCAAACTGATGTTCAGGAACTCCGCGAAAGAATGGACCGCTTCATGGAGCTCATGCAAGCGGTCGCCAATGGCCAGGATCAACTCAGAACCTTGGTTCAGCCTCTGATTTCAAGGGTTGATAGCAATGGCGTACTCCATGGCGGGACCGTGCCTACCCCTCCACCAGTTGAAACTCCTCAGAATGGCGTCCCTGTGACCGGGGGGAACGACAATGCGATAGCTAACATGGGACTCAATGGTAATACGACGGGCGTCGGTAATGGGAATTTTGAAGCTAACGTCAATGTTAGGTTGGGCAACGGCAATGCAGGTGTTGGGAATCTGTTCGGGCCTCAGTCGTGGCTAGAAGACCGTCAAGACAATGTGTTCTCTCAGATAGGTGCTGAAGGGGAGCTGACTGCTGAAGCACGGCTAAGGTTCAAGGCACTCGAGGACAAGATGAGGAGTATCGAGAACCAGAACACCCTAGGCGTTGATATGTCCAAGTTGGGACTGATTGCTGATTTCAAGGTGCCTCCCAAGTTCAAGGTACCTGACTTTGAAAAGTACAAGGGCACCACTTGCCCTCGCGTCCACCTGAGATCATATTACCGGAAAATGTCGGCTCATTCTGAGGACGAGAAGTTGCTGATGCACTTCTTTCAGGACATTCTGTCCGGGCCCTCCCTCGAATGGTACATGAGTCTGGAGCCTACCAGTGTGCGCACGTGGAAGGACCTTGCTGAAGCATTTGTGCACCACTACCAATACAACAGTGAATTGGCCCCGAACCGAGTCCAACTGCAGAATCTGTCGCAAAGGAACAACGAAGGGTTCAAGGAATACGCCCAGCGATGGCGTGAGTTGGCAGTCAGGGTTCAGCCGCCGATGGTTGAATGTGAGCTCGTGCAAATGTTCGTGGCCACCCTCCCAGGGGTTTATTATGAGAAATTAGTCAGCGGTATGTCTGGAACCTTCTCAGATCTCATTATCACGGGTGAGCACATTGAAAATGGGATCAAACTGGGGAAAATTCAAGGCGATTCATCCTCAGCTGGAGGAGGCGGAAAGAAACCTTATAGTGGCAAAAGACGGGAAGGAGAAACGAGCGCCGTGACCAACGCTCGAAGGAAGGGTAAAGGCCCTCACCAACAGGTGGCCAGCATAACTATCCCGACAGTTCAATAGCCACAGCAGCAGCAGCCGCAACCGAATCAACAAGGGTACAGAAAGTATCAGAATAGGGCACCTCTGTCGAGCCGTCACCTCGAGACACCACCCATGTCCTACGCTCAGCTATTACAGACTCTGCTCCAGTTACAGTTGATCCAGAAGAGAACCTTGGCTCCCTTGACAGGAGCACCTCCGCCAGGTTATGACGCGAATGCAACTTGTGAATTTCACTCAGGGGCACCAGGCCACACAATAGAAAACTGCAAAGCCTTCAAGCATAAGGTGCAGGACATGGTGGACGCTAAGATCATCAACTTCTCGGATAATGTACCAAACGTCACGAAAAACCCTATGCCGAATCATAGGGGAGGTGGGGGTAAACGCCATTATTGAAGACGAGAGTTTGGATTTGTTGACTGACGTCAGAGATCTGAAGACACCACTTAGCTTCGTTAAAGCTAAGCTGATGAAAAGGGGTTTCTTTCCAGGATGTGGAGAGCTATGCATGGGCTGTGCGACAAGTCCTGATGGATGTGAACAATTGCTAGAGGGGATCCAGAGTCTGATGACTGAGGGAATCCTGCAGTTTAGCCGGAGGGCCGAATGCGGATCGGGAGAGGTAATGCTGAAGCAAGGTGATGAGGTTGCCACCATCACCATCCCTTGTCGGACGATCACTATTTCTGCACCCAGACCGCCCACAATTACCATCACCAAAGCTGGGCCAATACCGTTCGAAAGCACTAATGATGTCCCATGGCATTACGGGGCAGAAGTCTATTGCAACGGACAGAAGTTGGAACTAGAACCGTTCGGGTCGTCTGTGGAGAACCTAGCGGGCGTTAGCGGAATTACTTGCAGCGGGAGAGTGTTTGCACCACCTGAGGTCGTGACGGACAAAGCGGACAAAGCTGATGCAACTGACAAAGGTAAAATTAAAGTTGTTGAAGAGATCCCTCGTGGGGTAGAAAAAGACTTACTTTTTAAAGACGCCGAAGAATTTATGAGGTTGATTAAAAAGAGTGACTACAAGATTGTGGATCATCTCCATCAGACACCCTCAAAGATTTCCATCCTGAACCTGTTGCTGTGTTCTGAGGCACACCGCAACGCGTTGCTAAAGGTGTTGAACGCTGCATATGTACCGCAGGAAATATCGGTAAACCAGTTGGAAGAGGTTGTAGCCCACGTGAATGCTGGAAATGGGCTAGGGTTCACTGACCTGGAGCTGACGCCTAAGGGGAGGAACCAAAATAGCGCTCTGCACATCTCGATAGAGTGTAGGGGAACGATTATGTCTCATGTGTTGGTAGACACAGGGTCGTCGCTCAATGTTCTTCCGAAGAAGGCATTAATGAAGTTGGATACTCGCAGAGTGATTTGCACGCCCAGTGATCTGGTTGTGAAAGCGTTCGATGGAACCAAACGCCATGTTTTCGGGGAGGTGACGTTGCCGATCCAAGTTGGGTCGGAAACGTTCGGCGCGGTCTTTTACATTATGGACATCATGCCTGCCTACAACTGTCTCTTGGGCCGGCCATGGATCCATTCTGTCGCTTCCGCGAAAATAAGGTGCCGGCAAAACGGAAGAGTCGCCACCTTTCGTTATTTATCCCTCGGAGCGGGAAAGGAAACGATCGGAAAAACCTGACGAAAAAAGGTATGAGACAAGGTCATCGCAACCCATTGTCTGGGTTCGGGAGTCAGTTACGCAAGGGGAAGGTATTAGCACCCCTCACGTCCGTCGTACTCGACGGGATCCACACTTGTTGTGTTTACTGGACGAGTTGGTTTATCTGTCTACCTATCAAGGCTGGCTTAAACAGAAAAGAAACTGACTCGGAAAAGCGTCGCGCTTTATGCCTACGTATTCTCATCAGAGAATGAGAAATCAGAGTCAACGTAGTTCGACCTACTACAGGTTACGGGGAAGGTGGCTCGCCAATACATCAGTATTGTGCCTACGTACTCTCAACAGGTATGAGAGATCAGAGCTTATGTAGTTCGGGCTAATACGGATTACGGGAATTCAGATTCATCTGTTTTATCGAGTAGGGTTAAACAGCAGTTCCAGCAGTTAGGGGAAAAGCCTGTTTGCGTTGGCGCTGAAGTTTAACGACACTCTTTTCTTCAGAAAAGCTTCCTTTGAGTCATGGGCCCACGGGGCAAAAAGGTTTGAAGTTTGTTTTCTGTCTTTTACGAAAGAAGTGTTTTTTATTATGTTTGCAATTTCAATCACACTAAAGACTATGACCTGAGAGTGAATGCGTCGCATGTCCCCCAAAGGGTGCCATACTAAACATCCGGACTGTTGAAAAGAAGCTCTCCAATAAACCTTTCTCAGATAGCTTAAGGCTCGTAACGTACGAAAGAAATCATTCATGATTACTGTATTTTAAGTTGTTTTGAGATGAGAAGAGAACAGGCTCAACTAAGAGGGAGACTATCAAGTCCTACTGTTGTCATGCCAAGGATTCATCCTATAGTCGAGGTTTGAAACAGGGAACTCCTAGAAGTTATCATGCATAGGTTTCAACCTAAAGTTATATCATCACTCCCTTGTCAAAGGAAATGAGAGTCTTAGGGGATCATGTCAATGATAAACAGAACCAGATAAAGCATCAACTTAAACAGTAAACAGTAAACAGTAAACGGCTGTAAAATGCATGCAATGCAAGTGAGGGAGGAAATGTGTGTGGGGCAGCAGCCTCCACAAGCTCATCTCAACCTCAAGCCAGAATGAATAACTGTAATCATACAGAGGAAATAAAAACATGCTATCAAGCAGACTATAAGAGACTGCAATCATACAGAAGAAAATAAAATGCTGTCAAGCAAAATAAACCACATGGACAAGGGAGCTGGGCTCTACCGAATACCCGCAAGCAAAGCCATACAGTAACAATACAAGCAGAGGGAGCAACTCAACCTCTAGTGCAATCATGCTCCTAGATTAAAGTCAGTCTAATCATGGACTTATTCTAATGCATCAAGCAAGTCAAACAAGGCACACCAATACAGGACAAAACAGACAAGAAAGAAGATCAACAACTCCCTCTTTCAATTCCAAGCTTCAGCTCTTCTAATCAGCAATCCAGTCTTCAGACTTCAACCACCCTTCAAGGCTACCATCTCTCATGACAAATATCAATTTGCTTCTCCAGGGTTTCAACCCATCAACATGAGTTTCAACTTATTCTCTCTTCTCCAAGCTTCAGCTCTTCAGTCAATTCCACCTTCAGGCTTCACTTCTAACTACAGGTATCAACTTGATTCCTTCAGGCTCTCAATGCATCAATGTAAGCATCAACTCATCTTTTATTCCTCCAAGCAAGGAACTCCTCACTATTCATTCCATCTCCATTGGATCTTCAAGTATCAACCTGCTCTTCTTGCTCTTCAAGCTTCAGCAGCAATGGCACTGCTCAAGGAATCATCCTCTTCCACACTCTTCAATGAAGTCCTCATCTTCAAACTCAAGTCTAACATCTTTCAAGATACTCAAACCAGAAGACAATTGATTTAACAGGATGAGAGGAAATGATAAACAGCTTACTGACAACCAAAGGAAGCCTGTAAGGGTTCATCATTATGAGAGACTGGTTCCCTCAAAGTTCTACTCCTCAGATAAAGCCACTCATCCCTCCAAAGGAGGGATGTGAATATCTGAGAAGGACTTTTAGTCATTGGGAGGAATGGAAGCACAAGATGCTTTCCATGTTTGTGAAAGAAATCATTCTAACTATAAGGCTCTCCCTATGTCTCCTATCTCCTAAACCTCATCAGGTACCTTCAGGCACAAACAAATCCAAAGCTCCAAGCCACCTCAAGCAACTTCAAGCATCCTCACCTTGTATTCAACTTGTCTTCAATCTCAACCAAAGGCAAACAAAGCACAAACCCTAATCTAAGGGGACTAAGGAAGTTAAACTAGTTGAATTAGTAAGTTAGGATCACCAAAAACCTAGTACTAAAGTTAGTCCTAACTAAAATACTAAAATCAATTGTAAAATCCTACAAAAATCACTATGGGAACCTAGGTCAATCATGACTCTACCACATTAGTTTCAAAGATCAAACCATCAAATTAGACCTAGAACTAAATTCTACATTCTAAGGTATCAAACCTAAACCCTAAAAGGAAGCCCCTAAATATAAACCTAGAAAGCACACCTATTTTCATCACAAAAATGTGAGAAACATTCTATGGGATCATACATGTCTTACCTAATCACACACAAAAAATTAGGCTCAAAATCATCACCATGAGATCACACCAAAATCCACAAAAATATGTATCAAACATAACCATTTTAATATCAATAAAAATGTAAAATTCCCATTATATCAAAAATTACATGAAATGAAAATATTTTTTCTCTAAAAAATACTAGACCCAATCATGAGTAAAATTAAAAATGAATGGGTTTAATTGGATTAATTTTCAATTTATTATGAATTTTTCAAGAACCATAAACAAAATGAAAAAAATAAAGAAAATCCAATTAAAATAGACAAGCGCACGGTGTAGATAGCAATCAGAATCAGTTAAAATCATGGGTTGGGCCATCAGGGGGGTGTGGATAGCGCTCAATTCATTAAGGCCAAAACCAACTGCTAAATGAAACGCAGCGTTTCATTTATTCTGATGCTTCACAAATGAACTTTAAAACGTAGCCATTGGATCATGCTCCCAGTCCAAGTCAAACCCTCATCCAATGGTGTTCTGAGCATCTTCAACCTTTCAAACATCTGAAATTTGCGCCCAGCTCCGTCCACCACCGGTGGAGCTCCGGTCATCACCTTCAACCCTAGTTCTCTCTAGAGGCCTCCATTGCAAATGGTCAAAACATGAAACTCATCCCAAATCTTGCCACGACTTCAACCATACCCTTAGTTTCCTCTGAAACCTCAAGATTCACCATATCCCAATCTCAACCCAAAATGGTAATTCCCCTATTTTGTCTCTAATTCTCCAATTTAACTATCTGAAATCCATCCTACACCATTCTACAATGAATCTAACACCTTAATTCAACCTAATTCTACCTAAATCATGCTAGGGGAAGAAAGTTACCAACCTGAAAATCTTGGATGAACAGATGCCCTAATCCTCCAAATCAAGCTCTACAATCTTGCAGACACGATCAATGAACCTCCTCCTTGCTTCTGTATGCAAAAGAACCAGTTGAAAGTGCTTGAATCTTGAAACCCGATGGTGAGTTGCAGGTGGAGAAGTTCACTTGATCATACACTATTCATCCACGAATTCTTCTTGAAAATGATCTGGAATCACTCCTTGACATCCATGGAAGAAGTATCAATCAAGAAAATGGAAGGAAAATGAGGAATTTGGTGAAACAGAATTCACTTGCAAGCTATGGAAATTTAATCTCAATCTATGCTCTCTCCTTCAATGATCACCAACCTCTGCAATGGATCAACTCTATTCCTTATATAGATGATGTTTGGATGATCTAGAACCCTCTAGATCCTTCCAATGAGATTTTCCACTTCTCATGTCATGAGATTTTCAATCATGTATCATGACATGCACAATTCTGTTTGCAGCTTGAAGCCAACCTCAATCTCTTTCAATTTCTCCCCTAGTGGCATTTTGGAAGAGTTTAGCTTGCAAAGGCCCTTGCTCATGCCTTGATTTTGAGTTTTGCAAGTGTTACTTAATATGCAAGCAAGTGCTTTTCAAAGCAAGTCCACAAATTGAATCTCAACTCAAAAATGTGGCTAAACCAATGTTCTTAAAATGTTTTCTAGAGTCAAAATGATATATTACATGCCATGGTTTGGATGTGTAGGTTGAAAATATCAATTTCCAACTTTGGTTTATTTAACTTATGCCCTTATTTTAGGTCATTTTTGCAACTTTGAGCTACAAGCCTTTCCAACATCTCATGGCCTCCTTAATAGCCTTAAAACATCATTTTGAACAAGTTTGATGTTGAAGATGTTTCCATTTGAAGTTTGGAAATAGGAGTTATGGCTTGATGGTTGAAATGACCTGTAATCTCCAAATGACCAAAATGCCCTTGACTTGTCAAAGCCATAACTTGAGTTCTACAAATCCTATCAATGACTTCTAGTACTCTCTAGAAAGCTAAGAAGATAAGGAACAACATTCATGTTGACCAAAAGTTCATAGGAATCATCCTTCTTGTGAAAACGTTTTATACAAGTTGGGTAACTTCCAAGGCCCCAGATTCACATACCTCAGATGACCTGTAACTTGTCAAAGTCATAACTTGGGTTCTACAAATCCTATCAAGGACTTATAGTACTCAAATTAAAGCTAAGAGCAAGCTCTACAACATTCATGTTGGGGGAAAGATGAGATGACAATCACATCTTGAGCTAAACTGCCTTGAAGTTAGGGGTCAAACTAAGGGATTTTACACTGTCAAGCCTTAGAAACCCTAGCTTGAAACCTCTCAAGCTCTTCAATCATGATGCGTTGACCTTGGAATCATCCTTATAACATCTCAATGTATCACTCCATGATCACATGGCCCTTGAATTAGGTCTCAACCTTGTTCAAATCATCAGTTGACCTAGGGTTGACCCAGTCAAACCCTAGTTACACCACTCATGGCTGAGGCTTCTTAATCTTACACAATGACCTGTCTAGGATTCAAAGTGATCTTAAAACCTTCTCATGAGCTATCTCAAGACCTCAAGTCCAACTTCATGGCTTCAGAATCATCTGATGGCTTTCCACAACTTTCAGGTTAGGAGACCTACACACTTGGCTTCAATCACTCTCTCTAAGGATCTTTTAACTTATCTGACAAGGATATCAACCCTTGAACACTTGAATAACCTTCTTGGCTAGCTTCATACTCTTGTATAGCTTTTGGTTGGTAATTATACCTCTTGATTTCCTGCATACATGTCAATGAAATGCAAATGATAATGCTAATGTGAATGAAATGAAACATGAGCTAGGTAAAGAAATGTTGGTCAAATTTTGGGGTGCAACAGTTGCCCCTATTCAAACGGCTTGAACCTGACTGGGTGAGCAGCGAACGGCTCTCGACCAATCTAGGTGCGAGACGGTTGAATACCGACAAACCCGGAAATTTGCCAACTGTACAAGTACACGGTACTCTGATGGGAACAAATCTTCGAAAACTGAAATATTAGCTGCACGACAACTAGCTGGGGAATTGGTTACACGGTAACCGGTGATACATGGTCGATCATGCCGTCAGGCATCAAGATTCCTCGGGACTCATCAGGTCGACAATCAAGTTAAATCATTCCGTCGGGCATTCAAATAAAACTTTCGGGCATCAGCCGGACTTCATCAGTAAGTCGGGCATAGAATTCTCGGTCAATCATGAACCAGTTAGGGATATCCAAACTTTTGCCATCAGGAACTCTGCATCAGCTGAGAGAACTGCTTCGTCAATACGGTTGGACTTCAATCGTCAAGTCTTCGAGGGAAGTTTCAACTTCGCTGCTCAGAAACCTGCTGGGGATGACACATCTTCGCTGGGGATTCTGGGGAACTATCAAGTAACTCTGCTTCGGGGATCCAGAAATCATTCTGGGTGAATCATCTCTACTGAGGACATCAAGAATCATCTTGAACAAATAACTCCGTGGCGACTTCAAGAATCATCCTGCACCCATAACTCTGTTGGAGATTTTAGGAATCATCCTGAGCAAACACTCTGCCGGGGACTCTAAGCGTCAACTTGAGCAACCAACTCTGGAGACTGCACTAGGGATTTTTTTAGAATCATATTAAAAAAACGACCTTGCTAGGGAATTCAAGAATCATCTTGAGCAAACGACTCTGTGGAGGAGCACCTGCAAAACAAGAACGGTAATGACCTAGCTCATGTTTATTATGCATATGCTTTGACAATGGCGCAATGATCCACACGGTGGAAATGCTACGCGTTTATGATAAATGCTATGCAATCATGCAAAATGCTACGGCCCCGTCAGCAAAATAAATGCTGACGAGAGAATCTTCCCGTCAAGGGGAAAGAACCACTCTGGTGGGGGAGGGAATCATCCTGCCGGGGAGAAAAGGTCATGCCAATCTCAATCGGACTCCGCATGGGGAAGCAAACTTCAGTTGACTGCTGCAGGGGAACGAAGCTCTACGAGAACCTGGACCTGCTGAGGAAAACGATGTCAATCGCAGGAATAAACTGCACGGCCTTCACGGCTAGCCCTCCTAGAGATAACGACTCCGGCGGGGAAACACAACATCAGCTATTCAACACTCCACTGGGGAGAACCAATCATGGTCCCAATTGCTTCCAAGGACCCGACTCTCTTGGGGACCCGCAAACTCGGCTGGAGAAGAAGAAATCATCCTGCTTCGGGGGAGAGTACGACTCTGCGGGGAATCTCAATTTCGCTGGAGACTTCAGTCTGGAACTATCAATTGCTGCATACTTCAGCGTATGACTCATCTGGGGAGACACATTCCTTCAGGATGCATCTGATTGGGGAGAGAATCTTCTCTTCCTGGGGAGACATATCAATGCTTACGATCTCATGTTCAGACTCTGCGGGGAGAGGCTGCTGAACTTTGATGGAGAAGAAGGAATCATCCTGCTTGGGGAACGCATGCGGCATACTGCCTGGAATAGGCTATACCTGCAACAACACAAACAAACAGACAAGATACCCTTCTCAAAGGGACCTATCAAGGTTATCATCTTGTGACAATGTTCAAGTAATTCATTGTTTCAACAATCAGCGGCCTAGGCCAGTAAGTTTATGTATGCGCATTTTTTCAAAAACATTGGCGTTCTTTTTGGCAAACAAAACAGATAAATGCTAAACAGACAAAAAATTCCTGAATAGTATACATTTTATTGATAACGAACCCCTGAATGGGTAAAAATGTTTTACAACGGATGCAAGCCCCTGGAATGAGGAAGCCGCGCAAAAATAAAACATAAATATACATCAGTATATACAAATGTCGGCAACGAGGCGTAGACGAACACCATGAGTTGATCCCTCTATGACCCACTCGACTTCGATACTTCCCCGAGGCTTCAGCTTCAGAAGAGATTGATTCAGATAAACGGCCCTCAGGTCCTCCAAACCACTAAAAAAATACAGTCCACACGCGAAACGCAGTCATTTGCTTTTTCAAATCCCTAACTTTTGCGTGAACCGCCCTTCCGGGTTTTCGATTCACCGGGATACCCTTTTTTTGCCAAAGTCGCCCATCCGGGTTTTCGACTTTGCGGGTGTACATTCTTTTCTTTATATCCCTAATTTTTTCCCGAACCTTTTTCCTTTTTTATGGTTCGCCGGGATGCCCCATTTTTGCCTGGATATTCTTTTTCTTTCCAGCGGGTCATTTTTAAGCAAAGTATTTTTTAACTGCGTCCGCGTTCACCGGGGATGCAAAATATTCACCATCCATTGTGGATAACAACAAAGCTCCTCCTGAGAAGACCTTGCTGACGACGTACGGACCTTCGTAATTGGGAGTCCACTTGCCCCGGTGATCGGAGTGTGGAGGAAGAATCTTCTTCAGGACGAGATCACCCGTCTGAAAGCTTCTAGGACGCACCTTCTTATCATAAGCTTTCTTTATTCGGCTTTGGTACAGACGACCATACGCAATCGATGCTAACCTCTTCTCGTCCATCAGGCTGAGTTGGTTTAGTCGGTTCGTAATCCATTCTGCCTCGTCGAGTTTCACGTCAACCAAAACTCGTAAAGAAGGGATCTCCACTTCTAACGGTAGGACATCCTCCATACTGTACACTAAGGAGAAAGGAGTTGCCCCGGTTGATGTACGTACCGTTGTACGATAACCGTGCAATGCAAATGGCAACATCTCGTGCCAATCTTTGTAGGTCACAACCATCTTCTGAACAATCTTCTTTATGTTCTTATTGGCCGCTTCAACGGCGCCATTCATCTTCGGCCGGTAAGGAGATGATTTGTGGTGTTCAATCTTGAAACTCTGGCACAGCTCCTTCATCATCTTGTTATTCAGATTCAACCCATTATCAGTAATGATCCGCTCAGGAACTCCGTAACGACAGATGATATCCCTCTTTATGAATTTAGCCACCACCTGCTTGGTCACATTAGCGTATGAGGCTGCCTCCACCCACTTGGTGAAGTAGTCGATAGCTACTAGAATGAAGCGATGACCGTTAGATGCAGTGGGCTCGATCTTGCCTATCATGTTGATGCCCCACATGGAGAACGGCCACGGGGAGGACATGACATTCAACGGGCACGGTGGCACATGAACTTTATCAGCATAAATCTGGCATTTATGACATCTCTTAGCGAATCTAAAACAATCCGACTCCATCGTCAGCCAGTAGTATCCTGCTCTCAGGATCTTTCTCGTCATAGCATGCCCGCCGGCGTGCGTACCAAATGTGCCTTCATGGACTTCTTCCATGAGCGTACTCGCTTCTTTCTCATCTACACATATGAGTAGCACGAGATCGTGGTTTCTCTTATACAAAACTCCATCAGGATTGAGATAAAAATTTCCAGACAGCCTCCTCAGAGTCTTCTTGTCCTGGGTTGACGCTCCCGCAGGATACTCCTTAGTCATAAGGAAAGTCTGGATATCATGGAACCATGGCTTGCCGTCGGCGGCTTCCTCGATCGCAAAGACGAACGCAGGTCTATCAAGACGAGAAAGGACAATTCTTGGAGCTTCATTCCAAAAATCGACATTATACATCGAAGCCAACGTGGCTAAGGCATCAGCCATCTAATTCTCGGCCCTGGGCACATGATGGAGTTCCACTCGATCAAAGAATGGAAGTAGCCTTCTGGCATAATTCATGTACGGTACTAAATTCGATTGACGAGTCTCCCACTCCCCTTTAATCTGGTTGATCACAAGCGCCGAGTCACCATATACGTCCAGGTTCTTGATTCTCAAATCAATTGCTTCTTCTAGACCCATGATGCATGCTTCGTACTCCGCTTCGTTATTGGTGACTGGAAACGTCAGTCTCGCAGTGAACGGGATGTGGGATCCGTGGGGAGTCGTGATGATCGCCCCAATGCCACTTCCATAAGAATTAACCGCCCCGTCAAATATCAATTTCCACTGGGATTTCCTATCTGGCCCCTCGCCGGGCAGCGGCTCATCGCAATCCTTCGCTTTGAGAAACATGATATCCTCATCAGGGAATTCAAATTTCATCGGCTGGTAATCTTCGATCGGCTGTTCGGCAAGGTAATCAGACAATACGCTTCCCTTGATGGCCTTTTGGGAAACGTACTGAATGTCATATTCCGTCAACACCATTTGCCATCTGGAAATCCTGCCCGAAAGCGCTTGCTTCTCGAAGACGTACTTGATCGGATCCATCTTCGAAATTAGCATGGGGTGTGGTTGAGCATGTACTGTCGCAAACGTTTGGCAGCCCAGGCTAGTGTACAACACGTCTTCTCCAGCATCGAGTAACGAGATTCACAGTCTGTGAACTTTTTACTCAAATAGTAAATGGCATGCTCCTTTCTGCCCGTCTAGTCGTGCTGATCGAGAACACACCCCATACTATTCTCAAGAACTGTCAAGTACATGATTAATGGCCGTCCAGCCACTGGGGGTATCAAGATTGGAGGTTCCTGCAGATACTATTTTATCTTGTCGAATGCCTTCTGGCAATCCTCATTCCAGATGATCGCCTGATCTTTCTTTAGCAGCTTGAACAACGGTTCACACGTGGCCGTGAGCTGAGAGATAAACCTTGCAATGTAGTTTATTCTGCCCAGGAAACCACAAACTTCTTTTTCTGTTTTTGGCACTGGCATTTCTTGTATCGCTTTAATCTTCGCAGGATCAACCTCGATGCCTCTTTCGCTCACGATAAACCCCAGTAGCTTTCCGGATCGTACTCCGAAAGTACACTTGTTAGGATTCAGCCTCAACCTGAACTTCCTAAGCCTCTCAAAAAGCTTCAGCAAATTGACCAGATGTCCCTCCTCCGTTTGGGACTTCGCAATCATGTCATCAACATAGACTTCAATCTCATGATGAATCATGTCATGAAACAAAGTTACCATTGCTCGTTGGTAAGTGGCCCCTGCGTTCTTCAGACCGAAAGGCATTACCTTGTAGCAGAATGTTCCCCAAGGAGTGATAAACGTAGTTTTCTCCATGTCCTCCGGCGCCATCTTGATCTGATTGTAACCGGAGAAGCCATCCATGAACGAAAATACGGAGAACTGAGCTGTATTGTCGACCAACACATCAATATGAGGCAGCGGGAAATCATCTTTAGGGCTCGCCCTATTCAAATCCCGATAATCGATGCACATTCGTACCTTACCGTCCTTCTTCGATACAGGCACTATGTTGGCGACCCACGGAGGGTAAGTAGTGACCGCTAAGAAGCCAACATCAAGCTGTTTCTGCACTTCTTCTTTGATCTTAACGGTCATATCTGGTCTCGTCCTCCTAAGCTTCTGCTTAACGGGAGGACAATCTTCTCACAGCGGCAAGTGGTGGACCACGATGTCAGTGTCAAGTCCGGGCATATCCTCGTATGACCAAGCAAAGACGTCACTATACTCTCTTAGCATCTCGATCAATCTCTACTTGACATCGCTCTGCAATGCAGCCCCTATCCTGACGTTTCTGACGAGTTCTTCAGAACCCAGATTCACGATCTCAATCTCCTCTTCATGAGGCAGAATAACTTTCTCTTCTTGTTTCAACAAGCGGGCCAACTCTTCAGGAAGGTCTTCGTCTTCATCAATCTCTTCTTCGGCTTGATATATCGGGCAATCGAAGTCGAAGTGAACCGTAGAAGGTCCAGAGTCGATGTCGTCTGTTATGTGGATCCTGCAATAACAAGGGTTAAGCTTAAAACAAGGATATGCAGGTTAGCACTAACCTCATTGCCATTTTATTGTTTTTCAAAACAAATATAAAACAGGAATAACAGAGATCACAATATTTGAATACGAAGAAAAACGCCTTTTGATTTATTGATAAAATGCATGTACATAATCCAACAAGGCCCTGACAATAAAACCACTATGCCCCGGGTAGGACATAGGGTTGTACAATGATTGGAAAAAGTAAATCATTACTCTTCGCTTGTCATCTAGATGATATCCTTGACGGACCAATTGTTGAGGCCCTCTCCTGGCTTGCTTGGCTGGATCCAAGAGTCGAGGTCACAGTCGTTATCTTCGCTGTCTTCAGACACCGCGTTGACGCTTTCAAAAATCACCCCGCCACTGGTAAACTGGATCGGCCCTTTTCCTCGAGACGCACTGCTAGAAGAGGAGGCTTCAGCTCCAGGAGAATATCCCAACCCAAACTTGTCTTGCTTGTTAGGTATCTCTAAAATTCGCCCCCAGCCTGGGGTAGATCCGGCTTGGACAACGGCCCGGGCTTCCTTTAAGGAAGAGAGAGTCATCTCTGGCTTTTCAGTTACTACGGGAGCTACGTCCTTGACTTTAACAGCTTCGAACGCTTGGCATAGGGTTTCATGGATTTCCCCATCCATCTCGACATACTTGAAGGACGACAAATGGCTCACCATTATGTCTTCCTTGCCACACACAGTCACGATGCTACCTCCGACAGCATATTTGAGTTTCTGGTGCAACGTGGAGGTCACGGCGCCAACAGAGTGGATCCATGGCCGGCCCAAGAGACAGCTGTAGGCGGGCATGATGTCCATAATGTAAAAGATTGCGTCGAACGTTTCCGGCCTGACTTGGATTGGTAAGGTCACCTCCCCAAAAACATGGCGTTTGGTTCCATCGAACGCCTTCACCACCAGATCACTGGGTGTGCAAATCACTCCACGAGTATCCAACTTCATTAATGCCTTCTTCGGAAGAACATTGAGTGACGAACCCGTGTCCACCAACACGTGCGACATAATCGTTCCCCTACACTCTATCGAGATGTGCAGGGCACTATTGTGATTCCTCCCTTTCAGCGTCAGCTCTAGGTCAGTGAACCCTAACCCATTTCCAGCATTCACGCGGGCTACGACCTCTTCTAGCTGGTTTACCGATATTTCCTGCGGTACATATGCGGCGTTCAACACCTTCAGCAGCGCGTTGCGGTATGCTTCATAACACAGCAACAAATTCAAGATGGAAATTTTCGAGGGCGTTTGGTGGAGATGATCTACAATCTTGTAGTCGCTCTTTTTAATCAACCGCATAAACTCTTCGGCGTCTTTAACAAGTAAGTCTTTCTCTATCCCACGAGGGATCTCTTCAACGACTTTACTTTTCCCTTTATCAGTTGCATCAGCTCTGTCCGCTTTGTCCGTCACGACCTCAGGTGGTGCAAACACTCTTCCGCTGCGAGTAATACCACTGATTCCCGCAAGGTTCTCCACAGACGACCCAAACGGTTCTAGTTCCAACTTCTGTCTGTTGCAGTAGACTTCAGCCCCGTAATGCCACGGGATGGCATAAGTGCTTTCGAACGGTATCAGCCCAGCTTTGGTGATGGTAATCATGGGCGGCCTGGGTGTAGAAATAGTTATCGTCTGGCGAGGGATGGTGAAGGTGGCAACCTCATCATCTTGCCTCAGCACTACCTCTCCCGATCCACTTTCAGCCCTCCGGCTAAACTGCAGAATTCCCTCAGTCATCAGACTTTGAATCCCCTCTATCAACTGTTCACATCTATTAGGACTTGTCGCACATCCCATACACAGTTCTCCGCAACCTAGGAAGAAACCTCTTTTCATCAGCTTAGCTTTAACGAAGCTAAGTGGCGTCTTCAGATCTCTGACGTCAGTCAACAAATCCGAGCTCTCGTCTTCGATAATGGCGTTTACTCCACCTCCGCTATGATTCGGCATAGGGTTCTTCGTGACGTTTGGCACATTATCTGAGAAGTTGATGATCTTAGCGTCCACCATGTCCTGCACCTTGTGCTTGAAGGCTTTGCAACTCTCTACTGTGTGGCCTGGTGCCCCTGAGTGAAACTCACAAGTTGCGTTCGCGTCATAACCCGGCGGAGGTGCCCCTGTCAAGGGAGCCAAGGTTCTCTTCTGGATCAACTGTAGCTGAAGCAAAGTCTGCAATAGTTGCGTGTACAACATGGGCGGTGTCTCGAGGTGACGGCTCGACAGAGGTACCCGGTTCTGATACTTTCTGTACCCTGGTTGATTCAGTTGTTGTTGCTGCTGCTGTGGCTGTTGAACCGCCAGGATAGTTATGCTGGCCACCTGTTGGTGAGGGCCTTTACCCTTCCTTCGAGCGTTGGACACATCGATCGTTTCTCCTTCCCGTCTTTTGCCACTATAAGGTTTCTTTCTGCCTCCTCCAGCTGAGGATGACTCACCTTGAATTTTCCCGAGTTTGATCCCATTTTCGATGTGCTCACCCGTGATAATGAGATCTGAGAAGGTTCCGGACATACCGCTGACCAATTTCTCATAATAAACCCCTGGGAGGGTGGCTACTAACATCTGCACGAGCTCACGTTCAACCATCGGCGGCTGAACCCTGGCTGCCAACTCACGCCACCGCTGGGCGTATTCCTTAAACCCTTCGTTGTTCCTTTGCGACAGATTCTGCAGTTGGACTCGGTTCGGGGCCAAGTCGCTATTGTATTGGTAGGGGTGCACAAATGCTTCAGCAAGGTCCTTCCACGTGCGCACACTGGTAGGCTCCAGACTCATGTACCATTCGAGGGATGGCCCGGACAAACTGTCCTGAAAGAAGTGCATCAGCAACTTCTCGTCCTCAGAATGAGCCGACATTTTTCTGTAATATGATCTCAGATGGACGCGAGGGCAAGTGGTGCCCTTGTACTTTTCAAAGTCAGGTACCTTGAACTTGGGAGGCACCTTGAAATCAACAATTAGTCCCAACGTGGACATATCAACGCCCAGGGTGTTCTGGTTCTCGATGTTCCTCATCTTATCCTCGAGTGCCTTGAACCTTAGTCGTGCTTCAGCAGTTAGCTCCCCTTCAGCACCTCTCTGAGAGAACACATCGTCTTGGCGGTCTTCTAACCACGGCTGAGGCCCAAACAGATTCCCAACACCTGCATTGCCGTTGCCCAGCCCAACATTGACGTTAGCTTCAAGACTCCCATTACCGACGCCCGTCGTATTACCATTGAGTCCCATGTTAGCTATCACATTGCCGTTGGCACTGCCATTCCCTCCGGTCACAGGGACGCCATTCTGCGGAGTTTCTACTGGTGGAGGGGTTGGAACAGTCCCACCATGGAGTACGCCATTACTATCGACCCTTGAAATCAGAGGCTGAACCAAGGTTCTGAGCTGATCCTGGCCATTGGCAACCGCTTGTATGAGCTCCATGAAACGGTCCATTCTTTCGCGGAGTTCCTGAACATCAGTTTTCACTTGCTCCATGATTCTGGTTTGATTTGCTCTGGTCTGATAGCGGTGAATAGGTCTCTGATCAATCCTGGAACAACCTGAAACAACCTGAAAACACAAAAGGGTTAGGAAAAAACGACAAAGTGCTCGTTATGCGAATGCTTCATGCAAATGCAAACGTGTGTCTGTGCGTTAGGGAGATCTCCCCCGATCCTAGTGCTTGAGTGCCAGTGCTGATAATAAGAAGTCCGAGTCCAGTCATGGAAATAACAATCTCATATATAAAGAAAGCCCATCAAGGCAGTACACAACATCAGTGAGTACAAGACGAATCAATAGCGTGACCTCAGCCAACAAGCCTGGTGATGGTCAGCATACAACAATGATCAAGCAAAAGGAATACAAATAGTCAAGTACGGCCACGGGCGCGAAACTCTTCTAACAACTTCCTCGTTTCTGCATGATCAGGGCGAGTGAGCAACCCTTCGACGAGTAGCTCCCCCTGCATAATGGTGTATTGAAGACCTTCGACCGAATCTTCCCATGCTCCTTCGCCGAAACAACTTCTAACTTCCATTTATTGGATTCAAACGTCAGTTTGCGCTCCTTCAGGTTAGCGAGAGCTCTGTTGAGCTGGCCTTCAGCGGCATATCTGCGAGCGGTTTCTTCATCAAACTTCTTCTCACTAGCCTTTACCTGGGCCTTCAGCTTGGAGATCTGTTGCATCAGCTTATCCTCCCGCTTTTTCCTGGTGGCTAGGGAGGCCTTCCAGTGCTGGTTAAACTTGGATATCCTCCGATATGCTTCGTCCAAGTGCTGCTTCTTCGTGGCCAGTACATCATTGACAGCTTTGAAGTCTCGACCCATGCGCTCGCGCTCAGCTATCTGCTTAGTCAAGTCTGTCCCCAGCTGGTTCACCAGCTCTGTCTGCCTCTTGAAGGAATGAACGACTTCGTTTCTCTCGCTCCTGAGTTGAGCCAATTCTTTCTCCAGTTCTTCATTTGCCCTCTTCAATTCATCTCTCTCAGCTAACACCTGATTATGCTGCTGAATGGGCACGATAGTAGGATCTTCAATCACTGGAGGGCTTTCTGGCTTGGCAGGAAGAAACGGCATCCCTATAGCATCTGCTCTGGCTTTGATCCAAGTAACATACGGAGGGTAGGCTTGATTATTGCTTCTCCCCAGCAATGGTTTTCCCTTCTTACTGATGCCGTTCCAAGCGCGCTGAAGCTTAGATAACAGATCCCCCTCTAGAAGACCAGTGTGGTACAGAGATTCCTGCACCTCTTCATCCTTCGGCGGAGCTCTCAAAGCATACGCGAATTGTCGGACCAGCAAAGATGGATTGTAGTTTATACAGCCCTTCCTGCCTATGAAAGGCACCTTCGGAAACCCGTTGCAGCTGAAGATAATCTCGGTACCCAACCTATCTCTGTCAAACCAGTCAATATCCTCTGCAGATAGACTCATCAAACGCTCAGACCACTCAGCTGTGGCTGTAGACGAAACAAAGGGGCCCCTCTTGGGCAGATGACTATCAAGCCATTTATAAAGCAAGGGCACACAGCATGAGACATTCTTGCCCCTTCTGTTCTCGTTTTTGTAGTGGATGGAATGGTAGACATCTCCTATCAAGGTAGGGACTGGATTCCCTGATGTGAAGATGCGAAAGGCGTCGAAGTCTATAAACTCGGGCATATTGGGGAACAGAATGATGCCATATATGCACAGAGCGAGGATGGCGTTGAACATGACCCAACATCCGTCTTTGGCGCACTGCTGAGCCTTACCCACTAAGAACTGCAAGGGGAAACTGGGAACCTTGTTCCAACTAGACAATACCAATTCGGAGGCATCCAGATGAAGTGAAGGAGCTAGACTAGCCAGGTCAGGCTCAGCATCCATATGAATAAAAGGCATCTGCCTCTTGATAGGCACACCTAACAAATCAGCGTATTCTTCTAGCGTGGGTGCGAGAACAAAATCCTGGAAAGTAAAGCACCTCAACGGAGGATCGTAGAACTGCAGCAGAGCGTGCAACCCATTCAACTCGAACGCAGAAGGTTTACGAACCAAACCGAGCAATTTGTCGTCAGATTTTCTGAACTCATCTCTCACAGAATCACCAGCTAAAGCAATCAAACCAGTCAGCTGAACTACATCAGGGGCAGGGAGCTTGTAAGCCACGGTCTTCCTCAGAGAACCCATAACAATACAGTAGAAGGCAAGAAATCCTGGATCGGGGAAAACGGTACCTGCAACACAGACACACGTTAATGAAATGCAAATGAGTATGCAAAGCAATGTAAAATGCAATCATGCAGCCGGAGATCAAGGCAATTGTGCTGTGGAGATTCTGTATCAACAAAACCATAATCCTGTTCTATCAAGAACAACCACTTTCTCTGATAAGAAGAAAACCCTGGTATCGGACCACAAATCTGCTTTGTCAAGAACACACATATAGGACCATAAATCTGCTCTATCAAGAACAAACATCTGATAATAAAGACCTCTGATACAGGACCAAAACTCTGCTCTGTCAAGAACAAACATCTATCTGTTGATGAGACCCTCTGAACATAAACCTGCTCTGTCAAGAACAAATACACATCTGATGATAAGATCCTCTGATCCCAATCAAAACCCTGCTCTGTCAAGAACAATCATACATCTGCTGATGAGATCCTCTGATCCCATAATTCTGTCCTGTCAAGAACAATCATACCTGATGATGAGAACCTCTGGTACCAACAAAACTGATTCACTGTCAAGACAACCAGGTAATCTGAAGGTCAAAGTTTCCTGCAATGAACCCAACCCTGCTCACAGGTATGGACCTAAACTGACTCAAGTTCGGCATCCTATGCGTTCATCAGCGTCACAGACATTCAAGAGGGGTGATACGATACCCAGAAGGTGTGGCATCACCAGCTCATGAAGCGGCCTCACTCGGCTGAATCCCAAATGATCGATCCCCAGAGTCGACAATCCTCCAAACCAACAACCCCCTCAACCCAAAGGGTTGAAAAAGAAGTCAATCGGGAGAACCTCGTCTGAGCGTGGATTTCATGAGACACTAGTGCCTGCCAAGCAAGCATGCGCCCACTAATTTCCACAACTAATGCTATGTTCACTCAAGCCTGGGTCTGGCTTCTCACTCATCAGAATGCCCCTCCCACAACAGCACAGATAATCATATCATACTGAAAAGAAAATGCGGGAAATAAAATGCGATAAATAAACACAACCTAACAAGTAACCATACAAGCGCTAGGATTGACTCTCGCAGGGGACGTCGGATCCCCCAAACTAACTCGCATTCGGGACGTTGGATCCCAAGAAACTATTAAGTCCCCAGCAGAGTCGCCAGCTGTCGCTTCCGTGAAAATAAGGTGTCGGCAAAACAGAAGAGTCGCCACCTTTCGTTATTTATCCCTCAGAGCGGGAAAGGAAACGATCGGAAAAACCTGACGAAAAAAGGTATAAGACAAGGTCATCGCAACCATTGTCTGGGTTCGGGAGTCGGTTACGCAAGGGGAAGGTATTAGCACCCCTCATGTCCGTCGTACTCGATGGGATCTACACTTGTTGTGTTTACTGGACGAGTTGGTTTATCTATCTACCTATGAAGGCTGGCTTAAACAGAAAAGAAAATGACTCGGCAAAGCGTCGCGCTTTATGCCTACGTATTCTCATCAGAGAATGAGAAATCAGAGTCAACGTAGTTCGACCTACTATGGGTTACGGGGAAGGTGGCTCGCCAATACATCAGTATGGTGCCTACGTACTCTCAACAGGTGTGAGAGATCAGAGCTTACGTAGTTCGGGCTAATACGGATTACGGGAATTCAGATTCATCTGTTTTATCGAGTAGGGTTAAACAGCAGTTCCAGCAGTTAGGGGCAAAGCCTGTTTGCGTTGGCGCTGAAGTTTAACAACACTCTTTTATTCAGAAAAGCTTCCTTTGAGTCATGGGCCCACGGGGCAAAAAGGTTTGAAGTTTGTTTTCTGTCTTTTACGAAAGAAGTGTTTTTTATTGTGTTTGCAATTTCAATCGCACTAAAGACTATGACCTGAGAGTGAATGCGTAGCATGTCACCCAAAGGGTGCCATACTAAACATTCAGACTGTTGAAAAGAAGCTCTCCAACAATCCTTTCTCAGATAGCTTAAGGCTCGTAACGTATGAAAGAAATCATTCATGATTACTGTATTTTAAGCTGTTTTGAGATGAGAAGAGAACAGGCTCAACTAAGAGGGAGACTATCAAGTCCTACTGTTGTCATGCCAAGGATTCATCCTATAGTTGAGGTTTGAAACAGGGAACTCCTAGAAGTTATCATGCATAGGTTTCAACCTAAAGTTCTATCATCACTCCCTTGTCAAAGGAAATGAGAGTCTTAGGGGATCATGTCAATGATAAACAAAACCAGATAAAGCATCAACTTCAGCTCTTCCGTCAATTCCACCTTCAGGCTTCAGCTTCTAACTACAGGTATCAACTTGATTCCTTCAGGCTCTCAATGCATCAATGTAAGCATCAACTCATCTTTTATTCCTCCAAGCAAGGAACTCCTCACTCTTCATTCCATCTCCATTGGATCTTCAAGTATCAACCTGCTATTCTTGCTCTTCAAGCTTCAGCTGCAATGGCACTGCTCAAGGAATCATCCTCTTCCACACTCTTCAATGAAGTCCTCATCTTCAAACTCAAGTCTAACATCTTTCAAGATACTCAAACCAGAAGACAATTGATTTAACAGGATGAGAGGAAATGATAAACAGCTTACTGACAACCAAAGGAAGCCTGTAAGGGTTCATCATTATGAGAGACTGGTTCCCTCAAAGTTCTACTCCTTAGATAAAGCCACTCATCCCTCCAAAGGAGGGATGTGAATATCTGAGAAGGACTTTTAGTCATTGGGAGGAATGGAAGCACAAGATGCTTTCCATGTTTGTGAAAGAAATCATTCTAACTATAAGGCTCTCCCTATGTCTCCTATCTCCTAAACCTCATCAGGTACCTTCAGGCACAAACAAATCTAAAGCTCCAAGCCACCTCAAGCAACTTCAAGCATCCTCACCTTGTCTTCAACTTGTCTTCAATCTCAACCAAAGGCAAACAAAGCACAAACCCTAATCTAAGGGGACTAAGGAAGTTAAACTAGTTGAATTAGTAAGTTAGGATCACCTAAAACCTAGTACTAAAGTTAGTCCTAACTAAAATACTAAAATCAATTGTAAAATCCTACAAAAATCACTATGGGAACCTAGGTCAATCATGACTCTACCACATTAGTTTCAAAGATCAAACCATCAAATTAGACCTAGAACTAAATTCTACATTCCAAGGTATCAAACCTAAACCCTAAAGGGAAGCCCCTAAATATAAACCTTGAAAGCACACCTATTTTCATCACAAAAATGTGAGAAAAATTCTATGGGATCATACATGTCTAACCTAATCACACACAAAAAATTAGGCTCAAAATCATCACCATGAGATCACACCAAAATCCACAAAAATATGTATCAAACATAACCATTTTAATATCAATAAAAATGTAAACTTCCCATTAAATTAGAAATTACATGAAATGAAAATATTTTTTCTCTAAAAAATACTAGACCCAATCATGAGTAAAATGCAAAAAGAATGGGTTTAATTGGCTTAATTTTCAATTTATTATGAATTTTTCAAGAACCATAAACAAAATGAAAAAAATAAAGAAAATCCAATTAAAATAGACAAGCGCACGGTGTGGATAGCAATCAGAATCAGTTAAAATCATGGGTTGGGCCATCAGGGGGGTGTGGATAGCGCTCAATTCATTAAGGCCAAAACCAACTGCTAAATGAAACGCAGCGTTTCATTTATTCTGATCCTTCACAAATGAACTTTAAAACGTGGCCATTGGATCATCCTCCCAGTCCAAGTCAAACCCTCATCCAATGGTGTTCTGAGCATCTTCAACCTTTCAAACATCTGAACTTCGCGCCCAGCTCCGGCCACCACCGGTGGAGCTCCGGTCATCACCTTGAACCCTAGTTCTCTCTAGAGGCCTCCATTGCAAATGGTCAAAACATGAAACTCATCCCAAATCTTGCCACGACTTCAACCGAAAATGGTAATTCCCCTATTTTGTCTCTAATTCTCCAATTTAACTATCTGAAATCCATCCTACACCATTCTACAATGACTCTAACACCTTAATTCAACCTAATTCTACCTAAATCATGCTAGGGGAAGAAAGTTACCAACCTGAAAATCTTGGATGAACAGATGCCCTAATCCTCCAAATCAAGCTCTACAATCTTGCAGACACGATCAATGAACCTCCTCCTTGCTTCTGTATGCAAAAGAACCAGTTGAAAGTGCTTGAATCTTGAAACCCGATGGTGAGTTGCAGGTGGAGAAGTTCACTTGCTCATACACTATTCAGCCACGAATTCTTCTTGAAAATGATCTGGAATCACTCCTTAACATCCATGGAAGAAGTATCAATCAAGAAAATGGAAGGAAAATGAGGAATTTGGTGAAACAGAATTCACTTGCAAGCTATGGAAATTCAATCTTAATATATGCTCTCTCCTTCAATGATCACCAACCTCTGCAATGGATCAACTCTATTCCTTATATAGATGATGTTTGGATGATCTAGAACCCTCTAGATCCTTCCAATGAGATTTTCCACTTCTCATGTCATGAGATTTTCAATCATGTATCATGACATGCACAATTTTGTTTGCAGCTTGAAACCAACCTCAATCTCTTTCAATTTCTCCCCTAGTGACATTTTGGAAGAGTTTAGCTTGCAAAGGCCCTTGCACATGCCTTGATTTTGAGTTTTGCAAGTGTTACTTAATATGCAAGCAAGTGCTTTTCAAAGCAAGTCCACAAATTGAATCTCAACTCAAAAATGTGGATAAACCAATGTTCTTAAAATGTTTTCTAGAGTCAAAATGATATATTGCATGCCATGGTTTGGATGTGTAGGTTGAAAATATCAATTTCCAACTTTGGTTTATTTAACTTATGCCCTTATTTTAGGTCATTTTTGCAACTTTGAGCTACAAGCCTTTCCAACATCTCATGGCCTCCTTAATAGCCTTAAAACATCATTTTGAACAAGTTTTATGTTGAAGATGTTTCCGTTTGAAGCTTGGAAATAGGAGTTATGGCTTGATGGTTGAAATGACCTGTAATCTCCAAATGACCAAAATGCCCTTGACTTGTCAAAGCCATAACTTGAGTTCTACAAATCCTATCAAGGACTTATAGTACTATCTAGAAAGCTAAGAAGATAAGGAATAACATTCATGTTGACCAAAAGTTCATAGGAATCATCCTTCTTGTGCAAACGTTTGATACAAGTTGGGTAACTTCCAAGGCCCTAGATTCACATACCTCAGATGACCTGTAACTTGTCAAAGTCATAACATGGGTTCTACAAATCCTATCAAGGACTTCTAGTACTCAAATTAAAGCTAAGAGCAAGCTCTACAACATTCATGTTGGGGGAAAGATGAGATGACAATCACATATTGAGCTAAACTGCCTTGAAGTTAGGGGTCAAACTAGGGGATTTTACACTGTCAAGCCTTAGAAACCCTAGCTTGAAACCTCTCAAACTCTTCAATCATGATGAGTTGACCTTGGAATCATCCTTATAACATCTCAATGTATCACTCCATGATCACATGGCCCTTGAATTAGGTCTCAACCTTGTTCAAATCATCAGTTGACCTAGGGTTGACCCAATCAAACCCTAGTTACACCACTCATGGCTGAGGCTTCTTAATCTTACACAATGACCTGTCTAGGCTTCAAAGTGATATTCAAACCTTCTCATGAGCTCTCTCAAGACCTCAAGTCCAACTTCATGGCTTCAGAATCATCTGATGGCTTTCCACAACTTTCAGGTTAGGAGACCTACACACTTGGCTTCAATCACTCTCTCTGAGGATCTTTTAACTTCTCTGACAAGGATATCAACCCTTGAACACTTGAATAACCTTCTTGGATAGCTTCATACTCTTGTATAGCTTTTGGTTGGTAATCATACTTGTCTATGCCTTCATTTCATTTGCAAGAGGTCACAACCAAAGGATGTGAATCTAGGATTTCATTTGGTCAACTCAAGGTCAACTGAGGACTTGAGGGAGTTTGAGACTTAACTCTAAGTCATTGAGGCCATGGGAAGTTATCTTGAGACATTTAGGTTGCCATGTGAAGCTCAATTTAAGAAGAATCAAGAGTTCAAAGGGTTACTAAATTAGGGTTTCAGAGGATCTCAATGTAAAATCCCCTTCTTTAGTGCCTAACTTCAAGGACAAGTTACCTTATGATAAAAGTTCAATCTCATTTTCTTGAAAACATGAAACTTGTAGGGCATGTTCGAAGCTTTCTTTTGAGTACTAGAACATATCCATTGGGTTTGTGGAACTCAAGTTATGATGCCATCAAGTTAGAGGTCTTAGATGAACTTTTTTTGTCAACTAAACGTCAACTCACTTCCAAGGCACTTTTGACCTAGAATCATGTTTCTCCTCAACTTTAGGTGAACATGAAAGTTATTCCTCATGGTCTTAGATTTCTAAGAATTCCTAGAAGTACTTGATATCATATTTAGATCTCAAGTTATGGGCTTGGTAAGGCAAGGGTATTTTGGGAAGATTTCATTATAAGTCATTTGCTACATAGGTCATTTTCATGAACTTGTGTACCTCAAATGAACTTCCAACCAACATGTAAGTTGTTCCTAGAGACCACATTCACATCATAAAGCTCAAGGATCACAAGAATTATGGATGGTTATGGACATGTGCAAGAATTTTCAAGTGAAAAATGAACTTTGAAGTATGATTTGAATTTGATTCATTATAGGCCTTATTTTGATCTCATTTTGATTCAACTTTTTTCATAGTACACTCATGAGTAAAATTGCACAATTGGTTTTGGTACAAGAGGGAAAAAAAACACGTGCAAATCCAAGTTTCTTCACAAAGAAGTTTCAATTCAAAACTTGCAAATTGGATCAAATAAGAAGCCTAATCCAATTCAGTTGTAAACTGCACCTCACAAGCTGCATATTAGTGCATTGGCAAGGCATGAATGAAGCAATTTCACGTGTGCATGAGAAGCTTACCATTTTTGGGCATTTTTTCAATTAATCAAATTGAAGCCTCATGGGCCTTCCAAACCATCCCAAATCCATCATATATAAACTAAAAATTCGCTCTAAGAGCTTAGAAGTGGCATTTGGAGTTGGAGAGAGCATTTTCAGATTTGAATTTCTCAAGCAAATTTCAAATTTGAATTCCATTATTCTTCACAAATTAAGTCAAATTGAAGCTCAATTCATTTTCCTTGAAGTATTTGGAGTGGATCTGGAGCAAGAGAAGCAAGCTTGCACGCATTTGAAGCACCAACGGAGTGTCTCTGTTCAGTAAGTTTCCATTCCAAATTTCTCTCATTCTAGGCCATGAATTAGGTTCATATTGGTTGCATCTGAAGCCCTATGTTGAGTAGGCCATGTTTGATTGCTTGTTGTTCACGTTTAATCATGTTCTCAGTTGTGCATCTCAAACTTTGGATCTTCGATTCTCTTAATTCACAAGTGTTTTCAATGTTTAGATTATGGATTTGAGATCCTTGTAACGAGACCTTTCGAATGGTACCAATTTCATGCATGTTTGTTGAGAAATGTGAGCTGACCTTCGGCGACGTGGCCGGAGAAGACGGTCGGAGCCCTAGCTCTGGCGTCTGGTTCATTCTCTGATCAGTGCTGATTTGGAATGCTTGGACCATTTGACTTGCTCGCGTGTGTGTGTAATTGGCTTGACTTTGCTGATTGGCACGCTGACTCCACCTAGGATTAATGAAACGCTGCGTTTCATTAATCCTGAGTCCTTGGATCTGATGGGTTGGTTTGCTATCCTCACCCCCTGATTAGGGGCCCATTCCAAGTTGCCTGCGTGCAGTTCATTCTTGAATTGCTGGCTGCACCTCCCTTTGTTTTCTATTTTATTTTATTTTCTGTTTTGGTTTTATTTTATTAAAAACACTTCCAATAATCATAAAATTCCCAACAAATTATTTTCAAACATTTCAAAACTTTAATTAATTTTCTATAATTTTTAATTTTGATTTTCTTTTATTTTTCAATTTAACTTTAATTTTGCAATTTGGAAGTGCTTTTAATATTCTTTTCACTTGATCATTCTTGTTTGGTGGACCATTTGCAATCACCAATGAATAAGGTTTCTTCTCCACATTGATGATAGACTAAGGTACCTTTGAGGCTGATTTTGGTCAAGGTTTGATCAATTTTTGTTTGACTTTGTGTTGCTTTTGTTTGACCCTCGATAATAATTCCATAAGGTGGAATACCTTAGTTGATTAAATCATTTGATGATGCCAAGTAAAACTTAGGTGATTTTTGCATTTTATTTGAGGTTTATTGAATAATTCTCCTATTTTTGGTGAACCTTGCAAGTCAAGTCACCCTAGTTGAAGTTCATATAAACTAGTTGACCTAGTTCCTTTGGTAGATGACCTTGATGGATCCCATATGCATCCTATGATTCTTGATTCACATTCTTGACATGTTTAGGATGTTGGTTTTAATTTTATAGGTCATACATTTGTGTATTTTGTGTTGCAAGTTACATTAAAGTTAGGCTTTCCACTTGTGTTTAGGTGTTGAATGTGGTTTGAACTTTGGTTCTTTCCTTTGCCCTAGCTTGTAACTTGTTTGTGTTTTGTTTCTCCTCTTGTTTGTGAGCTCTCTTCTCAAGTTATAACTTCTATCCCTTGGGTTGTGGTACTCATTCAAAGTGATTTGGTTTGATTGATCACACTTTGAGTTTGCTTTGAATGAGAAACCACTTCGAGAACTTGTTTGTGCTTTCTTTTTGCATGATCAATTTGATGCATTTGGTTGAGATATTTCTCATGTTGCTTGATGCCTAAGCCTATTCTACCATCTTCATCTTGATCATGTCTTCTTCTTTAAGCTTTGGTGTTTACCTTTTGAGATTAGTGATTGATGCATGAATGGTTGTAGGAGTTGTAACTTCTCCCACTTCATCTCACTTTCCCTTTGACTTGTTTAAGTCACTTTGTTCTCATCTTTGTTCGATTTGCATCTCTTGCATCTTGCATATCATGTTTGCATATTCTCTTGACTTGTTTAAGTCATCTTCATCCCTTTCTTTCATTTCATTTTGTGATTGATTTTATCTTGTGTTTACTTGGTTTCTTTGCCATGATCCCTTAGTATTCCTAGTCCCATTTGTTTAAGGTGGGAGTAGGAGAGAGATTAAGTGTTCAATCCAAGCATGATAACATTAGAATAGTTCATCCATCTTAATCTAAATCATAGGAGCACATTGCATGATAACATTAAGGTTGATTAGTTTCCCCTTAGAGTTTGTGTCTTCTCTTCTCATCTCAAAACTTCTTCAAGACATCTAATAAAGGATAATGAGTGTTGTATGCTACGAGCCTTAAGTACTTGGGGAATGATGGTTGGGGGGCTTCCTCTCAATTGTCTAGAGTGTTTAGCGTATGGCCTTTGGGCGATATGCGACGCATTAGCTCTCAAGTCATAGTCTTTAGTGCAACATGAGTTACAAACTTAACTTAATTCACTTCTTCATAAAATACTCAAAAACAAACATCAAACCTTTTTATCCTTCAGGATTAATTGAAAATCATTTTCAGAAAGAGTGTTCTAACTCTTGGTTCTATCGCAAACAGGTAACGCCTAAGTCTCCAATGGTCGAGCAGTAATACACCTAACTTCTAGAACGAAGGTTTAACCCTACTCAATTGAAACACTTGAACCAATCTGTGGTCGTGTCAGCCCGAACTACGTTTGCTCTAATTTCTCATACCAAACAAGGATATGTAGGCACAAGAAGGAGATGTCTTGGCGGGAAACCTTCCCCACCTTCACCCGTAGTTTTCCAAACTACATTGACTTTGGCTTTCCCATTGCACGAGGGAATACGTTGGCATGGAGCGGCGATGCTCTATCGAGTCTCTTTTCTTTTCTTTTGTCCCTGCGGCCAGCCTTATAGATTAACACCCATTTAGATAGATAACAAGCGTGGATCCCGTTGAGTACAACGGACATGAGGGGTGCTCATACCTTCCCCTTGCGTAACCGACTCCCGAACCCAAGATTTGGTTGCGATGACCTGTCTTCTCCCTTTTTCATAGGTTTTCTCTGATCGTTTCCTTTCCCTCCTTTGGGATAAATAACGAACGGTGGCGACTCTTCTATCCTTGTTGGGCCCTCTTCACAGAGATACGACACACTGCCCCTTTTTCAATGCCTAACAGCTTGGTCATTGAACCTGCTAGCCTCGAATAAAACTCAAGTGAACGACACTTTCTTATTTTAAACACGAAGGCTAAGAAACCCTAAACTTTGCCCTGAGTGTACACCGATGAAACAAAAGCTTGTTAAGAACTAAAACCCTGATTCAGAATCTTTTCCATAACCTGATAACTTGAATTGATAAATTTTCCTGATCCTTGATTTCAAACTCGCAAAACTTTGAGGTTAAGCGGCAAGGAAACGAAAGAAAAAAGACACGTACATGTAGGCATAAAGGTCAGATGATCTGAATAACATGTATGATGCACAAATGAGGAAAATGCTATGAAATGTATGGTCCGACAATCCAGGATCAAAATTAGGATGTGACAATGAGCAATTATGGGTTTGAACATGATTCAGTAGCATATGCGCGCATGGGCCAAAATGGAGTGGTGTGAGTAGTGAAAAGTCTTAAGCCCATAAACCAAATCACATAATCAGAAAAAAGAAAAGAAAATAAAAGGTAACGAAAATGCACAAAAATCATGTGACATCAATATCAATCGGTCACCTATTTTAAGTCAAATAAGACAAAAAAACATGGCCATCCACTCCCCTCATGACATGTCTTCGTCTTCCTCGTGTAAGATAAATAAATAAAAACAACACAGCAAGCCCTAAACACGACATACACAATGATCATCCCTCCCATTTCACACAAGAAAAACTTCCTCAACTCTCAATGGAATTTAGAAATGTAAAAAGTAAAGTTATAGATCTCAACGCAAGGAACACAACCATCACAAATAAAACATGAAAAGATGACTAAATCATATTGATATTTGGCTTGAAAGTCAAGGTTCACAACAACATTCATCAAATCAGCAAAATCAAATAAGCTTCAAATCAAATAGTAAGGGTGGAGATATCATTTTAGGCCTAACAGATGCAATGTATGAGGTTAGCACATGATTCTAATATGGCAAGAAATGAAGTTAGAGAAGCTTACCAAGTGGAGGAAGTCCACTTCTTCTTCAACCTTATGCAGAAAAACATGAAGAAATGCCTTCAACAGCTTTCTGGTGTCTCAATGAAGCTCTAAAATGCAAGAAGAAAGTAGAAAACTTGGAGAAAGAGTAGGTTAAAAGAGAGAGATAAGATTGAGAGTGAGGGAGAGTGTCTTGAATGTTTGGTTGTAGAAAAAATGAATCCCTCTGCCCTAGGGTTCCATATTTAGCTTAAATACTGTATTCATGTGGTGAAAATGTAAGTTACTGAGGTGAAAAATCAAGAGTAACTTTTGATGAAATTTTGAACATTTTTTGAGTGAAGGTAGGCATAAGTAGCATGGTTTAAGGTGGTTGTAATGGCTATCCTTTATGCAAGAAAGGTAAAAAAAAAAAAAAAAAAGGTGGAAGTTTAGGCACAACCTTGTGGGACAAATTTTTCAAGCTTTGTCATCTTGCTTCATTTGGAAAGTTATTTCAAAATGGACACATATGGTACATGGATTACTTGGATATTTGAGGAAATGTTTAGTGACTCAAAAGGTGACATAATACATGTGAAATCAGAATGTAAATGTTGTTGTAAGACATGTTAAGAAAACACCAAGGTTACCCATTAATTATGCATCTTGAATCAACTTCCATATTGCCTACTTTGAACTAACATAACTTGATGAATAATAATCCAATGATGATGAAACTTTTATGGTTGGAAAGGTTGGAGATAGTATAATAACTTTCATGTTATTAGAAACTTGAGATAAGCCTTTGGTCAATAGGGAAAATTGAGTGGAAGTTGTGTCCTCAAAACTGTCTAAAGTAACTTAGAAAAATTCTAAGTTATTGAACCTTTGACATCTTTGATACCCTATCTTTGAAGCCATGTAACTTGATGAGTTTTGATACAATATATATGATATAGTAATGGAAAGAAATATTGAAGAATGATATTCAACTTTCATGTTCAAGGGAAATTGATTTGAGGTCAAGAACTTGGTGAAAAGTGCCTTGGAAAGTGTTGCGGTGAGAATCGTGATACCAAGCTATTGATTAACTTGAACCTTAATTCTTAAATTCACAATCGGACTTTAATTTATCCAAAGGAAAGGTCTAAAGAAATAAAGAACCTTTTGCGCGATGTAACAACAACGCTAAGAGATTCGGGGATCGGGGGTTGGTTATGCCTAGGGTATGTATTTCACATCCTAAACATCTGTAGTACTCTACAGGAACCTTTTGTTTGTTTGCATGCTAATACTTGTTAAATGTTTTCTATGGTTTTGGAATTGATTAAAAGGTGTAGGTAAAGACCTAAGGATAGTTTCTAAGTTTGCTCGCAAGGATATCGCATCCTCTGCATACGTATCCTTACTAGGATAGAATTAGAGCAATCGTAGTTCACCTCACTAGGGATAAATGAACACTTTATTATGATCAAGGTTCAAAGGGGAACAAACATAACAATGCTTGTATAGAGTTTATCCAAACTCTCTAGATCTAAATTGTACACTCAAGAATGGGGAGTAAGAAATCATTACTATGATTTTTACATAGAGTGAACCAAACTCTATCTTAAGTTCTAATTGAAAGAGCACTCCTAACAAAGGGTAAGCTTTTTAGACTTAAACAAAGTCTAATGGCTAAGTCCTAACTTAAATAAGTGTATAGATGACTTAACAAAGTCAAGGGAGGGTAATGAGCTATTTATGACCCAAAGGTCAATAGAGAGGCAACTTAGATGAGAACTAAAGAGTTCCATCACTTGGGTGGAATAAATTAACAAAGCAATAATCATTCAAACATGATGATGATAAGAGGTATGGTTACAAACAATAACATGCAAGAATATTACAATATCAAGCAAGGATTATGAGTAAGGTAAATGGTTAAGACCAAAGCAAACATTAAGATATTACGATATCAAATGATTTCAATCAAGGTAAATGGTCACAACCAAAACAAACATCAAGATATTATAATATCTAGAAGGGGGTAAGTTCTTTCAAAATTTAAGCACAAGAAGTGAAAACCAAAAGCATTTCTTGACGAAAATAAGGGTGTATCTTAACAAAGGTAATGGTACCAACCATACAAACAAGTTATAACTTGATAAAAGGTTCAAAATCTTACGGGGATTTAAATTTTTGGAGAAATGAATCAATTACAATGCTTACAAGCAAAAATTGAAATCAAAATCAAGTACACAAAGGAGCTAACAAGCCAAATTTATAATTTCAAATTAAACTCAAAGTTAAGAAGATTTGAAATGGAGAAAGAGAAAAAGGAGGGTGAAAACCCTAAAATGAACCATCATCTTCTCATAATGCAAAATGTTTCTAAAATAAAAATTTAGAATTCTTTAAAAATCATGTGAAAATATACATTAATACAAAAATTTGACAAAAAGAATCATTTAAAAATGATTAAAAATGGAGGAGTTATGAATTTTTGAAATTTAATGATAATTAAATAAAAATCAAATAAATCCAATTATTAAAATAATAAGAAATGTCTCCCCCAAGGCTTGAACCCAAGACCTTGGGGTCACAGGCTCAAAACTTTACCAAGTCAACCATTTTCACACGCGTGACATATAATGGAAAGAAGAAAAATAGTAAAACTATGGAAAATCATGAAAATATGCAAAACTGCCCTCGCTGAGGGCCGAACCCATGTCATTGGGCATGGCAAGTTCTTAAGGAAAGGAATTAACCACTGGGGTGGTGATACATCCATTGTATCCAGCCACCCCATGTTAACATATACTTAACAAGCGTGTATTTTCTGGGCAAACCAAGGCCAAAACTCAAGTGAAAACTCAAACTACGATTTCATCATAACTCTTTCAATTCTCAACCATTTTTCATGAAATTTAAACCAAACCTGCTTGAAATTTTGAGAGAAATACAATGGTACCAACCAAATTTTGAAATGATGTTCATACAATAAAATTCAAAGGTTCATGCACTTATGAGTTTTTGAGATGCTTGAAATGCATTTTTGGAGTCAATGATTGAAATTGATGCAATTAAGATCAAACAAGGGTTTGAGCAAGTTTGTGATATGATATGAAGGGAGTTCCAACAAGAATTTCACTCAACAGATCTTTTGAACAAGAAAAGGCTATGTGAGTTGCAAAGGGTGAGGTTTGAAATGCATTTTGAGACTTATGGACCAAACCAGATGCCAATTGTCCAAGCTTTAAAAACTGCACAAACCTCAAGTATGCACCAGATCAAGTTCCAATAAATGTTTGAACAAGAAGGAAAAAAGATAAGGATCTGGTATATGAGTTGCAACATAATCATGAATTGAACATCAACAAAACAATATGGTCTCAACAAAGTATTCTTGGTATTTCAATCCAATTTGGATGAATTCCAATCAGCACACTCTCTTGCAGACAAAACCATGACAGTCACTTTGGAAGGGATCAAGATAGCTCAAACAAAAAAAACTTGCTTAGATCCCAAACATCAAGACACAACAACCAACAGTAGTCCAAAACCTTGCCATGCTTTTAATTAAAACAAGTTAACAAACATAAATCCTGACAGAACCAAAAATAGTTTTCTAACCAAGGCCAAATTGATGTCTTTAACAGGTTTGTCATGAAAATTCTCCAATGAAAGATTGCTACCTCAAAACAACTTAAGGTAGCAAAGATACAACCAAAATCAAGTTGATCATCAGCCCCTCATATGGATCATTACTGCATTGGACACAACCCCTAACCAATCACCAATCCTACGCTAAAGGTTAACATCCACTCAAGGCAAATGACAGGTATTTGGACAAGCCAACCTTGAAACAAGTTTAAACAAAACAAAAGAGAAAAGGTTGCAAACTCAGCACTTAAATTCAAAGCAAGATATCATGATTTGGCCACATTGTGCACTTACAAATTGTTTCAATCACAAATGATAACAGCTGCTACTAAGCAAGTTATGGCAGTAACCAAACACGCACAGCAAAGCTTGGCAGCAATGGGCCAAATCTCAACATCAGAGGGTCAATATCATGAAATATAGTCTGAGAAACATTGTGCATCATGCTCTAATACTATGGCCAAGGATTTTAACAGCCATTGCCAAAGCAAATAGCTATAAATCACAGTTCAAACTAAACTCAACCTGGCCGCCAATCCTCATGACAGAGCAAACTTTGGTCATCTACCATGCCAAACTCAAATATTAACAGAATGTATTGCTTTTAAAGGCAGTTATCAATTTGTGAAAACAAACACAAACTCAAATTTTAGTACAACAAGACCAGTTTAAAAACAGCCATTACTCATGAGTTGACAAACTCATCTTCACAATGGTTTGAAAGAAGAATACATTAACCAAACAATGTTGATCATCACATGTTTCAACATGTGTGAATCATTTCAACAGGGGTCATGACACCAATATGTTTCTTTTAAAGCAGTTATCAATTTGTCAAAACAGACGCAAACTCACCTTTAGTATGGAAAACAAGTTTCAAAACAACAATATATTCAAGAGCTGACAAACTTCATTTCAAAACAATTTTGACAGCAAAGATCATGACAGCAATATTAATCCTCAATATACTACACACTTCAACGGTCTAGTGACAACATAGGCATATTTCCCTAGTGACAATCAAACATTCAGTAACACATGAGTTGACAAACTCCAAGTGACTCATGACAGAACCAAAGCCTAACAAAGTTGGTCCACGATACATAACATGTTTCAACAAGAGTTCCATAGTTCTACAAACAGCAACTCTAACTCTAACAAAACAGTCTTGGTGTCAATGAGTATAAATTCAACATAACCATGCTAAACCTAAGTTCACCATATACTTCCACAACCTATATCAATGCATTTACAAAGACAACAACATTGCCTTAATGGCAGTCTAAAAGCAACTATTCAGGATATTGGTTTCACACATTTTGGCAGCATACTAAACAATTTTAACATGACAATGCACAAACCAATTTCAACCACAAAACAAACATATGAAAATGCATACTAGTGAATAAGTTCAAAAATAACATACCTCGTGTAGCCCTCTCTATGCTAGCTGCCAAGAAAACCAGAAATCCTTCCTTTTGTGCAAGTTTGTGAAGCTACTTCCTTTTGAAGAAACAAGCAAATCTTGAGGAGAGTTTGAGAAAATGGATTTCGAGTTATTGTTCAAGGTTTCAAACAGCTAGTATGACATAAATAGAAGGTGTTCCAAGTGTCAAAGTGATGAAAATTGATCTAGGTAGTGAGTTGTTCCATATTATGCATAAAAGTCAAACTTAAGTGAGTGAGAAGTTGACTTTTGGATTTATGGTGTTTTTGATGGAAACAAAGGTTAGGAAACTTTCTAATAATGATTTTGAGTTTGTATGGATGGTTTTTATAGTGGTTTAGTGGTTAGATATGGTGCTGGTGTGAAACTCGCAACAAGGCAATTTTGGTGATTTTGTGACTTTCTTCACTTATAAGTAAGGCAAGATAGAATGAGAGCTGTGTTTTCTCTGGGGTTTTAGAGGGCTCTGGTGTAAGAAATATGGTGGGATGGAGTCTCTATTTATAGGCCAGGTGAGAGGTTAAGGCAGATTTGTCCAAGTGGTATTCAAGGGTGGTTTTGTGAAAAGATCTCATGAACCTAGGTGATGGTTTGGTTCTGCAGATCCTTGCTTGCTTTCAATGAGCTTAGCCCCCCTAAAACCAGCTAAAAATGAGCTGTAAGAAGTGACCAAAGAGTGTACAAGGACACCCTCCCATGCTGCATCCCCCAAACATTCTCTCTCATATGTACCCTTTGTACTTTTCTTTAATAAACAAGTAGATCTTGGATGATTCTTTGGATTTGCTTGGTTTCTCTTCTGACTTAGTTCATTTCACCCTCTAGCACATCATATCAAAGGTTATTCCATGGCTAGAGATGAAGTGCATAGTTGAAAATCAAGTCCAGGTTGGGTTTTGACAAGTTGACAAACTAGTGCACATGCCCAACTTTCTCAATTCATAACTCTCAGCTCACAAGGGATATGGAAGAGTTCTAGTACTTTATGGAAAGCTCTCATGGAGCTTTACAACTTTCATTTTCATTGAATTTACAACTCCAAATGGAACTAGGTCAAAAATCCCTTCAAAGTTGGCTGAAAACATGATTTGCAAGGCCAAAAAACAGAAATTTTCTAAGTGTTTTCCCCTCTTGTAATGAATTTGACCATAACTCCAAATCTATGCATTTTTTGCCCATGGGTTAGTTTTTAACTTTTGTAGGACTTGCCAAGACCTTTCCAACAAGCTTTGAACCAACTCAATTGGATGTGTGGTTAGGGAGTTATGGTCTTGCCCCTTTCAAAATCCTAATTTCTCGATTTCTCGATTACTCCTCAATACTTGATCCAATGGTCATGGAACTTCGTGGACAGGTGTAATATGTTACTAGTAACATTTTTTCTTCATACTTTGAGGTCAAATTCCTTATAATTGAAGAGTTGACTTTTCAGTCAACCGAACGACCGATCGATGACTACCGAGTCGACTGTTGATGTTCCGTGTCTTCTGAGACCTTGAAACTTCTTGAGTGTACTTCAATAAGCCATATGAACTTCATGGACCACAATTCCATCATTGGAACACCTTTTAAATCAAAATTCAAACTACAGTTGACTTTTCCTGATCGGAAACCCTAATCAGGGATCCTGAACTGCATTGTCTTTAATCTTTGGGTGACAACCTCAAATTGGATTCATACTTGACCCAATGGAGTATCTTTGATGAGGTGGAGACTTATTTCATGTAGAACCAATCCAATACATTGACTGATTAAACCGTCGAGACTTCGTGTCCTGACTGTACGGAACCCTAATTCACCTGTATCTTGACAAAGACAAACTTGAAATAGGTTACGGTTAGATAATCAAATGAAAATGATCCTATAATGATGATGAAGATATAAGGGGTCAAAATTTGGGGTGCAACAGAAAGTAGCCCCAAAAATCTGCCTGAGATCTGTCCAATCTTGACATCATTGAAACCCTAATTTGGGGAAATCATAACATGACCTCTACACATCCAATGGAGGCTTTCTAGTAATCAAAATAAAGCTTGGAGTATTCTCTACAACTTTCATGTTCAAGGAAAAGTCATTTGAATCTTTCATCATCATGTAAGATAAGCTTGAAAACATGTACTTCAAGCTGAATTTCCATACTAAGAAAAATTTCTAAGTGTTGGAATGTCAACATCTCCACTTTCTCAACTTTAGCTCTACATATCTCTCAATCTATGGATCTTTTGGACTTGATTTCTTCTATAAACTTGTAGTTCATGATGTCCTCTTTAATTTTATAACAAGTTTTCTTCCATTGGGTCAAGGATGAGAAAGTTATGGATGTTTCAAAATGGCTAGAATTAGGGTTTTCTACACTTAGAAAATATCTCAATCAAACCCTAATCCAACCAAACTCTTTATTTTATGTTTCTCCTTGAATTATCTTGTTCTAAACTAATTAAAACACTTGAAAACATATAACATACCCTTGGTTGACTTTTGTTGACCAGATGAAACCCTATCATCGTTTCCACTAATTGAAGCTCTTGTCATGACTTGTGATGATACATAATTCATATAGAGGACCCTCAAGATGTGTATTGAGCCTTAGAATCATACATTTCCCAAATAACTAGCCGCATATGCCTTTTGAACCAAAACCCTAATCCAGTTGTTCACAAGATATGAGGAGGTGATCAATGCTTGTAACCTTGATTCAATTGATTGTGAGGCCTTTCTTGATGATGAGAGAACCTTATGACTTGAGAATGCCACAAAGTTGAGAATCAACCCTTGCTTGGGCTTTGAAGATGAAGCTATTCCCTTAAGTTTTGAAGAAAAATACCTTGATCCCATGTCTAGAACCAATGCTATGCACAAATGTTGATGCAAAAATGACATGAAACATAAGCCAAGGTATAAGAAAAAGGGTGGGCAAATTTTGGGGTGCTACAGCTGCTCCTATTCAAACAACTTGAACCTAAAGGGACGATATCAACAACTTTCAGACCTTCAATGTATAGGGAGATTGAATACTAAAAGAACCCATAAATTTGCAACTTTCGGGGATGTTCATAGTGAAGAGATTGCCAGCCGAAGATGGACTTAAAGATAGCGGGTACCAACCAACAGTTAGGATAACCGAAGGACACAAGATACCAACCAAAAGTTGGGATAAAAAAGTTACTAACCAAAAGTTAGGATCACTAGAGAGTAATAACCAAAATTTGTGAGAAATAGACTACTAACTAAAAGTTAGGATCACCCAGACGCCGACCGAAGATGAATACACAAACAACGAAGACTACCAACCAAAAGTTGGGATAAAGGCTAATGTTGCAGTGAGAATCGGATATCAAGCTATTAATTAACTTGAATCGCAAATCTTTAAATATTCACCGTCGAGCTTTGATTTATCCATAGGAAGGGTAAAGATCAAAGAAAACCCTAACTACGCTACATAATAATGAAAGCTAAGAGGTCGGGGGGTTCGGGGATTGATTATACTAAGGGAAGGTATTAGCACCCTAAATATCTATATTACTTTACAAGAGCCTCTTGTTTGGTAGTTAGGTTATTGTCAATGTCTGTTTGCTAATGGTTATGTGCTATGCTAAAGACATATGGGTATATACACTAAGTATGCTCACCAAGACATCACATGTCGTCCCTACGTATCCTAACAAGGTTGGAATCAGAGCAACCATAGTTCTCCTGACTATGGTTAAGAACACTTGACTATGGTAAAGGGGAATAAGCATCCATAACAATGATACTTATATAGAGTTAACAAACTCTCTAAGTCTATCTTGAAAGACTAAATGGGAGTTTGACTTAACAAAAGCCAAAAGGGGAAATGTGAGTACCCATAATAATGGTACACACATAGAGTTAACAAACTCTAGACCTAAGTTTTAAGTTATACGGTTCCTAACAAGGTGTGCTAAATATCTTGACTTGACAAAGTCAAAGGGATAAGGTTCTAAATTAAGGTTAATTTGAAATTCCAAACGACTCTAACAATGTCAAAGGGAGTTTAAAACAAATAATCTATCTATGACATTGAGTCAATAAAGAGACTTTCCTTTTGAATTAGGAACACAAGGAAACTCTTTGAGGATGAGAGCTAACAAGCTACATCACTTGGGGGGATATCAAAGCTTAATCACACATATATATTCATTCAAACATGATGAAGATATAAAATCATGGTAACAACCAAGAAATATAAGGGCAAGCATGTGAGAACATCAAGCAAAGACAAATAACAAGGTTACAACCAAGTGTTCATCCATAAAATTTTAGAATCAAACCAAATGGTTACAACCAAAGGTAAACATAGATGTTACAACATCTAGAAGGGTATGAAATAAGGTTCTTACAAGACTAAACATCGTAAGTACAAGTGAATCATACATACGTCAAAACATTACTTATCATGGAAAAGTTCAAAAGATCAAGATCAACATTATTTAAGCATGGATAAAAGTCAAATGAATCATGCATAAGTCAAAACATTAATTATCATGTCAAAGGTTCAAAGGTCAACATTAACATGCATAAACCATAACAATATTTAAGCATGGATACAAATCAAATGAATCATGCATAAGTCAAAACATTACTTATCATGGCAAAGTTCAAAGATCAAGATTAACATGCATAAATCATAACAATATTTAAGAATGGATTCACATAGATGTAACAACCAAAACATCTTTGAGCAAGGTTGTGACATGTGTGACAACAACATGTGAATTATGGTGAATCTTTGTTAAACAAGTAGGTAACAACCAAGCATGTAAAAGGAATTCAATCTTTGAAGATGAGAAACATCTCAAAGGTGATTCATGCATACAAAACATGTTTCAAAGTAAAACAAAAAGTGTATAAGATCCCTCAAGGTAAGTTATGGAAGGCATGAAACATGTACACATTCTAATTATTCAATCAATGGAAGAGAATTATATGTCAAGGGCAAGATAACAACCAAGGTTTTATGATATTCAAACACACATTCATATGTGAAAATGAACTTGAAAAAGTGATAACCATCATGTAAAAACAAGGGTATGCATATTCTCACATAAAGTTAGGTTCATACAAGTTATATTGGATGCATACAAGCAAAGAGAATCAAAGGAATCAATCAAAAAGATCAAGAGAAAGCCTAAGAAATCCTAAAAAGTCACCAACATTGAACATGCACTAGTACCAAATAAATAATTCTTTTTGGGTTTTTCTTGACATATACAAAAAATAGACATTCTAATGAGCATTTAGAAATAAGAATGGGATCAAAATAATAAAAATCAAAGAAGTTATGACCAATTCAATTTGTGAAGAAAAACATAAAAACAAGGCATTAAAAATAAGGGGATACACTCAATGGGGTTTGAACCCATACAATCAAGGTTATTGGCTCAAAAAATTAGCCAGCCGAACTACTCGCGCATTGTGAAACAATGTTGGAAGTGAGATAATATATGTAATCAGCTTTAAAAATGGGAAAAAAGCAAAAAGTGTTGATCAACAGGATCGAACCCAGGTTAGGCAAGGCAAGAAGGTACTAAAGCGAGCATGGTAAATCACTGGGGTGGTGATACATCCATTGTATCAACCCCATAAATAAACATATAAACCTGAAAATGGCTTGAAGCTTGACCTGAGGCGCCCATGGCCAAACCTCATATTCTCCAAATTTCAGCTTTGCAAGACAACATGTATCTTCCTCAATACTCAATGAAATTCAATGAAACCAAAACCAAACTTGTGTATTTTTTCACAAGGAATTCAGTGGTATAATTGATTTTGGCTAACAATCTCTCAAAATTAAAACACAATACCATAATAAAAAAGAACAAATTCTTGGATTTTCTATGGCACAATCTTATTCATACATGATAAGCAGCAAATAAATGCGTGCATACATCAACAATATCATGACAAACAAGTTTTATGTCCAATGTACATCAAGAAACGACATGATTTTCAAAGTGTCAAGTTTGAGGAAACTTACCTCTTGATGCAATTCTTGAAAATCCTCCAAAAGTGTTACAACTTCACTTTGATGATTTGGATAGCCTCAATACACCTCTAAGGAAGCTTTGGGATACTGAGGAGACCTTGGAATCTCTTGGAACAGACAACACCTTCCTTCTTGCAAATGTGTGAAAAGTGACAAAATGGAACTTCAACCAAATGAAGTTACAGTTGAACAAACAGGTCTTGAACAACTTACAAATGTTCTATAGGGTGTTTTAGAAGTTCTAGAATGATTGGAAGTGGTCTGGATAGCTTTTTGGAATGGAAGATGCAAAAATGTGTTTTGTGATGTGTTAAGGCAATTGGTTTGGTGATTTGAGGTATGGAAATGTAGATGGAGTGATCTATGCAAAGTAGAGCTTTTTGGTTCAAGTGGTGTTTGATTTGCAAGATGTTGATCTTTGGAGGTTTAAGGGTGTTCTTCTCTAGTTTTTCTCCTCCTTTGAAGCATGATGGAATGCTCTATTTATAAGGAAAGATTGGAGGTTAGTGTCATGCTGCATAACAGATTGGAAGGTTCACTTGATTTGTCTAGTTTGGTTGGATTCCAACTTGGTGTTTTGTGGTTCTCCATGGTTTCAAGAAGCTGGTTGAGATATTGCTTCTGACTTTGAAAATGCTTGAGTGCAGAGAGGACAAGTTGGAGGCTCAAGAAGCTGGTTTTGTGCATAAAGTTACCTTTATCAAAATGGAACTCATGCCTTTATGCTAATAATGGAAAGATCTTTGATATCAAGCTTCAACCTTTTGGATAATGCACCAAAAGCATGTGTACTTATCTAATTTAAGCAAAATTAGCAAGTAATAGGGTCTGCCACATGAAATCTTGGATATTTGAGTGGTTTTGCAAGAGTGAATCCATGAGGTCAAGAGCTAGAGTAACAATGTTGTCTTGAAAAATTTCTAAGTGTTTTAAAATTCTTCCAAACTTTTGAAGCTTCATAACTCAAAATCTAAGAACCTTTTTCTCATATGTCACCAGAACAATTTTGTATTACATGAGGAGATCTACAAATTGATCTTTGGAACTCACAAAATGGATGTATGGATTGGAAGTTATGGCCTTTCAAAGTTGGCACCAAAACTAGGGTTTTTACACACTTAGAAAAATTTCAAGTTGTCTAAGTTTTCTTCTTTTGCAAGAAACCTCTCAAATATTGATTTCCCATGATCAAACTCATTTATTAAACATATCTTAATGAAATTTTGCTTGGATGCTCCAATTTGAACCAAAAAATCTAAAAGTCAAAGAGTTGACTTTGTCAAATGAATTTTGAATCAGATGAACTCAATTGTGTGAATTTCAATGAATTTGCATCTCGAGACTTCTAAAATATCATAGGTAGGCTTTAATGATGTATATGATCATGTTGAATCATGTCCCAAGGCTTGGGATTGTGCTTGGACCAAAAGTCAAAGGCACCGTTGACTTTTCCAAACAAAACCCTAATTTGGGGATAGATGAAATTGGGCTTCAATTGACTTGTAGTGATATCAATTACCACTTGATTCTTGTTGAATATAAGCTCCTTGAATGTATGGGAACTTGATTTGACGATGGTCAATCCAAAACATTGACTGATCAAGCAATAGTCCTCTTAATTCTAAAGGTGCAAAACCCTAATTCAGATGGATCTCAACAACAACAAACTTGAAAAAATGTTTGGAAAATTCTTGATGCTCCTAGAATGGTAATGGAACCTAGGGGTAAAAATTTTGGGTATGACCGCTACTGAACAAAAGATAGGATCGCTAGAACGCCGACCGAAGGCAAACACACAAAAAATGAAGACTACCAACCAAAAGTTGGGATCATCAATGAAAAATACCAACCAAAAGTTGGGATAAAGGCTGCTAACCAAAAGTTAGGATCGTCGCCCAAAGGCGAACACACAAAAAATAAAGACTACCAATCAAAAGTTGGGATCATCAACGAGAAATATCAACCAAAAGTTGGGATAAAGGCTACTAACTAAAAGTTAAGATCGTCGGAATGCCGACCGAAGGCGAACGCACAGAAAATGAAGACTACCAACCAAATGTTGGGATAACGACTTCACGGAGGGAGAATAGGGACCAAAATTTGGGATAAAAGCTGAAGACTACCAACCAAAAGTTGGGATGATCAACAGAAAGGGGTGCTAACCAAAAGTTAGAGGAACCAAGACGCCGACCGAAGGCGAATTCAATGATGAAAAAATACCAACCAAAAAAGGTATAAAAGGCTACTAAGCAAAAGTTAGGATCACCACGAGAGACACCAACCAAAAATTGGGATACGGCCCACAAAAGATACCAACCAATAGTTGGGATAAACGGGATATACAGGAAATAGAGTCAACCGACTTACGACCTGAAAAGAATATTCCGCTGAGGGAAAGAGAAGTTTAAACAAACAAACTCTATCGGGAAGTACAAATAAGATGAACATATCTAGCAATGATTTTTGCTGGGGGGGTAAAGCACCACAAAGTCTCATGAATTTTGCCATTATCTGCTGGAGAGATGTCTGGCAATAAAGGTATCAAACCCGACTTGTGCTATGGATGCATATGTTTGAATATGGCTTAATGCTCTACATGAAATGGAAATGCAATGCAAAAGATATGCAAAAGAACACCATCGGGACAAGTTCTGAGAAGAATCAACAAACAAACTCTGCTGAGGAAGACACACTAAATGGCCTTCTTGAATATAATCTCTATTGAAAATTCCACTCTGCTAGGAACTATGGATAACATCTCTTGGGATATCATTCTAAGACTCTAATTTTGAAGAATGCCAATGACCATTGGGCTTTGTTAGGGATGGGAGACACCAATGACTTACTCATCGAGGGAATCAACAACTAACTCTTCCTGGGGTGAGAAGTCAATGACATAAATCATGTTGGGGAATATCCTTCAACCTTACCCTGCTAGGGTTAAGTATGCACCATTGTTGGCAAAAATGCTTCTGATCTGACAACAACACTCTGTGGGGAGACAAAATCTCCGTTGTGGGAAGACAAAGAATACTCTTCTGAATAGATGCCTGATTGCATATCAACACCCTGTCTAATATAGTCGACTTCTGGATACTCGTCGGGGAGTGTTGTCACACCCTCTTTTTCACCCTAACCTTGAACCTCCATGTCATTATCATTTGCATTAGCCTTTGCACCTATCATTGATCTTAGACAGGTAATCAAGATATCTTATCCAACAATAAAGAGAAGAGCTTTATCTTCAAAGCTAAATCAAGAGCTCAAGCTCAACCTTATGGAAATATCAAGTCATAAGGTATCCATCATCAAGGCATGTCACTCAACCACTTGAATCAAGAACACAAGCATTAATTCTCCATCTCCTCTCATGGATAATTTTCTAGGGTTTTGATTTAAAAGAAAGGTTTGTGACTAGTCCTTGGGGAAAAAGATGATTCCAAAGCTCAAAACACACCTTACGGGTCCTCTACATGGATTTTGTCTCATCACAAGCCATCACAAGAGCCTCAGTAAGTGGAAATGGTCTTAGGGTTTCATCTCGTTAACAAAAGTCAATTGTGATTCAATTAGGTCAAGATCTTGAATTTCAAGGCAAATCAAGGGCATGATATTTGTTTTTAGGTGATTTCATGAGTTTGGAACAAGAAGAAACAAATATCATTCCCTTGATTTGCCTTGAAATTCAAGATCTTGACCTAAAAACAAATTATGGTTTTGATAGAAACAAATTATGGTTTTCTATCAAAACCATAATTTAGTCATACTTTTCATCAAAATCCTAGTTACATCTCATCTTCCATCAAACATCAAAGTTGTATATCATTTTCTAAGCTTTCTAAGAATACCAATAGCTCATCATTTGAGTGCTTAAAGCTCAAGATATGAAGTCTCAAAGTTGATGTCACTAAGTGGTCAAATATGTCTTATGAATTAGAATTTGCATGCAAGTTTGTTCAATTTGTGGACATGCCTTATAAGCTTTCTTTCACAACTTTATGAACCTCATTTCAAATAACTTTAAAAATCAAATGTGATCATCTTACTCCCTACTTTTCGTTGAAACAAAAACCTCATCAATTGGAGCCATAATCATGGATTTATGATGATCTAAAGTGGGTAATGTGAAGATGCACCCTTATGTGCTTTCTTGGCAAGTTTCTTGGAATGATCACGCAGAAACTTTCCCACCTCAAATTCATGTGCATGGTTCACTCTTTTTCTTTCCAAGACATCATCAAAACATTGGCATTCCAAGCTAAACATGCTTCTCTTGCATTTGTACCATATGCTTCATATTTTTACAAAAAAAGGAATCCACAAGCTTGCACACTAAGCATTGCCTTTCCACTCTCTCATATTTGTGCCTCCTCCATTCTGATTTCATTCTTTTTCCATCCATAAAAACAACAAAACCACCCTCATATGGAGCTAATCCGAGCCACTTAATCCGAGCCAGTTACTTCTGTTTTTAACCTTCAAAAACTCACTATATAAGCCTAAAAATCCTAATTAGAGGGGGCAGCCTTGCATTTTGGTAAGTTCAAATCGAAAAAACTTCACATACTCTTGCATTTTTCCTCCTTTGAATCTGGAAATTGCATCAAGTTCTCTCAATCATCCTGCTCATTTCTTCATCCTTTTGAGTGTTTACAACTATTCATGGAGTTTTCCACGAGCTTGTGTAAGGTTTCAGGGGGCAGTAGATCATCTCCACTAGGTAAGAATTCTTGAACTTAGATCTTGCAATTCAAGCCATGAATAGGGTTATTATGGATGTATCTGAAGCCCTTCAACGATGGAGGAAATGTTTGATTGATGTTTGTCTTGGTTTGAGCTCATTTCAGTATGTCTATTATTTTTTTCGTGTTGTATTTTCATGAGCTTAGAGTGTGTTTCAATCAAAATGGTTGCTATATTCTTGACCTACGTGAAATTCTACGCATGATAGTGTCGAAGTTTGTTTAATTTGGTGATGATTCACTCTGTAACTCTGGCGAGGCCACCGGAGAAGACGACCAGAGCCCTAGCTTCAGCGTCTGAAGCAATCTAATGATGTGTGATTGTTTGAAATTATTTGACTTGCTGATGTGTGTGCTGTGTGGCGCTACGTGGCTGCCAGCTCAATTAATGAATGGCCATGCATTTTTTTTTTCTTTCTGAAACTTGGTTAATGGGTGGGCCTGACACATTTTTGCTTTCTGAACCCCCAGTTTTAAGCCCGGTAGCGCGTATCACTTGATTCCTAGTTCAACCCATATTTGCTAATGCACCCCTCTTGTTGTTTTTATTTCTTTTTATTTTATTTTTATCTTATTTTCTTTTGATTTTATTTTTAATAGTTAAAACCTTTTTAAAATTACACAAAAATATTTTTTAGTTGCTTTGACATGATAACTAATTTTTCATAATTTTTAGTTTATTTTAGTATTTTATTTTAAATTATTTGTGAAAGGTGTTTTTTTGACCTAGTTTTGAAGTTTTGCTTTGATTCATGTCCTTCCTATTTGATTCTAGACCTGATTTTTTGTAGTATTTTGACACATATGATATGGATGATTTAAATGTGTTTGCTGACCTTGGGTGAAATTGTTTGACATAGTTTGCACTTGCTTATCTATGACCCTCAAAATATGCTCGATTGTTGAACATGTTTGAACTTGTTGATGTTATTTGATGATGCACTTGTGCAATTACTTTGGGGATCCTTTCCTCTCATGTTCTTAGGTGTCTTAGCATGAGGTAGAGCCTTGTGTCAATAGTTGTTTGATTGTTTAAGTTCTTTGAATTGGTTTGTCTTTGTGATATTGCTTAGAGATGCAGCATGCTTCCTTTTGACCTAGTTATTGAACTTGTGTTCTTGTGTGAATCCATTTGATGTTAGTGATCTTATGTGATATGAAAGGCTATATCTATGTCTCATACTTCCCTCGATTCATTATGTGTGGCTTGAAGTTTGAATCCTTTTGTTTGTACATGAATGTTTGATTTCTTTTATGGATGATAAAGAACGATGCATGCCTATTTCTTTGCTCATGTTTTGAGTTTGATTCTTATTGAACTTCCTTGATGTCTTGATGTTGAATACATTTTGAAATTCTTGTCTTTACTAGTTACCTCTCATGTTCACATGTTCTAATTGCATAAGCTTGTTCATTGTTGATTTGTTTCCATGAAATAATTGTTTGCATATGCCTAGCTCTTGCTTTGACTTTTGGGGGATGCTCTTGTGCTTCTTTTCTCATCTTTGAAATGTGCTGGTCATGGTGTGATATAGGTTCTGATCTCAATTGTATTTCAACTTAATTGATCCATATTGCTTTGGTTTGTTCATTCATGTATGTGGGGTTAATACCCTAAGGCATATGTGCTTGTGCCTTAACTATTTGACTTTGCCTAATTTGTTTGAATTCTGTTGTGTGACTTCTTTAAATTTTCTTATATGATTTGAATGTGTATGTTTATTCATTTGTATGTCTCTTATTGTCTTTGATTCAATTTTGAAGCATGTTTTATCTTGCATACTTGCTTGTTTCATCCTAATTGACTTGATTGTGTCTCTTATTTTGGTTGTCTGAAATGTTTTCTTGATGACTTGTTTCATTCGTTCTTGTTGCACCCCAAATTTTGACCCCTTAGATCCTCATCATCATTGTAGGATCATATTTGCTTGATTAACTAACCTTAACCCATTTTCAGTTTATCTTTGTTAAGATGCAGATGAATTAGGTTTTCCGTACCATCAAACTCGAGATTTTGGTGATCTGATCAATCAATATTTTGGATTGATTCAACTTCAAACAAGTATCCACAAGATCAAATATAATACATTGGATCAAGTATGAATTCAATTTGAGGTGATCACCTAGGAATTGAGAACAATGCAATTTGAGATACCCGATTAGGGTTTCCGATCAGGAAAAGTCAACCGTAGTTTGACTTTTGTTTTAAAGAGTATTTTAATGGTGATATTTTGGTCCATTAAGTTCCTATGGATTAGTAAAGTCCGTCCAAAGAGTTTCAAGTCCTCAGGATGTCCGGATCATCAACGGGCGACTCGGTAGGCATCGATCGATCGAACGGTTGACCGAAAAGTCAACTTTTCAATAATAAGGAATTTGACTTCAAGATGTGAATCAAAAATGTTCCTTATGTCATATTACACCTCCCCATAAAATTTCATGACCATTGGATCAAGGGTTAAGAAGTAATTGCAAAAATCAGGAATTAGGGTTTTGAAAGGGGCAAGACCATAACTCCTAAACCACACATCTAATTGAAGTGGTTCAAAGCTCATTGGAAAGCTCTTGACAAATCATACAAAAGCCTCAAAGTGGTCCATGATCAAAAAGTTCATAGAATTGGAGTTATAGCAAAATTCATTTTTGAGGGGGAAATAACTTAGAAAAATTCCAAGTTATTTGGCCTTTTTAAGTGGTTTTTTTCAGAAACTTTGAAGGGTTTTTCAACCTAGTTCCATCAAGAATTTGGAAATTCCCAAAACATGAAAGTTGTAGAGCTACTTAAGGGCTTTCCAAATTATGGTAGAACTCCTCAATAACATGTTTGAGCAGGAAGGTATGCACCATAGAAGTTTGTCAAGAATTCTCAAACTTGGATTTTCACAACTTAAGCTACTCTCAACCCTTGGATCTTGATCCAAACTGATAATGTGAGGCATGGATAGAGAGAAAACCAGAAAAAGGGAGGGATGTGGTGAACATAGCAAGTTGTTGCAACTTGACAATTAAATAATCAATTAAATGAAGAAGAAAGAGAAACTTTTGGTTGATGTGAGCAGTTGCAGTCCCCTACACCCTAAGCCCATCTCAGTCACTTCATGTCCACCTCTCCACTTGATTTTCTGATCTTCTTTGGTCCATGGAACTGATGTATGGAGATCTTGGCAAGATATTTCAAAAACTTCACAAATCTCCCTCCAAAAGTGGAAAATGACCAAGGCTGCCCTCACTCTTGTTTGGCTATAAATAAAGGACTCTTCAATGAGTCTAAACACACCAGAGCAATCTCAAAAAACCAGAGAAAACATAGCTCTCACTCTCCTTTCATTCCTCAAGAATTTCAAAAACACCAAAATATCTATTTTTACTAAAAAACTGTCTTGAGCAAAACTCTGCTCAAGACCAGTTCCATCACTTCCAAACCTCTAAAAAGCACCCATACAATCCCTAAATATAATATAGAAGGTGTCTATACCTTTAAACCTCCCAAAAATACCATTTTGCAAAACGTCAACTTTCACACTAACAAAGTTTGACCACCACTCCCAAAACTTGCCAAATCCTTGCATAAGTTGTTTCTTGCTGTTCTAACCATCCACACATCTCACATATATCATATTACAACTGTCTAAAGCATTGAAAAGCAACTGAAAATCCCCTAACTCCAACTGTCTTGAAGTTTGGTCTTATTGCTTCAAGAGGAAGTAAGCTTCATATCATTACAAAGGAAGGAGCATCTCTGGGTTTCTAAGCTTTTTAGCTTGTTCAAGGCTGGTCAACAAGAGGTATGTGATGTTTTAACTGTCTAGAAATCTTACATTATCATGTGCTGTCAGTTTATGGTGATTTGTGTGAAAATATACCATGGCTGCCCTATTATGCTTCTTTGTCAAGAACTTTAGTTTCATGATCATAATGTTTATTTTGTCAAATACATTGTCATTTGTAAATGATATGTGGATGTTAGATTACAAGTTTGTGCCTTGATATCATGTTTAGACTTGTTAGTGATATTTTGGTCATTTGGTAGATTTAGGATCCAACCTTGAGAAAGTGGTATGCTTGCCCTATAACTATAAACTTGGCTCACTATTAGGATAGGTAGATGACTTGTAAGTTGCTCATAGATCCCCCCTGCCTTTGATCATGTTTGAATCAATGTGGCTTTTGTTTTTGCTCTTATGTTATTTTGGTGTCATCTTGCTTGTCACTACCATGAATTGTGTGTTGGGCTGTTGTGATTACTACTTTGTATTTCAATTGTTCTAAGTCATTTGTTTAATGCTTACTTGATCAAGCTCATAATGTTTGTTTTGATGGAAATGTGAGAAACATGAAGTTTTGAACTTTAGGGCCTGTCATGAGGTATTGTTGGTTTTGCTGTCAAATTTGGATCAATATGTCTTTTTTGGTTTGAAGCATCTTTGGTTGTTTTTAAGATTGGAGAATCACTTTTCATTATGTTTAGGGATTGTGTGTGGTGCCTATGTGTTCAAAAACTTCTCAAATGCTCAAACTGCCTTATCATTACTTCAACTGCATTTTTTTAAAATATCATGATGACAAACATGCTACATTCTGTTTCAATCCATGCTTACTTGATCTATGTGCATAATATCATTGCCTTACTCATTTGAAATTTGTGCATGATGTCATTTGCCTCAAACTGTCATGGATATTACTGGCTGCATATTTAAGTTGTTGATTTTGTATGTCATGAGCTCCAAAATGCTATTTTCTATTTGGTAAGGTTTCCACCTATTTCTTGAGCTGAATCTCATCTGTTAGCATCATTATGGCTTGTGTGTAACAGCTATTTCATCAAAGAACTCATTGCTTTAAAAATCCCCTGCTGCCACATCATGTATGCCAAGACAGTTTTTTCATAATTCATACCATTTTGCCAATTTTCATTCTAGCTTTCATATGCTCATTCTTGAAGTTGAAACTCATTCCTTGTCATGATAATGATGTGTACACTTGGATTATTGGATCTATTCTTGCTTGTTTTCACAATTCCACTCACAATTGCATTTTTACACCAAATCTGCCACAACATACCAAATTGCTGCTCTGTTTGTGTATGCCTATTTTTTGAGTTGTAACTCATTTATATTCATGATTATAAGGTGTGAGGATGATTGGATGGACCTATGTGTACCTATTTTCTTATTTGACCCTCAAACTGCTCCTTTTAAGCTAAAACATACCATGAATATGCCAATTTCTTTCTTGCTTGCAAGGTGCCTAGTTTCTGAGTTGTAACTCATTGTTCTATGCATCTATGATGTGTGTGTGTGATGTTTGTCAACATGAGACCTTGATTGCAGCTAGACTATGCTTGCATACCATAACTGTCAAACTGTTTTGAAAACATTTGTGTCCCTTATGCTGCCTACTGCCCTAAGTTAGTAAACTTGCCTTAGAGTTGGTTTTTAAGTGATTGATGTAGGCATTATCACTGTTAAGTTACATTGGTGTCATTGAGCTGTTTAGGATTAGTTGCAAGTTTGTCAGCCCTCATTCAAGTGGCAGGTTTTAGTTTGATTTTGGTGTGGTACTGCTATCAAGACCAGTTGTGAGTTTGATTAAGGAGTCTTTTGATATTCAATTCATGTTGTTCAAATCATAAGTGATTGTTTGATGTGCATCTGCTCAAACTGTTTTGAAACTGTTCTTTTTGCAACTTATGTCATGAATTTCAAAGCATAAGTCATTTTGCATTCAAGTTGGAATTTGAGTTTCATCTGTTTTGAAACCTCATGTATGTTGTATTTAGGAGTGTGTGAAGACTTTCTATTTATTTTAAACATGAATGATTGGAGTTGTGGCTGTGAAAATACACTTCACTCCTTAACATTACAGCTGTCATAGGTTTTTTAAAATTCATGTGGTTAGTAAACTTCCTTTTGGTTTAGACACATCCTACATGTGGTTTTGAGTATGTATGTGTGGTTTCTTCACTCCAATTTGGTATGTTTCATAAACTCACTATCTCACTTGCCATGTCTTGATTTTCATCTCATTTTCACATGACAGTTGTATTTTCAACTCATAAATAGTTTGTTTGGATGCATGAACATGTTGTATATGATATTTCAATTGTGTTTGAGCCTTTTCCATAACCATAGCATGATTGGTTTAACCTTTTGCTTTGAAAATGCATTTTCATCAAAATTGCAACTACCATTCGTGTTTTTATTTCCAGGCATCTTTTCAAAATTCTACCTGGACCATTCTTTTCCTTGTTTAAAAACACCCAAAATTGATCTAAGGTTTGCTTGATTTGGTTGAGAAATGAGTGAGTTGGATATCAAAACGTATTTGTGAAATTGCCTTGTTTTGCTTCATTTTGTGCCCAGAAATTTACCACACCATGCCATATATATTTATGGGGGTGGCTATATCAACGGATGTATAGCCACCCCAGTGGTAAACAACTTGTTCCTAAACACGCCTATCATTGCCTGAACCTGGGTTCGATCCCTGAGGAAGATCAACCCTTTTATTCTTTTTCCATTTTTCTGCGCGCGCATGTGCAAGCTGGAGGGCGTGGGTTCAACTCCCACCCCTTGAATTTTCTTCTAATTTTCACTTATCATTTTTATGTTTTGTGCATTTAACTCATAAATTTCAAATAATCACAACTCTCTCATTTTTCATCCTTTTTTGCTCATTCTTTTTGCATTGTGTTTATTATAATGTCTACTTTTATATGATGTGAAAATATTACTTGTTGTCATAAATTGTGATGCATTTTGACCATGTGGAAGTTTGTTCCTTTATTGTGATTGTGATCCTACTTGCAGTTAAATTCCTCTGAGCATGATTGAATTTCTTGTGAGATCTTTATTCCCTTTGTTATTTAACATGCTAGGGTACCCCCCCCCCCCCCCCTTTGGTTGTCACCATAATCTTGTCTTACATTCCTCCTAAATTATGAAGTTTAAACTGATTTATGTTCAATTATCATATATGCATTCTGTTGTTACATTTGCTATGTTTTGAACTTATGATATGCTTACTTTCAAATTATGATTTGTTCATATGGTTGTTACCTTTATCATGCTTCAATCTTTGTTAAGATATGCCCCAAATCTTTGTTAAGATGTTTGACTATTGGTTGTGACCATTGATATCATTTGAAGTATATGCTTATTGTAATTTGCATGCTTACTTGTCTTAATCTTATTTCATCTTGCTCGTTTGTTTATTGCTTTGTTAAGTGCTTCTTTCCCCAAGTGATGGAACTTTTTTAGTTCACATTCAAGTTGTCTCTCTCTCTCTCTTTCCTTCCAAAGGAAAAGCCTCTCCCTTGACCCTTGTGTCATTGGATAGCTCATTACCCTTCCTTGACTTTGTGAAGTCATCTTGAACATTAGTATAAGCCTTAGACTTTGCCTTAAGTCTAAAAGACCCACCTTCATTAGGAGTGTTCTTCAACTAGAACCCTGGGATAGAGTTTGAAAACTCTATGTAAGAATCATAGCAATGATTACTTACATCCCTTTTTAGTGTTATAACATAGATTTAGAGAGTTGTCTTAAACTCTACACATGCATGGATATGTTTGTTCCCCTTTGAACCTTGATCATAATCAATTGTTCTTCAACCCTAGTGAGGTGAACTACGATTGCTCTGATTCTATCCTAGTTAGGATACGTAGGCAGAGGATGCGACGTCTTTGCGAGCAAGCTTAGAAACTATCTTTAGGTTTTAACCTACACCTTTTACCCAACCCAAACCTTAGAAAACATTTACCAATTTAGCATGAAAACAATCAAAAGGTTCCTGTAGAGTACTACAGATGTTTAGGATGTGAAATACCTACCCTATGCATAACCAACCCCCGATCCCCGAATCTCTTAGCGTTGTTGTAACATCGCGCAAAAGGTTCTTTCTTTCTTTAGACCTTTCCTTTGGATAAATTAAAGTCCGGTTGTAATCTAAGAATTAAAGATTCAAGTTAATCAATAGCTTGGTATCATGATTCTCACCGCAACAGTTCTTACTCATACCCCTTTCATATGTGACATATATTCTCCCCTTTTGGTGGGTGTTATGTTTCCCTCTTCCCATTACAATGTAATAACTTAGTTCTCTTAACTTCTCATTTGTGTTTGCTTGTTGTTTACAAAGATAAAATGAACTTAGGATTAGAACACATTTTCAATAAAAGGAACAAACAAGGCTTGATCCAATGTCAAGTCATTTTTCAAAATCCATTAACTTGGTTCACACCTCAGGGTTTCTCTCATATCATTATCTTTTCTTATCTTTCCATTAACCCCACATCAACCTTGTATGTATTCTACCTTTGTAAGTCGGTTGCTTAGCGCATCGCCATCAACCTACCTTGATCTATTCATCACCCTTTTCTTTCCAAAACCTTTTCTCTACTCCTTTTGTCTCTTTGAGTCTAAAACCTTGTTCTTGTACCAAGTGCATTCTCAAAGCTTCTTTTTCCTAATAAACTTGGATGGTTGTGGAGTGGTTAGGTGAAGGCCTTGTCCTATCCTGAGTACTTGACATTACCTTTGGGGCTCACTGTCATAAAGTACTTACCATTCAAAATTAAAACATCATTAATAAGAGAATAAGGTTCTTTTTGTATTGAACTAAAGAGAGAGGATTGAGTCAATACTTCTTCCTCTCCGAGTATTAGGATACTCACTTTAGAGTATATGGTCTTGTTGCGGTGAGAATCGTGATCTCAAGCTATTGGTTAACTTGAATCTTAATTCATTAAATTAACAATCAAACTTTGATTTATCCAAAGGAATGGTTAAAGAAAGAAAGACCTTTTATGCGATGTAACAACAACACTAAGAGATTCGGGGGTCGGTTATGCCTAGGGTAGGTATTTCACATCTTAAACATCTGTATTACTCTACAGGAACCTTTTGTGTGTGTGTGTGTATGATAAACTTTCTATGGTTATGCTATGGTTGAGATTATGGTTAGGGTAAAGACATAAGGTTGATGTTTCTATGTTTGCTCGCAAAGATATTGCATTTTCTGCCTACGTATCCTAACTAGGATAAAATCAGAGCAATCGTAGTTGACCTCACTAGGAATAGATGAACACTTGATTATGATCAAGGTTAAAAGGGGAACAAACATAACAATGCTTGTATAGAGTTTAACAAAACTCTCTATTCTAAGTTGTACACTCAAAGGGAATGATTTGATAAAAGCCAAGGGGGAGTAAGTAATCATCACCATGATTCTTACATAGAGTTGAAAAACTCTAACCTAGGGTTTTAGTTGAAGAACACTCCTAGTAAAAGGTGGGTATTTTAGACTTAAGAAAAGTCTAATGGCTAGTAGGTGCTAAATTAACTAAGCTATGATTCAAAATGACTTAATAAAGTCAGAGGGAGGGTAATGAGCTATCTATGACCCAAGGGTCAATAAAGAGACTTTTCTTTGGACACAATGATACAGACAACTTAATGTGAATTAGAAAGTTCCATCACTGGGGAATAGCTTAACAAAGTTAAATAAATAAATAAAGAACATGTAAAAACGTGTAACAATAATCAAGATCAACATTTAACATCTTAACAAAGATAAAAAAACAAAGAGGTAACAACCATCAAGGCAAGCAAAGAACATGTGTAACAACAACAAGTTCATCAATAACATTCAAACAAGATTAATGCAAACAAGTGACAACTTGAAGCAAGCATGTTATAAGGATCAAATGAGATCAAATGTAACAACATAAGACCAACTAAACATGTATTGATGACAATCAAACAAGCAAGAACACAAGAAATGTTACAACAATTCAAGTATGATTTCATGGGGAGAAGTAAACAAGTTTCGTGGTAAAAACCAAGTCAACAATAAAACCCTAGCATGTTATGGTTCTAACAAGACACATAAACAAGTAGAATGAGGCATGAAAAACATATTCAAGAAGTTACAACATCAAGAATCATGGTATGAATCACAAGGAAGTTCAAGGTATACCATGCATATTCAAGCATTTACAAAGGCAAGAAACAAACCTTAAACATGTTATGGTTCTAAAAAGACACATAAACAAGTAAAATGAGTTGTAATGGGCATAATCAAGAGGTTACAACATCAACAATCATGGCAAAGTTCACAGATGAAGTTCAACAAGCCATTCTCACATGTATGCATTGACAAAAGCAAGTATGAACATGGTAAGGCAATGAATCAAAAAATATTTGAACACTTAAACATGTTAACAAACAAATATGAATCATAAAAGATCAATATCACAAGAAAAATCAATTTACAAGTTTAAAAAGCTCAAGAACACCAAGGTAAAAACCCTAAAAAACACATGCTATTTGTCGCAACTGCGAAAAACACCCGGCGGAAAACATAAGAGTCGCCACCTTCCGTTATTTATCCCAAAGAGATGGAAAGGAAACAATCGGAAAAAACCTAACGAAAAAGGGAGAACACGAGGTCATCGCACCCCTCACGCAAGGGGAAGGTATTCGCACCCCTCACGTCTGTCGTACTCGACGGGATCCATACTTGTTGTCTATCTAAGGGTGTATTTAAACTATCCAGCTACAGGCTTGCGGGACAAAGATAAAAGGAAAGAGAGACTAGGCAGAGCATCACCGCTCTGTGTCTACGTATTCCCTCGTGAAATGGGAAAGTCAGAGTCAACGTAGTTCGGCTAACTACGGGAGAGAAGGGGAAGGTTGCTCGCCAAGACACCGCGTCTTGTGCCTACGTACTTTCATCTGGTATGAAAGATTAGAGCAAACGTAGTTCGGGTTGATACAAAATCACAGGTTGATTAAGTGTTTTAATCGAGTAGGTTAAACCTCCGTTCTAGCAGTTAGGGACAAAACCTGTTTGCGGTAGAACCGAAGCTTAACAACACTGTTTTTTGAAAAAGGTTTCCGATTAATCCCGAAGGAAAAAGGTTTGAAATTTTTTTTATGTTTTTTAGTGAAGTGAATTAATTCGGTTTGTGATTCACATTGCACTAAAGACTATGACATGGAGGCGAATGCGTCGTATATCGCTCCCAAACGGGACGTATACTAGACACCCTAGATAAGCGAGAGGATACCCCTCACTCCTCATTCCCTATGTAGCTTAAGGCTCGTAGCACGCAACGTTCATCGCATTTATTAGATGAATTAGAATTGTTTTGAGATGAGAAGAGAGACGCACAGAAGGTCTACGGGAAACTCGGCCCTAACGTTGTCATGCAAAGTGGTCCTAAAGTTTGGATGAAAACGGGGAACATCTACCCTAATGTTAGCATACTTGGATTGAACACCTAATGTCTCTCCTACTCCCATCCTAAACGGAGGGACTAGAAATCCTAAGGGGATCATGGCAAAAAGCACAAGAAGAACAAAGGAAGGATCAATCACAAGTAGAAAATGCAAACATGAAAATTCACACTTACAATGGTGGGAGGGAGGAAAAAATGTGTGGGGAAGCAGCCGACACAAGCGCGTCTCGACCTCAACAGTGATGCACAATGATGCAAACATGTGGAGAAAAACAAGAGATGAAAGCAAATAAACATGCAACCGAAAGCTCACTTCGATCCACATACACAAGTATACAACCAAGTGGAAAATGAGCACACATGTTAACAAAATCATGATTAACCAACCACAAACAGTAACAAATTACCAAAATATTTCAATCCTAATGCATCCCACTGATCTATGATGATTCGAATCGAAACGATATGCAAACAAGCAAGCAAAACAACAAATATGACATTCTGGCAGTGTAAATCGGTTAACCCCTGGGGTTAATTGGTTTACACCTTAAAAAGTTTGGAACATCTGAAATTTTGAACAGGTTAATCGGTTAACCATATGCGTTAACAGATTAACACTGTTAATGTTTGAAAAAAATTTGAAAGTTTGAAAGGGTTAACCGGTTAACCATATAGGTTAACCGATTAACACTGCATCAGAAGCTAAAAACAGCAGCAGAGAATCACTTCTAGCACCAAAATAGCTTATCCAAGGTTCCAACAGATCCACTTATCAATTAAGCATGAAATTAACAACAGAAAACAAAGATCCAACAACATGGATATACAATTACACAACAATATCACAATTCGAACGGATCGAAATCAACCAAAATTCAATCGAATATGAAGATTAACATGATAAGCTCAAAAAATTGAATCGGATTGAGAATTCTAACCTTCGAAGTGGAGATTTGCTTCGGTAAATGTTGATCAACTGAATTTGAGCAGATCAAATGCTAGAAATCTGGAAAGCTTCAAGATCCATAATAATTGTTGTTGTATGAATGAAGATCCACCAAATTTGAGTCAAAAAGCTTCAAATAATCACTTCTAGATCCAAATCTAGATTCAGATCCAAGCTTGCACGAAAATTGAAGATGAAAATTGATCCAATGATGATGGTAAATGGAGGTTTATGCTCAAGAATCCATTGATTCCAATGAAGAATCAACAATTCCAATGAAAAAGAGCTTTGAATGTGGGTTTTAGAATGTGAGAAGTTGAGAGAAGTTGAGAGAATTCTGATCAATTCTGAAAAATGAATGTGAGAAATGAGAATTGGCTTGTTTGGTTTGGAGTAAATCACTTATGTATGACTTAGGTTTGGATCCAAAGCAAGGTTTGGAATGTGGAATGGATTTTTGGAGGGAAATCTGAAATTTAAAGATGTTTTAGATCCTTCCCAAGTGAAAATTTGAATTCCAAGGTGATCAAACTTGGACCCCAAGTGCAATTGGCTTGCAAAATCACGTACAGGGCAAAATCTACAGGAAATGAACCTGAGCCACAGGAACGCCTTGATCCCATGCCTCGAGAACGAATGTTATGCAATGCAAAAAATGCAAAATGAAAATAAAACAAAAGCCAGTTACGGTTAAAACGAAAGGAAAATTTTGGGGTGCTACAACTGCCCCCATTCAAACAACTTGGACCTGAAGGGAGGAAAAGCATCCGCTTTCAAACATTCAAGGTATAAGGTGATTGAATACAAAAGAACCCGAAAATTTGCACCCTGCGGGAATGCAAAACAGCGACGACCAACCAAGAGTTGGAAAATGACGCGCTGGGGATAACAATCCATATAATATGAAAATCATCCAAAAGATACCAACCAAGAGTCAGGAAAACGCCCGGAGGATACCAACCAAGAGTTGGAACAAAGACCAACGAATACCAACCAAGAGTTGGGAAACAACCAAAGATACCAACCAAGAGTTGGGATGAAACCGTCAACAGACACCAACCAAGAGTTGGAACAGACTCTCCCACAAAAATACCAACTAACAGTCTGGATAGCGAACTCGAAATACCAACTAAGAGTTGGAACAAACCCTGCTGGAGAACAAGAGAGAAAACCAATCAAGCAAACCGCATTGTGTGAGAAAACATCCTGACGACTTCCCTCCCCTAGGAAAAGGGTAGACTAACCAGACGACTCCGCATGGGATCAACATCCATCACAAAATAACAATCTAGCAGCACCATCCAAAAGGTGGGATGAGGGTTACTCTCTGGGGACAAAACCACCCCTACCAACCAAGAGTTGGAATCCACAATTAGAGAACAAAGGTTACCAACCAAGAGTTGGAATAGCGTCAACAAACCGACCAAACCGGATATGGCGACCTCACTGGGGAATCAAAGACTACTAACCAAAAGTTGGAAAACGAATTGACGTCCTCGACCGACCATACTGGGGAAACCATAACCGCCAACCAAAAGTTGGAAAACGCCAGATCTCCTCATCAACCAAAAGTTGAGATAACGACTCCGCTGAGGAATAAGGGAGGACTACCAACCAAAAGTTGGGACACCCAACAAGGGATAACATCCAACCAAAAGTTGGGAAACAAAGGTACTAACCAATTGTTAGAATCACCAGGAAACACCATCGATCAAAGGTCGGAACACAGGCTGCTAACCAAGAGTTAGGATTGCTGGGGAAAGATCCTCATCGACCACAAATCAGAACCAAAAGCTACTAACCAAGAGTTAGGATAGTTGGGGGACGCTAAACGAAGCTGACTCCACCACAGAAGACTGCAAACCAAAAGTTGGGATGATCATCCCAAATTATCAACCAAGAGTTGAAATAAACGGCTACTAACCAATAGTTAGGATAACAGCTACTAACCAAGAGTTAGAAAAACAAAGATTACCAACCAAAAGTTGGAATAGAGACTCTGCACGGGGAAACCAAAGATTACCAACCAACAGTTGGGATCACCTTCTAGGCCAACCAAAAGTTGGAACACCAAACCCAATAATCTGAATTATGCTAGGGGGGGGTACCAACCAAGAGTTGGAATCCTCTACTCTGCTGAGAGAAATAAAGAATAACCACCAAAAGTTGGAATAACATCCAAAAGCCATTGGGTCATCAACCAAAAGTGGGAATAAAACAAAGATGACTAACCAAAAGTTCGAACAACTTTGTTGGGGAAAGAACCACGAGCTTGACCAGGGAAGACAACACTCGCAAGTGACTCGCTTGAGGAAAGCGAAGACATTTAACCAAATGGCTCAGATAGGAAGAATCTGATAAAATAACCAACCCAAAAATCCATCCTGACGCGGATAACACGAAAGCCCCTTGAGTCAAACAATCTTTGGTGAGAAGATATTCGATCCCAAAACACCAAACCTGGCTTATGCTTCAGATGCCTATATTTGAAAATAGCGTAATGCTCCATACGAAATGGAAATGATACACATTTTGGAGGATGCTAATGCAAAATGCAAATGCAAAGAACCCACTCAATAAAATAAATGCTAGGGAGAAAAAAGACCAACTCCGCCGGGGAGAGGGAACAACCCTGTCGGGGAGAGAAATCCACACCGCTGGGGATCAAATCATATCCTGTCGAGGAAAATACCCTGGATGGCTTTCTAGAATACAACCCTTCTGGGAAATTGAATAGCTCGGCTGGAACACAAGCAATTCTATGCTTAAATCAAACCCCTCCTGTTGAGGAAACTGTCCCTGCGGGAGAGATACGACCATCTGCCGAGATGAACTTCACTTGGCTCAGGGAATCAACCCTGACTGGTATTTCCAAAAAATCCACCCTGCTTGGGGAGAAAATCCACTTTGCTTGGGATTATATCCAGTATCGACCTGTATTGCTGAGGAATATCAGATACTCCTACCAGGAACTCCATTCTATTGGGGAAATCCCACACTCCTGTTCCACCACTTATTCTGTCGAGGGAATCAGCACTGCACTTTGTTGGAGAAAATCCTGCATACCGACTCCGTTGGGAAAGGGCGTCACCGACGTTGCCTCCGCTGGAGAAGAAAACTGGTTTACAAACCACCCTTCCACTGAGGGAATCACTTATATCCTGCTCTACTGAGAACAAACTCCACCCTGCTGGGGACTTACTTTTTCACGAAGACAAAGCTTTGTTTTGATGGAGATTCAATCTTTCAAACATGATAATCAGACTATGCCGGGGAGAGGGAACAGCTCTGCCGGAGAGAAGGAGACCACTTCACTGGGGAAGCGAGATCTCTAATATGGGGAAAAAAACCTCTTCATTGCTCATGCCTAACTGCATTTACCTGTTGAGAATACCCGGCCGACAACAACTGCTATTTGCTGTGACTTTGAACTGCTGAGGATAAGGGAATCTCACTCAGCTGTGATAACCTTGTTGACCTATAAGAAAGAAAAAACACCAGAAATATTCTATACGTGAAATGGTTACCTCAGTTACCATCCGTGATACTTGCCGCTCAAGCAAAGTCAGCACTTTCGTTATGCTCAGTACAACCTTTTGCTTTTACCTACAATGTTTACCAAAATAACAGACATTTCGCAAACAAAACAGTAAAATGGTCAAGAAAAAGAAAGCTCTTTGACTGAAGTGAATACTTTATTGATGAAAGGCCTGTAAATAGGCGAATTACAATTCAGATGTAACTCCTGAAAAGAGGTAATTGCTAAAAAACAAGAAAACAAATAAAATGCAAGTGTCGGCAATGTGGAAACGAACAACCACCATATGTCGATTTGGCTATGACTTGTCTGTCTTCGATGTTCTTCCCCATGTTTCGTCTTCTGACAAGACTGACTAGACTGATCACTTTCCTTCGGGATAATCGCTTACAGATTGAATACAAATCGTGATCATTTGCTTTTTAAATCCCTAGCTTTTGCCTAGATCGCCCTTTCGAGTTTTCAATCCACCGGGATACCCATTTTTGCCAGAGTTGCCTTTTCAGGTTTTCAACTTTGCGGGTTTACTCTTTTTCTTTTTATCCGTAATTTTTGCCCGAACCTTTTCTTTTTATGGTTCACCGGGATGCCCCCTTTTTGCTTGGACTCTTCTTTTTATGTCCAGCGGGTCTCTTTTAAGCAAAGTATATTTTAACCACATCCGCGTTCGCAGGGGACGCAAAATCTTCACCATCCATAGTAGATAGCAATAAGGCTCCGCCAGAGAAAACCTTTCTTACCACATACGGACCTTCATAGTTAGAAGTCCATTTTCCCCTGTGATCTGTCTGAGGAGGAAGGATCCTTTTCAACACCAAATTACCCGTCTGGAAGCACCGAGGACGCACTTTCTGATCGAAGGCTTTCTTCATCCTACTCTGGTACAACCGGCCATGCGCGAGGGCTGCCAACCTCTTTTCATCAATCAAGCTCAGCTGATTCAACCTGGCTTGCACCCACTCAGCTTCGTCAAGCTTTACGTCTGACAATACCTTTAAAGAAGGAATCTCAACTTCTAATGGCAGGACCGCTTCCGTACCATACACCAGTGAGAAAGGAGTTGCCCCGGTTGATGTATGCACCAAAGTACGATAACCGTGGAGAGCAAAAGGTAACATCTCGTGCCAGTTCTTGTAGGTTACTACCATCTTTTGCACAATCTTCTTGATATTCTTATTAGCTGCCTCAACAGCACCATTCATCTTCGGACGATATGGAGAAGAATTGTGATGTTCGATCTTGAAACTCTGACACAGTTCCTTCATCATTTTGTTATTCAAATTTGAACCATTATCGGTAATGATTCTCTCAGGAATTCCATAATGACAAATGATGTCCTTCTTTATGAATCGGGCGACCACCTGTTTCATGATATTAGCGAAGGACGTTGCTTCTACCCACTTTGTAAAGTAATCAATCGCGACCAGAATGAAGCGATGTCAATTACAAGTAGTCAGCTTAATATTTCCAATCACATCGATTCCCCACATGGGAAATGGCCAAGGAGATGTCAACACATTCAAAGGAGCCGGTGGCACGTGCACCTTGTCCGCATAAATCTGGCATTTATGACATTTTCTGGCGTACTTGAAGCAATCGGATTCCATAGCCATCCAATAATACCCAGATCTCAACAATTTTCTAGCCATTGCATGTTCGTTGGCATGAGTTCCAAAAGAACCCTCATGGACTTCCTCCATCAACAGGTTTGCTTCAAGTTCATCCATACAACGCAGCAAGACCATGTCAAAATTTCTCTTGTAGAGCACATCGTCCTTGTTCAAATAGAAATTTCCAACTAACCTCCTCAGAGTCTTCTTATCCTTGTTGGATGCCCCAGATGGGTACTCCTGAGTCTTGAGAAAATGCTTGATATCAAAATACCAAGGCTTTCCATCGGATGCCTTCTCAGCGGCAAACATAAAAGCAGGTCTATCAAGACGCATTATGGTGATAGCAGGAGTTTCATTCAAGAAATTCACTTTGTACATCGAAGCTAGCATGGCCAAGGCATTCGCCATATGATTCTCAACCCTCGGCATATGATGGAAATCAACTCTATCGAAGAAAGGCAGTAGTCTCCTAGCATAATCTCTACAAGGCACCAGGTTGGCCTGACAAGTTTCCCATTCTCCTTTGATTTGATTAACGACTAACGTTGAGTCACCGTACACATCCAGATTCTTAATCCTCATATCAACGGCCTCTTCTAAACCCATAATGCAAACTTCATACTCGACTTCATTACTGGTGCAGGCGAATGTCAATCGGGCAGTGAACGGTATATGAGAACCGTGAGGAGTAGTAATGATCGCGCCGATTCCATAACCATATGAATTAACCGCTCCGTCGAAAACCAATTTCCACTGATATTCTCTCTCAGGGCCCTCGTCAGGTAAAGGCTCATCACAATCTTTCATCCTTAGAAACATGACGTCTTCATCTGGGAAGTCAAATTTCATCGGCTGATAATCCTCAATCGGCTGTTCCGCGAGATATTCCGACAGAACGCTTCCCTTAATGGCTTTCTGGGAAACGTATTGAATATCATACTCTGTTAACATCATTTGCCATTGGGCAATCCTTCCGGAGAGTGCTTGTTTTTCAAAGACAAAATTGATCGGGTCCATCTTCGAAATCAATAGGGTTGTGTGGTTTAACATGTACTGTCTCAAACGCTTAGCGGCCCAAGCGAGCGCACAACATGTTTTTTCCAGCATTGAGTACCTCGACTCACAATCGGTGAATTTCTTACTCAGGTAATAGATGGCATGCTCTTTTCTACCTGACTTGTCCTGTTGACCGAGCACACATCCCATTGAATTCTCAAGAACCTTGAGGTACATGATCAGTGGTCTCCCTGCAACTGAAGGCATGAGTATTGGAGGTTCATGCAGATATTCTTTTATTCTTTCGAATGCTTTCTAGCAATTTTCATTCCACCTGTCCGTTTGATCTTTTCTCAGCAATTTGAATATTGGTTCACAAGTGGCTGTAAGATGAGATATAAACCTTGCAATGTAGTTTAATCTCCCCATTAAACCACGAACCTCTTTTTCCGTTCTCGGCTCAGGCATTTCTTGTATAACTTTTATTTTGGCAGGATCTACCTCAATACCCTTTTCACTGACAATGAAACCCAATAAGTTTCCAGATCTCACCCCGAAGGTGCACTTGTTAGGATTCAGCCTTAGCTTAAACTTCCTCAACCTTTTGAACAATTTCATAAGATCGACCAGATGTCCCTTCTCCGTATGTGACTTTGCTATCATGTCATCAACATAGACTTCTACCTCATGATGAATCATATCATGAAACAAAGTGACCATCGCCCGCTGATAAGTTGCCCCTGCATTTTTCAATCCAAAGGGCATCACCTTATAGAAAAAAGTCCCCCACGGTATGATGAAAGTAGTTTTCTCCATGTCCTCTGGGTCCATTTTGATTTGGTTATACCCAGAGAAGCCATCCATGAACGAAAACATAGAATACTGAGCGGTGTTATCAACCAACACATCGATATGAGGGAGTGGGAAATCGTCTTTCAGGATCGCTTTATTCAGATCTCGATAATCAACGCACATCCTGACCTTTCCATCCTTTTTAGGCACAGGAACAATATTAGCGACCCACGTAGGGTAATTCGTGACAACAAGAAACCCAACATTCAACTGCTTTTGAAATTCTTCTTTGATCTTGACTGCCATGTCAGGCCTTGTCCGTCTCAACTTCTGCTTGAGTGGCGAGCATTCTTTTCTGAGAGGTAACCGGTGTACCACAATATCTGTATCCAGCCCAGGCATGTCTTGGCAAGACCAAGCAAATATATTCTTATACTCACGGAGCATTTCAACCAATCTTCTCTTGACACTGTCTTCCAATGTAGCCCCTACTTTGTCCTCCTTCTTATCATCCTCGGTACCCAGATTAATAACCTCAATATCCTCCTGATGAGGTACAATAACCCTTTCCCCTTGCTTGGGAAGTCTGGCTAACTCTTCAGGTAGTTCACAGTCTTCATCAGTCTTATCTTCAGCTTGATAAATGGGATTATCAAAGTCATACGAAGTCATAGCCGAACCTGAATCGATGGCATCTAATAGAAAAGACCTGCATGAAGATGTTATGTTTATTATGCGATGCAACAAACAAAATGCATTGCCATTTTTTTGTTAAGTATAAATGCAAAACAAAAACAAGAAAAACAGGGATCACAAAATTTGAATCTGAAACGTCTTTTATTTAATGATAAATTGCAAATAACAAGAAGACCCCACAAATGGATCACTACGTCTTGGGAAGAATGCAGGACTGAACATAATCAAAATAATGAACATTACTCTGCAGCAGTAACATGAATGACATCTTCGGTAGTCCAGTTGCACAAACTTTGGCCCGGAGTACATGGACGGATCCACGCATCCATGTCGCAGTCACTGTCACCTTCATCGTCTTCAACGACATTAATCCTGTCAAATATCACACCACTGCTGGTGAACTGAACAGGTCCCCTGTATCTCGAAATCTGAGAAGAACTTGAGGGTTTGTATCCTAGGCCAAACTTGTCCTACTCGACAGGAACATCGAGAACTTGGCCCCACTTCTGAGACGAGCCGGATTCTACGATAGCACGAGCCTCCTTGAGCGACGACATCGAAACCTCTGGGCCTTTGGCTTCTACAGGAGACTTTCCCTGAATCTGAACTGCTTCAAATGCCTGGAAGAGTGTTTCGTGGATCTCACCATCCACTTCCACGTATTTGAAATATGACAAATGGCTAACCATAATGTCCTCTTCACCGCACACGGTGACTATCTTCCCTTCTACCATGTATTTCAACTTTTGATGCAACGTTGAGGTAACTTCCCCAGCAGCATGTATCCAAGGTCGGCCGAGCAAACAGCTGTATGCTGGCTGGATATCCATAATATAGAAAGTTTCATCAAAGATCTCTGGCCCTATCTGAATAGGCAGCGTGATTTCTCCAAACACCGATCTCTTAGATCCATCAAAAGCCCTCACGACCAAATCACTTGGCGTGCATAACAAACCCTGACTGTCCAACTTCATCAATGCCTTCTTCGGAAGCACATTGAGGGATGATCTTGTATCAACCAAGACATGCGACATCAGAGATCCTCTACACTCCAAAGATATATGCAAAGCCCGGTTATGGTTCCTCCGAGCAGGAGTCAGATCTAAATCAGTAAAACCGAGACCATTACCGGCATTTACATGAGCTACTACCCCTTCCAACTGATTAACAGAAATCTCCTGAGGTACATACGCTGCATTCAAGACTTTCAACAGAGCATTGCGATACGCCTCCGAATTCATCAACAATGACGGGATAGAAATTTTCGAAGGAGTTTGATTCAAGTGATCCACAATTTTGTAGTCACTCTTCCGAATTAGCCTCATAAATTCCTCCGTATCCCTTGAAAGATCATTAGTAACAACCTGGGGATGGGCATTCTCTTCAATCACAACCTTACACTTACCTTTATCATTCTTATCAGCAATAACCTCTGGTGGAGAAAAGACCTTACCACTTCTGGTAATACCTCTGGCACCAAGTATGTTCTAAACCAACGAACTTCCGCTCGCAGATCCCGTCCATTCTTGCTTCTATCCATTACAGAACACCTCTCCCCCATAATTCCATGGGATAACTCTAGTGCTCTCGTACGGAATAGGTCCTGGTACAATAATGATAACCAAAGCGGGCCAAGCAGGCGCTGAAATATTGATTGTCCGATAGGGAATGGAAATCGTAGCAACTTCATTTCCGTCATCACTCACTTTGTGCTCGGCATCTTCTTTCACAACTCTATCAAATTGCAAACAACCCTCATCAATCATTCTCTGAATACCCCTCTTCAAAAGAACACAACCCTCAGGCTGCACTTCACACTCTGAGCAGTCAGCAGGACAACCAGGAAATTCTCCCTTCTTCAACAAACAAGCCTTCACAAAACCCAGTGGAGTTTTTAAATCTTCAACATCAGTTATTAGATTCAACTTTTCACCCTCAATAATGGCATTGGGTTCTAAGTCACATTGGGCCCCTCGTTGGTGAAGTTAATAGCTTTGGAATCAAGAAAATCCTGTACTTTATGATTGAAAGCTTTACAATGGTCAATATCATAGCCTGGGGCGCCAGAGTGAAACTCGCAATGAGCATTCACATCGTAGCCAGGAGGCGGTGTACCCGTGAGAGGAGCCAAGGTCCTCTTTTGAACCAATTGTAACTGCAACAACCATTGTGACAACTGAGAATATGGTATCGGAGGATTCGTGAACTGTCTATCAGGCATTCTGCGCCTAGCAGCATAAGGTCCAGAGTATTGCCTTGTTGCGGAGCTGTGGCCGGGATATTTACGGTAGCAACTTTTTGATGCTGACGAGACTAAGCTCTACCTTTACCCTTGTGAGAAATAGCATTCGCGTCCCCTTCCCTCCTCTTGGGGTTCGCTGAATATGGTTTCTTCGTTCCTCCCGAAGAGGATTCACCACCATTTGAAATCTTTCCAGACTTAATCCCACTTTCAATTCGCTCACCGACAATTACCAAATCAGAAAACCCTGCAGACATGCAGTCTATCATCTTCTCAAAGTACACACCCGGTAGCGAAGCCATGAACAGATCAATCAACTCCCTTTCAACCATAGGGGGTTGTACCCTTGCAGCTAAATCCCGCCACCTCTAGTCGTATTCTTTGAAACTCTCAGAATTTTTCTGCGACAAGCTCTGCAATTGTACCCTGTTTGGTGCCAAATCACTATTATATTGATAATAACGCACAAAAGCCTTGACCAATTCTTTCCAGCTACGAATGTGGGTTCTCTCAATCCCCATATACCATTCTAACGAAGCCCCGACCAGACTATCCTGGAAGAAATGCATTAGCAGCTTTTCATCATTGGAATAAGCAGACATTTTCTTGAAGTATGCCCGAATGTGTACTCTGGGACAAGTCGTCTCTTTGTACTTATCAAAATCGGCACCTTGAATTTGGGAGGAATCCTGACCCCAGGAACCAAACCAAGATCAGACATATCCAGGCCTAAAGAGTTCTGATTCTCAAACGATTTCATCTTCTCCTCAATCAGTTTGAACCTTCGATCAGCTTCCTTCGGAAAACCACCCTCCAGATCTTTCACAGAAAATATATCATCCTGATTATCCTCCCAATGAGGACCAGCAACCCCGTGCACAGCGTACACACTACCATTACCAGCAACATTACCATTCTCACCAGCAGCTCCTCCGCCCGGAGGTACAACAACAGTAGGAATACCCTGAGGAATAGATCCACCAACCGGAGGATGAACAATACCAGCTCCTCCGTGCAAAACATCGTCTTCATCAACCTGTGATATCAATGGCTGGACCAACATTCTCAACTGTTCCTGTCCACTAGCAACAGTCTGCATCAGTTCCATGAATTGGGCCATACGAGCCCTGACCTCCTGCAATTCTGCCTGAACCTGATCCATCACCTTCTGCTGATTCCCTCGAGTAGAATACCTGTGGGAACTGAACTCCTCAATCCTGAACTGAAGAAAACCAAACAGAGATAAGAACACAAGGCCACCAAGAACAACCTGCAATGCAAATGAGAATGCAAGATGTAAAATGCAAACATGTCTATGTATGCATCGGGAGATCGTCCCCCTTGATTCCGGCTTCAATAAACAAGATTAGCAGAGATGGATAAAAACATCATAATAAATCTTCTCATATATCGAGTAAAACTGAAACAATACAACCAAATGAGAAATATCTGTATACAAAGAAGTATTGATCTCATCCAACATCTCTGGTGATGATCAAGGTACAAAAGCAAATGAAACTACAAAAGATAAAACTCCTAGTAGCCATGATCTCTACGCCACTCCTGAGACTTCTCAAGCATCTCCTTCGGGTCGAGATGGTCTGGCCTCTCCATCAACTCTCGGATGAGGACATCCCTCTTGCGTATCACATCCCAGAGATAATAACAATGATATTCCCAAGCATCTTCGCTAAAGGCATCCTCAAGCCTGGGTTTCTTCACTTCTGCCCGAATCTTGAACTCTTTAAGTGCTGATAAAGTTTCTTGGTATTTCTGCTTAATCGTACTTCTACGGAATGTTTCCAGTAATACCTCCCTCTCCTTAGCCTTGAATTGCGCTTTCAGCTTATCGACCTGAACACGAAGCTGGTCTTCTCTACTCTTGTTGGCGGTCACAGTAGCATTCCACTGCTCATTGAATTTGGATATCTTCAGATAGGCTCTATCTAAATCCTCTTTCTTACTCCTCAGAACATCACAAGTGCTTTTTAGATCAAGACCGACTTGCTTCCATGCCTGTACCTGATCAGCTAGTTGTTCCTTCAACTTAGTTAACCGTTCTGCATTTGTCTTGGCCAAATACACAACTTCACCCTTATCGTGCTTCAGCTAACTGATTTCCTGCTTCAACTCTTCATTCTCTTTGTGCATCTCTTCCTTCTCTGCCCAAAGCTTGGTGTATCTCAAGATATCGATAGTTGTAGGCGGCTCAATAACTAAGGGATAAAATGGTGCTTCAACAGGAAATGGCAATAATACCTCTCCAACCCTCTTCTGAATCCAATCCAAGTATAGATCATAGGCTCTACAATCTCCTTTGCCCAAAGAAAGATTTCCCTTCTTGTGAATCTTACCCCACGCGTCCACGAATCGGGCCGAGATACAAGGACCAGCTACACCTGTGAGGTACAGAGATTCCTGCACTTCCTCTTCTTTCGGAGGTCCTTTCAAAGCGTAACCGAATTGTCTCACAACCAGAGAAGGATTATAGTTGATGCCGCTTTTCCTCCCTATCAAGGGCACATTAGGAAAGCTACCACAACTAAAGATAAGATCCCGACCTAGCAAGTCTTGGTTGAACCAGAAAATATTCTTCTCCGTTAAACCCATAAGTCTCTTCGACCATTCAGATGAGTTCTTGGAATCTACAAAAGCTCCAGAGCGAGGAAGGTGATTAACAAACCATTTATGCAACAGTGGTGCGCAACAAGAAACCATCTTTCCTCTTCTTTTCTCATTCTTGTAATGCACTGAATGATACAAGTCTCCTAGAAGAGTATGTGCGGGGTTCTTGGAAGCAAAGATATGAAAAACATCAAAATCCACAAAGTCCGGTACATTGGGGAACAACACAATGCCATAGACACACAGAGCCAAGATAGCACTGAAAACCACCCAACAACCCTTGTCAGCATACTCTCGGGCTTTGTCGACCAGGAAGGGTAAAGTAAATCCGGAGACTCCGTTTCTGCTAATAACATGACCTGCCAAGTCAGATGCGCTCAAATAAAGAGCGGCGGACAACTTCTCGAGATTAGGTTCTTCCTCGGAACTGAAGAAAGGCACTTTGTTTAGAATCGGAACACCTAAAATGTAAGCAAATTCCTCCAAAGTTGGAACCAACATGTAGTCCGAAAACGTGAAGCATCTCAACGGAGGATCATTAAACTGCAACAAGGTATGAATAGCTCCGTGCTCATAACTCGTGAGCTTGCGGACAAACTTCAGAATTCCACCATACTGTTCTCTAAAAGCTGCAAGAACACCAGGATCAACCATGGAAATCAGACCAAATAAAGGTCCCAACTCAGGCGCCGGAAACTTGTACATAATAATCCTCTTTTTGCTAACTTCCATCTCTGTAGAAGACCAGTACCAGAATCAAGGGAAAGATGAGAAGCTGTAACACACATAAACATGCAATGTTAAATGCAGGATGATTATGCAAATGCACACATGGGATTAAGGTATCCAATGCTCAAACTCGCTACTGTGCCGTTGACTTAACTCAACCAGAGCTCCGCTCTAATCAGAACACAAAGATAACACACTGGATAGAACACATTTTGTATTGACGAGAAAACCAGGGTTGGTTGAAGGTCAGGTTTCCTGCAAAAACCCATCCCTCTCACATGTGGGTTCTAGTCTTGAAAGGTACGACATCCTATGCGGGTTGTCAACGTCACAGACTTTCGAGAAATGATGATACATTCACCATTTCTGGTTTGGCATCATAGTCTAATGAAGCAGCCTCACTTAGCTGACTTCCCAAATGAACGGTCTCCAGAGTCGACAGTCTCTCTAAGTCAATATTCCCTCAACTGCACCAGACGCACAAGATATAATATTTCCAAAGAATAACCTCGTCTGAATGTGAATTTCATGCGAGCTATTGCGCAGCCAAACGCCATACATGCTCCCGCTAATCTCCACTCTAATCCTATGTGTATACTCAAGCCCAGGTCCGACTTATCTCTCAATGGAACAACCCAACCCACAACACAACAGCATAATATGATAATAAAAGGCAAATGCAATAATATACAATAGATAATATACATAAAGCAAAAACTGCACAAAAATAAAACACCCAAAGACGCAACCAGACAAGCTCTAGGAGTGACTCGCATAGGGAACCATCGCAGTCCCCATCAGAGTCACTAACTGTCGCAACTGCGAAAAACACCCGGCGGAGAACAGAAGAGTCGCCGCCTTTTGTTATTTATCCCAAAGAGAGGGAAAGGAAACGATTGAAAAAAACCTAACGAAAAAGGTAGAAGACGAGGTCATCGCAACCAAGTCCTGGATTCAGGAGTCGGTTATGCAAGGGGAAGGTATTAGAACCCCTCACGTCCGTCGTACTCGATGGGATCCATGCTTGTTGTCTATCTAAGGGTGTGATTAAACTATCTAGCTACAGGCTTGCGGGACAAAGAGAAAAGAAAAGAGAGACTCGGCAGAGCATCACCGCTCTGTGCCTACGTATTCCCTCGTGCAATGGGAAAGTCAGAGTCAACGTAGTTCAACTAACTACGGGAGAGAAGGGGGAAGGTTTCTTGCCAAGACATCGCGTCTTGTGCCTACGTACTTTCATCTGGTATGAAAGATCAGAGCAAATGTAGTTCGGGTTGACACGAAACTGTAGGTTGATTAAGTGTTTTAATTGAGTAGGGTTAAACCTCCATTCTAGCAGTTAGGGACAAAGCATGTTTGCGGTAGAACCGAAGCTTAACAACACTCTTTTTTGAAAAAGGTTTCCGATTAATCCCGAAGGAAAAAGGTTTGAAATTTGTTTTATGTTTTTTTAGTGAAGTGAATTAATTCGGTTTGTGATTCACGTTGCACTAAAGACTATGACATGGAGGAGAATGGGTCGTATATCGCCCCCAAACAGGACGTATACTAAACACCCTAGATAAGCGAGAGGAGACGCCTCACTCCTTATTCCCCATGTAGCTTAAGGCTCGTAGCGCGCAACATTCATCGCATTTATTAGATGAATTAAAATTGTTTTGAGATGAGAAGAGAGACGCACGGAAGGTCTAAGGGAAACTCGGCCCTAACGTTGTCATGCAAAGTGGTCCTAAAGTTTGGATGAAAAGGGAGAACATCTACCCTAATGTTAGCATACTTGGATTGAACACCTAATGTCTCTCCTACTCCCATCCTAAACGGAGGGACTAGGAAAGCACAAGAAAAACAAAGGAAGGATCAATCACAAGTAGAAAATGCAAACATGAAAATGCACACTTAGAATGGTGGGAGGGAGGAAAAATGTGTGGGGCAGCAGCATCCACAAGCGCGTCTCGACCTCAACAATAATGCACAATGATGCAAACATGTGGAGAAAAACAAGAGATGAAAGCAAATAAACATGCAACCGAAAGCTCACTTCGATCCACATACACAAGTATGCAACCAAGTGGAAAATGAGCACACATGTTAACAAAATCATGATTAACCAACCACAAACAGTAAAAAAATAACCAAAATATTTCAATCCTAATGCATCAGACTGATCTATGATGATTCGAATCAAAACGGTATGCAAACAAGCAAGCAAAACAACAAATATGACATTCTGGCACATTATTAATCGGTTAACCCCTAGGGTTAATCGGTTAACACCTTAAAAATTTTGGAACATCTGAAATTTTGAACAGGTTAATTGGTTAACCATATGCGTTAACCGATTAATACTGTTAACGTTTGAAAAAAATTGAAAGTTTGAAATGGTTAACCGGTTAACCATATAGGTTAACCGATTAACACTGCACTAGAAGCTAAAAACAGCAGTAGAGAATCACATCTAGCACCAAAACAGCTTATCCAAGGTTCCAACAGATCCACTTATCAATTAAGCACGAAATTAACAACAGAAAACAAAGATCCAACAACATGGATATACAATTACACAGCAATATCATAATTCGAACGGATCGAAATCAACCAAAATTCAATCGAATATGAAGATTAACATGATAAGCTCAAAAAATTAAATCGGATCGAGAATTCCAACCTTCGAAGCAGAGATTTGCTTTGGTAAATGTTGATCAACTGAATTTGAGCAGATCAAATGCTAGAAATCTGGAAAACTTCAAGATCCACAATAACTGTTGTTGTATGAATGAAGATCCACCAAATTTGAGTCAAAAAGCTTCAAATAATCACTTTTAGATCCAAATCCAGATTCAGATCCAAGCTTGCACGAAAATTGAAGATGAAAATTGATCCAATGATCATGGTAAACGGAGGTTTATGCTCAAGAATCCATTAATTCCAATGAAGAATCAAGAATTCCAATGAAAAAGAGCTTGGAATGTGGGTTTTGGAAATGGAGAAGTTGAGAGAATTTGAGAGAATTCTGATTAATTCTGAAAAATGAATGTGAGAAATGAGAATTGGCTTATTTGGTTTGGAGTAAATCACTTATGTATGACTTAGGTTTGGATCCAAAGCAAGGTTTGGAAATTGGATTGGAAATCAAGGTTTGGAATGTGGAATGGATTTTTGGAGGGAAATCTGAAATTTAAAGATGTTCTAGATCCTTCCCAAGTGAAAATTTGAATTCCAAGGTGATTAAAATTGGGCCCCAAGTGCAATTGGCTTGCAAAATCACGTACATAGCAAAATCTGCTATGGTTAACCGGTTAACCATATGCGTTAACTGGTTAACACTATTAAAACTTCAAATCTGCACTATTTTCCCTTTGGTTAATCGATTAACCATATAGGTTAACCTATTAACACCTTTAAATTTTGAATTTTGGCGCCTTTTAGAGGGAAATCTGTCCATTTGCCCTGTTTCAATTGTCTGGAGCTCTGTTAAGCTGCTGAACCTCATTTTTGAACATTATCACTGTGAAAATGCTTGTTATGAGCCTGAGTGTTGATCCTGATCTGAAATTAACCTGCAAAATAAAATCGATCGCCTGACCGCTGGGCAAAATAAATTCCCGAGCCTCTGATGGTCATTGTTTGTTGTTCAGTCTTATGCTCCGAAATGAACCTGAGCCACAGGAACGCCTTGATCGCATGCCTCGAGAACGAATTCTATGCAATGCAAAAAATGCAAAATGCAAAGAAACAAAAGCTAGTTGTGGTTAAAACGAAAGGAAAATTTTGGGGTGCTACACTATTCACGTGGACCAAAGTATTTCTAGGATAACAACCCTTGAATTCTTTCTTCACTCAATGAAAATAGACATGTTAAGGAGTATTTTGCAAAAGAATGGTATCAATTGCACAATAAATGAGCAAGTTATGATCATGGGAAGTTTGTGCACCAAGAGGGAAAAACTAGGTCATGACAAGGTAAGGCAACTTTAGGTCATTTGCATGAAGGATTGGAACTCAGTCAAATATTAAACAAATGAGGTGAAACAAAAGTGAAAATTGTGTATTTTTGAAAAAGGAATTCAACGGTACATTTTTTGTTTCCATGCCATGAACCCACAAGAAAACCCGATACCATCAAGGTTTTGGTAAGTTTGGTGACAACCAAATGCAAGAACATGTGGACAGTCATGTGTATTGGTGTGCTTGGTGAAACAAATGTACAAACATCACATATACAACATATATAAAGGTTAGAATAAAAGAAATCAAGAAATGAATACATGGTTTGACAAATTGGATGCATCATGCAAAAAATGAATAGGTTAGGCCTAGTTTGTGACCTGGTTTGTGACCTGAGTTTGACAGTTCAAAAACTACATGTTTTGTTGCAAGTAATGGTTCATACATAACACAAACATACATAAAACATGTTTAAGAAATGTTCAATACAAAATCATGGCTAGAACTCAAGATGGCATGAGAAATGAAAGTTTAAGTTTTACCTCTTGTAGCCTTGTGTTGCAAACTTGGAAAGCAAGAAAACCAGAGATCCTACAATCTCTTTTTTGGTCTACAAATGCTTCAAGGATGATGAGAAGATGCTCCAAGTAAACTCCAAGCAAGCTAGTGGGAAGAATGCCTTGTAAGTGAAGAAAAACCTCCAAAATCCAAAGATTTCCAAAGCCAACTCACTCAATCCTTGTTACAGAAGTGTGGAGCCATCATGGATAGTTTATATATATATTATTTATGAAGTGTTAGAGGTCTCAAAGCTCAAGGAAATGCAATGGTTTGAAGGATGCCCCTTCAAATGCAGAAACGTCAACAAATGAGGTTTCAACCATTGACTTTTTGATTGGACGAGTTTCTGGCCAAGGTGAGGGTTTGGACAACTCTAGTGCATCATTTGTGATTTGTAAGTGCTCTTGATTGGCTGCATTTTGTGGCAAAACTTTAGAATGTACATGTATGTCATACTGATTGTTAGGACATACTTAATGATGTGTGTGTAGGGCAAGTTAACTATAAGTTATCTTAGTTTAGCTGAGTGTCATACAGAATGTCATAACACTGACCGTATGACATCCAGCGGGCAAGGTTGTTTTTCTAGTATCTATAAACTAGGAAACAGAATAATTGCTCAAGCTGGATATCAGGAGACTTTCTAGAAGCCCTAGGCGAACTAGAAGATCCCTGAATTAAGTGGCAAGTGTGCAAATATTTGAGAATAGGTTTTGATATGGATAAAACTTAATTAATGCACCAAGGCCCAAAAGGACTGACAACTGCTATAAAGATCAGAAGATACAATCCTAAATAGCAGTACTTGACAGAAGAAGAATATAGAGTGCAGATTGCAGAGTCCTTGTAAGTGAAGAGGGCTAGTCTTCACGTGTGAATTCTGTCTAGGAATACTTGTAATCCAAGCATTTGTCTGGTGGATGATTTGCATTGGATAGGTAGATTCTAGGTTGTGTCTCACTCGAAGCTTTGAAGCAAGAGTGTGTGAGTTCCTTGATCAAAGCTGTGAAGCAAGATCAAGGTGTGTATGAAGTGTCTCTTCATATTGTCGTCTGTAATTGTTTAATATCACTGTTGTGTGATTGAGGGGGAGTGAGTGGGTATACTCAGGTCTAGAGTGTCTCTAGGTTGAAGTGTCATTGGGCAGAGATTAAGTGAGGAGTGTAAATTGGAGGTTTAACTCTGAATTGATTCTACTAATAGTGAATTTCCTCTCTGGCTTGGTAGCCCCCAGATGTAAGTGTTGTTGACACTGAACTGGGTAAACAATTGTTGTGTTATTTACTTCTTTTATTATTGTTGAGTATTAGCTGTTAAATAACAGATGTCATAGTGGATGTTATAACCTTGGGAATAACATCCTTCGTGTGCTTGCCAGAATTTTCAATTGGCAACAGAGCAAACACCCTGCCTGTTTAAATCTGGGTGAGAAATAGGGAAAAAAATTCTGGTACTATGGATAAAGATATATGTTTCACTAACAGACCTCCAATTCTGGATGGATCTAATTATGATTATTGGAAACCAAGGATGATTGCATTCTTGAAATCTATAGACTACAAGGCTTGGAGAGCTGTGAATTCAGGCTGGAAACATCATGTGAAGACTGACAAGGATGGAGTAGATGTGTTGATTCCTGAAGAGGAATGGAACAAAGAGCAAGAGGCCTTAGCTCTTGGAAACTCTAAAGCATTGAATGCTTTTTTCAATGGCATAGATAAAAACATCTTCAGGATGGTACACCACTGTGAACTAGAAAAGGATGTTTGGGACACTCTCAGAACTACTCATGAAGGAACTTCCAAGGTCAAAATGTCAAGACTTCAAATGCTGACCACCAAATTTGAAGGTCTAAGAATGAAGGAAGATGAGACCTTTCATGAGTTTTACATGAATGTCCTTGAACTTGCAAACACCTTAGGAGCTCTGGGAGAAAAGATGACTGAAGAGAAGCTTGTAAGAAAGATTCTAAGGTCACTACCTAAAAGGTTTGCCATGAAAGTAACAGCCATTGAAGAAGCCCAAGACATATGCCACATAAAAGTGGATGAACTCATTGGTTCCCTTCAAACCTTTGAAATGGGAATGAGTGATCAGGCTATGGAGATAAAGAACAAAAGCATAGCTCTTGTCTCAAACACAACTGATACAGATGGTGAAAAGGAGGAGAACCTGTCTGAAGCAATTGCCTTGCTTGGAAGACAGTTCAAAAAACTGGTCAAAAAGATAGATGCTAGGTCTAAACCTTATACCAAAAGCATGCCTTCTGATAAAGAGAAATCTGAAGATAAAGACAGCCAAAGCAGAGGAGCACAATGCCATGAGTGTGAGGGATATGGACATATTAGAAAGGAATGTCCCACATATCTCAAAAAGAAGGGAAAAGGCTTAACAGTCACTTGGTCTGATGAAGATTCTAAGAGTGGATCAGAAGATGAGTCTGCAAAACATGTCACTGGTCTGAACAGTGTATGTGTATCTGATGGCGACTCAAGTGAAGGTGAGCTAACTTATGATAAACTAGCAGAATCATATAAGAAGTTGTCCATCAGAAGCATTGAATTCTATCAGCAAGTAGAGCACCATAAGAAGGGCATAATGGAATTAGAGGTTGAGAAGATAGAGCAACTAGAAACAATAGACTCACTCAAAAGTAAGGTCAACTTGGTGGAATCCAAAATGGAGCAGATGGCAAAATCCATAAGGATGCTAAATCCTGGGACTGACACTTTAGAAGAGATTCTGCAGAGTGGTCAGAACTCAGGAAATAGGTCTGGACTGGGATTTGTTGATAGACAGAGTCCTATTTTGAAACTCAAGAGATTACAACCTGAGCTTCAGAAGTTAAGGAGAATGTCACAACATCCTCCTCATAGAAATTAGAATCAAGTCAAGAGACAATTCTAAGGGCATAGACGTTACGACTGTGGAAAACTTGGGCATATTAAAGTTGTATGCTTCTGGATGCATGGATTCCCTAGCCAAAGAAAAACCAAACAGGGTACGCATGGCAAAAGGCAACATCAAACCAAGAAACAGTTTCATGCTAAACCCAAGAATGATTTTCCCTACAAGAAAAGACAATAGTTTGCAAAGACTGTGGCATTAATAGCTTACACTTCTCCAAGTATGCCTACCAATGAAGATTGGTACTTTGACAGTGGCTGCTCCAGATATATGACTGGAATTAAGGATCGTTTGATTAAACTCAAACTCATTCATCTAGTCATGTAACCTTTGGTGATGGAGCTAGAGGAGAAATAACTGGTGTTGGACAATTTGACAATCCTAAAGTTCCAAAATTGAAGGATGTATTGCTGGTTAAAGGATTGACTGTCAATCTAATAAGCATAAGTCAGCTATGTGATCAAGGTCTAAAGGTCCAATTTTCGAAAGATAAGTGTGTGGTCATAAACGAAGAAGGTAAGGAAGTGATGAGGGGATCTAGATACAAGAATAATTGTTACTTTTGGGAGCCCAGAAGTAACCTACCTAAATTGGTCAATAAAGAAAAGAAGAATCAAATGTGCGTGGATAAAGGCAGACATTCTCAAAGAATAAAGAAAACCATAGTCAAGGAGTCAGGAAGAGGTACTCCAAAGTGCCCTCCAAATGGGAGAACAGGATATGATGAATGTGAGGACAATAGACAAGTCAAGATAGCATATCCAAAGAAGGTACATCACAGAAATCTGGACCTGCTGTATTGGAATTTGATGAAGTCCATGAAAGATGGCCTGCATAAAAGAAGCAATGTCACTCAGGATGTCATGACCCTGTTCTGTGACATTAAAAGTATGAACTCTGTGATGTGGAAAAGAGCCATACTCAGGGATAACTGGTGTCAACATCAAAATGCTGGTGTAAAATTTGGTGATTCTGACCTAAATGATGCTGAAGTGGTTACAAGAGGCCTCAAGGATACTCAATTTAAAAATTCTCTAAGAAAGTTGAGGTCCTCTATTAATGATGAATTTTAGAAATTAATAGGGAATTATATTTTGAAAAATAATCATATTCTTATTGGTCAAAATATTTAATTCCCTCCTCTTTTACAAGCAAACCCTTCTAAACCCCTTCTCTTCTGCCAATCCACCTCCTTCCGTATCTCACATAACTTCTTCAGAAAGCCCTTTTCAGTGCAACCTAAGTCATCTACAATGTCTAAACACCATACCTCCATCCCTACCAAGCCCGACCCTGCTCAGCATAAGAACATCTCTGTGATGAATGTCAGTCCTCCTGGTATGATTTTTGGAAGAAGGAGTGAAGGCCAATCGTCAACTACTTCACATGCAGACTAAGAAGGTCATAATGGACATGGAATCACCATTCCACTGCCTATGGTTGATCCTTCTCCAATATCAAATATGAATCATAAGGACAATTCTGAGTTCTCCACTGATGAGACTAACCCTATCACAGTAAAACTAGCAAATTTAGCTAACTGATCAGTACAGGAGGAAGGACAGGATCATGATCTGTATGAAGCTCCTGCCAATGATGTTGATGTATCTTCAGATGATGAATTCCTCAAGATTGTTGCTCCTGGCATAGCTCAGAAACTTATGACCAAGAAAGGTAAAACTAGTCTGAAAGACAACTCTTGCAAAAGTCAAGGAAATGGAGCTCGTGTTGGGTCCTCCAAACCTAGGAGCAAAACTACCTCAAAGAAAAGGAAAGCCTCTGAGAGCAGCCCTGAGTCTGAAGGTGATATCATAAGAGATGTTCCTAAACTCTTCAATTTCAAACATTCATCGGGTAAGAGGCCACTTAAACCCATGCGAGCTGCACCTTTGGACAACATCTCCTTCCACTCCATTCACAGTGTAACCAAATGGAGATATGTCTATCAAAGGAGAATAGCCCTTGAGAGAGAATTAGGGAAGGAAACCCTAGAGATCAAGGAGGTAATGGAACTCATCAACAAGGCTGGACTGATTAAGACAGTCACTGGATTTTCTAGATGCTACGAGGGACTGGTAAATGAGTTCATTGTAAACATACCTTACTCAATATCAAGAAGAAATAGTAAGGAATTCATGAAGGTATTTGTTAGAGGAAAGTGTGTGAAATTCTCTCATGCTGTGATCAACAGGTATCTAGGACGATCAAATGATGGAACAACAGAATTGGTGACTTCAGACAACCAGGTCTGCAAGATCATCACTGCAAATCAAGTCACAACATGGCCATCCAAAGGGAAGTTGCCTGCAGTACTGCTCAGTGTAAAATATGCCATTCTTCATAGAACTGGAGCTACTAATTGGGTTCCTACCAATCATACATCCTCCATTGATGTTGGACTAGGCAAGATCATTCATGCCATAGGTACCAAAGTCAATTTTGATTTTGGTTTATACATCTTTGATCAGACTGTTAAGCACTCCACAACCAGTGCTGTCAGGTTACCAATCGCGTTCCCCTCCCTCATTTGTGAGATCATCCTAAATCAACATCCTGGGATCCTGAACTCAAGTGATGTTGTTAGCAAAACGGAGCCTAAACTGTCAATTCACTTCAAACTGTTTGAAGGAAGACATGTTCGAAACATGATGTTTACATCTGCTGAGAAAGTTAAGATCTTCAAAAGAATGATGATTGCAGAATTAAAGAACACCTTTAAGGAGTTAGGAGAAACCATCAGTATAGCTACTACCAGAAAAACCAAGCTAGAAGCTCTTATCCAAAGGCTTGAAAGAGATGCAGATAATAGTGGAGTTGTGCCAGAAGAAGAGGCTGATGACAGTTGTGAGAATGTCCCAACACATGTCAATGACAGTGACTCCAGTTCCTCCTTTGATAAAAAAGATGAGAATTGAGTATGTGACTCAATCTGCTGCTGAGGTGTGCTGTTGGTTTGATGTATTTATGTTTTTTCCTAATTTGTGATGCTCTTCAGAGGGTAGTTTTGCTGTAATGTAACCCCAAACAGGTGTAATGTTACAATGTGTGATCTATGCTAAGTATTTAGTAGGATCCAAATTTGTGGCTAAAAAGGGGGAGAGAGAGTAATAGAGAACAACAGGAAATAGAGGACAGCAGGTGGAAGAACAGGTTGAAGACTGGCTAATTATGCATATGATATTATACGTGCATGCTTGCAGGGTATGGCCACAATTGTAAGTGCTGATGAGATGTGTGTGTGATAACAGCTACTTAGTGCTGTTAGTATAGTAGTGTGCTTGTGCTGATACTATGTGATATGTGAAATCCTAGCTTGAGTAGGAATGTTTGTTAGAATTAGAAGCTCTGTGCTGAAGAAGCTAGGAGCTAACCTTGTGTATGTCTGCATGATAGTAGTAGCAGAAAGGGGGAGTAACACAAGTGTGTGTGACTTCAGGAAGTCATCCTGAATGTCAAGACATCCAGAACAGACTGCAGAATAATCTGCAAGTTGTGTGCCCAACTGATTTGATCAGTTGAGGGGGAGAACACCAGAGTGTTACTCAAAGAGATGTGACATCTGTAGTGATAACTACCAGATGATTAACAGAGTGAGTCATGACAGTGAGAGCTAACTGTAAGGACTCGGAGTGGCTTAAGCTAGGAACTAGTTGCATGACAGGACACATCATAAGTCTTTTGCTGTGTGTAAACTCTTATATGTTCACAGGTTGTTTTAGCCAAAAATTTGCCAAAGGGGGAGTTTGTAAGTGCTCTTGATTGGCTGCATTTTTTGGCAAAACTTTAGAATGTGCATGTATGTCATACTGATTGTTAGGACATACTTAATGATGTGTGTGTAGGGCAAGTTAACTATAAGTTATCTTAGTTTAGATGAATGTCATTAAGAATGTCATAACACTGAACGTATGACATCCAACGGGCAAGGTTGTTTTTCTGGTATCTATAAACTAAGAAACAGAATAAGTGCTCAAGCTGGATATCAGGAGACTTTCTACAAGCCCTAGGCGAACTAGAAGATCCCTGAATTAAGTGGAAAGTATGCAGATCTTTAAGAATAGGTTTTGATATGGATAAAACCTAATTAATCCACCAAGGCCCAAAAGGACTGACAACTGCTATAAAGATCAGAAGATGGAATCCTGAATAGCAGCACTTGACAGAAGAAGAACATAGAGTGCAGATTGCAGATTCCTTGTAAGTGAAGAAGGCTAGTCTTCACGTGTGAATTCTATCTAGGAATACTTGTAATCCAAGCAATTGTCTGGTGGATGATTTTCATTAGATAGGTAGATTCTAGGTTGTGTCTCACTCGAAGATTTGAAGCAAGAGTGTGTGAGTTCCTTGATCAAAGTTGTGAAGCAAGATCAAGGTGTGTATGAAGTGTCTCTTCATATTGTCATTTGGAATTGTTTAATATCACTGTTGTGTGATTGAGGGGGAGTGAGTGGGTATACTCAGGTCTAGAGTGTCTCTAGGTTGAAGTGTCATTTGGTAGAGATTAAGTGAGGAGTGTAAACTGGAGGTTTAACTCTGAATTGATTCTACTAGTGAATTTCCTCCCTGGCTTGGTAGTCCCCAGATGTAAGTGTTGTTGACACTGAACTGGGTAAACAATTGCTGTGTTATTTACTGCTTTTATTATTGTTTAGCATTAGCTGTTAAATAACAGATGTCACAATGGATGTTATAACCTTGGGAATAACATCCTTCGTGTGCTTGCAAGAATTTTCAATTGGCATCAGAGCAGGCACCCTGCCTGTTTAAATCTGGGTGAGATCTAAGGAAAACAGATTCTGGTACTATGGATAAAGATATAGGCTTCACTAACAGACGTCCAATTCTGGATGGATCTAATTATGATTATTGGAAACCAAGGATAATTTCATTCTTGAAATCTATAGACTACAAGGCTTGGAGAGCTGTGAATTCAGGCTGGAAACATCATGTGAAGACTGAAAAGGATGGAGTAGATGTGTTGATTCCTGAAGAGGAATGGAACAAATAGCAAGAGGCCTTAGCTCTTGGAAACTCTAAAGCATTGAATGCTTTGTTCAATGGCATAGATAAAACCATCTTCAGGATGGTACACCACTGTGAACTAGCAAAGGATGTTTGGGACACTCTCAGAACTACTCATGAAGGAACTTCCAAGGTCAAAATGTCAAGACTTCAAATGCTGACCACCAAATTTGAAGGTCTAAGAATGAAGGAAGATGAGACCATTCATGAGTTTTACATGAATGTCCTTGAACTTGCAAACACCTCAGGAGCTCTGGGAGAAAAGATGACTGAAGAGAAGCTTGTAAGAAAGATTCTAAGGTCACTACCTAAAAGGTTTGCCATGAAAGTAACAGCCATTGAAGAAGCCCAAGACATATGCCACATAAAAGTGGATGAACTCATTGGTTCCCTTCAAACCTTTGAAATGGGAATGAGTGATCAGGCTATAGAGATAAACAACAAAAGCATAGCTCTTGTATCAAACACAACTGATACAGATGGTGAAAAGCAGGAGAATTTGTCTGAAGCAATTGCCTTGCTTGGAAGACAGTTCAACAAACTGGTCAAAAAGATAGACGATAGGTCTAAACCTTATACCAAAAGCATGGCTTCTAATAAAGAGAAATCTGAAGATAAAGACTGCCAAAGCAGAGGAGTACAATGCCATGAGTGTGAGGGATATGGACATATTAGAAAGGAATGTCCCACATATCTCAAAAAGAAGGGAACGGCTTAACAGTCACTTGGTCTGATTAAGATTCTGAGAATGGATCAGAAGATGAGTCTGCAAAACATGTCACTGCTCAGAACAATGTATGTGTATCTGATGGTGACTCAAGTGAAGGTGAGCTAACTTATGATGAACTTGCAGAATCATATAAGAAGTTATCCATCAGAAGCATTGAATTGTATCAGCAAGTAGAGCACCATAAGAAGGGCATAATGGAATTAGAGGCTGAGAAAATAGAGCAACTAGCAACAATAGACTCACTCAAAAGTAAGGTCAACTTGGTGGAATCCAAAATGGAGCAGATGGCAAAATCCATAACGATGCTAAATCCTGGGACTAACACTCTAGAAGAGATTCTGCAGAGTGGTAAGAACTCAGGAAATACGTCTGGACTGGGATTTGTTGATAGACTGAATCCTGTTTTGAAACTCAAGAGATTACAACTTAAGATTCAGAAGTTAAGGAGAATGTCACAACATCCTCCACACAGAAATTAGAATCAAGTCAAGAGACAATTCCAAGGGCATAGATGCTACCACTGTGGAAAACTTGGGCATATTAAAGTTGTATGCTTCTGGATGCATGGATTCCCTAGCTAAAGAAAAACCAAACAGGGTACGCATGGCAAAAGGCACCATCAAGTCAAGAAACAGTTTCATGCTAAACCCAAGAATGATGTTCCCTACAACAAAAGACAATGGGTTGTAAAGACTGTGGCATTAATAGCTCACACTTCTCCGAGGATGCCTACCAATGAAGATTGGTACTTTGACAGTGGCTGCTCCAGACATATGACTGGAATTAAGGATCACTTGATTAAACTCAAACCTCATTCATCTAGTCATGTAACCTTTGGTGATGGAGCTAGAGGAGAAATCACAGGTGTTGGACAACTTGACAGTCCTAAAGTTCCAAAATTGAAGGATGTATTGCTGGTTAAAGGACTAAATGTCTATCTAATAAGCATAAGTCAGCTATTTGATCAAGGTCTAAAGGTCCAATTTTCCAAAGATAAGTGTATGGTCATAAATGAAGAAAGTAAGGAAGTGATGAGGGGATCTAGATCCAAGAATAATTGTTACTTATTGGAGCCCAGAAGTAACCTACCTAAATTGGTCAATAAAAAAAAAGAAGAATCAAATGTGCGTGGATAAAGGCAGACATTCGCAAAGAATAAAGAAAACCACACCAAGGAGTCAGGAAGAGGTACTCCAAAGTGCCCTCCAAATGGGAGAACAGGATATGATGAATGTGAGGACATTAGGCAAGTCAAGGTAGCATATCCAAAGAAGGTACATCACAGAAAACTGGACCTGTTGTATTGGAATTTGATGGAGTCCATGAAAGATGGCCTGCATAAAAGAAGCAATGTCACTCAGGATGTCATGACCCTGTTATGTGACATTAAGAGTATGAACTCTGTGATGTGTAAAAGAGCCATACTCAGGGATAACTGGTGTCCACATCAAAATGCTGGTGTAAAATTTGGTGATTCTGACCTAAATGATGCTGAAGTGGTTATAAGAGGCCTCAAGGATACTCAATTTAAAAATTCTCTAAGAAAGTTGAGGTCCTCTATTAATGATGAATTTTAGCAATTAATAGGGAATTATATTTTGAAAAATAATCATATTCTTATTGGTCAAAATATTTAATTCCCTCCTCTTTTACAAGCAAACCCTTCTAAACCCCTTCTCTTCTGCCAATCCACCTCCTTCCGTATCTCACATAACTTCTTCAGAAAGCCCTTTTCGGTGCAACCTAAGTCATCTACAATGCCTAAACACCATACCTCCATCCCTACCAAGCCCGACCCTGCTCAGCATAAGAGCATCTCTGTGATGAATGTCAGTCCTCCTGGTATGATTTTTGGAAGAATGAGTGACGGCCAATCGTCAACTACTTCACATGCAGACTAAGATGGTCATAATGGACATGGAATCACCATTCCACTGCCTAGGGTTGATCCTTCTCCAATATCGAATACGAATCATAAGGACAATTCTGAGTTCTCCACTGATGAGACTAACCCTACCACAGTAAAACTAGCAAATTTGGCTAACTGAGCAGTACAAGAGGAAGGACAGGATCATGATCTGTATGAAGCTCCTGCCAATGATGTTGATGTATCTTCAGATGATGAATTCCTCAAGATTGTTGCTCCTGGCATAGCTCAGAAACTGATGACCAAGAAAGGTAAAACTAGTCTGAAAGACAACTCTCGCAAAAGTCAAGGAAAAGGAGCTCGTGTTGGGTCCTCCAAACCTAGGAGCAAAACTACCTCCAAGAAAAGGAAAGCCTCTGAGAGCAGCCCTGAGTCCGAAGGTGATGTTATAAGAGATGTTCCTAACATCTTCAATTTCAAATATTCATCGGGTAAGACGCCACTTAAACCCATGCCAGCTGCACCTCTGGACAACATCTCCTTCCACTCCATTCACAGTGTAACCAAATGGAGATATGGCTATCAAAGGAGAATAGAACTTGATAGAGAATTAGGGAAGGACGCCCTAGAGATAAAGGAGGTAATGGAACTCATCAACAAGGCTGGACTGATTAAGACACTCACTGGATTTTCTAGATGCCACGAGGGACTGGTAAAGGAGTTCATTCTAAACATACCTGACTCAATATCAAGCAGAAATAGCAAGGAATTCATGAAGGTATTAGTTAGAGGAAAGTGGGTGAAATTCTCTCCTGCTGTGATCAACAGGTATCTAGGGCGAGCAAATGATGGAACAACATAATTGGTGACTTCAGACAACCAGGTCTGCAAGATCATCACTACAAATCAAGTCACAACATGGCCATCCAAAGGGAAGTTGCCTGCAACACTGCTCAGTGTCAAATATGCCATTCTTCATAGAACTGGAGCTACTAATTGGGTTCCTACCAACCATACATCCTCCATTGATGTTGGACTAGGCAAGATCATTCATGCCATAGGTACCAAAGTCAATTTTGATTTTGGTCTATACAATATTGATTAGACTGTTAAGCACTCTACAACCAGTGCTGTCAGGTTACCTATTGCATTTCCCTCCCTCATTTGTGAGATCATCCTAAATCAACATCCTGGGATCCTGAACTCAAGTGATGCTGTTAGCAAGAGGGAGCCTAAACTGTCAATTCACTTCAAACTGTTTGAAGGAAGACATGTTCGAAACATGATGTTTACATCTGCTGAGAAAGTTAAGATCTTCAAAAGAATGATGATTGCAGAATTAAAGGACACCTGTAAGGAGTTAGGAGAAACCATCAGTATAGCTACTACCAGTAAAACCAAACTAGAAGCTCTTATCCAAAGGCTTGAAAGAGATGCAGATAATAGTGGAGTTGTGTCATAAGAAGAGGCTGATGACACTTGTGAGAATGTCCCAACAAATGTCAATGACAGTGACTCCAGTTTCTCCTCTAATGATGAAGATGAGAATTGAGTATGTGACTTAATATACTGCTGAGGTGTGCTGTTGGTTTAATGTATTTATGTTTTTTCCTAATTTGTGATGCTCTTCAGAGAGCAGTTTTGCTGTAATGTAACCCCAAACATGTGTAATGTTACAATGTGCGATCTATGCTAAGTATTTAGTAGGATCCAAATTTGTGGCTTAAAAGGGGGATAGAGAGTAATAGAGAACAGCAGGAAATAGAGGACAGCAGGTGGAAGAACAGGTTGAAGACTGGCTAATTGTGCATATGATATTATACGTGCATGCTTGTAGGGTATGGCCACAATTGTAAGTGCTGATGAGATGTCTGTGTGATAACAACTGCTTAGTGCGTTTAGTATAGTAGTGTGCTTGTGCTGATACTATGTGATATGTGAAATCCTAGCTTGAGTAGGAATGTTTGTTAGAATTAGGAGCTCTGTGCTTAAGAAGCTAGGAGCTAACCTTGTGTATGTCTGCGTGATAGTAGTAGCAGAAAGGGGGAGTATCACAAGTGTGTGTGACTTTAGGAAGTCATCCTGAATGTCAAGACATCCAGAACAGACTACAGAATGATATGCAGGTTGTGTGCCCAACTGATCTGATCAGTTGAGGGGGAGAACACCAGAGTGTTACTCAAAGAGATGTGACATCTGTAGTGATAACTACCAGATGATTAACAGAGTGAGTCATGACAGTGAGAGCTAACTGTAAGGACTCAGAGTGGCTTGAGCTAGGAACTAGTTGCATGACAGGACACATCATAAGTCTTGTGTTGTGTGTAAACTCTAATATGTTAACAGGTTGTTTTAGCCAAAAATTTGCCAAAGGGAGAGTTTGTAAGTGCTCTTGATTGGCTGCATTTTTTGGCAAAACTTTAGAATGTGCATGTATGTCATACTGATTGTTAGGACATACTTAATGATGTGTGTGTAGGGCAAGTTAACTATAAGTTATCTTAGTTTAGCTGAATGTGATACAGAATGTCATAACACTGAACGTATGACATCTAGCGGGCAAGGTTGTTTTTCTGGTATCTATAAACTAGGAAACAGAATAAGTGCTCAAGCTGTATATCAGGAGACTTTCTAGAAGCCCTAGGCGAACTAGAAGATCCCTGAATTAAGTGGCAAGTGTGCAGATCTTTGAGAATAGGTTTTGATATGGATAAAACATAATTAATCCACCAAGGCCCAAAAGGACTGACAACTGCTATAAAGATCAGAAGATGCAATACTGGATAGCAGGACTTGACAGAAGAAGAATATAGAGTGCAGATTGCAGATTCCTTGTAAGTGAAGAAGGCTAGTCTTCACGTGTGAATTCTGTCTAGGGATACTTGTAATCCAAGCAATTGTCTGGTGGATGATTTGCATTAGATAGGTAGATTCTAGGATGTGTCTCACTCGAAGTTTTGAAGCAAGAGTGTGTGAGTTCTTTTATCAAAGTTGTGAAGCAAGATCAAGGTGTGTATGATGTGTCTCTTCATATTGTCGTCTGTAATTGTTTAATATCATTGTTGTGTGATTGAGGGGGAGTGAGTGGGTATACTCAGGTCTAGAGTGTCTCTACGTTGAAGTGTCATTAGGTAGAGATTAATTGAGGAGTGTAAATTGAAGGTTTAACTCTGAATTGATTCTACTAATAGTGAATTTCCTCCCTGGCTTGGTAGCCCCCAGATGTAAGTGTTGTTGACACTGAACTGGGTAAACAATTGATGTGTTATTTACTGCTTTTATTATTGTTGAGTATTAGATGTTAAATAGCAAATGTCATAATGGTTGTTATAACCCTGGGAATAACATCCTTCGTGTGCTTGCCAGAATTTTCATGATTTTTTTGGAATGTGGTTTGGGTTTGAGGATGTTTGGAAATGGTTTTGGAAAGGGAAATGCAAGGCAGGTTTTGAAGGTGTTTGGAAACATTGTGAAACTTTGCAAGAACTTGAGATTGAGTGGTAGGAAGAGTTTCAGTTGTTTCTTAGCATGTAACTGGTGTGTTTTTGATGTGAGAATGAGTTTCCATTTATAGGAAAGTGTCTTGAGCAAGAGGTATGGGCATAATGAAGCAAATTGCAAAGTTTAGCCTTCCATCATGAAAATTGTGGAGTTTCTCAATGCAATCTCCATATATGACCTCAAGCCACTCTACCAAGAGCTTCTCCATGCCCTATAGGCTATTTTAATCATGCTTTAGAGGGTAAGAGGTAACTGGTTGCAGCCAAGTTGATGATGTGAAGAGGGGCAGGCACCATTTTTCTCTTTCTTCACTATTCACTTTTGCAACATGCATTAAACAATGAATTTATTCATTTCTTGTGCGAAGCTCGTGGGATATGATGCTAAAAACTTCCATTAAAAATTTGAAGATCATAAATGAGGCTTAATCCTTGATTAGAAAGTATTTGGGAAGCTTTGGAATCAAGACATCCATGCTGAGTTGGTTTTACAAAAGTGAGTTTTTGCCAACTTGTGGACCTTGGTTCTCTCTAACCATGAAGAGTTACGGAATCCACTTGTACTTTTTTCGAATGCCCCCATTAGGTATTTCAACATTTATGTTTGAGGTAGGCACCCGTTCCACTTGAAACTGGGTCAAAATCCCTTGTGAAAATGCTGAAAACTGGACTTACAAGTCAAGAATTCTTGAAATTTCTAAGTGTATTTTCCCCTTCTTGCCTTGTTTTACTCCTAACTCATAATACATGAATTTGATGCTCATGTGTTCATATACCACTTTTTAATACCTCATTGAGACCTTTCTAACAAGCTTTGAACCACTCCATTTGGATGTATGGTTAAGGAGTTATGGCCTGGCCCTTTTCAAAACCCTAATTTCCTGACTTTTTGATTACTTCTCAATTCTTGATCAATTGGTCACCAAACTTCATAATTAGATATTAAAAGATGTTGGTAACATAGTTGGATTCACTTTTAGGTTAAAACCCTGCTGGTCAATGGGTTGACTTTTCAGTCAGGCGAACGGAACGATCGAAAACCTCTGAATCGACTGTTGGTGTCCTGGGTTCTCTGAGGCCTTGAAACTTCTTGGGTAGACTTCCTTGGGTCATATCAGCCTAATAGACCATGATTCAAGCTTTGGAAAACCCTTTAGATCAAAAGTCAAACCACAATTGACTTTCCCAACCAGAAACCCTAATTAGGGTTCTTGCACTACACTGCTTCCTTTTTCTTTATGACAATCTCAAATTGTATTCATTCTTGATGTAATATGATATCCTTGATGACATGAAGACTTTTTAAATGCAGGATCATTCCAAAATCTTGACTGATCAATCCCTTGAAACCCTGATTTCTGACTGTGTGAAACCCTAATTCATCTGTATCTTGACAAATATCAAACTTGAAATAGGTTATGGTTAGATAATCAATGTTGATGCTCTTAGAATGATGATGTGATCTAGGGGTCAAAATTTAGGGTATAACAGTTGCCCCTATTTAAATATCTTCACCAAATGGCAATGAGAGATGACAATCTCCATAGAACTATGGTGAACGTTATTTAAATATAGCAAACCGAAATTTTTTCCCTTAGATACAATGGTATACAAAAGGGACAAATTCTAAAATGCAATGAATTATAAAATGATGCTTCATGATGCTTGAATGTCAGATAATGCTGACACATGAGCAAACGACAAGAAAAGCGAAACAACGAGTAACCACTCATTGGGGACCCAACACACTGGGGAAAAATTATGAAGCATATCAAACAATAGTTCAGGCATGATTAAATGATGATAGCCCAAAGGGGACCCTTTGCGGGGGATAAGAAACAGAAACTCCATTGTGAAAGCCAAATTTCCACTGGGGAAATTCAACCTCACTTGGGGAGAACAAAATCATTAAAGGCAAAATGCAAATCCAGTAGGAAGATGCATCAAAGGAAGCACAAATAAGAAACCACACAAGGGAAGAAGAGTCAACAGACTCGGGCCCTAACTAGAGATTCGAAAGACGTGACACGACTCCTATTGGGGATAAACCAAAGGGATTCCCTAATGAAGAGTTCAAACAGGATCTTCGGGAGGATACTAGAAACAAGACTGGACCCACCGAGGAAGCTAGTAACTTCTAGATTTCTGGGACTCTACTGAGGAATACAGACTTGTTGACAATGTTGGTGATAACCAATCATCCTAGGCTTTACTGGGGATACTGGTAACGACTAAACATCATGAGTTTAGAGATAGGTGAGCATTCCCAAAAACCAACAGACTTTAAATGATGCTAGTAACGACTAGACTTTAGAAGAGTAGATCGGTAACAACCAAGTATCATACCAATAACAATTGGATTTTCAAACAATGCCAGTAACTACTTGACTTACACTGGAAAAACGGGTAACGACCATACTCCATATCAATAACAATTTGATTTCAAATGATGCCAGTAACTATTGGGCTTAACTTGGGAAAACGAGTAACAACCACGTGTCAAACTAATAACAATTGGATTTAAAAGCGATGACAGTAACTACTGGACTTATATTGGGAAAACAGGTAACGACCACGCTTCATACCAATAAAATTGGATTTATCAAGACGTTCCAGTAACAACTGGATTTGTTGGGAAAGATTGGTGACAACCAAATAAAAGTACCAATAACAATTGGATTTCAAGCAATGTCAGTAAGTACTGGACTTCAACGGGGAAGTCGGTAACAACCGAAACACATACCAATAACAATTGGTTTTAACAATCAATGTCAGTAGCTATTAGACTTTAATGGGGAAGTTGGTAACAATCGAACCACATACCATTAACAATTGGTTTTAAGCAATGCCAATTGTTAGAACACAGATTGGTGTTTCTTATATCTCTATGTTTTGATGATAACTCTTATGGAATTTTGTATTAAGAAAATATATACTCTAAATTTGTTCAAGTATTATTGTTTCAGGTATTAAATTGAATACTCTTAAAGAAGCAAAATACACAAGTACAAGCAACTACGCAAGGCTTTGAAACATCAGATGCAAGACAATCAGAAGACTCTGAAGCGCTGCCAGAAGAATCTGAAGCAGAAGCTGCAGAATGATCTGAAGCATTTCTGAAAGACTTGTATAAAGAGTTGAAAGCTTTGATCAAATCAGACTCTGAAGTTCATTTCACTGCAAGAACAGAGGCTTTGATAATCAGACTCTGATCAATAATATTCACGCTCAAGCACATACTGCTGCATACTCTGATGAAGACTCTGATCAAGATTGAGACTCTGATATATCAAGTTCTGATCATCTATCAACGCTCTGATCATCTCAAACATTTAGCTCTGATCATCTCAAGTATTTCATTCCTTTTAAGCTTGTTACAAGTTCTGAAGTGCAGATTATGAAGACTTCATCATGAAGAAAGCTTGTTAAAGAAGCTGTAAACTTGATTGGACGTGGTGCTACTTCCAAAGTAACCAACGAATATTTTATCCAAAGAAGAGACGTGGTGCTAATCTCAATGCTTCTACAACCATACTTTTCCTACAAAAAACATGTCCTGCCCATACCTTTTAGTGATGAAAAGTCTTATATTCCAATATAATACTCAGCTGCCCATTATTCAAAGCACTTGGAAAAAGCTATAAAAGGAGAACTTCTACAACATTTAGAAGTTGCTCAATCAGAAAGAAATATTAGATACACATGCTTGAAGCATCAAAGTGAAAATCTCTCAAAGCTCTTATACATTTGTTCTTTCATAAAACTGTATAGTTTTATTTGTACTTAATCTTAAGTGTAAATATCACAATTGTGATACAGCTTATTAGAAGCATTTAAACACTTGTTTAGTTTACATTAATTTGTAAGAAGTTCCTTGAGAAGACCATGGTGTGGCCAGTAGTTCTTGAGAAGACTAAGACAGTTGTTCTTAGTGCTTGCTATTGTAATTAGGTGATTAATAGTGGATTAAGTCCTTGTGGAGAAAGGAAAATCATCTTTGATAAGGTGGACTGGAGTAGTTGAGTTCAACAAACCAGGATAAAAATCTTGAGTTGTTTTTTATTGCCATATTATTTAAAACTCTTATTCACCCCCCCCCCCCTTCTAAGTGTTTTTCTCACCTTCAGTTGGCATTAGAGCTCCGGTTCTATTTGTGCTATCACTTAACCGTGACTAGAAAAGATCCAGTGGGAAAAACTCATGATATTCTAGGTTAATATTCATTATGGATGCTGAAGCTTCAACATCCAGCAACAACAAAAATGAAGAAAGAGTCAGCACAAAACCTCCCATGTTTGATGGAGAGAAATTTGACTATTGGAAAGATAGACTAGAAAGTTTCTTTCTAGGATTTGATGCTGATCTTTGGGACTTAGTTATTGATGGATATGTTCATCCCACTGATGGGAATGGCAAGAAAATTGACAGAAAATCAATGACTGAGGCGCAAAAGAAGGAATTCAGAAATCACCACAAGGGTAGAACTATCTTGCTAAATGCTATATCTCATACTGAGTATGAGAAATAAACCAATAGAGAAACTGCCTTTGATATATTTGAATCCCTGAAGATGACTCATGAAGGGAACTCTCAAGTTAAAGAAACCAAGGCTCTGGCGCTGATCCAGAAGTATGAAGCTTTCAAAATGGAAGAATCTGAATCTATTGAAGCCATGTTTTCCAGATTCCAGATTCTCACTGTTGGCTTCAAGGTTCTGGACAAGGGTTACTCTACCGCAGATCATGTCAAGAAAATAATCAGAAGCTTGCCAATCAGATGGAGACCCATGGTCACTGCTCTGAAGCTGGCAAAGGATCTGAACAAGATTACGCTGGAAGAACTAATCAGTTCTTTGAGGAGTCATGAGATTGAACTAGAGGAAGATGAGCCTCTAAAGAAAGGTAAGTCAATTGCTTTAAAATTTAATAAATCTGTTAAAGCATTGCAGGTAATAGAAGAAAGCTTTGAAGAGTCTTCTTCTGAAGATGAAGAAGAACTATCCTTGCTGTCCAGAAGAATCAACAAACTCTAGAAGAATAAGCAAAGGAAGTTCAAGAACTTCAGGAAACCAGATCAACACAAAGAATCTTCTGGATACAGAAGATCTGGAGAACCCTCTGGATACAGAAGATCTGGAGAATCCTCTAGACATGGACGATCTGGAAAAAGAGAGGTTGTTTGCTATGAATGCAAAGAACCTGGGCACTACAAGAGTGAATGCCTAAAGCTTCAGAAGGAGAAGCCAAAGAGAAAGTCAGATCACAAAAAGAAAGTTCTGATGGCTACCTGGGATGACTCAGATGCATCTGATTCGTCATCAGAGTCAGAAGAAGAATGTGCTAATGTAGCATTCATGGCTGACATAGAAGACAGTGCTGAATCATCTGGATCAGAATCAGAATCTGATTCTGAGGAGGTATTTATTGAACTTTCTAGACAAGAATTTGTTGAAAGTCTATCTGATATTCTTGAAAAATATAGCAAAGTTAAACTCAAATACAGAAAGCTTCTAAAGCATATTGAATTTGAGAGTAACAAGTTTGAATCAGAAATAGCTGAGCTAAAAGCTGAAAATATTCAATTGAAAAATAATTCAAAATCTGCTCAACTAAACTCTGATCCAAAGTCTGAACCATGCTCTAAAAACATTTTACAAGAGTATGACTATAGCTTCAGGAAGTTTCTAACTAAAAGCCTAGATAGAAGCAAGATTGCTTGAATGATCTATGGTATTAGCATAAAATATAGAAAAGGTGTTGGATCTAAATCTTTTTCTTATGAGGATTCAAATCCAAAACCTGTAGATAAAATGGATATCAAGTATCCTCCTTTATATTCTCAGTTTACATTTGGTCATTTAAATGATATTAAACACACAAGTTCTAATCAAATCAAACCTATGTTTAATAAATCTAAAGCTAATCATAACAAGTCTTATGTTGAAACACAGAAGTTCAGAAAAAGCTTTAAGGCAACTAACCAAAAAGGACCCAAGAAAATCTGGGTACCTAAGGATAAGATAATCTATATTGTAGACATCCTTAGCAGCGAAGTCAAGACTCCAGTCATGGTACCTGGACTCCGGATGCTCATGACACATGACGGGAAAAAGCTCTATGTTCCAAAGTCTGGAGCTTAGATCTAGAGGAGACGTCAAGTTTGGAGGGAATCAGAAGGGCAAGATAATTGGCTCTGGAACCATTGGCAATGGTAAACTTCCTTCCATAACTAATGTCTTGCTTGTTGAAGGATTAACTCAGAATCTATTGTCCATAAGTCAATTAAGTGACAATGGTTATGACATAATCTTTAATCAAAAGTGTTGCAAAGCTGTTAGTCAAAAGGATGGCTCAATCCACTTTAATGGTAAAAGGAAAAACAACATTTATAAAATCAGTCCTTCAGAACTTAAGGTTCAGAATGTTAAATGCCTTATGTCTGTTAATGATGAGCAATGGGTCTGGCACAGAAGATTGGGTCATATTAATTTAAGACGTATATCAAAGATTAATAAACTTAATCTGGTCAGAGGACTTCCTAATTTGAAGTTCAACTCAGATGCTCTTTGTGAAGCATGTCAGAAAGGAAAATTTTCAAAATCATCTTTCAAATCCAAAAATGTTGTTTCAACTTCAAAACCATTAGAGTTACTTCACATTGATCTGTTTGGACCAGTGAAAACTGCATCCATCAGAGGCAAGAAGTATGGATTGGTCATTGTTGATGACCACAATCGTTGGACATGGGTAAAACTACTAAAGCACAAGGATGAGTCACATTATGTGTTCTTTAACTTCTGCAAACAAGTCCAAACTGAAAAAGATTTCAAAATTGTTAAAGTCAGAAGTGATCATGGTGGTGAATTTGAAAACAAACCTTTTGAAAAATATTTTAATGAAAATGGCATTGCTCATGATTTCTCCTGTCCTAGAACTCCACAACAGAATGGAGTTGTAGAGAGGAAAAATAGAACATTGCAAGAGATGGCCAGAACCATGATCAATGAGACTAACATGGCAAAATATTTTTGGGCAGAAGTAATTAACACAACATGTTACATTCAGAACAGAGTGTCTGTTAGACCTCTTCTGGAAAAGACTCCTTATGAATTATGGAGGAATATGAAGCCAAACATTTCTTATTTCCATCCTTTTGGATGTATATGTTTTATGCTGAACACTAAAGAGAATCTTAACAAGTTTGATTCTAAAGCACAAAAGTGTTTCATGCTTTGATATTCTGAACGCTCTAGAGGCTACAGAGTATACAATACTGAGACACAGATTGTGGAAGAATCCATACATGTTAGATTTGATGATAAGCTTGGCAATCAAAAGCCAAAGCAGCCTGAAAACTCTGCAGACGGAGAAGTTATTCTCACAGAATCTGAGAAACCAGAGGTAGAGAAAGCTCAAGAAGAAGCTACACCAGATGCAACTCCATTGGCTGCTCAAATGAATAACATGAATATTTCTGAAGAACCAACAGTTAAAGGATCTTCCAGAATCAAAGCTTCTCACCCAGAAGAAATGATTATTGGAAAGAAAGATGACCCTATAAGAACAAGGTCGTTTATTAGATCATCTGGGACATCACTTTTTGGGTTGGTGTCTATTATTGAACCAACATCTGTGGATGAGGCTCTGAGTGATAATGATTGGATACTGGCAATGCAAGACGAGCTGAATCAATTTACAAGAAATGATGTTTGGGATCTGGTTCCAAGACCAAAAGGTTTCAACATTATTGGAACAAAGTGGGTATTCAGAAATAAACTAAATGAGCAAGGAGAAGTTGTTAGGAACAAAGCAAGGCTAGTAGCTCAAGGATACATTCAACAAGAAGGAATTTATTACACTGAGACTTATGCTCCAATGGCAAGGTTAGAATCTATACGCCTTCTTATTTCATTTGCTGCACAACATAACATCACTCTATATCAGATGGATGTTAAGAGTGTCTTCTTAAATGGTATTATAGAAGAAGAAGTTTATGTCCATCAACCTCCTGGTTTTGAAAGTGATAAATTTCCAGATCATGTTTTCAAACTCAAAAAATCTCTTTATGGTTTGAAACAAGCTCCCAGAGCTTGGTATGAAAGATTAAGTAATTTTCTTCTGGAAAAGAACTTTATCAGAGACAAAGTGGACACAACTCTTTTCTATAAAACATTTAAGAAAGATTTACTAATTTGTCAAATTTATGTGGATGATATTATTTTTGGATCTACCAATATTATGCTGGGAAAGGAGTTTGCTTTGTCTATGCAGACTGAATTTGAAATGAGCATGATGGGAGAATTAAATTCTTTCTGGGAATCCAAGTAAATCAGACTCCCGAATGCACATATATTCACCAGACTAAATATGTCAAAGAGCTTCTAAAGAAGTTCAATCTGAATGAAAGCAAATTGGCAAAGACTCCAATGCATCCTACAAGCACACTTGGTAAGGAAGAGGTAAGTAAGAAAGTTGATCAAAAACTTTACAGAGGTATGATTGGATCTCTCTTATATTTGACTGCTTCAAGACCTGGTATTTTATTCAGTGTTTGTCTGTGTGCTAGATTCCAATCAGATCCTAGAGAATCTCACTTAATAGCTGTTAAGAGGCTTCTAAGGTATCTGAAAGGTACTACTAATGTGGGTCTGTGTTACAGAAGATCTGATGATTATAAATTAGTTGGATTCTGTGATGCTGACTATGCTGGAGACAGAGTAGAACGTAAAAGTACTTCTAGAAGCTATCAGTTTCTTGGAAGTCATCTGATCTCATGGTTCAGCAAGAAGCAACCCACAATTTCACTTTCAACAACAGAGGCAGAATATATTGTTGCTGCTAGTTGTAGCACCCAGATGCTCTGGATGAAAAGTCAGCTGGAAGATTTTCAGATTTTTGAGAGTAACATTTCTATCTTCTGTGATAATACTTCTGCTATATGCTTATCTAAAAACCCTATTTTACACTCTAAAGCTAAGCATATAGAGATTAAACATCATTTCATCAGAGACTATGTTCAGAAGGGAATTATTAATTTAAACTTTGTGGATACAGATCATCAGTGGGCTGATATCTTTACAAAACCCCTTGCTGAAGATAGATTTAAATTTATTCTAAAAAATATAAGTATGGACTTCTGTCCAGAATAAAATATTCATCAGATGAAATTTTTACTCAGATGATAAATGTCTAAACTCTGAAGTATTTCTTCTTTTCAATTATGTGTTTATTTATTTGTGTGTAAATCTGAACTAACAAGGCTTAGAGGATCTGAACGTTGCCTAACGTTTCATTTCTCAAGAAGTTTCAGAGGCACATGCAAGCAAACACGTGTATCTCAGAATCTGGAAAGATAGAGTGCACCATACTGAATTGGCGTTTGAGGTATTGCTTTGAAAATCTAAAATCTCTTGATTTTCCCCCATCTGTCAGAATCATAAATGCTTGAAATGATTTTATTCTTTGCATTAATTGCTTGATATGATTATTTTCACTTCATTAATTGCTTAAGTGTACGCGTGAGATTTTGTGTGTCCCTTGCTTGCCCTAAATTGTTCTATATATATTCTCACAACACTTCACATTTCACACTTTACACTATCTATCAAATTTTCTCATATGCATTTTTGTCTTCTTCATTGCTTCCATCTCTTTTCAAAACCCAAATCCTCACGTAAACCTAGACGTATCTCAAGAACATCAATGGCATGATCATCTTCAACATCTGCTCAGATGCAATCCTCTACTGCTGCTGTGTCATCTCCAAATACTGTTGTGTACAAGGAACCAGTGAGAACTCTTCTCACTCCAACAAAGGATCATGAGGTTCTGTGTGAAAATTTTGTGGATTTTGCTTCCATTGAAGAAAATGGTTTTGATCTCAAACCAACCATTAAAACTCAAAACTGGGCAAAGTACTTTGACAGGTTGATAGGTCCTGTTTATCCAGCATTGGTGAAAGAGTTCTGGATTCACGCCCAAGTTTGCCCTAAGTTCATTCACTCTTCTGTTCTAGGAAAGGAGATTGTTATTAATGAGAAGTTAATCAGACAGCTGATTGAGTACAAGGAAACTGATGGAATCACGAGTATGGTAACTGCTCGTGTGGACTTGGCTGATGTTTTTCAAGAGGTCTGTGTTTCTGGGGAACCATCCAACAAAGTCAGAGATCTGAAGCCTGTGTATAGAATCTAGGCTAAGATTTTCACGAGCTCTATTTTTCATAGAAAATCTTCAAACTCTCCAGATTATGTTAACACAGAACAATTGTACTTCATGTTCTGTATGAGTCAAGGCAAGAAGTGTTAGAACACAGATTGGTTCTTAATAATATCTCTATGTTTTGATGATAACTATTAGGAAATTTTGTATTTAAGAATTATATACTCTAAAATTTGCTTAAGAGTTTTTACTGCAGATAGTAAAGAAATTAACACTCCAGAAGCAAATCAGAATTGATTACAAGAAATTAACTAGACTCTAAAGCGCCAGATGCACTCATTAGAAGACTCTGATTGCTGCCAACAGAAGATTCTGAGCGTAGCCTCCAGAAGATTCTGAAGCAGAAGCTCCAGAAGAATCTGAAGCAAGTCAGAAGCATCTGAAGCAAGTCAGAAGCATCTGAAGCAAGTCAGAAGCATCTGAAGCAAAGAAGAATTTTGTATGAAGAGCTTCTCAAAGCATAGTTTCTACAGAAGATTCTGAAAGTACTAAAGCTGCCAGTACTGAAGTTCTGTTTCAAATATGCTCTGATATTTAACATGCTGAAAGCACACCTGCTGCAGAAGACTCTGATCCAGCAAGCTCTGATCATCATCAGAAGACTCTGACCCAATTAGACTCTGATGAACTTGCTGAAAACTGAAGAAGAAATTGTAAGAACACAGATTGTTTCTTAGTTATATCTCTATGTTTTGATGATAACACTTATGAATTTTGTATTAAAGAATTATATACTCTAAATTTGTTCTAGACTGTTTGCTACAGGTACTAAAGAAAATATTCTTAAAAGAGCAAATTTGGATCTGAACAATGTTATTATGAAAGGCTTCAAAGGTTCAAGAGCATCTTAAATGAAGATCTGAATGCTGCTCCCAGAAGAATCTGATTGTTGTCTTTTGAAGATTCTGAAGCAGGAGCCTCTAAAGAATAGAAGACTCTGCTCTGATGGATTTACACGCTCAAGCACACAAGCTGCACATACTCTGATTCAGCTCAATCTGAAGAACATCCAAGACTCTGAAGATCCAGAAGATCTCTACTATGGAGATTCTGAAGATTCAGACTCTAATGTTGAAAGCTGAACTTACTTAGTGAAGAAGATTTAAATATGTACGTTGGCTTATCTCAACAGCTCTTTCCTCTTTTGTGCTAGACACAAGAACACAGACAAAAAGGTTTTATCTGTGCATCCCATTCTAAGGAAAGTTTCTGCACAGTGAAGACAAAAGGCATCAGGCTTTTCAGCACAGCCTCCAATGTAAAGACAAAAGGCTCCAGGCTTTTCAGCACAGCCTTCAACGTTGAGAAGACTTCATGGATCTAAGTGCCTATATAAAGAAGTTCACTCCATCTTCTTCAGTATCGAACGACTTGCAAAAATCTCTCATCAAAGCAAAACTCTCAAAGCTCTTTTATTTTATTTTGCTATAACTTTGTTCTTAACTTAAGAGATATATCACAGTTGTGATAACAGCTTATTAGAAGCATTCTTAGTCTTGTAATTGTTTTACATTGCTTGTAAACGGTTTTCCTTAAGAGGATCCAATTGGGATCAGTAGCTCTTGAGAAGACTAAGAACTGTAGTTCTTAGGTGTTACTATTGTAATCTGTTTGATTAAATAGTGGATTAAGTCCTTGACAGAGAAAGGCAAATCACTCTTGAGAGGGTGGACTGGAGTAGTTGAGTTCAACGAACCAGTATAAAAATAACTGTGTTTAAATCTTTGAATATTTGTCTTACTTATTCAACCCCCCCTTCTAAGTAATTTTCTCACCTTCAGTTGGCATCAGAGCTCCGGTTCTGCGTGTGCTACCACTTAACCGTGTCAGTAAAGATCCAGTGAGAAAAGTTACTTTGTTAAATATCTGTTTGTCATTATGGGTGACACATCTACATCTAACTGTAAAAAATATGAAGGGGATAGAATCAGCACAAAGCCTCCCATGTTTGATGGAGAAAAATTTGATTACTGGAAGGACAGGATAGAAAGTTTCTTCCTGGGGTATGATGCTGATTTGTGGGACTTGGTTATTGATGGCTATGAACATCCTACAAATGAGGATGGCAAGAAAGTTGACAAAAAATCAATGACAGAAGTCCAGAAGAAGGATTTCAAGAATCACCATAAAGCTAGGACAATATTGCTTAATGCAATCTCTCATACTGAGTATGAAAAGATTACTAATAGAGAAACAGCTCATGGAATGTTTGAGTCACTTAAAATGACTCATGAAGGAAATTCTCAAGTGAAGGAGACCAAGGCTCTGGCGCTTATACAGAAGTATGAAGCGTTCAAAATGGAAGAATCTGAAAATATAGAAACTATGTTTTCTAGATTCCAGATCCTTACTGCTGGTCTAAAGTTTCTAGACAAGGGATACTCTACATCAGATCACGTAAAGAAAATCATTATAAGTCTGCCTACCAGATGAAGACCAATGGTGACTGCCTTGAAGTTGGCTAAAGATCTGAACAAGATCTCTCTAGAAGAACTCATCAACTCACTGAGGAGCCATGAGATTGAGCTTGAGGAAGATGGACCTCAGAAGAAAGAAAAAGGTAAATCTGTTGCATTAAAATCTAACAAAACTGCTAAAGCTTTGCAGGTCATTCAAGAAAGCTCTAAAGAATCTTCTTCTGAAGAAGAAGATGAGTTATCCATGCTGTCCAGAAGGATCAACAAGCTCTGGAAGCACAAGGGAAAGAAATTCAACAACTTCAGAAAATCTGATCATAGAAAGGAATCTTCTGGGCACAGAAGATCTGGCAAGAAAGAAGTTGTATGCTATGAGTGCAAAGAGCCTGGGCATTATAAGAATGATTGGCCCAAACTTCAAAGAGAAAAACCCAAGAAGAAGGTTGACAAAAAGAAGAAGGTTCTGATGGCAACATGGGATGACTCAGATGATTCTGAATCATCTTCTGAATCAGAAGAAGAATGTGCAAATTGTTGCACCCTAAAATTTGCTCAACCTTATTCATTTGGTTTATGTTTCAACATCATTAGCATTTGCATATAGAGTCATGTATATAGACTAATCATCTGCATAGCATAAGCATAGCAAGTCATCCAACAGGGGACCAAGCATTATTCTCATCTCTAGAGGCCTATCCAGAGGTTATTATCCTAATTCAATCTCATTCAAGTCATCAGAAAAGAATTTGAAAGCAGAGAGGTCAGTGGATCAAGCTTTGAGTCTATCTCCTATCTGAGGGCATCTGAGGATCAACAAGGGAATTATGAGTTGTGAATTGAGAGCATGGGGAGTATATAGACATCTTGGAGGACTTAGAAAGTCATTTGGAGAAGAAAACAAGTTGTTGATGTGATCACAAGAATTGCAGTTGAAGACAGTCAACTAGGGTTTCATCTGGGTCAACCCTGGGTCAACCCTAGGTCAAAGGATTGTTGGAGAGGCATTAAGGGCTATTGAAGAGATGTGGGGTTCATCATTTGACATGGAGAATAAGGATATGTTGTTGTGCTAAGAAGAATTCAAGAGAAATCAAGGAGAAGAGGAGTTTCTAAATTAGGGTTTCTATGTAAAATCCCCTAGTTTAGGTCAAACTTCCAAGCAAGATAAGTCAAAATGCAAGCTTCAAATCGATCCTTGGCCAACATGAAACTTGTAGAAGATCTCAAAACCTTTAATTTGAGTGGTGGAAGACATCAAGGAGATTTATATAACTCAAGTTATGGTCCTTGCAAGTTACAGGTCATCTGAGGTATCTGAAATTTTGTCTGTGAAAGTGACTTGACTTCCAAGCAATTTTTACCCCTCAAGGAGATTTCAAATGAATTTCTGGTCAACATAAGAATTGTTCCTTATTGTCTTAGCTTTCTAGAATGGTATAGTATGCCTTCATATGATGTGTGGAACTCAATTTATGGTCTTGGAAAGCAAAGGGTATTTTGGTCATTTGTGAATTACAGGTCATTTTAACCTATGTCCAAAACTCATACAAGGAGGCCTCAAATGGAAAAACTTACAACATCAAACTTGCTCCAAATGACATTTTGAGTCTAGAAAAGTGACCATGAGAGATTGGAAAGATTCATAGCATAAGGTTTCAAAATTGTTGAATTTAATGAAGAAAAATGGCCTTAAAAATGAGATTTTTCATATCTTGGCCAAATGAAGCAAAATTATAGGTCATTTTGAATGGAAAGATCATTTTAAAGACATTGGCTAAAGTAGAATTTTGAGTTTGGTTCAAGATTTAAGAGTTATCCATGGTTTCTTGAATTGAAAGTTGCATAAACCAAATTGAAAGGGAAAAGTGCAAGGGAAACTTCTCCAAGTTTCTAGGAAGTTCTAATCCCATCTATATATTCATACAAGTTGGTTCATGCAAGGATTGGTGATCTCATTTTGTTCAAAACCTCAATTTTCATTCACTTTTTTCATTTTGGCATAAACTTCACAAACTCTCACAATCTCCCTCAATTCTCATTTTTGTTGATTGGATCTTCATCATCATCATTCAAACACTATGATTCACATCAAGAATTGGCTGAATTGATCAAGAATTGTACCATTCCTATTCTTCATTCCAAGTTGCATCTTCATCCAAACTCCATTAAAACTTCCTCCATCATTCCAATTTCTGTTATCATCATCATCCACCAGCATCATGGAGTAATTGGCACAAGAACTTGGATAGAATTCGTGGCTGTTTAAAGAGATTCAAGTTGAAACTCCAATTTGCATGAAGAATGGAATAGAGTAATTCACAAGGATTGAGCAAGAATCACTGCAAACAGAAGCATACACACTCATTGGAGATCATTTTCAGCAAGTATCAAGGGTTGAATTGGAGTCCAACCACCATTGCCATCACCACTTGCAAGGTGAGTAAAATTCTTCGAACCTCATCATTTAGACTGTTGTAGATCATGTGGTTAGGATAGGAGTGCTTAGAAATTATAGAGGATTAATTCTTGAAACTTAGGGAGAGTTATGTGAAGTTTGGTGACAGAGTGGTAGAACTTGGATGAGCAAGAAAACCTAGTTTAAGGGATGATAATTATGGAAGATGAGCTCAGAATGATCAGTGCAACGTAGTGATTACATTAGGATGAAAATTGGCAAGGTTTGGTTGAGTTGATCACAGGTGCAAGGTTTGAATCCCAACTGTTATACCTATCGAATTGATGTATAGGCTGAGTTTTAGAAGGAGGCAATACCATGGCTGTGTAGAGGGAGAATTTTAGAGCACTTTTGGTTTTTTAATCTCATGATTTCATGGAAGTATGAGAGAGAGCAGAGGGATGGAAGTATCGTGCATGGGGATGAGTTTCTGAAAACCCTAGATGACCAAGGAAGAAGATGACTGGGGGCCGTTGGATCATTCAAAACGATGGACTTTTTAAGCTGATCGAAGGGCTGTGGTTCAAAGTCAAATACGGAGGGAAAAGTTCAAAACTGAAACGCACCGTTTCATTTAATGGGGGGACTTGGACTCAGACAGCTATTCGCACCCCCCAATTTGATGGGCCCAATGCGCTGAACTTGTTTTTCTTGCTTTCCACACCCCTTCCCATTTATTCATTATATTTTCTTTTTATTTTCTTTATATTTTTCATGCATTTTGAAAATTCATAATAAATCAGAAATTGCATATTTTTAATTCATTCTTTTTGCATTATTTTCTTTAGGATGTCTAGAAAATTATAAAAAATAAAAATTGCATTTTATTTTTTATTTGATATTTTTCCCATATTTTCCAAATAAATAGCATTTTAATGAGCTTCATTTCATACATGATTTTGTTATTTTTTGTTCTATTAATTGCTTCAATATTTTTTGCCCATTCTTTTTATGTTGTTTAGGTTAGACATTAAACTTGTAGATACAATTTAGTTCCCATTTTTAGAAAATAATTTTAGGTGTTTAGTTTAGGTGTGAATAATATGAACAAACTAGGGTTTTAGGTGATGACTTAGGAGAATCAATTCATTTCCCTTAGGACTTAGGGTTTGAATAGTTTAGCTATGGGATTATAGGGGCTATGGGTAGTTACTAGATCCCCTTAGAAAAGTCAGGATTCCCCTACTGCTATTAATCTACTGTCTGTATGTATCTAATTGACTGGTGTGGTATGCCCTCTGGGGATTATTGCTTGTTTGTGTGGGTATTGGGATTGTCTGGGGAATTTGGGAGAGCTGAAGACTTGTGAAGGTGAAGCCATTGGAGATCCAGAGATTGAAGATCAACTTCCAGAGTTGAAGAGAAGATTCTTGCTAGCAGATGCTGAGGAGACTAGGGTTTAGGAGCTAGGCAGAGCTCTAGGTTAGAAAACTTGTTTCTCAAACATGGATTGCCTTGTCTGCATCCATTCTTCTCTGTGATACAGAGTCTCTCTAAGACACTCACCCCCTTCCTTTGGAAGGCTTGGTGATAGTGTCTAAGAGATAGAACTCTTGAGAGAAAATGTCTCTTGTGTTAGAAGCAGTCTGTTCACCACCTTTGGTAGTCAACTGATTGCTTAACACCCAATTCATTCTTGTGACTGATCCCTCATCCTGGAGGTTTGAGCTTGAAGAAAAGCCATTGCAGATAGAAGACTGGTGATCAAAGCCCTTGCCTGAAGGCCATGAAGATGGAGATTGATGCTTGTTGAAGCCTGTAGCTGATTGGAGATTACTTGGAGCCAGATGCTGATTCAGAGCTGCTGAGCTGTTTGTTTTATTGTTGTATTTCACTTCTGATGTATTGATTGGTTTTCTGGACTGTATTGTTTGCTGTTTACCCTGTTGGGTTGAAAGTGAAGTCTGTTCACTTTTGCCTATTGTTTTCTAGGTTCGAGGTCGAGTGGGACTCCCTTGCCTCGCTTGTACTGTTGCATCCATGCATTTTACTGTATTACTGTATATATCTGTTATTGTTTCTGTTTCTGCCTATCCCTTAGGATCTCTGTTTCTCTCTGCGCAAGAGAGGAGCATGATAGACACTAGGTTTTAACCCATGCATGATAACATTAGGTTAGTTTGTTTCCCTTTGCAACCGTAGGTTAGAGTTCCGTCTCTTTCTTTCTCAAAACAAACAGAAAAACACATAAAGATTTCAAACACAATAAAAGACACTTCTTCCGTAAAAGAATGTGAACTCACCAAAACGTCATTTTTGTTCGCATGGACCGCTAATCAGAAAACCTTTTTCAGGAGGAATAAAATCAACCAAAACAAGCTTGTGTCGTACGTGGCCCGAACTACGTTTGCTCTGATCTTTCATGCTGTATGAAAGTACGTAGGCATAGGATGCGATATCCTAGCGAGCAACCTTCCCCTCCTTTCCCGTAGGTAGGCGAACTACGTTGACTCTGATTTCTCGTTCCAGACGGGAATACGTAGGCATAAAGTGCGATACTTTGCCGAGTCACTTTTATTTTCTTTTTAACCCCTGACCCTGTAGAGTAGATAGAATAACAATCCATACCCGAACACAAGCGTGGATCCCGTCGAGTACGACGGACGTGAGGGGTGCTAATACCTTCCCCTTGCGTAACCGACTCCCGAACCCAGGTTTTGGCTGCGACGACCATACCTTTCCCGTGTTGTGCGAGGTTTACTCTGAGCGTTTCCTTTCCCTCCCGTGGGATAAATAACGCACGGTGGCGACTCTTCTGTTCAGCCGGCGCCGATTTTCGTAGTAGCGACAGCTGGCGACTCTGCTGGGGATCTAACGTCCCCTGGCTGCTAAGGACTGCGATAGTTCTTATGCATTTGGGATCCAACGTCCCTTAAGAGAGTCAATCCTAACGCTTGTTTTCCCGTCGAGGATTTTGTATGGAGTTATTTTATAGTTCTAACCTTGTATTTTCAGCTTTATATATTGATTATTGTTGCTGTATCTTGGGTGTGACGGGTGTTCTGATATTGAGAGATAAGCCGGACCTGGGCTTGAGTGCACCTAGAATTAGAGTAGAAATTAGTGGGTGCCCGCTTGCTTTGCTTGCTTTGGTGTCCCATGAAATCTACACTCAGACGAGGTTCCTCTGGTTGGCCTCCTGCCCCTTCCTTTGGTTGGCGTGGGTTGCTGGTTAGTTGGATTGTCGACTCTGGGGACCGATCATTTGGAAGTTGGCTAAGTGAGGCCTCTTCAGGGATTGATGATGCCACTCCTTCTGGGAATCGTATCATCAACCCTGAAAGTCTGTGACGCCGACGACCGCATAGGATGCCGTACCTTGTGCCAGTTATAGGGCCACCCACCTGTGAGGGGATTCAGGGTTATGCAGGTAACTAGACCTTCAGACCACCGGTTTGTTTCTTGATCAGGATCCTGGATATTTATGGAGGGTCCTAAGGTCTGTCAGAGACCAGTTGGTGTGTTCCGAGGTCTGTCAGAGACTATTTGGAGATGTGTTCTAAGGTCTGTCAGAGACCAGTGGGAGATATGATCTGAGGTCTGCCAGAGACCATTCAGGTTGTGATTATGGGGTCTATCAGAGACCAGTATTGGAGCTTTGTTTTAGGTCTATCTGAGACCAGGGTTTGAGGACTTCTAGAGAATCTATCTGAGACTTCTTGATTGGGTTCAGGCTATTCAGCTACAGTTTTGGTCCCTGTTGCATGTTACTTGCATTGCATTACTGCATATCCATTACCATTTGCATTTCACTAACGTGTGTCTGTGCTGCAGGAGCATTTGCGTTTCCCCAGTTCTAGTGCCCAGACTTCTGAGCGTTTGATCATGAATAGCTTGAGGAGGACAGTTGCTTACAAATTGCCTACTCCTGATATTGTTCCTTTACTGGGGTTGATCTCTCTTGCTGATGAGGGTGTTCGTAGGAGCTTCCGGATGAGCTATGGTAGACTACTGAGATTGGTGTGTAAACCTACAGAGGTAGAGTTAGATGGGCTATATGCTTTGATGCAATTCTACGACCCTGCTCTGAGATGCTTTACGTTCTCTAACTTTATTATAGGACCAACCCTGGAGGAATACGCTGAGTATGTTGAGCTGCCCGTGCCGAACCAGGTTCCATTCATTCATTATGACGCCAAACCCAAGCCGGAAGATTTGGCAAAAGCCTTGCATATTGATGCTTCTGAACTTGTGACTACTGTTTCCCGTGGAGTTCCAGGGTTCTCACTTCAGTTCTTAGTTGGTAAAGCCCAGGAGTATGCCAAGAGCGGGTGCTGGGTTGCTTTCAATGCTGTGTTGGCCTTGTGCATTTATGGCATAGTCTTGTTTCCCAATATACCGGATTTTGTGGACTTCGATGCTTTCTACTTGTTTGCCGCTGGTAATCCTGTACCTACCTTACTCGGAGATTTCTACCACTCACTGCATTACAAGAATGAGAAGGGAAGAGGAAAGAATATTCATCTTTGTGTACCCTTGCTGAGTATGTGGTTTGAGAGTCACCTTCCTAAGAGAAGATCTGTTGCAGAGACTACAGTCCCAGTTGGTTGGCCGGAGCGCCTGATGAGGCTATCGTCGGAAGACATGGAGTGGTTTGATCGAGACCTGTTGGGATCAGAGCTCATCTTCAGTTGTTCTGGGTACCCTAATGTGCCGCTGATAGGAAGAAAAGGGTGTATCAATTACAATCCTTCTTTATTCATTCGCCAGTTCGGATATGCGCTGAAGAATCCACCTCAGGAGGAGGAAGTACAAGAATCTCTGTACTTCACAGGCGATTTGAAGGGAGAACTGCTAGCTGAGCTGCAGCATGCCTGGACACGTATTAACCGCAAAGGGAAGCCACTGTTAGGTAAGAACGATTGCCAGGCCTATGCACCGTACATGGTTTGGATCCAGGAAAGAGCAAGTCAGTTATTAATGCCATTTCCAGCTGCACCCGTCATTGTTCCTATTCCGGCAGAAGAGCCAACCACTGTTTCTAAGGAAGCCTATGAGCAGGTTGTGAGAGAAAAGGAAGCCTTGTTGAAGATCAACGAAGGGTTAGAGCAGGAGCTAGCTCAGGTACGCGGTGATAAAAACAAGGCCGTATATGCTTTCCAACAACAAATCGAGCTGTTAAACAGGTTAGGGGCTGAGTTGACTGAGGAAAAGAAGAAGCGCGAACGTCTGGGGCAAGAGTTCAGAAGTTCCCACGACATGCTTGAATCCAAGAAAAAGGCGCTTGACATCGCTCACCGAGAGATCTCTTCTTGCAATAAGACTTGGAATGCTACACTCACCAACAACAAGAAGAGGGAAGATAAGCTAAAGCAGCAAATCTCCGACCTCGAAGAGAAGTTGAAGTCTAGCATCAAGAAGTGTGAGGAAGAAGTGATGACCCGGTATAGTGTCCAGCATGCACTGAACAAGGCAATCAAATGCAGAGATGAAGCGGTGTCTCAAAAGCGAAAACTAGAAGATTGCTTCGGGGAAGCGACATGGGAAGAAACTGCTGAAGACGTGCGCCGCGTTCTTAAGAAGAGAAACCAACTTGTTGAAGGGCTGCTTGATCGACCAAGTCATCTAGAGACCAAGAAGTTGATAGAAGAGTACCAGACTTTTGGGAGGATTTGATCATTTCATGTAGTAACTTGTATGCTTTATTTGCATAGTGCTGACCATCACCAGGATTGTTGGTTGAGGTCATGCCTTTTTGTTGTACTCGGTGACATTGTATTCTGGTTTTCTCAGCAATATATGAGGCTTTCTATGATTCAGCTCCGATATTCCTATTGTCAGCGCTGTCACTGCACTGGCACCTTCACACTAGAACTGGGGGAATGAACTTCCCTAATGCACAGACACATTGCATTGCATTCATATTCATATTGCATTACAGGTAATCTTTGAATAGTGTCTTATTTCCTGCTCTGTATCAGGTACTTTCCAGGATTGCAGATCAACACCCGCACCGCTATTCTACCCGCACCAACTGTCGCAGAATCATGGATCAAATACAGAACGAGATACAAGATGTGCGCGAGAAGCTCGCTCTCTTTATGCAGACCATGGAAGCTATTGCAAAAGGTCAGGAGAATTTGCAGGCCATGGTCCAGCCTCTGTTGGCTCGAAATGCTGGTCACGGTAACGAGGATCATCAGTCTGTACGGGTCGATACTGCTCATGGAGACGGCACTCCCACGCCAGTGGCTCCACCTGTAGTCAATATACCTGTTGCTAACGTCAACAACGCTACCGCTGCTGTGAATGGTAACGTCGGAGTTGGGAACGAGACTGCTGTCCATAACGTGGGGCTTGGCGACATCAACTTGGGTGATAATATGGGAGGCAACGGCTTCGTCAATGCTGGATTCGGGTTCAATGATCAGGGATTCGATAATGCGGGGAAATATGGCTTTAATGCTCAAGGCTTTGGGCAAGATGGTTATGGTGCGACCAATCAGGGTTACGGAGGTTTTGGAAATGGAAACGGCGCTGGATTTATGGCTTTTGGTCCTGCTGGAGGAGTTCAAGGGTACGGCAACAGAGGCCGAGGTCCGGGGATGAATCAGATCAGGACTGGACGTAATAATGGATATGATGGGTATGGAGCTGGAAATGGTATGTGGCAGGAAGATCAGCAGGAGGACGCTTTCTCCGGAGGAGGTTTCGAAGGGCCAATGGATGACTCCCAGAAGATCAGAATGCTGGAAGAGCAGATGAGGGGAGTCCTGAACCAAAGTGCTGTGGGTTTGGACATGGCAACAATGGGTTTGGTACCTGGCTTGAGGGTGCCAATCAAATTCAAAGCTCCTGCGTTTGATAAGTATAAAGGGGACACATGTCCGAAAGTGCATGTACGAGCTTATTACAGAAAGATGTCTGCATACTCAACTGATGAAAGAATGCTAATGCATTTCTTTCAAGATAGTCTGTCGGGTCCTTCCCTAGAGTGGTACATGGGGTTGGAGCCAACCAATATCAAGACATAGAACCAATTGGCGGAGGCGTTTGTAGCTCACTACAAGTATAATAGCGATTTGGCGCCCAATCGAGTCCAATTGGCCGGGCTGTCTCAGAAGAAGGGGGAGAGCTTTAAAGAGTACGCGCAAAGGTGGCGCGATATGGCTGCCAGGGTCCGTCCTCCTGTAGAAGACAAGGAAATGAATGACATGTTCGTCGGCACATTCACAGGCTTGTTTCATGACATGCTGTTTCATACGTCTCTGGCCAGTTTTTCAGACCTAATTCTGATGGGGGAAAAGATTGAACGTAACATTAAGCAAGGAAAATTCCAGGTTGAAGAATCGACTGCGTCTGGCAGTAATAGGAAGGCTTTTGGCGGGCGCCGTCAGGGCGAGGCAAGCGCAGTGTTTGGAGGCCGAGGCAGGGGACGAAACCAATATCATCAGCCGCAGCAGGTGGCGAGTGTTACTATCCCGTATCAACAACAACCGCTTCAACAACAACAACTGTCTCAGCAGCAGCCAATGCAGCAGCAGCAGCCTCAGCAGGGGGCACAGCAGGCTCAGCGAAGATTCCGGGGTGGCAAACCGAGAAGAGTGTTTGAGAAGCCTCCTTCAACATATGCCGATTTATTGCAGACATTGTTGGGATTGAACCTGGTAGAGAAGAGAACTCTGGCACCGATAACGGGAGCTCCCCCGTTTGGGTACGATGCAAGCAGGCACTGTGAGTTTCATTCTGGGGCTCCAGGCCACGATATAGAAGGTTGCCATGCTTTTAAGCACGTTATGCAGGATCTTTTGGACAATAAGACTATTAATTTCGGAACGGCAGGTCCGAATATAGTGCAGAAGCCCATGCCTAATCACGGGGCAAACGCCATTCTGACTGAGGAAGGGTTGAATCTGATTGTGAGTGTCGACGATTTAAAGACGCCGCTGGGCGAGATAAAAAGCCGACTGTTGCAAGGGGGTGTTTACCCGGGATGTGACGAGTATTGCTTAGACTGTTGGACCCTAGCTGGGGGGTGTGATGATTTGAAGAAAGGCATTCAGGCTTTAATTGATGAAGGCATATTGCAGTTTGACCGGGCAGCAACTGAAGAGCCTGCAGGGGCAGTAACAGATAATCGGAGTGATGTGGCCACTGTAACGATTCCCCGAAAGACAATCACTATTGCCGCACCAGCTCAGCGACCACCGATCACCATAACTAAGGCCGGGCCGATCCCGTACGAGAACACGAAAGCAGTCCCATGGTCATATGGGTTGGAGGTGTATTGTGACGGGATAAAAATTGATGTTAATAAGCAGCCAGTCGAGACTGTGGATAATGTTGTTGGTTCGGGAGGTATGACAAGGAGCGCTAGGATCTTTATATCCCCTGAAGTGGAGGCCGAAAGACTAGCAAAAGGAAAAGGGAAGATGGTTGAGAATGTTCCGGTGCAAGCAAATGACAAAGAATCGGCATCGAAAGACGTAGAAGAGTTCATGCGCTTGATTCGAAAAAGTGATTATAAGATTGTGGAGCATCTGCAACAGACGCCGTCCAAAATATCTATCCTGTCATTGCTGTTGTGTTCTGAAGCTCACAGAAATGCTTTGCTGAAAGTCCTGGACACTTCTTTTGTACCCCAAGACGTCTCCGTGAATCAACTGGAGAGAGTGTTGGCACATGTGAATGCAGGCCACAGCTTGGGCTTTACCGACTTTGATTTGACCCCGAAAGGGAGAGATCATAATATGGCGCTGCACGTATCTGTTGAGTGTAGAGGGTCAGTAATGTCGCACGTATTGGTCGACACCGGGTCATCTTTGAATGTGCTGCCCAAGAAGGCGATGATGAAGTTGGACGTTAGAGGAATCTTGTGCACGCCCAGCGACTTGGTAGTCAGAGCGTTTGACGGCACGCGGAGAACAGTCTTTGGATCGATCACATTGCCTCTGCAGGTGGGGCCGGAGGTGTTTGCAACTGAGTTTTATATTATGGATATACAGCCTGCGTACAACTGCTTGCTTGGAAGGCCCTGGATTCATGGGGCGGGGGCAGTCACGTCTACCCTACATCAGAAGTTGAAATATATGGTCGGAGACAGCGTAGTCACTGTATGCGGAGAAGAGGACATCCTGGTCAGCCATCTATCGTCATTTAAATATGTGGAGGTCGATGGAGAGATCCACGAAACACCCTGCCAGGCATTTGAAGGGTTGCGTATCAAGGACAAAGGTCCCGGGCCGAGCAAAGTGTCAGAGATAGCTGTCTCGTCATACAAAGAAGCTCAAGCTCTAGTAGAAGCGGGAGAAGCCAAGGGCTGGGGCAAAGTGCTGGACATTCCTGTGAAGATGGACCGGTTCGGGCTGGGATACCAACCGTCGTCGTCAACTCCTGCCGTGGGGGCACCCCGTTTCAGAGGGCCAATCACCATCTCTGCCAGTGGAGTGTGTCATGAAACCGTCAATGCTGCTTCGGAGTCTGACGAAGGAGACAGCGACTGTGATATGGATGCCTGGATTCAGCCAAGCACGCCAGGACAAGGACTGTGCAACTGGTCTATTCAGGAGCTTGTTCCTGTGACTCTTAAACAGTAATGCTTTGCTTTATTAATTGTTGAATAATCTGATGTCTTGCCCGGGGCATCATGATTTGCTTAGGGCTGTGTTGTTATGAACATTGTGTGTCAATCATTGAATAAATGGCGTTTTTTCATGTGCAAATACTGTAATCCCTGTCTTTCTTGTTTTATATTTTTCAATAAAATGGCAACGTGGTTGTTCGCTTTATACGCATTTTGAAGCACTTAACCGTTCCTTTTGTAGGATAACATTTTCAGATGACATCCTTGAACCACCTATGACTCGTCCCGACTTTGAGCACCCGGTATTTCAGGCCGAAGAAGAGGTTGTCGAAGATAGTGATGTTCCTGAAGAACTGTCTTGGTTGGTGAAGCAAGAGGAAAGAGCCATTCTGCCTCACGATGAGGTCATCGAAATTATCAACTTGGGGTCGGAAGGGGTTGAGAAGAATATTCGTATCGGAGCCGCACTGCAGAGTGATATCAAGCGAAGACTGGTTGAAATGCTCAGGGAGTATAATGATGTATTCGCTTGGTCATATGAAGATATGCCAGGGCTCGATACAGACAGGGTTGTGCATCGCCTGCCACTGAAAGAAGATTGCCCGCCGGTCAAACAAAAGCTTCGCAGAACTCGACCAGATATGGCAATGAAGATCAAAGAGGAAGTTCAAAAACAGTGGGACGCTGGTTTCCTGGCCGTGACAAAATATCCCTCATGGGTTGCTAACATCGTACCAGTGCCAAAGAAAGATGGCAAGGTTCGAATGTGCGTGGATTATAGAGATTTGAATAGAGCAAGCCCAAAAGACGATTTTCCACTTCCTCACATTGACGTGTTAGTTGATAATACTGCTCAATACTCCGTATTCTCCTTCATGGATGGCTTTTCAGGCTATAATCAGATTAAAATGGCGCCAGAGGATATGGAGAAGACTACTTTCATAACGCCTTGGGGAACATTTTGCTACAAAGTGATGCCCTTTGGTTTGAAAAATGTTGGGGCAACATATCAGCGTGCGATGACGACTCTTTTCCATGACATGATGCATAAAGAGATCGAAGTTTATGTTGACGATATGATTGCCAAATCCCAGACGGAGGAAGAGCATCTGGTGAATCTGCTGAAGTTATTTAAAAGGCTTAGGATGTTCAGGCTGAGGCTGAACCCTAACAAATGCACCTTCGGGGTGAGATCGGGTAAGCTCCTGGGGTTTATTGTAAGCGAGAGAGGAATAGAGGTCGATCCTGCTAAAATAAAAGCGATTCAAGAAATGCCGACGCCTAAAACAGAGAAAGAGGTGCGCGGGTTTTTAGGGAGGTTGAACTACATTGCCCGGTTCATATCTCACCTAACGGCCACGTGTGAACCATTATTCAAGCCGTTGAAGAAAGATCAAGCTGTAACGTGGAACGAAAATTGTCAAAAGGCGTTCGATAAAATAAAGCAGTATTTGCAGGAGCCTCCTATTTTGATACCCCCAGTGGCAGGGAGACCCTTGATCATGTATTTGACGGTTCTTGAGGGAAGCATGGGTTGTGTTCTCGGTCAACATGACGAGACAGGAAGAAAAGAGCATGCGATCTATTACTTGAGTAAGAAATTTACGGATTGTGAATCTCGATACTCAATGCTGGAGAAAACTTGTTGCGCGCTAGCCTGGGCCGCCAAGCGTTTGAGGCAATACATGCTGAATCATACAACCATGCTCATCTCGAAGATGGATCCTATCAAATATGTATTCGAAAAGCAGGCGTTGTCAGGTAGAATTGCCCGTTGGCAGATGGTCTTGACTGAATATGACATTCAATACGTCTCGCAGAAGGCTATAAAGGGGAGTGTGCTGTCTGAGTATCTGGCAGAGCAGCCTATCGAAGAGTACCAGTCGATGAGGTTTGATTTTCCTGACGAGGATATCATGTACCTAAAGATGAAAGATTGTGAAGAGTCGTTGCCAGACGAAGGACCAGAGTTGGGTTCCAAATGGAAGATGATATTTGACGGAGCTGTGAATGCTTACGGTAGCGGAATAGGGGCAATCATCACTACGCCACACGGGTCGCACATCCCGTTTACTGCCCGATTGACCTTTGCCGTTACCAATAATGAAGCCGAATACGAAGCTTGTATAATGGGGCTTGAAGAAGCCATTGATTTGCGAATCAAAAATCTTGATGTATACGGAGACTCAGCTCTGGTGGTGAATCAGATCAAAGGGGAATGGGAGACGCGTCAGCCCAATTTGATACATTACATGAATTATGTAAGGAGATTGTTGCCTTTCTTCGACAAGGTTGAATTGCATCACGTACCGCGGACAGAGAATCAAATGGCTGACGCCCTGGCCATTTTTTCTTCCATGTACAAAGTCAACTTCTGGAACGAGGCTCCCCGAATCGTCATCTCTCGGCTTGACAGGCCAGCTTATGTATTTGCTATTGATGAAGCATCTGATGACAAACCGTGGTATTTCGATATCCTTAATTTCCTGAAGAATAAAGAGTATTCGGCTGGGGCATCCAGTCAAGATCAGAAGACTCTCAGGAGGTTAGCGGGTAACTTCTACTTGAATCCGGATGGCGTCCTATACAGAAGAAACCACGATTTGGTGCTGTTACGTTGTGTAGACGAACGAGAGGCAAAGCTGCTCATGGAGGAAATACACGAGGGTACCTTTGGTACGCATGCTGGCGGGCATGCTATGACGAGAAAGCTGCTGCGGGCAGGTTATTTTTGGCTGACTATGGAAACTGATTGTTTCAAGTTTGCGAGAAAGTGCCACAAGTGCCAGATCTACGCCGACAAAATCCATGTGCCTCCAAGCCCTCTGAATGTGATGTCATCTCCTTGGCCATTTTCGATGTGGGGAATCGATATGATTGGAAAGATCGAGCCTACAACTTCTAATGGGCACCGGTTCATTTTAGTAGCAATCGATTATTTCACCAAGTGGGTAGAAGCGGCGTCTTACGCAAATGTAACGAAGCAAGTGGTGGCCAGATTCATCAAGAGAGATATCATTTGCCGATATGGGATTCCCGAGCGGATAATCACGGATAATGGTTCAAACCTGAGCAACAAAATGATGAAGGAGCTCTGTCAGAATTTCAAGATCGAACATCACAACTCCTCCCCTTACCGACCCAAGATGAATGGCGCTGTCGAGGCGGCCAATAAGAATATCAAGAAGATCGTTCAGAAAATGGTGGTGACCTATAAGGATTGGCATGAGATGCTACCTTTCGCTTTGCACGGTTATCGTACGACGGTACGCACATCAACCGGGGCAACCCCGTTCTCGTTAGTATACGGAATGGAAGCGGTATTACCATTGGAAGTCGAGATCCCTTCTCTGAGGTTATTGCGAGACGTTCAGCTGGACGAGGCAGAATGGGTGAAAGACAGGTTGAATCAACTGAGTTTGATGGATGAGAAGAGGCTAGCTTCTCTGGCATATGGTCGTTTATACCAGAGCTGAATGAAGAAAGCATACGACAAGAAGATACATCCGTGAAGCTTTCAGACGGGCGACCTTGTGCTGAAAAGGATTCTCCCGCCGCAAGCAGATCACAGGGGCAAGTGGACCCCCAACTACGAAGGGCCATACGTTGTCAGGAAAGTATTTTCAGGAGGAGCGTTGTTGTTGTCCACCATGGACGGAGAAGACTTTACGTCACCTGTGAATTCGGACGCAGTTAAAAAATACTTTGCTTAAAATAGACCCGCTGGACAGAAAAAAGAGAGTCCAGGCAAAAATGGGGCATCCTGGCGAACCAAAAACAGAATGAAAGGTTCGGGCAAAAGTTAGGGATACAATTGAAAAAAATGTACACCCGCGAAGTTGAAAACCTACACTGGGCGGCTTCGGCAAAAAAGGGTATCCCGGTGAATTGAAAACCCGTAAAGGGCGGTTCACGCAAAATTTAGGGATTCGAAAAGCAAATGACTGCGGTCCGAATTTGATATTGCACTGAGCATCAATGCGGGAGAATATAACGGGGAGGATCGGTTATCTGGTACAACCTTTTCAGAAGTATGAATACCGGGAAAAACGTTAGAGTCGGACGAGACATAGGAGGGTCAGTTCGTGGTGTTCATCTGCATCCCGTTGCCGACATGTGTACAAATTTAGTTTGTCGATATATTTATGCTTCCTGTGTATACTTGTATATTTGTTTTGTGTAGCTTCCTCTTTTCAGGAGTTACATCCCGTGTACAAAAAACTCCGCCCATTCAGGGGCCCAATCAATAAAATACGTTATTCAGTACTTGACACTGTTCTTTACGGTTTTGTGCATGATTAACGCCTAAGTTTGATGAAACTAACATGTGCATAACGTCACTGGCCCTTGCCAACAGTTGCTAAAGCCTTGAATTAACTGAAAATAACGTCACTAACCTGAATCGACTTGGTTGCATAGATTTGTCTTGTCTTGTTTGTGTTGTTGCAGGTTACATAGCCGTACGAGGAAGGTGATCAAGAGACTGCAGTAATAAAAGACTCGACCCCCACGTAGGTCATGCATGTCCTTACTGAAGAAGGATCGAATCCCCCAGTTAGCCGTAGCTTATCCAAGAGGACATGCTCCAGCCAAGTCGTTTATCCTCAGCAGAATTGGCGGATCCGAGATTGTAGGCTGTATTCAGACGGTGTATCTCAAGCAGAGTGGTTTAGCCGCAAAAGATTAACATTTGTGAGTTGTATTCAGGCAGTTTACTTTCCCCCCGCCGGGTCATTTACTCTCCCCCAGCGGAGTCAGCTGATTTTCCCCAAGAGAATCATCCCATCCTCAGCGGAATTCTCTTCTCAGCAAGCATTCCTCCCAATGGAACTCAAAGATTAAGGCTCTCCCCGGCAGAGTTGGTGTGGGTCATGGCATTTATTTTGTCAAAATACCGTATGATATCCGTTCACTTTCCCGCAGAAGTTCAATCATACCAGGCGCATCTGCTGTTCCCCAGCAGAGTTGTATGCCCCAGCAGGGTATTACTTCGACGAAATGTTTGGTTTAAGTTCCCCATTTCCCAGCCGAGTCGACTCCCCTCTTTCAGCATTTATTTTGCTGGAATGATTCTGTAGCACCTGGCTATCCCCAGCGGAGTTGGCATTATCTTCAGCATTTATTTTGTTGAAGCAGTTTCTGTACCCAGCAGTTCAAGTCTGCAGTCGCATTGGCATATAGGGTCGTACTTGCATCCACCAAATAAAAGTGTAGCATTTCCATGTCAAATGGGGCATTGCATCGCCGTCAAACATACGCATTTTGAAACTTAAACTAGGTTGGCTAACCGTTTGTTCCAAGTATTGTTTCTCTTGCAGGTAGAGAGAGCCCTTGCTCAGGTGAATCAATAAACGTTCAGGACCGCGACGTGAGATATCTCACGAAGGGTCAGCTTTGGCACTACTCCCCACAGAGTTGTCAAGATGAAGTTCTCTTTGTCTCCGAGCAGAGTTATTTATGAATTTCTTGTGTTTTCCCCGACAGAGTCAGCAGGATAAGTTTCTCCTTATCCCCAAGCAGAGCTATTGGTCATCAAAGGATTCATGAATCAGAATTTCAGAGGCTACCGCCGGTTATCAGAACAGGCGTCCGGAAGTATGATTTTCAAATATCCCCAGTAGGGCCAGCCTCAAAGCTGCTGTAACGTCAGTGATAAGAAATTTGCGGACCAATGGAATGTGGAGTCCTAACGTGGACAATTTTATTGACGGGTTTTCTGTGTGCTGGAGAAGATTGTTGGAATGTGGAGTCCTAACGTGGAAATTTCCTCGAGTTGACGATGCGGGGACAGGTGCGAGTTCTCGGTATTGATTGAGTGTGGAGTCCTGACGTGGACAAGGTTGATCACCCTTCGTGTTGGTGTCCTGACGTGGACAATTTATTTCCTGCAGATAGCTTTATTCGTAATGGTGAAAGGAGCGTCCCGACATGGACGTTTATAGTTCTTTAAGATGACAAGATGTGAGAGTCCTTACGTGGACGAGTTTATCCTTCTTTGTGTTGTGGGCAAAGTGGGAGTCCTGACGTGGACAAGTCTCACTTCCCCAGTGGGTCGAAGGTGCATGGGTCCTAACGTGGACAAGTTTTATTTCCTCAGCGGAGTCCTGACGCGGACAAATCAAGACGAAATGTGAGTCCTGATGTGGACAAGCTTATTCCTTACGAGGAAAGAGAAGCTTCAGTTCCTTACGTGGAAAAGCAAGTGCAGTCCTGACGCGGACAAATTCAGAAAAGAGATTGTATTCCTTACGTGGAAAGTGATGGGTCCTTACGCGGACATATCAAAATATGATTCCTTACGTGGAAAGATTTATTCCTTACGTGGAAAGAAAAAGCTGATTCCTTACGTGGAGCAGAGGTGGTTCCTAACGGGGAAAGATGAAGATTCCTTACGTGGAAAGTTCGGAGATGATGATGCCTTACGTGGAAAGATTAGAGTCCTTACGTGGACATATCAAGAGCGTTCCTTACGTGGAAGAGAAATGGTTTCCTTACGTGGAAAGACGAGTTTATTCCTTACGTGGAAAAATTGAGTCCTTACGCGGACATACCAAGATGTGATTCCTTACGTGGAGAGATGGGGTCCTTACGCGGACATATCAAGTCGCAGTCCTGACGTGGACAGATTCAGATTGAGATTATATTCCTCACGTGGAAAGATTGGGGTCCTTACGTGAACAAATCGAGATGTGCTTCCTTACGTGGAAAGATAGTATTCCTTACGTGGAAGGAGGCTTGTATTCCTGATGTGGAAAGAAAGAATGTGTTCCTGACGTGGAAGGGGTTTGGTTCTAACGTGGACAAAGCAAAAGAAGACGTATTCCTTACGTGGAAGAGTTTATTCCTAACAGGGACGATTTATCTCTGACGGGAAGGCAGACGAGCCGTCCCCAACAAAGTTATTGAAGTTTTCCCAAATCGACGAAGCAGGCGTCCTGACGAGGACAGTGTTCTGTCTCGGCAATGATAGAATCTTTTTCAGAACGATGAAAATAATCCCTAGCACGGTCGCGCGAGATCAGTGGGTTACTGTAACAGTCAGGTTCAGCTGATGAAGGTCGTTCCTCAAGCAGGAGCGCAATTTAATTTTGCGGTTGGCAAATTTTTGGTTTCACTAAGTATTCAACCGTCTCGTACCGCGAATGTCTGAAGGCTCCGGGCTCTTCACCCAATCGGGTCCAAGTCGCTTGAATAGGGGCAGCTGTTGCACCCTAAAATTTGCTCAACCTTATTCATTTGGTTTATGTTTCAACATCATTAGCATTTGCATATAGAGTCATGTATATAGACTAATCATCTGCATAACATAAGCATAGCAAGTCATCCAACAGGGGACCAAGCATTATTCTCATCTCTAGAGGCCTATCCAGAGGTTATTATCCTAATTCAATCTCATTCAAGTCATCAGAAAAGAATTTGAAAGCAGAGAGGTCAGTGGATCAAGCTTTGAGTCTATCTCCTATCTGAGGGCATCTGAGGATCAACAAGGGAATTATGAGTTGTGAATTGAGAGCATGGGGAGTATATAGACATCTTGGAGGACTTATAAAGTCATTTGGAGAAGAAAACAAGTTGTTGATGTGATCACAAGAATTGCAGTTGAAGACAGTCAACTAGGGTTTCATCTGGGTCAACCCTGGGTCAACCCTAGGTCAAAGGATTGTTGGAGAGGCATTAAGGGCTATTGAAGAGATGTGGGGTTCATCATTTGACATGGAGAATAAGGATATGTTGTTGTGCTAAGAAGAATTCAAGAGAAATCAAGGAGAAGAGGAGTTTCTAAATTAGGGTTTCTATGTAAAATCCCCTAGTTTAGGTCAAACTTCCAAGCAAGATAAGTCAAAATGCAAGCTTCAAATGGATCCTTGGCCAACATGAAACTTGTAGAAGATCTCAAGACCTTTAATTTGAGTGGTGGAAGACATCAAGGAGATTTATAGAACTCAAGTTATGGTCCTTGCAAGTTACAGGTCATCTGAGGTATCTGAAATTTTGTCTGTGAAAGTGACTTGACTTCCAAGCAATTTTTACCCCTCAAGGAGATTTCAAATGAATTTCTGGTCAACATAATAATTGTTTCTTATTGTCTTAGCTTTCTATAATGATATAGTATGCCTTCATATGATGTGTGGAACTCAATTTATGGTCTTGGCAAGCAAAGGGTATTTTGGTCATTTGTGAATTACAGGTCATTTTAACCTATGTCCAAAACTCATACAAGGAGGCCTCAAATGGAAAAACTTACAACATCAAACTTGCTCCAAATGACATTTTGAGTCTATAAAAGTGACCATGAGAGATTGGAAAGATTCATAGAATAAGGTTTCAAAATTGTTGAATTTAATGAAGAAAAATGGCCTTAAAAATGAGATTTTTCATATCTTGGCCAAATGAAGCAAAATTATAGGTCATTTTGAATGGAAAGATCATTTTAAAGACATTGGCTAAAGTAGAATTTTGAGTTTGGTTCAATATTTAAGAGTTATCCATGGTTGCTTGAATTGAAAGTTACATAAACCAAATTGAAAGGGAAAAGTGCAAGGGAAACTTCTCCAAGTTTCTAGGAAGTTCTAATCCCATCTATATATTCATACAAGTTGGTTCATGCAAGGATTGGTGATCTCATTTTGTTCAAAACCTCAATTTTCATTCACTTTTTTCATTTTGGCATAAACTTCACAAACTCTCACAATCTCCCTCAATTCTCATTTTTGTTGATTGGATCTTCATCATCATCATTCAAACACTATGATTCACATCAAGAATTGGATGAATTGATCAAGAATTGTACCATTCCTATTCTTCATTCCAAGTTGCATCTTCATCCAAACTCCATTAAAACTTCCTCCATCATTCCAATTTCTGTTATCATCATCATCCACCAGCATCATGGAGTAATTGGCACAAGAACTTGGATAGAATTCGTGGCTGTTTAAAGAGATTCAAGTTGAAACTCCAATTTGCATGAAGAATGGAATAGAGTAATTCACAAGGATTGAGCAAGAATCACTGCAAACAGAAGCATACACACTCATTGGAGATCATTTTCAGCAAGTATCAAGGGTTGAATTGGAGTCCAACCACCATTGCCATCACCACTTGCAAGGTGAGTAAAATTCTTCGAACCTCATCATTTAGACTGTTGTAGATCATGTGGTTAGGATAGGAGTGCTTAGAAATTATAGAGGATTAATTCTTGAAACTTAGGGAGAGTTATGTGAAGTTTGGTGACAGAGTGGTAGAACTTGGATGAGCAAGAAAACCTAGTTTAAGGGATGATAATTATGGAAGATGAGCTCAGAATGATCAGTGCAACGTAGTGATTACATTAGGATGAAAATTGGCAAGGTTTGGTTGAGTTGATCACAGGTGCAAGGTTTGAATCCCAACTGTTATACCTATCGAATTGATGTATAGGCTGAGTTTTAGAAGGAGGCAATACCATGGTTGTGTAGAGGGAGAATTTTAGAGCACTTTTGGTTTTTTAATCTCATGATTTCATGGAAGTATGAGAGAGAGCAGAGGGATGGAAGTATCGTGCATGGGGATGAGTTTCTGAAAACCCTAGATGACCAAGGAAGAAGATGACTGGGGGCCGTTGGATCATTCAAAACGATGGACTTTTTAAGCTGATCGAAGGGCTGTGGTTCAAAGTCAAATACGGAGGGAAAAGTTCAAAACTGAAACGCACCGTTTCATTTAATGGGGGGACTTGGACTCAGACAGCTATTCGCACCCCCCAATTTTATGGGCCCAATGCGCTGAACTTGTTTTTCTTGCTTTCCACACCCCTTCCCATTTATTCATTATATTTTCTTTTTATTTTCTTTATATTTTTCATGCATTTTGAAAATTCATAATAAATCAGAAATTGCATATTTTTAATTCATTCTTTTTGCATTATTTTCTTTAGGATGTCTAGAAAATTATAAAAAATAAAAATTGCATTTTATTTTTTATTTGATATTTTCCCCATATTTTCCAAATAAATAGCATTTTAATGAGCTTCATTTCATACATGATTTTGTTATTTTTTGTTCTATTAATTGCTTCAATATTTTTTGCCCATTCTTTTTAGGTTGTTTAGGTTAGACATTAAACTTGTAGATACAATTTAGTTCCCATTTTTAGAAATTAGTTTTAGGTATTTAGTTTAGGTGTGAATAATATGAACAAACTAGGGTTTTAGGTGATGACTTAGGAGAATCAATTCATTTCCCTTAGGACTTAGGGTTTGAATAGTTTAGCTATGGGATTATAGGGGCTATGGGTAGTTACTAGATCCCCTTAGAAAAGTTAGGATTCCCCTACTGCTATTAATCTACTGTCTGTATGTATCTAATTGACTGGTGTGGTATGCCCTCTGGGGATTATTGCTTGTTTGTGTGGGTATTGGGATTGTCTGGGGAATTTGGGAGAGCTGAAGACTTGTGAAGGTGAAGCCATTGGAGATCCAGAGATTGAAGATCAACTTCCAAAGTTGAAGAGAAGATTCTTGCTAGCAGATGCTGAGGAGACTAGGGTTTAGGAGCTAGGCAGAGCTCTAGGTTAGAAAACTTGTTTCCATTCTCTAGGTTAGAAAACATGGATTGCCTTGTCTGCATCCATTCTTCTTTGTGATACAGAGTCTCTCTAAGACACTCACCCCCTTCCTTTGGAAGGCTTGGTGATAGTGTCTAAGAGATAGAACTCTTGAGAGAAAATGTCTCTTGTGTTAGAAGCAGTCTGTTCACCACCTTTGGTAGTCAACTGATTGCTTAACACCCAATTCATTCTTGTGACTGATCCCTCATCCTGGAGGTTTGAGCTTGAAGAAAAGCCATTGCAGATAGAAGACTGGTGATCAAAGCCCTTGCCTGAAGGCCATGAAGATGGAGATTGATGCTTGTTGAAGCCTGTAGCTGATTGGAGATTACTTGGAGCCAGATGCTGATTCAGAGCTGCTGAGCTGTTTGTTTTATTGTTGTATTTCACTTCTGATGTATTGATTGGTTTTCTGGACTGTATTGTTTGCTGTTTACCCTGTTGGGTTGAAAGTGAAGTCTGTTCACTTTTGCCTATTGTTTTCTAGGTTCGAGGTCGAGTGGGACTCCCTTGCCTCGCTTGTACTGTTGCATCCATGCATTTTACTGTATTACTGTATATATCTGTTATTGTTTCTGTTTCTGCCTATCCCTTAGGATCTCTGTTTCTCTCTGCGCAAGAGAGGAGCATGATAGACACTAGGTTTTAACCCATGCATGATAACATTAGGTTAGTTTGTTTCCCTTTGCAACCGTAGGTTAGAGTTCCGTCTCTTTCTTTCTCAAAACAAACAGAAAAACACATAAAGATTTCAAACACAATAAAAGACACTTCTTCCGTAAAAGAATGTGAACTCACCAAAACGTCATTTTTGTCCGCTTGGACCGCTAATCAGAAAACCTTTTTCAGGAGGAATAAAATCAACCAAAACAAGCTTGTGTCGTACGTGGCCCGAACTACGTTTGCTCTGATCTTTCATGCTGTATGAAAGTACGTAGGCATAGGATGCGATATCCTAGCGAGCAACCTTCCCCTCCTTTCCCGTAGGTAGGCGAACTACGTTGACTCTGATTTCTCGTTCCAGACGGGAATACGTAGGCATAAAGTGCGATACTTTGCCGAGTCACTTTTATTTTCTTTTTAACCCCTGACCCTGTAGAGTAGATAGAATAACAATCCATACCCGAAAACAAGCGTGGATCCCGTCGAGTACGACGGACGTGAGGGGTGCTAATACCTTCCCCTTGCGTAACCGACTCCCGAACCCAGGTTTTGGCTGCGACGACCATACCTTTCCCGTGTTGTGCGAGGTTTACTCTGAGCGTTTCCTTTCCCTCCAGTGGGATAAATAACGCACGGTGGCGACTCTTCTGTTCAGCCGGCGCCGATTTTCGCAGTAGCGACACAAATGTTGCACTGATGGCCAGCACAGAAGATCAAGAGGAAGGAACCTCAGGATATGAATCAGATTCTGAATCTGATGATGATGCAGAAGAGGTAATGGCTAAACTTACCAAAGAAGAACTTACAAAAGTTTTAACAGAAGTTCTTAAAAGTTATAACAATATCAAACTCAAATACAAGAAGCTGAAAAACAATCTTGAATCTGAGATTGATCTTCTGAAGACAGAACTTGTTGAGCAAAAAGAAATTAATCTGAAAATCAAAAATGACTTTGAAATAACTCAACAAGAATCTGAATCTGAGGCTAAGTCATGTGAAAACATTTTAGAAAAATATGACTCTAGCTTTCAGAGATTCCTTACTAAGAGCATAGACAGAAGCAAGATGGCTTCTATGATCTATGGTGTTAGTGGAAACAACAGAAGAGGTATTGGATATGAATCTTCATCTGGAAGCAATCCAAAACCTGTTGACAAACTTTTTATCAAGAAGACACCTCTGTATTCTCAATTTAAATTTGGTCACTTGAATGACATTAAACACACAAGCTCTGAGAAGAATACTTATGTGTTTAAACCCAAGGCAAGTCAGAATAAACATTATGTTGAAAAACAGAAGTTTAGACAAACCTACAAACCAACTAACCCCAAAGGACCCAAGAAGATCTGGGTACCTAAAAACAAAATAATTCCTGTTGCAGATGTTCTTAGCAGCAAGGTCAGGACACCAATCATGGTACCTGGACTCTGGATGCTCACGACACATGACAGGAGAAAAGTCTATGTTCCAAAGCCTGGAACTTAGATCTGGAGGTGACGTGAAGTTTGGAGGGAACCAGAAGGGCAAGATCATTGGATCTGGCACTATTGGAAATGGTAAACTTCCCTCTATTACTAATGTTTTACTTGTTGAAGGGTTAAAGCATAACTTATTGTCCATAAGTCAATTAAGTGACAATGGTTATGATATTACCTTTAATCAAAAATGTTTTAAAGCTATTAGTCAAAAGGATGGCTCTATCCTATTTAGTGGTAAGAGGAAAAACAACATATATAAAATAAACCTTTCAGAACTTAAAGTTCAAAATGTTAAATGCCTCTTGTCTGTTAATGAAGAGCAATGGGTCTGGCACAGAAGATTGGGCCATATTAATATGCGACGTATATCTCAGATTAATAAACTTAATCTTGTCAGAGGACTCCCTAATCTGAAGTTCACTTCAGATGCTCTTTGTGAAGCATGTCAAAAAGGGAAGTTTTCAAAAACATCTTTTAAATCTAAAAATGTTGTTTCTACTTCCAAACCACTAGAACTACTTCATATTGATCTGTTTGGACCAGTGAAAACTGCATCCATCAGAGGCAAGAAGTATGGATTAGTCATTGTTGATGACTATAGTAGATGGACATGGGTAAAGTTCTTAAAACACAAGGACGAGTCACATTCTGTGTTCTTTGACTTCTGCAAGCAAGTCCAGATTTAAAAAGATTTCAAAATTATAAAAGTCAGAAGTGATCATGGGGGTGAATTTGAAAATAAATATTTTGAAAAATATTTTTCTGAAAATGGCATTGCTCATGATTTTTCCTGTCCTAGAACTCCACAACAAAATGGGGTTGTAGAGAGGAAAAACAGGACTCTGCAAGAAATGGCCAGAACCATGATCAATGAGACAAATCTGGCAAAACACTTTTGGGCAGAAGCAATCAACACAGCGTGTTATATTCAGAACAGAGTGTCTGTAAGACCTCTTCTGAAGAAGACTCCATATGAACTGTGGAAGAACAGAAAGCCTAACATTTCCTACTTTCATCCTTTTGGATGTACTTGTTATATACTTAACACTAAAGAAAATCTTAACAAGTTTGATTCCAAAGCACAGAAGTGTTTCATGCTTGGCTATTCTGAACGCTCTAAAGGCTACAGAGTATTCAATACTGAAACACAGATTGTGGAAGAATCTATTCATGTAAGATTTGATGATAAGCTTGGCTCTGAAAAGCCAAAGCAATTTGACAATTCTACAGATAGAGAAGTGATTCTCACAGACTCTGAAGGATCAGAGGCAGAAAAGGCTAAAGAAAAGGAATCTGAAGCAACTCCAGATGCTATTCACCTATCTTCTCAATTGGACAATTTACACATTTCTGAAAGATCAAATGTCAAAGGATCTTCTTCCAGAATCAAGGCATCTCACCCAGAAGATGTGATTATTGGAAAGAAAGATGATCCAATCAGGACAAGATCCTATCTCAGAACATCTGAATCTTCATTGTTTGGCTTAGTGTCAATAATTGAACCAACATCTGTGGATGAGGCTCTGAAAGATAATGAATGGATTATTGCCATGCAAGAAGAGCTAAATCAATTCACCAGAAATGAAGTTTGGGATCTGGTTCCTAGACCTAAAGGATTCAATGTTATTGGAACAAAATGGGTCTTCAGGAATAAGTTGAATGAAAAGGGAGAAGTAGAAAGGAATAAGGCAAGGCTGGTTGCTCTAGGATACAGTCAACAAGAAGGTATTGATTACACTGAGACATATGCTCCAGTGGCAAGGTTAGAATCTATTCGTCTTCTTATTTCATTTGCTGCACAGAATAACATCACTCTGTATCAGATGGATGTTAAAAGTGTCTTTCTTAATGGTATTATAGAAGAAGAAGTATATGTCCACCAACCTCCTGGTTTTGAAAGTGAAAACCTTCCAGATCATGTTTTTAAACTAAAGAAATCTCTTTATGGATTAAAACAAGCTCCCAGAGCTTGGTATGAGAGGTTGAGCAACTTCCTTCTGAAGAAAAATTTTATCAGAGGAAAAGTGGATACAACTTTATTCTGTAAAACTGTTAAAAAAGATTTGTTGATTTGTCAAATTTATGTAGATGATATTATTTTTGGATCAACAAATATTACGCTTGGAAAGGAGTTTGCTAAATGTATGCAGGAAGAGTTTGAAATGAGCATGATGGGAGAATTGAGATTCTTCTTGGGAATCCAAGTCAACCAGACTCCAGAGTGCACCTACATACATCAAACCAAATATGTTAAAGAGCTTCTGAAGAAGTTCAACATGGTTGATAGTAAAATGGCAAAGACTCCAACGCACCCTACAAGCACTCTAGGTAAGGAAGAGGTAAGTAAGAAGGTAGATCAGAAACTCTACAAAGGTATGATAGGATCTCTTCTATACTTGACTGCTTCTAGACCAGATATTATGTTTAGTGTCTGCTTATGTGCAAGATTCCAATCAGATCCTAGAGAATCACACTTAACAGCTGTTAAGAGGATTCTAAGGTATCTGAAAGGTACTACTAACATGGGTTTGTGTTACAGAAGATCTGATGAATTTTCATTAGTTGGATTCTGTGATGCTGACTATGCTGGAGACAGAGTTGAACGTAAAAGCACTTCTGGAAGCTGTCAGTTTCTTAGAAGTCATCTGATCTCATGGTACATCAAGAAGCAACCCACTATTGCACTATCAACTACAGAGGCAGAATACATTGCTGCTGCTGGATGTTGTACGCAGATGCTCTGGATGAAGAGTCAATTAGAAGATTATCAAATCTATGAGAGTAATCTTTCTATCTTCTGTGATAATACTTCTGCTATATGTTTGTCAAAAAATACAATCTTGCATTCTAAGGCTAAACATATAGAAATTAAACATCACTTCATCAGAGACTATGTTCAGAAGGGTGTAATTAATCTAGCTTTTGTTGATACAGATCATCTATGGGCTGATATTTTCACAAAACCCCTTGCTGAAGATAGATTTAAGTTCATTCTGAAAAATATTTGTATGGACTTTTGTCCAGAGTAATATTTATCAGAGGCAACTTCTCAGATGCAAAATGTTTAATGATCTGAAGTATTTCATCTGACTAATTGTTCATTTATCTTTATTCAATTTTATTTGTGTGAAACTCTGAACTAACAAGCTCAGAAGATCTGAAAGTTGGAAACATTTCATTTCTTGAGAGACATCAGATGCACATACAATGCAAACACGTGTCACTCAGTATCTGAAACAATGGAGTGCTCAACTGAATTGACGTTTGAGGTATTGCTTTGAAAATCTCATTTTTTCTTGGTTTTCCCTCAGCTGTCATAAATTTAAAGTGAAATGATTATTTTCATTAAATGATGTACAAACGTGCATATGTGTCTTTTGTTGTGCCCAATGCTTGATTTCTGGTTCTCTATAAATATCACCTATCACACTATTTTCACACTTTCCACATTTACTACATTCATGCGTTTCTGTTCTCTTTTCAATCTCTACCAAAACCCTAAACCCAAACCTAGATCTTCTTCATCAATGGCTTCTACACCAAACACTGCTGAAAAATCCAACAAGACTATAATGTACAAGAAACCAGAACGAACCCTATTTACTCCAGTAGCAGACCTTGAGGTTCTGTGTGAGAGCTTCATTGATCTTGAGTCATTAAAGGAAAATGGGTTTGACCTAACACCTGCCATTAAAGCTCAAGGCTGGGAGAAATACTTTGAGAGATTAATGGGTCCTGTGTATCCAACTCTTGTAAAGGAATTCTGGATTCATGCAAGCGCTGGTCCTAAGTTTATTCACTCATCTGTTCTTGGGATGGAGATAGTAATTACTGAGAAACTGATCAGGCAACTGTTCAGTTATACCGAATCTGATGGAGTTTCAAACCTTGCTTCTTCACGTATTGATATGGCTAGGGTTTATGAAGAAATCACTGTAGCTGGAACGCCATCAAGTAAGGTTAAAGATCTGAAACCCATCTATAGGATCTGGGCAAAGATATTTATGAGTACATTTTTTCACAGAAAGCCATCCAACTCACCAGACTATGTGAGTTCGGAACATCTGTATTTCATGTACTGCATCAGCCAAAATGTTAAAGTGGATCTACCGTATCTGATCTTCAGTCATCTTCTAACTCATGTCAAAGAAACTAGAGAAGAGGTCAGAGCTAAAGCTGGGAAATTTGGAACTTGGATACCTCTGGGAAGATTGATTTCAGACATCCTTGTTGAAAACAAGCTGGTAAAGCATCTGACAGACGCAAAGATTACAGAAGATCTGTCTTACATCATTGGATCTGAGATAAATGGACTCAATCTGAAAAGGATGAAAATCATTTCAGAATTGAATGGACAACTAAGGAAGATAAACTCTGAGGAGGTCCAAGGCAGAAGAATTCCTGTGGAAGACTTTCCAATGTTCAGTGCAGATGAACCAAAGGAATTTGTCTGGATGTACATTTCAGAATGTCTAAAGGAAGGAATTCCTCTACATGCTAATCTTGTTCAGAAACCAGGAGAAGAATTGCCCAATCTGATGAAGGAAAGGCGTAGTAAGAGGAAAGCTGAAGAAGGATCAGTTCAAAAGAAAAGGAAAGTATCTGAAGTTCCAAGAAAGAAGAAGAAAGAAGGAAAGAAAGCCAGAATCAGTTCTAGAGAAGCCACTCTGGAAGAGATCAGAGACACCATTCATCAGGTATTAGCATCTGATCCTACACCTGCTGTTCATTCACCCCTTTCATCACCACAACTCTCTCCAAACCTTAGACAAAGAACTTCAAAACACAAACAATCTGCCAATCTTTCATCTGAACCACCCTCCTCTGAACCAATAAATTCACAACCATCTCCTGTACCAATTCCCTCTGAACTACAACCTCAAACAATTCAATCAGAAATTCCACCAACAGAACCAACTCAACAAGAAAACACTCAAACAGAAATTCCACAACCAACAATGTCACAACCAGAGAATCCCCAATTAGAGACTCTCCAACCAGAAACAATAATTTCAGAACCAAACCAACCAGAGACTGTTCAAACTGAACACTCTGAACAAACAATTCCTTCAGAAGATCCAAATCTTTCTGACAATATTCTTGATATACAACCCCTCAATCAATCAATTATAATTTCTTCAACATCTGTTCACTCAGATGAATCTTCTGATTCATCTGATTCATCTAATTTTGAATCAGAGTCACTCAAACAAGCTCGCTCTGAAAGTGTTATGAAGGAACATCTTAACATTTCCATGTTTCATACTCCACCTAACTCTCCACCTCATCAACAACCATCTGAAATTCAACCATCTGAAACTCAAACTTCTGGAACCCAAACCTTTCCTCAACCATCTGAACTCCCTCATCTGACATCCACACATCTCAACCACCATCACCACAACCATCTGAACCTACTCCTGTTAACACCCCTAATCCTTTTTCCTCTGAACAGTCTGAACAGTCAGATCTAAGATCATGTGTTAATACTATGTTTGAAATTTTCAAAAAGGAGTTAGATTCTGAATATACTCGTGTTAAGGATGTATGCATGTCTAGTTTGGATCCAACTGTTTCAAATGCTGCTTGGAAGCGCTTCATCTGGATGTTCAACAAAGCTGCCTTAAAAGTTAGAGCTAAATGCTCTAAGCTTGCTAAGACAAAATTTGCAGAATTAATCAAGGTAACTCTGATGAACATGCCTCCTCCTCCTCTTGTGTTACTTTTGGAAGCTGCTCCTCCAGTAGTTCCTGAATCTGAAATGGTTGAACAAGCTTCTGACGAAAACCAATCCGAAGGGAACCCTGCTGCTACTGTATCTGCTCCGTCTTCATCTGTGGTTGCAGAACTTGTGAATGATGTGAAGGATATAAAGGACTGGATAATCAAGCAAGAGAAGACAACTGATGAAATCAAGACCTGGATGTCTAAGCAAGAAGAGTCAGCTGCCAAGATGACAGAGCTTCTGACCCTTATTGCCTCTCGCCAGACTTAGTTTTATTTGTTGTTTTGCACATGAACTGCCTTTGCTGTTTACTTTTTGTTGTGTTATGTGTTTTGGCTTCTGCCTGTTTGACTGTGAACTTTGGTTTGTTTAATTGCATGATGATGTGTTTTCTCCTATATGCCTCTTTTCTTCTGTATCTTTCTGTCTTTAAAAGTCTTTTTGATTATGACAAAAAGGGGGAGAAAAAGAGAAACTGAGTGTTCAACCTATAAGCAATTACTAAAACTGAAATTCAGACATTTTATTAACTTACTTTGAATTTAAGTCTTTCAGATTACATTGATATATCTGACATAATTCATTGAAGCTACCCTGAGACTTTTCCAACCAGAACCTGATCCTCCAAAGAAAATCTGAGTATTCAATCAACTCTTGTGAACAAATTACAAGAGTAAGAATGCTTCTAATAAGCTGTTATCACAACTGTGATATATCTCTTAAGTTAAGAACAAAGTTATAGCAAAATAAAATAAAAGAGCTTTGAGAGTTTTGCTTTGATGAGAGATTTTTGCAAGTCGTTCGATACTAAAGAAGATGGAGTGGACTTCTTTATATAGGCACTTAGATCCATGAAGTCTTCTCAACGTTGAAGGCCGTGCTGAAAAGCCTGGAGCCTTTTGTCTTTACATTGGAGGTTGTGCTGAAAAGCCTGATGCCTTTTGTCTTCACTTTGCAGAAACTTTCCTTAGAATGGGATGCACAGATAAAACCTTTTTGTCTGTGTTCTTGTGTCTAGCACAAAAGAGGAAAGAGTTGTTGAGATAAGCCAACGTACATATTTAAATCTTCTTCACTAAGTAAGTTCAGCTTTCAACATTAGAGTCTGAATCTTCAGAATCTCTAGAGTAGAGATCTTCTGGATCTTCAGAGTCTTGGATGTTCTTCAGATTGAGCTGAATCAGAGTATGTGCAGCTTGTGTGCTTGAGCGTGTAAATCCATCAGAGCAGAGTCTTCTATTCTTTAAAGGCTCCTGCTTCAGAATCTTCAAAAGACAGCAATCAGATTCTTCTGGGAGCAGCGTTCAAATCTTCATTAAAGATGCTTTTGAACCTTTGAAGCCTTTCATAATAACATTGTTCAGATCCAAATTTTCTCTTTTAAGAATATTTTCTTTAGTACCTGTAGCAAACAGTCTAGAACAAATTTAGAGTATATAATTCTTGAATACAAAATTCATAAGTGTTATCATCAAAACATAGAGATATAACTAAGAAACAATTTGTGTTCTTACAATCTCCCCCTTTTTGATGATGACAAAACATGAGAAATTTTGTTCAATAAAAAGTATGAATTATAACTCCCCCTGAGATTAACAATCTCCCCCTGAAATAAATACTTCAATAGAAGAGAATACTTCCCTTTTTGATTAAGTATATTTCAGATTCAGAGCCTGATGAAAGAGTTTTGACTTTCAGAATCAAAACTTGATGCCAGATAATTATGACTTCCTTTAGTCAGAGCGCCTGGTTATCATCTTGCTTGAATTCTCTTTCAGAGTAAATGTATCAGAGTAAGATATCAGAGTTATCAGAGTTGATTGAATACTCAGATTTTCTTTGGAGGATCAGAGTTATTAGAAGCATTCTTACTCTGATAACTCTGATATCTTACTCTGAAAATCTTGTGATAACAGTTGTGATAACAGTTGTGAAGCCTGTCAAAAAGGGAAGTTTTCAAAAACATCTTTTAAATCTCAAAATGTTTTTTCTACTTCCAAACCACTAGAACTACTTCATATTGATCTATTTGGACCAGTGAAAACTGCATCCATCAGAGGCAAGAAGTATGGATTAGTCCTTGTTGATGACTATAGTAGATGGACATAGGTAAAGTTCTTAAAACACAAGGACGTGTCACATTCTGTGTTCTTTGACTTCTGCAAGCAAGTCCAGATTGAAAAAGATTTCAAAATTATAAAAGTCAGAAGTGATCATGGGGGTGAATTTGAAAATAAATATTTTGAAAAATATTTTTCGGAAAATGGCATTGCTCATGATTTTTCCTGTCCTAGAACTCCACAACAAAATGGGGTTGTAGAGAGGAAAAACAGGACTCTCCAAGAAATGGCCAGAACCATGATCAATGAGACAAATCTGGCAAAACACTTTTGGGCAGAAGCAATCAACACACGTGTTATATTCAGAACAGAGTGTCTGTAAGACCTCTTCTGAAGAAGACTCCATATGAACTATGGAAGAACAGAAAGCCTAACATTTCCTACTTTCATCCTTTTGGATGTACTTGTTATATACTTAACACTAAAGAAAATCTTAACAAGTTTGATTCCAAAGCACAGAAGTGTTTCATGCTTGGATATTCTGAACGCTCTAAAGGCTACAGAGTATTCAATACTGAAACACAGATTGTGGAAGAATCTATTCATGTAAGATTTGATGATAAGCTTGGCTCTGAAAAGCCAAAGAAGTTTGACAATTCTGCAGATAGAGAAGTGATTCTCACAGACTCTGAAGGATCAGAGGCAGAAAAGGCTAAAGAAAAGGAATCTGAAGCAACTCCAGATGCTATTCACCTATCTTCTCAATTGGACAATTTACACATTTCTGAAAGATCAAATGTCAGAGGATCTTCTTCCAGAATCAAGGCATCTCACCCAGAAGATGTGATTATTGGAAAGAAAGATGATCCAATCAGGACAAGATCCTATCTCAGAACATCTGAATCTTCATTGTTTGGCTTAGTGTCAATAATTGAACCAACATCTGTGGATGAGGCTCTGAAAGATAATGAATGGATTATTGCCATGCAAGAAGAGCTAAATCAATTCACCAGAAATGAAGTTTGGGATCTGGTTCCTAGACCTAAAGGATTCAATGTTATTGGAACAAAATGGGTCTTCAGGAATAAGTTGAATGAAAAGGGAGAAGTAGAAAGGAATAAGGCAAGGCTGGTTGCTCAAGGATACAGTCAACAAGAAGGTATTGATTACACTGAGACATATGCTCCAGTGGCAAGGTTAGAATCTATTCGTCTTCTTATTTCATTTGCTGCACAGAATAACATCACTCTGTATCAGATGGATGTTAAAAGTGCCTTTCTTAATGGTATTATAGAAGAAGAAGTATATGTCCACCAACCTCCTAGTTTTGAAAGTGAAAACCTTCCAGATCATGTTTTTAAACTAAAGAAATCTCTTTATGGATTAAAACAAGCTCCCGGAGCTTGGTATGAGAGGTTGAGCAACTTCCTTCTGAAGAAAAAGTTTATCAGAGGAAAAGTGGATACAACTTTATTCTGTAAAACTATTAAGAAAGATTTGTTGATTTGTCAAATTTATGTAGATGATATTATTTTTGGATCAACAAATATTACGCTTGGAAAGGAGTTTGCTAAATGTATGCAGGAAGAGTTTGAAATGAGCATGATGGGAGAATTGAGATTCTTCTTGGGAATCCAAGTCAACCAGACTCCAGAGTGCACCTACATACATCAAACCAAATATGTTAAAGAGCTTCTGAAGAAGTTCAACATGGTTGATAGTAAAATGGCAAAGACTCCAATGCACCCTACAAGCACTCTAGGTAAGGAAGAGGTAAGTAAGAAGGTAGATCAGAAACTCTACAGAGGTATGATAGGATCTCTTCTATACTTGACTGCTTCTAGACCAGATATTATGTTTAGTGTCTGCTTATGTGCAAGATTTCAATCAGATCCTAGAGAATCACACTTAACAGCTGTTAAGAGGATTCTAAGGTATCTGAAAGGTACTACTAACATGGGTTTGTGTTACAGAAGATCTGATGAATTTTCATTAGTTGGATTCTGTGATGCTGACTATGCTGGAGACAGAGTTGAATGTAAAAGCACTTCTGGAAGCTGTCAGTTTCTTGGAAGTCATCTGATCTCATGGTACAGCAAGAAGCAACCAACTATTGCACTATCAACTACAGAGGCAGAATACATTGTTGCTGCTGGATGTTGTACGCAGATGCTCTGGATGAAGAGTCAATTAGAAGATTATCAAATCTATGAGAGTAATCTTTCTATCTTCTGTGATAATACTTCTGCTATATGTTTGTCAAAAAATCCAATCTTGCATTCTAAGGCTAAACATATAGAAATTAAACATCACTTCATCAGAGACTATGTTCAGAAGGGTGTAATTAATCTAGCTTTTGTTGATACAGATCATCTATGGGCTGATATTTTCACAAAACCCCTTGCTAAAGATAGATTTAAGTTCATTCTGAAAAATATTTGTATGGACTTTTGTCCAGAGTAATATTTATCAGAGGCAACTTCTCAGATGCAAAATGTTTAATGATCTGAAGTATTTCATCTGACTAATTGTTCATTTATCTTTATTCAATTTTATTTGTGTGAAACTCTGAACTAACAAGCTCAGAAGATCTGAAAGTTGGAAACGTTTCATTTCTTGAGAGACATCAGATGCACATACAAAGCAAACACGTGTCACTCAGTATCTGAAACGATGGAGTGCTCAACTGAATTGACGTTTGAGGTATTGCTTTGAAAATCTCATTTTTTCTTGGTTTTCCCCCCAGCTGTCATAAATTTAAAGTGAAATGATTATTTTCATTAAATGTTGTACAAACGTGCATATGTGTCTTTTGTTGTGCCCAATGCTTGATTTCTGGTTCTCTATAAATATCACCTATCACACTATTTTCACACTTTCCACATTCACTACATTCATGCGTTTCTGTTCTCTTTTCAATCTATACCAAAACCCTAAACCCAAACCTAGATCTTCTTCATCAATGGCTTCTACATCAAACACTGCTGAAAAATCCAACAAGACTATAATGTACAAGAAACCAGAACGAACCCTATTTACTCCAGTAGCAGACCTTGAGGTTCTGTGTGAGAGCTTCATTGATCTTGAGTCATTAAAGGAAAATGGGTTTGACCTAACACTTGCCATTAAAGCTCAAGGATGGGAGAAATACTTTGAGAGATTAATGGGTCATGTGTATCCAACTCTTGTAAAGGAATTCTAGATTCATGCAAGCGTTGGTCCTAAGTTTATTCACTCATCTGTTCTTGGGATGGAGATAGTAATTACTGAGAAACTGATCAGGCAATTGTTCAGTTATACCGAATCTGATGGAGTTTCAAACGTTGCTTCTTCACGTATTGATATGGCTAGGGTTTATGAAGAAATCACTCTAGCTGGAACGCCATCAAGTAAGGTTAAAGATCTGAAACCCATCTATAGGATCTGGGCAAAGATATTTATGAGTACATTTTTTCACAGAAAGCCATCCAACTCACCAGACTATGTGAGTTCGGAACATCTGTATTTCATGTACTGCATCAGCCAGAATGTTAAAGTGGATCTACCGTATCTGATCTTCAGTCATCTTCTAACTCATGTCAAAGAAACTAGAGAAGAGGTCAGAGCTAAAGCTGGGAAAGTTAGAACTTGGATACCTCTGGGAAGATTGATTTCAGACATCCTTGTTGAAAACAAGTTGGTAAAGCATCTGACAGACGCAAAGATTACAGAAGATCTGTCTTACATCATTGGATCTGAGATAAATGGACTCAATCTGAAAAGGATGAAAATCATTTCAGAATTGAATGGACAACTAAGGAAGATAAACTCTGAGGAGGTCCAAGGCAGAAGAATTCCTGTGGAAGACTTTCCAATGTTCAGTGCAGATGAACCAAAGGAATTTGTCTGGATGTACATTGCAGAATGTCTAAAGGAAGGAATTCCTCTACCTGCTAATCTTGTTCAGAAACCAGGAGAAGAATTTCCCAATCTGATGAAGGAAAGGCGTAGTAAGAGGAAAGCTGAAGAAGGATCAGTTCAGAAGAAAAAGAAAGTATCTGAAGTTCCAAGTAAGAAGAAGAAAGAAGGAAAGAAAGCCAGAATCAGTTCTAGAGAAGCCACTCTAGAAGAGATCAGAGACACCATTCATCAGGTATTAGCGTCTGATCCTACACCTGCTGTTCATTCACCCCTTTCATCACCACAACTCTCTCCAAACCTTAGACAAAGAACTTCAAAACACAAACAATCTGCCAATCTTTCATCTGAACCACCCTCCTCTGAACCAATAAATTCACAACCATCTCCTGTACCAATTCCCTCTGAACCACAACCTCAAACAATTCAATCAGAAATTCCACCAACAGAACCAACTCAACAAGAAAACACTCAATTAGAAATTCCACAACCAACAATGTCACAACCAGAGAATCCCCAAATAGAGACTCTCCAACCAGAAATAATAATTTCAGAACCAAACCAACCAGAGACTGTTCAAACTGAACACTCTGAACAAACAATTCCTTCAGAAGATCCAAATATTTCTGACAATATTCTTGATATACAACCCCTCAATCAATCAATTATAATTTCTTAGACATCTGTTCACTCAGATGAATCTTCTGATTCATCTGATTCATCTAATTTTGAATCAGAGTCACTCAAATAAGCTCGCTCTGAAAGTGTTATGAAGGAACATCTTAACATTTCCATGTTTCATACTCCACCTAACTCTCCACCTCATCAACAACCATCTGAAATTCAACCATCTGAAACTCAAACTTCTGGAACCCAAACCATTCCTCAACCATCTGAACTTCCTCAATCTGACATCCACGCATCTCAACCACAATCACCACAACCATGTGTTAATACTATGTTTGAAATTTTCAAAAAGGAGTTAGATTCTGAATATACTCGTGTTAAGGATGTATGCATGTCTAGTTTGGATCCAACTGTTTCAAATGCTGCTTGGAAGCGCTTCATCTGGATGTTCAACAAACCTGCCTTAAAAGTTAGAGCTAAATGCTCTAAGCTTGCTAAGACAAAATTTGCAGAATTAATCAAGGTAACTCTGATGAACATGCCTCCTCCTCCTCCTGTGTTACTTTTGGAAGCTGCTCCTCCAGTAGTTCCTGAATCTGAAATGGTTGAACAAGCTTCTGACGAAAACCAATCTAAAGGGAACCTTGCTGCTACTGCATCTGCTCCGTCTTCATCTGTGGTTGCAGAACTTGTGAATGATGTGAAGGATATAAAGGACTGGATAATCAAGCAAGAGAAGACAACTGATGAAATCAAGACCTGGATGTCTAAGCAAGAAGAGTCAGCTGCCAAGATGACAGAGCTTCTGACCCTTATTGCCTCTCGCCAGACTTAGTTTTATTTGTTGTTTTGCACATGAACTGCCTTTGCTGTTTACTTTTTGTTGTGTTATGTGTTTTGGCTTCTGCCTGTTTGACTGTGAACTTTGGTTTGTTTAATTGCATGATGATGTGTTTTCTCCTATATGCCTCTTTTCTTCTGTATCTTTCTGTCTTTAAAAATCTTTTTGATTATGACAAAAAGGGGGAGAAAAAGAGAAACTGAGTGTTCAACCTATAAGCAATTACTAAAACTGAAATTCAGACATTTTATTAACTTGCTTTGAATTTAAGTCTTTCAGATTACATTGATATATCTGACATAATTCATTGAAGCTACCCTGAGACTTTTCCAACCAGAACCTGATCCTCCAAAGAAAATCTAAGTGTTCAATCAACTCTGATAACTCTGATATCTTACTCTGATACATTTACTCTGAAAGAGAATTCAAGCAAGATGATAACCAGGCGCTCTGACTAAAGGAAGTCATAATTATCTGGCATCAAGTTTTGATTCTGAAAGTCAAAACTCTTTCATCAGGCTCTGAATCTGAAATATACTTAATCAAAAAGGGAAGTATTCTCTTCTATTGAAGTATTTATTTCAGGGGGAGATTGTTAATCTCAGGGGGAGTTATAATTCATACTTTTTATTGAACAAAATTTCTCATGTTTTGTCATCATCAAAAAGGGGGAGATTGTAAGAACACAAATTGTTTCTTAGTTATATCTCTATGTTTTGATGATAACACTTATGAATTTTGTATTCAAGAATTATATACTCTAAATTTGTTCTAGACTGTTTGCTACAGGTACTAAAGAAAATATTCTTAAAAGCGCAAATTTGGATCTGAACAATGTTATTATGGAAGGCTTCAAAGGTTCAAGAGCATCTTAAATGAAGATCTGAGCGCTGCTCCCAGAAGAATCTGATTGCTGTCTTTTGAAGATTCTGAAGCAAGAGCCTCTAAAGAATAGAAGACTCTGCTCTGATGGATTTACACGCTCAAGCACACAAGCTGCACATACTCTGATTCAGCTCAATCTGAAGAACATCCAAGACTCTGAAGATCCAGAAGATCTCTACTCTGGAGATTCTGAAGATTCAGACTCTAATGTTGAAAGTTGAACTTACTTAGTGAAGAAGATTTAAATATGTACGTTGGCTTATCTCAACAGCTCTTTCCTCTTTTGTGCTAGACACAAGAACACAGACAAAAAGGTTTTATCTGTGCATCCCATTCTAAGGAAAGTTTCTGCAAAGTGAAGACAAAAGGCATCAGGCTTTTCAGCATAGCCTCCAATGTAAAGACAAAAGGCTCTAGGCTTTTCAGCACGGCCTTCAATGTTGAGAAGACTTCATGGATCTAAGTGCCTATATAAAGAAGTCCACTCCATCTTCTTCAGTATCGAATGACTTGCAAAAATCTCTCATCAAAGCAAAACTCTCAAAGCTCTTTTATTTTATTTTGCTATAACTTTGTTCTTAACTTAAGAGATATATCACAGTTGTGATAACAGCTTATTAGAAGCATTCTTACTCTTGTAATTGTTTTACATTGCTTGTAAAAGGTTTTCCTTAAGAGGATCCAGTTGGGATCAGTAGCTCTTAAGAAGACTAAGAACTGTAGTTCATAGGTGTTACTATTGTAATCTGTTTGATTAAATAGTGGATTAAGTCCTTGACAGAGAAAGGCAAATCACTCTTGAGAGGGTGGACTGGAGTAGTTGAGTTCAACGAACCAGGATAAAAATAATTGTGTTTAAATCTTTGAATATTTGTCTTACTTATTCAACCCCCCCTTCTAAGTAATTTTCTCACCTTCAGAAATATTCAAAGATTATATCCGTTGGAGTAAATCAAACGTCTCTTTCCTTATTTATGCTAGACACAAGAACACAGACAAAAAGGATTTTTCTGTGCTTTCTTCTTCTAGGAAAGGTCACTTGATGTGAAGACAAAAAGGCTCAGACCTTTTGGGACACTCTTCTCAACGTGCAGCTCACCTTGGATCAGCTGCCTATAAAAGCAAGACTCCACCAAATTCTTCAGTAAGACATTTTGCTGAAAAAGAATTAAAACATTCAAATTCTCATACTTTCATATTCATTCTTAGAATTAATTTCATTGTACTTAAACTTAAGAGAAATATCACTGTTGTGATAAAAGCTTTTTAGAAGCATTCTTAATCTTGTATTAGATTTACATTGATTGTAAAGGATTTCCTTAAGAGGATTCAGTTGGAATTAGTAGCTCTTGAGAAGACTAAGAACAGTTGTTCTTAGGTGTTACTATTGTAATCTGTTTGATTAAATAGTGGATTAAGTCCTTGATTGAGAAAGGCAAATCACTCTAGGAAGGGTGGACTGGAGTAGTTGAGTTCAACGAACCAGGATAAAAATAATTGTGTTTTAATTCTAAGTTTTAATCTTTCATACTTATTCAACCCCCCTTCTAAGTATTATCTCACCATTCAGTTGGCATCAGAGCTCCGGTTATGTGTGTGCTACCACTTAACAGTGACAGTAAAGATCCAGAGAGAAATACTTTGATATATATTTAGTTGTTACTATGGCTGATAATACAATATCCAACATTAATAATAAATATGAAGAAAGGGACAGAATCAGCACCAAACCCCCTATGTTTGATGGGGAGAAATTTGATTACTGGAAAGACAGAATTGAGAGTTTTTTCCTTGGATATGATGCTGATTTATGGGATCTAGTCATAGATGGATATGTTCATCCCACAGATGGGAATGGCAAGAAGATAGACAGAAAATCTATGACAGATGCTCAGAAGAAAGATTTTAGAAATCATCATAAGGCCAGAACAATATTATTGAATGCAATTTCTCATACTGAGTATGAAAAAATTACAAACAGGGAAACTGCATTTGATATGTTTGAATCCTTAAAGATGACTCATGAGGGAAACTCTCAAGTCAAGGAAACAAAGGCTCTGGCACTGATCCAGAAGTATGAGGCCTTCAAGATGGAAGACTCTGAATCTGTTGAAGCTATGTTCTCCAGATTTCAGATCCTCACAACTGGGCTAAAGGTTCTGGACAAGGGATACTCCACATCAGATCATGTAAAGAAAATCATCAGAAGTCTACCTACCAGATGGAGACCAATGGTGACTGCCTTGAAGATGGCTAAAGATCTGAACAAGATCTCTCTAGAAGAACTCATCATTTTTCCTGAAAATAAATATTTTGAAACATATTTTTCTGAAAATGGCATTGCTCATGATTTTTCCTGTCCTAGAACTCCACAACAAAATGGGGTTGTAGAGAGGAAAAACAGAACTCTGCAAGAAATGGCCAGAACCATGATCAATGAGACAAATCTGGCAAAACACTTTTGGGCAGAAGCAATCAACACAGCCTGTTACATTCAGAACAGAGTGTCTGTAAGACCTCTTTTGAAAAAGACTCCATATGAACTGTGGAAGAACATAAAGCCCAACATTTCATATTTTCATCCTTTTGGATGTATTTGCTATATGTTAAATACTAAGGAAAATCTGAACAAGTTTGATTCCAAAGCACAGAAGTGTTTCATGCTTGGATATTCTGAACGCTCTAAAGGCTACAGAGTATACAACACTGAGACACAGATTGTGGAAGAATCCATTCATGTCAGATTTGATGATAAGCTTGGCTCTGAAAAGCCAAAGCAGTCTGAAAACTCTGCAGATAGAGAAGTAGTCTTCATTGACTCTGAAGTCCCAGAAGAAGACAAAATTCAAGTGAAGGAACCAGCAGCAACGCCAAATGCTATTCCTTTAACTTCTCAGATGAATAATCTAAACATTTCTGAAGAATCAACTGTTAGAGGATCATCATCCAGAATTATAGCTTCTCATCCAGAGAATGTCATTATTGGAAAGAAAGATGATCCCATCAGAACAAGATCCTTTCTAAGATCATCTGAAGCATCACTATTTGGACTGATGTCAGAAATTGAACCATCTTCTGTAGATGAAGCTCTGCAAGACAATGATTGGATTATTGCCATGCAAGAAGAGCTAAATCAATTTACCAGAAATGATGTATGGGATCTAGTTCAAAGACCACAAGGATTCAATATAATTGGTACAAAATAGGTTTTCAGAAATAAGCTAAATGAGAAAGGAGAAGTTGAAAGGAATAAGGCAAGGCTTGTAGCTCAAGGGTACAGTCAACAAGAAGGTATTGATTACACTGAAACTTATGCTCCAGTGGCAAGGTTAGAATCTATACGCCTTCTTATTTCATTTGTTGCACAAAATAATATCACTCTGTATCAGATGGATGTTAAAAGTGCCTTTCTTAATGGTATTATAGAAGAAGAAGTTTATGTCCACCAACCTCCTGGTTTTGAAAATGAAAAATTTCCAGATCATGTTTTCAAACTAAAGAAATCCCTATATGGTTTAAAACAAGCTCCCAGAGCTTGGTATGAGAGATTGAGCAATTTTCTTCTGGAGAAAAATTTCATCAGAGGCAAAGTGGATACAACACTCTTTTGTAAATCAATTAAGAAAGATCTTCTAATTTGTCAAATTTATATAGATGATATTATTTTTGGATCAACAAATATTATGCTTGGAAAGGAGTTTGCTACATGTATGCAGGCAGAATTTGAAATGAGCATGATGGGAGAACTCAGATTCTTTCTAGGAATCCAAGTCAATCAAACTCCAGAGTGCACTTACATACATCAGACCAAATATGTTAAAGAACTTCTGAAGAAATTTAACATGACTGATAGTAAGTTGGCAAAGACTCCCATGCATCCTACTAGCTCACTTGGCAAGGAAAAGGTAATTAAGAAAGTAGACCAGAAGCTCTACAGAGGTATGATTGGTTCTCTTCTTTATCTAACTGCTTCTAGACCTGACATATTGTTCAGTGTTTGCCTATGTGCTAGATTCCAATCAGATCCTAGAGAATCACACTTGACAGCTGTCAAGAGGATTCTAAGGTATCTGAAAGGTACTTCTAATGTGGGTTTGTGTTACAGAAAATCTGATGATTTCAAATTAGTTGGATTCTGTGATGCTGACTACGCTGGAGACAGAGTGGAAAGAAAAAGTACTTATGGAAGTTGTCAATTTCTAGGAAGAAATCTAATCTTCTGGTACAGCAAGAAGCAACCCACAATTGCACTTTCAACCACAGAGGCAGAATATATTGCTGCTGCTGGATGTAGCACACAGATGCTCTGGATGAAAAGTCAACTAGAAGATTATGAAATTTTTGAAAGTAACATTTCTATCTTTTGTGATAATACTTCTGCTATATGTTTGTCTAAAAACCCTATTTTACACTCTAAGGCAAAACATATAGAAATTAAGCATCATTTCATCAGAGACTATGTTCAGAAGGGAATCATAAATTTAGCCTTTGTTGATACAGATCATCAATGGGCAGATATTTTTACAAAACCCCTTGTTGAAGATAGATTCAAATTTATTCTGAAAAATATTGGTATGGATTTTTGTCCAGAATGATATTAGTCAGAAGCAAATTTTTACAGATGCAAAAATGCCTAATGCTCTGAAGTATTTCTTCTGATTGCTTACTTATTCTGCTTAATATTTTTTTTGAAACTCTGAACTAACAATCCTTAGAGGATCTGAACGTTGGTTAACGTTTCATTTCTCAAGAGAATTCAGAACACATGCAAGCAAACACGTGTCACACCAAATCTGCAAAGGTGGCGTGTACATTACTGAAGAAACGTTTGAGGTGAAGTTTGAATAGTGAAAATCTTGATTTCCCCCCCAATTTGTCAGAAGCAATAAACGTTTGAAATGATTATTATTCTTTTCATTTAATGCTTGTTCAAACATGCAAAAAATTATGACTAATGGTATGCCTAAATGTTTTAGTATAAATACTTGACCTATCTTCACTTTCACACTTTTCACAATCTCAGAAAATTTTATGCATTTTCATCTTCTCTTCTCTCTGCATAAAAACCCTAAGCGTGTGACAAAACAATCTTCAATGGCAACTTCATCATCAACAGCTGCTCAATTCCAATCTTCAATGGCTGCAGTTACTTCTGCCAACATAGGTGTTGCTCCTTACTCTCCTCCTAAAAGAACTCTATTGACCCCTGTTGAAAAGTTGGAGGTTTTATGTGAATTAATGGTAGAATTTGATTCACTTGCAGAAAATGGTTTTGAGTTTCGTTCTATCATAGGTGCTCAAGGATGGGTAAAGTACTTTGATAGACTCTTTGGACCAGTTTACCCCCTCCTTGTGAAAGAGTTCTGGATCCATGCCTCAGTTTACCCTAAGTTCATCCTATCTTTTGTACTGGGAAAAGAAATCATTATAACAGAAGATCTAATCAGAAAGTTAATTGGATATGAAGAAACAGATGGTGTTTCACACTTGCCAGGTGGGCGTGTGGACATGGATGAAGTGTATGAAGAAGTGATGACTGCTGGTCAAGCTTCTAACAAATTCAAGGATCTGAAGCCTGACTACAAGATCTGGGCTAAGATCTTCATGGGATGCATCCATCATAGGAAATCAACAAACTCTCCAGACTATGTCAATAATGAACAGCTCTATTTCATGTATTGCCTCAGTCAGAGCACCAAGGTAGATCTTCCATATATTCTCTTTATGCATCTGTGGAACCATATAAATGCCTCTAGAGAATATGTGAAAGAAAAAGGGCAGAAGATCAGAACCTGGATCCCTTTTGGAAGGTTGATCTCAGATCTTCTAACTGAGAATGGATTGGTCACTGCTCTGTACGCTGCTGGAGTTACAGAGGAATTGGAATTCATAATGGGAAAGCCTCTGAATGCCAAAAGTCTTCAGAGACTTAAAATAGTGGATGAACTCACAACGGCTCCCAAGAAGCTGAATGTGTCTGAACTGAGTAAGAAGAGGATTCCTCTAGATGATTTTCCACTGTTCTTTGCTGAAGAGCCAAGACACATTGTTGTTATGTACATTGATGAATGTAAGAAAGAAGGAAAGCCTGTTCCTGCAAACATTGTACAGCTAGCAAGACAACCTCTACCTGATGTAGAAAAAGAAAAAGAAGAAGAACAACTACAGAGAAAGAGGACTCAGCCAGAAGCAGAAGCTGCACCTGCTCAGAAGAAGGTCAAGATTGCTGAGAAGCCATAGAAGCTCTTAAAGAGGAAAGATTCTGGAGACACTTCTTCTGTACCAGCCAAAAGGATCAAGATAAAAGGTACTAAATCTTCTGTATCTTCTACAAATACAATTGTTTTAAATGATTCTAATATTAAGTCTATTCCAAAACCACCCTCTACACAAACTACTTCTGTTATTGCTCCAAGTTCTAAATCACCACAAAAACAAACTTCGGTTCCAACACAAACAACAACAAAAACCATTCAAACACCAAAAGTCTCTGTACCACAATCATCTCAACCAAAAATCCAAATCAAACAGTTTGTTCCACAAAAACAATCTTCACAGAAACAATCATCAGAACAACAACCACAACCTTATGTACAACAAAAATCCTCTGAACAATATAAATAAAAGACATATGAACAACAAAAGCACCCACAAGAAAAACAACCAGAAAAACCACAAGAATCTCAACCAGAAAAAGCCTCTGAAAATCAACCACCATCAAATAATCCACCATCAAAATCATCTGAACCCACTGCATCTGAACCTACAAAAATAACACCTGTTCCAATCTCATCTAAACCAATCACAATTCCATCTGACTCACCCATCTCAAAACAACTACCAAAACCATCTGAAATTCCTTCAGAACCAACCAACACTTCTGAACCCCACATTCCTGAAACAGAAGTTCTTGATGTCACACCCTTAAAAACTATGTTTCAAGTATCTTCTACTTCCTGCACACCAACCACCTCTTCAAACTCCTCAGAATCTGACATCCACCCAGACTTTCTAGTCTCTCCATCTCACAGAGACTCTGAGGTAAACCAACCTGAACCCATTATACCTTCTAAAGCTCCCATTCCAGATCCTATTCCCACACCTGCACCATCATGTGAAATATTGATCCCAAATTCAAATCCAAGATCATCTATATCTTGTGCCCAAGTTTCATCTCTATTTCATAATCTGGCTTATGGTTTCAAACTCAAAGATTTTTATGACAGAGTTGAACCATCTGACCCTATCACCCCTCTGAAACCAAAACTCACAATGACCCTTCCATCTGTGATTCTTGACTATATCAAATCCATGTCAGATGTAGGATCCTTAGCCACTATATCTTGTTCTGCAAAATCTGATAAAGCTGTTGCTTCAGCTATACCAATTACATTTGATAACAATGTTGCTTCTGATGAACCCCCCAAATCTGCTTTCCAATCCTACTCAAATAAACCTTTTGATGTAGTTACCCTTCACACCAGAGCAAAACCTCATATGTTAAATGCCTTAATCAGATCCAAAGAAAAAGCTCCTGAAATTCCTTTCATTCCATATTATCCTCCTCCTCTGATCTCCATTCAAAAATCAATTTTTCCACCAACTCCCCAACCAAAACCTGTAACTCTGGAAACTCTGTTACATCCTAAGCCCAGACTTAATGTTAATCATTTATTTCAAACTTTTTTTCAAGAAATACAGTTGTATTTAGGTACTGTACAGAAGAAATGCTCAGCAACAATGGATGCCAAAGAATCTGACATCATCTGGAATGGATTCATCAACAGATTCAACTCTGTGGCCTCAAATCTGAAGAGCATATGTTCTGATGATGCAAAGCTCAGATTTGCTGAGGCTTCAAGAACTCTATTCTGGACGGTCAAGAAATATGATCATTTGCTCCTTACAGATGCTCCTCCACCTTCAGCAGAATCTACTGACATTGCATATGAGGAAAATCCGTTGGCCATGACTCTGGTAGACCCTCCTTCTAGCTCCAATGCTCCAGACTCTACAGAACCAATGGAAATTGACTCTGTTCAAGCTCCAGAACCTGATCATACTTCTTCATCTGAGATAAAGAAAGAACATCCAAATTTTGAAGATAAGATTGCTGCTCTGGAAGCTGGCCAATCAGAGATCAAGTCCTGGATGGCAAAACAGGATAAGAAGTCTGAGGACATGACATAATGGATGTCAAAGCAAGATCAAAAGAATGAAACTATGGCTAAGTGGATGTCCAAGCAAGAGCAATCCTCCTCTGAGATTACAGATCTATTGAAGATGCTTTTGTCCAAACATTCTTAGATTTTCATTTTTTTCATTCTAATGTTTTTGCATCTGATGTTTGCCTATGTACTTTATTGATATATCTTCTGATGCATGTACTCTTGCTCTATTGAATGAATCAAAGTTTTTCTCTTCTGAATTATCTTATTTAATGTTTCTTTTTATTTTTTTTAAAGTTCTACTTTTTGCTTATGACAAAAAAGGGGGAGAAAATATAAAGATCTGAACTGTTTAATATAACTTCACCAGAATGAAACTCCAGACATATTTATTCTATCTAACATTTAATTTGAGTATTTCAGAACTTTTGATAAGTACATTCTATAAAAGAAACTCTGAGTCTCTCAGATCATTTGACTATTATCAAACTCTGAATCTTAAATCTGCAAGACATTCTGACCTTCAAATGTTAAAAGAACAAACAAGATCTAACTCTGAAGATTACTCAAGACAAAAGGGAAGTTTCTATTCCTTATCTGTATTTAACTCAGGGGGAGATTCATCATCTCAGGGGAAGTTATAATTTTAATATTTTCAATTAAACAAAATTTCTGATGTTTTTGTCATCATCAAAAAGGGGGAGATTGTTAGAACACAGATTGGTTCTTAATAATATCTCTGTGTTTTGATGATAACTATTAGGAAATTTTGTATTTAAGAATTATATACTCTAAAATTTGCTTAAGAGATTTTACTGCAGATAGTAAAGAAATTAACACTCCAGAAGCAAATCAGAATTGATTACAAGAAATTAACTAGACTCTAAAGCGCCAGATGCACTCATTAGAAGACTCTGATTGCTTCCAACAGAAGATTCTGAGCGTAGCCTCCAGAAGATTCTGAAGCAGAAGCTCCAGAAGAATCTGAAGCAAGTCAGAAGCATCTGAAGCAAGTCAGAAGCATCTGAAGCAAAGAAGAATTTTGTATGAATAACTTCTCAAAGCATAGTTTCTACAGAAGATTCTGAAAGTACTAAGGCTGCCAGTACTGAAGTTCTGTTTCAAATATGGTCTGATATTTAACACGCTGAAAGCACACCTGCTGCAGAAGACTCTGATCCAACAAGCTCTGATCATCATCAGAAGACTCTGACCCAATTAGACTTTGATGAACTTGCTGAAAACTGAAGAAGAAATATTCAAAGATTATATCCGTTGGAGTAAATCAAACGTCTCTTTCCTTATTTATGCTAGACACAAGAACACAGACAAAAAGGATTTTTCTGTGCTTTCTTCTTCTAAGAAAGGTCACTTGATGTGAAGACAAAAAGGCTCATACCTTTTGGGACACTCTTCTCAACGTGCAGCTCACCTTGGATCAGCTGCCTATAAAAGCAAGACTCCACCAAATTCTTCAGTAAGACGTTTTGCTGAAAAAGAATTAAGACATTCAAGCTCTCATACTTTCATGTTCATTCTTAGAATTAATTTCATTGTACTTAAACTTAAGAGAAATATCACTGTTGTGATAAAAGCTTTTTAGAAGCATTCTTACTCTTGTATTAGATTTACATTGATTGTAAAGGATTTCCTTAAGAGGATTCAGTTGGAATCAGTAGCTCTTGAAAAGACTAAGAACAGTTGTTCTTAGGTGTTACTATTGTAATTTGTTTGATTAAATAGTGGATTAAGTCCTTGATTGAGAAAGGCAAATCACTCTAGGAAGGGTGGACTGGAGTAGTTGAGTTCAACGAACCAGGATAAAAATAATTGTGTTTTAATTCTAAGTTTTAATCTTTCATACTTATTCAACCCCCTTCTAATTATTATCTCACCTTCAAGAAGGTGGATCTGCCTTATCTTTTGTTCAATCATCTTCTGAATCACATAAAGGAAACAAGAGAAGAAGTAAGAGCTAAGGCTGGAAAGATCAGAAATTGGATCCCTATGGGAAGGATGATATCAGACATTCTGACAGAGAATCGTCTTGTAAAGCCTCTGACTGATGCTAGGTTGACAGATGATTTGTCTTACATTATAGGATCTGTCATTAATGGGAATACTCTGAAAAGGATGAAGGTCATCTCAGAGCTTGCTGGAAAACCTAAGAAGATTGACTCTGAAGAAGTCAGCAGAAGGAGGATTCCTATAGCAGATTTTCCTGTGTTCAGTGCAGATGAACCTAGGGAAATCATTCTGTCATTCATTGCTGAATTTTTGAGAGATGGTATTCCTCTGCCTGCCCACATAGTACAGAAGGAAGGAGAAGTGTTGCCAAATATTCTACGAGAAAGGCGCAAGAAGAGGAAAGCTGAGGAAGGATCTGTTGCACAGCCTAAGAGGAAAGCCTCTGATGCTGCTGTCAAGCCTCAGGAGGACAAGAAGCTGAAGGCAAATCCTCCAGAATCTAGCCTGGAGGAAATAATAGAAACGATTAAACAGGTATTAACATCTGATCCACAACCATCTGTCCATTCACCCTCACCTTCACCTACACCATCTCCTCCTCAACCATCTGGACCTCATACATCTGGATATCATACATCTGAACCCATTTCATCTCCTCATACATATTCTCAACCATCTTTTGTTCAACAACCATCTGAACCCCCTCAACAAAAACCATCTTAACCCCCTCAACAAAAATCATCTGAACAATAACCCCCTCAACAAACATCATTTGAACCACAACAACAAATACAATCTGAACCACCCTCTTCTACTCAACCACCAGAAGAACCAACCATCCCAGGTCCTTCATCATAGGGAGGAATGGGAGTGATCAACACCTTCCATGTTTCATGAAGGAAGAAAATATATTCTAAGAGATCTCCCTAAACCCTAATCCTTAACCCTAAACAAACTACACCAAAGGGAGAGAAATCTTCAAGTCCAAGCTCCACCATGCATTCCACAGCAGCCCACATAAGTCTTCATCATCATCCAAGAGCAAGAGAAGCACCACCCTAGTCTAAGGGAACTAAAGAAGTCATTCTAGTTGAATTAGCAAGTTAGGATCACCTAAAACCTAGTACTAAAGTTAATTCTAACTAAAATACTAAAACCAATTATAAAATCCTACAAAAATCACTATGGGAACCTATGTCAATCATGACTCTACCATGTTAATTGCAGAGATCAAATCCTCAAATAAGACCTAGAAATAAATTCTACACTACAAGGTACTAAACTTAAACCCTAAAAAGAAGCACCTAAAGTTTCAACCTAAAAACAACACCTAATTTCATCACAAACATGTGAGAAAAATACTATGGGAGCATACAAGTCTAAGCTAATCACACACAAAAAATCAAGCCAAAAATCATCACCAAATGATTAAACTAAAATCATCAAACAGAGGTATCAACCAAGGCAATTTTATTATCAAATAAAATGTAAAAAATGCACAAAAATTGAAAATGCATGATTTTCCTAATATTTTTATTCAATAAAATTCTAGATTCAATCATGAATCAGGGGAGAAAAACTTGGAATTAATTGACCTATTTTCCTATTTTTTATGAATTGTTTTCAAACTAACATGAAATGATGAATTTAAAAGAAAAAACAAAAGAATTAATAAACTTGCGTGGTAAATAGCAAATGCAATCAGTTCAAATCCTTGGGTTTGGCCAGAGGGGAGTGTGAATAGCAAGAAAATGCCAAGGCCCATGCGCCTGAGTTCATTCATGTTCACTTCAGAAATTGCAATGAAAGGAAAAATAATACACGCCAAGATTCGAACCCCTGCGTGCTCGGTCCACATAGCACAGTCAACAAAACCTGAAATTCTACTAAGCGAAACGCTGCGTTGAGAGGGAGGGTACGTGGCGCCACATGCGCGCTTGGATGAAGGACTGAGTCAAGCTTTCAATGCAAACAAACGGTCTGGACTTCATCTTCAACCTTTTAAAATTCTGCAACTAACCAAAACTCGCGCGCAGCCATGGCCACCGCCGGTGACTTCTCCGGTCACCCTGCACAACCCTAAGTTCCTCTACAGTCATCCATTTGCCACGATCTCTACATGAAACTTGTCCAGAATTTCACCAGCAATCTAACCATACCACTTATTCACTCTAAAAACGCATGAATCGTGAAATCACAATCTCAACCGAAAATGGAATCCACCCTAAATTGTCTCTAATCATGCAATTGATCATCCTAAATCCAACTACACTTCATCCTGATCCTAACCACCTATGAATTGCTATCTAACACTGCCTAAATTATGAGTAATCGTAAAATTCACCAACCTGTGTTCAAGCTTGTAACAGAGATGGTTCTTGCACGATTCAGCCTCCACAAAGGTGCAGATTCACTCCAAGATGCTTGGTGAAGGTGATGAAATCCTCAATTTGCTTTGATATGCTATTGAACTCCAAAATGAAATTTCAACTTTAAGCTTCTTGCTCCACTTCTCTCCAATGGTTTCTCCACGAAAATGATCACCAGAACCTTCCAATTCTGTTCTAAATCCTATTTATGATCTGTTTCAAGGGGTTAGAGGCCCAAACCAGGCCCATTCATGAGTTTTGGATTTTCACCTTTCTTCAAAATTTTCAATGTGGATATGTGCTTTCAAGCTTTGTTCATACTCCAAACTCAGTTCCAATCATTCACTTAAGCCTTGTGGAATGTAGTGATGTGGTTTCCTTCCTTTGATTTCAACCTATGGAGTGTGTGAGATCTGTTTCTTATTTGTGAAGCAACCTTCCAAATAGCCATGTTATGGACTTCAAACCAAAAATGTAATAATGTCAATATCTCTAAAACATTAATTCCATTCAAATTGATTACAAATTTGACTTGAAAACATGTTATTCTCAATTGTTTTGAATTTTCTCATCTTAATTCATTAAAATGGCTTTTATATGAACTTTCTTCCACCAATGCTTGATATAATCCATATCAATGGACTCTTGACACTTAGACAAGCTAAAAACATCATTTTGAACAACTTTCATGTTGAACAAAAATCCATTTGAGGCTTGCAAGATGGTGAAGTTGACTTATGATTCAAAATGACCTGTAATGTCCAAATACCCAAAATACCCTTGACTTGTCAAAGCCATAACTTGAGTTCTACACATCCAATCATGGACTTCTAGCACTCTATGGAAATCTAAGATAATAAGGAACAACATTCATGTTAACCAAGAGTTCATAGGAATCATCCTTCTAGGGCAAAAGTGTCATGCAAGTTGGGTAACTTTCAAGCTCCAATTTCACATGCCTCAGATGACTTGTAACTTGTCTGGCTCATAACTTGAGTTCTATAAACCCTATCAAGGACTTCTAGTACTCAAATTAAAGCTAAGATCATTCCCTACAACAATAATGTTGGTTCAAGATGATATTACAATCATATCTTGAGTTAAATTGCCTTGAAGACAGGGGTAAAACTAGGGGATTTTACACTGTCAAGTCATAGAAACCCTAGCTTGAAACTTCTCAAACTCTTCAATCATGATGAGTTGACCTTGGAATCATCCTTATAACATCTCAATGTATCAATCCATGATCACATGGATCTTGGATTAGGTCTCAACCTTCTTCAAATCCTCAGTTGACTTAGGGTTGACCCAGTCAAACCCTAGCTGCACCAATCATGGCCGAGGCTTCTTATTCTTGCACAATGACCTGTCTAGGCCTCAAAGTAATCTTCAACACATTCTCATGAGCTCTCTCAAGACCTAAAGTCCTTCCTCATGACCTTAGAATCATCTGATGGCTTCCCACAACTCTCAAGTTAGGAGACCTATACACTTGGCTTCAATCACTCTCTCTGAGGATCTTTTAACTTCTCTGACAAGGATGTCAACCCTTGAACACTTGAATAACCTTCTTATCTAGCTTCATAGTCTTGTATAGATCTTAATTGGTAATCATACCTCTTGATCTCCTGCACACGTGTCAATGAAATGCAAATGATAATGCTAATGTGAATGAAATGAAACACAAGCTAGGTAAAGAAATGTTGGTCAAATTTTGGGGTGCAACACCAAGACATCGCGTCTTGTGCCTACGTACTTTCATATGGTATGAAAGATTAGAGCAAACGTAGTTCGGGATAAAAGGGAACACAGGTTTGTTCAACTGTTTTACCCGAGTAGGGTTAACAATTAGTTCTAGCAGTTTGGTGTATGCAGCTCGACCATTGGAGACTTAGGCGTTAACGTTTGTGATAGAACCAAGAGTTAACAAAACTCTCCTTATGAAAATGATTTTCCAAGATTAAAGGCCCCAAAGTGAAAAAAGAAGTTTGAATGATTTGTTTTTGTGTTTTTTAGAGAAGAAGTGTTTTTGAATTGTTTGCAATTCATATTGCACTAGAGACTATGACTTAGGAGTGAACGCGTCGCATATCACCCAAAGGGTGCTATACTAAACATTCAAGCCATTGAAGAGAAACTCCTCAACAACCCTTTCCCAAGTGCTTAAGGCTCGTAACGCACAATAATCATTAACCTTTATTAGATGTTTTATGATTGTTTTGAGATGAGAAGAGAAAGGACACTAAAGGGGGACTAAATCCAAACCTAAAGTTGTCATGCAATGGTGATCCTAAGATTGAGATAAGGGAATGTTACCTAATGTTATCATACATGGTTAAGATCCTAAATTCTATCATAATCTCCCTTGAACAAGTGAGATTAGAGGTCCTAAGGGAAACGAGACACAAGAAACAACAAGAAACAACATAAACATGCAAGAATGCAAACATGGAATGTAAATGAGGGAGGAAATTGGTGTGGGGCAGTAGCCTCTACAAGCTCATCTCAACCTCAATCAACAATATGACAAATTCAAGAGATGAAAGGAACAAGAAATGCATCAAAAGAAACACACAAGAGCATAAAAAATGGGATGAAATGGCCTAAACCAAACAACATCAACCATAATGCCAAAACACAAACACAAATGAAAGGCAAAGGAGACCTAAAACAAAGTGAGGATGGGAGGATATATGAGGACAACATGGAACTCATAATGTGCACTCAACCATGAGCATCATAAGAAAGGTGCACAAGAAAGCACACAGAAGTCCTCATGGATTCATCATTTTTGGCTTGCTTCAAGTACCTCCAAAGGAGGGACCAAGCTACCTTAATTGAGATCCCAAAGTCATTGGACAACAAGGGAAATGAAATAAAATCTCTCAAAAGAAAAATTAAGTAAACCACAATGAAATGCAAGCAAATTCCCAAAGGAAAGCAAGCATGTTTCACATAGAAACCCTAATTGGAAACTCAAAAGTAAACAATCAAATGAACAAGCAAAACACAATATAATGAACTAAAAATGAGCAAACATCATCCTTAACATGTTAGCAACATGAATCAATAGGCATTGAAGGCTCAAAGGATCCATAAATGTCATATCCAAAGCAAACTAGATCAATGTGTTTGTATGAACCTCCCTTTAGGGTAACTTGACTTGCAAGTTACTCTAAAATTAGGAAAATGACTCAAAAAATATCAAATAAAATGCAAGAAGCTCATAAACATGTTGGCCCCCAGAGGCCAAGAGATTACAATCAAAGTCACTTCACAACATCACCATAGAAATTGATTCACAAGGGTGCTCCATTGTGAAGGAGGATTGTCAAAGGTCAAATGAAGAGCATCAAAAGTCAACTCAAAAGTCAACCAACAGGGGCAAAATGGTCCTCAAAAATTCATCAACTCATCATTGATATGAGGATTGAGTTTTACTCATTGGATCAAAAGGAAATGAGAGAAACAAATTCAAGAACAAAACATGTCAAGATTTAAGTCAAATAAAACACTTCAAATGTTAAATTCCATTTTTAATTGAAAAATAATTCATAAAATAAAATAAAAATTTCCTAAAATCAGGAGACATCTCAAAGAGTCTAAAACATATTTTTGTGGAATTTTAACATTCTTGGAAGTATTTTAAAATGATTTAAATCTAAACAGATATAAAATAAAAACAAAAAGAAAATAAAATAAAAAAAGAAAAAAGGTTGGGGGTGCAGAAACCAGCCCAGAAGCGTTGAAAACATGTTGGGCCCACAAAAGGAGGGTGCCAAGAGCAACAAAAGCGCAAGTGCAACAAATGGGCGCTGAAGTCCAAGGGATTCAGTGTGGGGAGTCAACCCAGGCGCATGGTGGAAGGCAATAGTGGCCATTGGATCACAAGGTAACCAGATAAGAGGGCTCACAGCGCGCCATGTCATTTAATGAAGTTCAAGCTAGATCTGGTGTGTGTGGTCAAAGTGAGTGTACCATACGTCTTAACCAAAACCGTTAAATGAAAAAGTAAGCAAATCCAAAGGCTGTGAACACATCCACGTGGCTCTAGTGAAGTTCAAACCTGGAGGGAAAAACCAGACGACTGGAAACACTGTTCTGGTCGTCTTCTTCGGTGACACTTCAAAAACCAGTCACGGCCAAAACCCAGGTGCTTCAAAACTCAACCCAAATGAACAAATAAATAGTCAAAAATGATCTCCAAGTTACGTAGGTCATGAATCCACCACCCATTTTCATAGATCATGCTTAAATAAAACAAAACGAAAAGAAATAGAAATGAGCTCAAAACTCAAAATCTTGCAAACAGCCACAAAATCAATCCAGAAACCATCTACACATCAAGAGGTTTACAAATATATAAAAATGGCGTGATAACAATGCATAAATAGTGAGATATTTGAATTAAAAGAAAACCTAGAATCAAGCTTCCATAGTGCTCAGTTTGTTAGCGAAGCTTACAATAAACCACCCAGAAATGTTCTATGAGTCTCAAGGAAACTTTTGAAATCTTTGGTTTGGGTTGAAACTCAGTGAAACTTGAAAAACGATTTTGACTTTTTCCTTACTTTCTCTCAATGTGTTCTTGCTTAAAATCTCACCAAAATCAGTTCTGAAAGCTTGTGTGTGATCCTGAGAATATGTATGATGGATTTGGATTGAAAGAAAGCCCAATTATGTTCTCCTTAAGCCCAATTGAATTTCACTTTTTTCACTTTATGGCCATTTCAATAGTGCACGAAAATCACCTTGCCCACCTGTAAAAATGGCTCAGTTAGCTTGCATCTGAGATAGGTTGAACCAAGAGCTGAGAATAGCTCCTTAATTTAATCTTATGGCATGGTTTGGATGTGCTACTTAAACTTGAAGTAATCATGAAAATGGCCACTAAAATGAACTCAAATCTCAAATCCAAAGTTGGAATTGTGTTTGAAATATACTTGGCACTCAAAAAATGCACAAGGTTAGTACAAAATGTCGCTACTGCAAAAATCGAGGCTGTAATGACAGAAGAGTCGCCACCGTGCATTATTTATCAGAAGAGAGGGAAAGGAAACACTCAGATAAAACCTGACGAAAAGAGGGATAAGATCGGTCATCGCATCTAAATCTCGGGTTCGAGTGTCGGTTACGCAAGGGGAAGGTATTAGCACCCCTCACGTCCGTCGTACTCGACGGGATCCACGCTTGTTGTCTATAATAAAAGGGTGATTGAAACTATCTAACTACAGACTTGAGGACAAAAGAAAAAGGAAATGAATCGGCAAAGCAACGGCGCTTTGTACCTACGTATCTCATCTAAAATGAGAAGTCAGAGTCAACGTAGTTCGGCCAACTACGGGTGAAAGAGGGGGGGGAGGGGAGGTTGCTCGCCAAGACATCACGTCTTGTGCCTACGTATCCTCGTTTGGTATGAGAGATCAGAGCAAACGTAGTTTGGGCTCAAAGGACCACAGGTTGGTTCAAAAGTTTTTAGTCCGAGTAGGGTTAACAATTAGTTCTAGCAGTTGGTGTAAGCAGCTCGACCATTGGAGACTTAGGCGTTACCATTTGTGGTAGAACTAAGGGTTAACGACACTCTCTTTATGGAAAGATTTTATTGATTAAGAACCCCAAAGGGTGAAAAAGGTTTGAAGTGTTTTTGTGTTTGAAACTCATGTCGCACTAAAGACTATGACTCGAGAGCGAATGCGTCGCATATCGCCCAAAGGGCATATGCTAAAAACTCTAGACAATTTAGAGGAGGCCCCCCAATCATCATTCCTCGAGTACTTAAGGCTCGTAGCGTACAACACAAATCTTTCTTCATTAGGTGTTTTGAAATATTTAAGAGATGAGGAGAGAAAGACTCAAGCTAAGGGGAAACTGGACCTTAAAGTTATCATGCACAATGCTCCTAAAGTTGGGATGGAAGGGAATGAAACTATCCTAGTGTTATCATGCAAAGGATTGAACATCTAATGTCTCTCCTACTCCCATCCTAAACGGAGGGACTAGGAATCCTAGGGGGATCATGGCCAAAACCAAGTAAACACCACATAACTCAATCACAGATGAAACGGGGAAGAAATAAAATGAAATTGATGAATTCAAAATAAAATGATAAAATGGAAATGGAAAATAAAAATGGAAAATATAATGAAATAATAATAAGATAATAACATAAAAGAAAAGATGGGGAATAAAAAATAACAAAATAAATGAAAGAAAGGATTTCTTTTTGGGATTTTATAAAATTTAAAACTATTTTTAAAACAAATTAAAGAGAAAAGAAATAAAATAAACATGTTAAAATAATAAAAGATGATTTTGTCTTTAGGTTTTTATATATTATTTATAAAAAAAACTAATAAGAGAAAATAAATAGAATAAACATAAAAAGAAAATGAAACAAGCAAGTGGCTAAAAAAAAAAGAGAAGAAAGGCCTCCCTAGGAATTGAACCCATGACCAAGGGGTTCTAGACTGAATACTAAACCATCCCAACCATCCCTCAACGTGTGAAAAACAAAGGGGAAGGGAGAACAAAAGATAAAAAGCGGAAAAAACATGAAAATAAGCAAAATTCGTCCCCGTTGGGGATCGAACAGGTGATGTGGTAGTGAAAGGCAAGGCAATTAACCTCTGGGGTGGCGATACATCTGTGTATCAAACCACCCCAATAACATATAAGCCAATACGCGCACATCTTGCTGGGAAAGGCAAGGTTCAAGGCAAGAAAAATCAACATGTGTTTTCGACACAACTCACTCAGTTCTTCACCAAATTCAACAAAATTTTAGTCAAACTTGTCGTGAATTTCACAAGGAACATGATGGTGCAGTCATTTTTTTTCAACTGATTCCTCCAACTTAAAATCCAATAGGACATGTTAGGATGAACTTGAGATGCGTTTTGAAACTTGATGATCAAAATTGATGAGTCCAAGAAAAGGTGGGGGTCTGTACACGATCTAAACAGACTGTTCATGGATTGCATTCAAGGAAAGGTCTCAGTTTTTGCCATGAATCTGAATATTGTTGTCAAGTTGCAAATTGGTGAAATGGTTCTTGTCAAAACCAAACTTGTGTCTAAATGATGTTGAAACAACAATTCAATGTCAGCATAATGTTTCACAACCCAAACTACAACTGGTCCCACACACAAAAATGTAACAGTTTCAAAAATGAAATGAAGGCATTAGAGGTTAATAAACCTCAAAGCAAGAGCGAACAAAATTGGAAATCTCACAGCAGGTATAGATTGAATAAGCTCACATCAGATCAGTCATGCCACCATGACAGTGCTCAACTCAAATAATTTATCAATGACTATTTTCAAATGCTGAACCTGTCCTCAACCATAGATATTCACATAATCAGCCTGCACAGATCAAGCAATGCCTTATCATTCCTAACTCAGCCACTACTTCCTAAAGCAACAACAAGCTACTAAAGGCTAAAACAACATCATGAGCTCAATTCTAATCACCACTACACTCAGACTAAATAGTCAGACCAAAAAACCGCTTTCCAAGGACCTATCAAGCACACAATAACCTTAAACTCTCATGACAGCACCAACCTGCTATCCCAATGCCAAAACTCACACACTTGTTCAAAAACTGCTAGATAAGAACTCCCAACAAAACACAACCAATTGGCATAAGCAAAAGACCTAAACAACCATTAATGAATTGGCAAATTCAATCCTTAAAAACAAATCCTGACAATAACTGAGGATCTCAATACAGTAAGGCCTTTATCCAATAATCATCAGTCCAAATCTTGTTCACAAATGTGAGTTCACCAACTTATGATAGTGAGCATCCTAAATGCAACCAAACAAACTCAAACCTAAGACACTAAACCAGACTGTAAGGGATCAAGGGTTCACTGCAACAAAAATGAGCTTGAGGGTACCAGAGGTCATTGAGCCTCAGAGCAGTAAGGCTGTCAGATTTAGTGTACTAACTTACATAGGAAGAGAGAAACTACTGAGTCCTAAACCCCTAATCCTATCTAGTCTACCTAGAACCACCCTTGCCAATACCTGGAAAACATGAGGCACACCCTGTCTTATCAAATGTAGAGGGCTGACTGTAACAATCCTCGCCTCATAACAGCAATAATTGGTCATCACCATAATGCCAAACACTAGCTCAGGTCATTGCATTCATGACAGTCATCAATGTAAGCACACAGAGGTTGGACAGACCTACTTAAACACAAATTCAACCAAAAGTTTCAAACCTACATATAACATCCAAACATCCATCCTTCCACAAGAGTAGACAAGACAAACAAGGCTCTTAAAACCAAATAAAACATTTAGTCTTAAACTGAGATCAAGATCTAGGATATGCTTGGCATGATTGGAAATGATAGGTTATGATAGCATTATGTAGCAGCTTGCTCATGAATCAAACCTATAAGCCACTCTAACATAAAATCCATTTGAAAGAGAAACAGCCACACACTTTGACATCTAGCAGCAGGTTTCAAGCAAAGAAGAAAACTAAGGACAATCACAAAATACACATATACATAACCTTAAACATTCATCCAAGTTGATCTCAACAACAACCAACAAATTTGTATACTTAACATGATCAGTAGGTAACACAAACAAACCCTACACATGGAAATTCAGCAGACAAAACAACTGTGATGAATTTTGGAAATCAGAAAAAACAAAATTACAATCCAGTTCAAACAGACTTGCACATGCCTTAAATATGGTATGGATCATGTTTTAGCAGAAAGATGATTCAATAAGTCACTAGAACAAGAGAAAACACATGAGTTGCAACATAATGAATCAAGAGTTGAACATAACCAAAGCAGAATGGTCAAGGCAGATTTAACATGACAGTAGCATTTTGAGAACCAAATCTGTTAGGCAATGACTAAACATTTTGACCTATGATGCTAGCAAACAATTCATGGCAGAATGCGAACATGATTCACAAATCAGGTCATAACAACATGGTAAAGACAGATATTTATCTGCTCATGGCAGTTGACAAAACACCAACCCAAGGACATGCTTACAACAGGTAGCACAATACAAAACTAAACATACATTCACATCAAACTACATCATCATGCATCAGGGGTCACCACAGCCAGTGTCTTTATTAAAACCAAACATACTCACACTATTCCAACAGCAAACATGACAAGTCCAAAGGCATTCCTCACATAAAAATTTAATCATTACCAAATCAAACATTAACCTCTTATGATAATTACCCTACACCAGATATTATCAAGGCTCAAAATCAAGTAAACTCAACCTAAGCTCTATTAAGCCCCAAAGCCATGCTGACCTGACAGTATGCTCAAACCAAAACAAACCTCACGTTTTCGTGAGAGTAGTAACCACACATCATCCTAATGACATCTAAGCAGCAGACACATAAATTTGACAGAAAAAAGGTTGCAAACAAATAAAACAGCCTAGTCATAAGGAAACAAACATCAATATTTCAAGTGACAAAAAAAATCAAACAATCCCAAGAATACTAACATACTCAAACATGTTTAGTAATTTCTATGCATATTAAACAGGGGGTTTGCAAATAACCTACCTCTTGCAGCCTCCAAAATAAGCTAGCAGCAAAAGCACAAACTTGAAGCTCCTTCCCTTTGCAAATGGCTTCCCAGTATTAAGAGGATAAATTTGTGATGAAGGGTTAAACAAAGTGAGGAAATGAGTGATTTTCGTGGGAATATCTCAGAGAAAAGCAAAAATACAAGTTTGAGATTTCTTCAAAATGGAGGCTAGGGTTTGGTTCAACTGTTCTTCAGCTTATATAGGATGTGAAAAAAGGGGTTTTGGGGAATTTTGCTGAGATGAAAAATCAATGGACCAGATGCTACATGCTCATGGTTGTTGGGATCAAATGGTGAAAAGATACACAGTACAGAAGCATGCCTGCACTTTTGTTGCTTTCTGCAGTGGAGAGGGAGTAGAACAGGTGGGATGTGTGGTGGTCAGAGTAGGGTTGCTTATCCCCTTCATTCTTTGAGCAAAGATTCAAAAATGGTGTATGGGTTGGTACAAGCTTTTTTCCTCTTGTTTGGCTAATGTTTGGTGGGAAAAAATCCCAACTCCATGCGCATGAAAACAGCTGCAAGACTCTTTTGAAAAAAAAATCAAACCAAAACCTTATAAGGATTATTCCTTGAAACCAAATCCAAACCATCAACTTTGAGCAAGGATATCTTGGCACTCAAAAATCCAATTGCCCTAAACTTGAGTTCTTAGTAAAGAGGGCATGGAGTAGAACAACTTTCATGTTGATGAAAGTTCCGTTGGATCATTGGAAGGCCATGAAATTCGAGGTTTAAAATCATGCCACAAAATCTGTCCATAAATAACTTAGAAAAATTCTAAGTTATGAATTTTGTCTTATTTTTTCTCAACTTTGATTGATCATAACTTGAGCTCAAAATATCCTATAATTATGAATTGGTACTCAAATGAAAGCTTGAAACACAAGGAACAACTTTGATGTTGGCCAGAAGTTCATTTGAAACCTCTATCATGAAGAAAAATGGCTTTAAATATGGTTGTTTCGAACATAAAACTTTCCATAAATGGAAAGTTCTAAAACCCTAATTCTCAAAAATGGAAACTTTCAACAACTCTTGACTTTTTATGATCCTCTTTGACTTTTCTTGATCAAATTCCAACCATTGGTCATATTGACCTCAAAAAGTTAGGAGTTGACTTTTTTCGCTGCACAGTTGACTTTTCTCCAAATTTCCCGATTTTCAACCAACTGATCAATTGGAGCTCTTCTGATAGAAATTCATGATCGACCTCTCATCCTCAAACACCTTAGGACATGTGGAGGTCCATGGAAACAAGTTTGCTTCAAGAAACAAATTTTATCCTGATTATAATCGAAACCCTAATTTCTCCTTTCTTGGCCTGGGGCATTGTGCAAATGAACCGAGTAACCTTTCCTCTCCACCACATCTTTTGAGATACTCAACAAACTTCTATCTCATGCTCCCATCAATGATAAGACCTTATGGACCCCTTGACAGTCTTCTGATGGTTTATACCAGTGCCTTTGCTTGAGCTCGAAGCCAATAAAGATTTTCCTCTTGAGTGGTGCACAGACAAACACTTGATCCCTTGTAAATGCAAAATGCTATGCAATGCAATATGCTAGGACAATGAAATGAAACATAAACCAAGTAAAGAAGAGGTTGGTCAAATTTTGGGGTGCAACAGCTGCCCCTATTCAAGTGTCTTGGACCTGAAGGGATGCAAAGCGAACGACTTTCAAACATTCGAGGTAAAAGACGGTTGAATACCAAAGAACCCGGAAATTTGACAACCGTAGAATGAAATAGTAACCGAATAAACTTGTTCACTGGAATAAAATCCCCAAAAATAACTGTATCCGATGGTTGCAAGGACAATGAGCTAACTCATGTCGATGTCAAGTCGGTAAGAACATCTGACCTTGTCGTCAATTCTCGATATCAAATCGGTAAAAAGATCTAACCTCGCCGTCAGGCCTCGATATTAAGTCGGTAAAATAGCTAACATCGTCGTTAGACCTCTATTAAATACAAACAGACATTGAATCCAAAGATACCATCCTCTGACATCACTGTCAAAAACAACCCTCCAACATCGCCGTTAAAAAACCAAACCACTTGACATTGCCGCCAAAAATAAACATCCAACATCGCCGTTGAAAAAGCAAATCATTTGACATCGCCGCCAAAAACAAACATCCAACATCGCCGTTGAAAAACCAAATCACTTGACATCGCCGCCAAGAACAAACATCCAACATCGCCGTTGAAAAAACCAAATCACTTGTCATCGCCGTCAAAAACAAACATCCAACATCACCGTTGAAAAAACCAAATAACTTGACATCGCCGCCAAAAACAAACATCCAACATCGCCGTTGAAAAACCAAATCATTTGACATCGCCGCCAAAAACAAACATCCAACATCACCGTTGAAAAACCAAATCACTTGATATTGCCGCCAAGAACAAACATCCAACATCGCCGTTGAAAAACCAAATCACTTGACATCGCCGCCAAGAACAAACATCCAACATCGCCGTTGAAAAACCAAAGATATCTGACATCGCCGCTAGAACAAACATCCAACATCGCCGTTGAAAAACCAAAGATATTTGACATCGCCGCCAGAAAAAGACAAACTTAGTAAGTGGACTCTGACATCGCCGTCAACAACCATGAATCCGACAAACATCTTGCATCGCCGCCAGCTATATATAATTCCGAGAAACACCTGACATCGCCGTCAAGTACCTGTGGGGATAAAGAACTCTGACATCACCGTCAGACAAACATGAATCTAATAAGCATCCAACATTGCCGTCAGATAACCATATTCCTCAGAAACTTGTGACATCGCCGCCAGACCTTCGCTAAATAAAAGTGAGCGTCAAAATACACATGAAGTTAAGATCACCCACTGATAACAGTCACGGGGAAACTCCATTGGGGAAATAACATGAATTGGTGTTTATCCACCACACCGGCAAAGACCCATCACCTGCGAGATTCACCTAAAACAAAGGGATAACGACCTGGCTTATGTTTCAAATGCACATGTTTGAATATGGCGTAATGCTCCATACGACATGGAAATGCTACGCGTTTGGGAGGATGCTATGCACGATGCAAATGTAAAGGAACCACTCTAGCAAAATAAATGCTGAAGAGAGGGAAACAACTCTGCTGGGGAAGACGCCCTAGATGGCCTACCAGAATACAACTCTTCTGGGGCACTAACAACTTTGCTGGGAATCAAGGCAGACTGTTGAAGGATGGCTTTATTCTGTCAAAGATTCCGCTCTGCTGAAGATTTAATCCGCTATCTGTTAGGGACTATGAATAATATCTACTAGGGGACCATCCTAAACTCTCTCTCTGCTGAAGAGAATAAACAATCTCAAGGAAAAAGGCTAACCCACTGACTTGGCTGTGGATTAGGTAAGGAGGGAATCAACATCGACCTCTGCTTGGGGAAAATGAGCATAATGACCCGGACTCTGAGGGGAAAGGAGACAGTCGTTCAGACTCTGTAGGGAAAACAAAATTCTGCATTCATTCCACTGCTAGGGATAAATCCCCATTTACCTGCTGGAAATGATCCCCTCTGCTGGAAATATCAATCCCGACCTGCTGAGAATAACCTTAATTGTACGAAGCTCCATCCTGCTGGGGATGCGAACACGCTTAGCTTGCACATTTTCTTCAGATGAGGGACTTCTGGAAAAGTCTCGAGGATGAGTGTCCTACAAATGACAAACAAACAAACACGTTCTGTGCAGCAAATGTCATCTCACTTATTACCTGTGACATTATTCAAGCAAAAGCATCGTTTCGATCATAGTTGGCAGAGCCCGCAAAATTATGTATGCAAAGTTTTATAAAAAACAATCAGGCGTCTTCTGCAAACAAAACGGTAAGAGCTGAATCAAAAACAAAAGTTTTCTGAATAGTATATTTTATTGATAAATGGCCTGTAAATAGGCAAACTTACAAGGGACGTGACTCCTGAAATGAGAAAGTTGCGTAAGCAAAATACAGAGATGCACAAGAATATATAAAAATGTTGGCGATGTGGCACTGACAACCACCATAGAATGACTCAACTATGACTCGCGTGACTTCGACGCCTTTTTGATGCTTTGTCTTCTGAAGAGATTGATTTGGACGGATGACTCTCGAGTTCTCCCATAATCCACTATGCTTTGAAGATCTATGCGCAGACCGGAGTCATTTTCTTTTTTCAAATCCCTAACTTTTGCCTGAATCGCCCTTGCGGGTTTTCGATTCACCGGGATACCAATTTTTGCCAAATTCGCCCTTTCAGGTTTTCAACTTTGCGGGTTTACACTTTTTTCTTTTTACCCCTAATTTTTGCCCGAACCTATCCTTTTATGGTTTGCCGGGATGCCCCATTCTTGCCTGGATTTTTCTTTTCTTTCCAGCGGGTCTATTTTAAGCAAAATATCTTTTGACTACGTCCGCATTCACGGGGGACGTAAAATCTTCACCATCCATGGTTGAAAGCAGCAAGGCTCCTCTAGAGAAGACCTTCCTTACAACATACAGACCTTCATAATTGGGAGTCCACTTGCCCCTGTGATTGTTCTGTGGTGAAAGAATCCGCTTCAATACCAAATCACCTGCCTGAAAGCTTCGAGGACGCATCTTCTTATCATAGGCTTTCTTCATCCTGCTTTGGTACAGACGTCCATACGCAAGAGACGCCAACCTCTTCTCATCCATAAAACTGAGTTGATTCAACCTGTTCTTCACCCATTCTGCTTCTTCTAGCTTGACATCAGCCAGAACTCTCAAAAACGGGATCCCGACCTCCAATGGCAGGACAACTTCCATGCCATATACTAATGAGAAAGGAGTTGCCCCAGTTGAAGTACGCACCAAGGTATGATATCCATGTAAAGAAAAAGGCAACATCTCGTGCCAATCCTTGTAACTCACAACCATCTTTTGTACTATCTTCTTAATATTTTGGTTGGCCGCTTCCACAATGCCATTCATCTTCGGACGATAAGGAGACGAATTGTGATGCTCAATCTTAAAGTTCTGGCACAACTCCTTCATCATCTTGTTATTCAGATTGGACCCATTATCAGTAATGATCCTTTCAGGTATTCCGTATCGGTAGATGATGTCCCTTTTGATGAACCGGGCTACAACTTGCTTGGTCACATTGGCATAAGAAGCTGCTTCGACCCATTTGGTGAAATAGTTGATGGCCACTAAGATGAAACGATGCCCGTTAGATGCAGTCGGCTCGATTTTTCCGATCATATCAATGCCCCACGTGGAGAAAGGCCACGGGGATGACATGACATTCAAAGGACACGGCGACACATGAATCTTGTCGGCATAGATCTAACATTTGTGGCATTTCTTGGCGTACTTGAAGCAATCAGACTCCATAGTTAACCAATAATACCCTGCTCTCAACAACTTTCGAGACATGGCATGCCCCCTGCATCTGTCCCAAAGGCTCCTTCGTGGACCTCTTCCATAAGCAGATTTGCTTCTTTTTCGTCCACACATCTTAGCAGCACTAAGTCAAAGTTCCTTCGATAGAGTACACCGTCCGAATTCAGATAGAAGTTACCAGATAACCTCCTCAAGGTCTTCTTATCCCGGGCCGATGCCACAGGCGGATACTCTTGATTCTTGAGAAAGTTCTGGATGTCGTAATACCATGGCTTGCCATCAGAAGCTTCTTCTATTGCGAAAATGAATGTCGGCCTATCGAGGCGTGAGATAATAATTCTTGGTGCATCATTCCAGAATTTCACTTTGTACATTGAAGATAAAGTAGCCTAGGTATCTGCCATCTGATTTTCTGCTTTCGGCACATGGTGAAACTCTACACAATCGAAGAAAGGCAGCAATCTTCTTGCGTAGTTCATATAAGGGATTAGATTTTGTTGGCACGTCTCCCACTCTCCTTTGATCTGGTTGACCACTAAAACTGAATCACCCTAGACATCAAGGTTCTTGATTCTCAAATCGATTGCTTCCTCAATACCCATGATACACGCTTCATATTCGGCCTTGTTGTTGGTATAAGGAAATGTCAACCTGGCAGTGAAGGGTATATGCATCCCATGGGGGGTTGTAATGATTTCCCCAATTCCACTGCCGTAGGATTTAACAACGCCATCAAATATCAATTTCCACTGGGAACCCAACTCAGGACCTTCGTCTGGCAATGGCTCATCACAGTCTTTCATCTTCAAGTACATAATGTCTTCGTCGAGAAAATCAAACTTCATTGGCTGATAGTCGTCAATTGGTTGCTCTGCGAGATACTCTGACAGAACACTCCCTTTAATAGCTTTCTGAGACACATACTGAATGTCGTATTCTGTTAGAACCATCTGCCACCTAGCAATCCTTCCTGGCAATGCTTGCTTTTCAAATACGTACTTGATCGGATCCATCTTTGAGATTAACATGGTTGTATGGTTTAGCATATACTGCCTTAGGCGTTTGGTGGCCCAAGCCAGTGTGCAACAAGTTTTCTCCAACATTGAGTATCTGGACACACAATCTGTGAATTTTTTACTCAAGTAATAAATTGCATGCTCCTTTCTCCCAGTCTCGTCATGTTGACCAAGAACACAACCCATGGAATTCTCAAGAACTGTTAAGTACATTATCAATGGTCTTCCAGCCACCGGGGGCATCAGTATTGGAGGTTCCTGCAGATACTCTTTTATTTTCTCAAATGCTTTCTGGCAATTCTCATTCCAAACGACCGCCTGATCTTTCTTTAACAACTTAAATAATGGCTCACAAGTTGCGGTGAGGTGAGATATGAACCGAGCGATGTAGTTCAACCTACCTAAAAAACCACGAACTTGTTTCTCGGTCTTTGGTGCTAGCATTTCTTGAATTGCTTTGATCTTTGCAGGATCAACCTCTATACCCTTCTCACTGACAATAAACCCCAACAACTTTCCTGACCGCACGCCAAAAGTACACTTGTTTGGATTCAACCGAAGTTTGAACTTCCTCAATCTCTCAAACAACTTTAGAAGATTCACCAGATGCCCCTCCTCCATTTGGGACTTCGCAATCATATCATCAACATATACTTCAATCTCATGATGAATCATATCATGAAAGAGAGTCACCATAGCTCGTTGATAAGTTGCCCCTGCGTTCTTCAAACCAAAAGGCATTACTTTAAAGCAGAACGTCCCCCATGGCGTGATGAAATTCGTTTTCTCCATGTCCTCTGGTGCCATCTTAATTTGATTGTATCCGGAAAAGTCGTTCATGAAGGAAAACACTGAGAATTGTGCGGTGTTATCAACAAGCACGTCAATATGGGGGAGCAGGAAATCATCCTTTGGACTCGCTCTATTCAGGTCCCTATAATCGACATACATCCTGACTTTGTTATCCTTCTTAGGCACGAGCACGATGTTTGCGACCCACGGAGGGTAGTTTGTCACAGCAAGAAATCCAGCGTCCAATTGCTTTTGGACTTTTTCTTTGATCTTCACTGCCATATCAAGCCTGGTTCTTCTCAACTTCTGTTTAATAGGAGGACAACCTTCTTGAAGAAGCAGGCGATGAACTACAATATTCGTGTCGAGTCCAGGCATATCTTCATATAACCAAGCAAAAACATCCTTGTATTCTTGGAGTAACTCAACCAGTCTTCGCTTGACATCACTTTGCAACGCGGCCCCTATTCTGACTTCCTTCTTGTCATACCCCAAATTTTACCCTCAGATTAGTCTATTCATATAGCATGACATCCATTGTTGCATCCGCTAACTATTAACAGGTTATGTAGTGTGTTTATTTTGTAGGAACTACATCAGGTGCGCGTTAACTATGAAAAGGGCAAAGTGGTCATTTATACATCATTTGTTGACTGTTTTTGTGGAGGGTTCGTTGCCTAGATTTTATGGGGTAATCAGAGCTTCCGTTTCCGGGTTCTTTAAAAGTAAACTGAAATTCATGTTAATGCTAGTAATTAATTCAATGGGCCGAGACTCTGTCGTCATTGGATTTCTGAGAGGTTTATCTTGTCACGTGGGTTGATTATGTTAAGATATCAATTTGGTTTGGTTCAAGGCGATGCGAGAATCTGATCTGGGGAACATGGTTTTAACAAAAATTCATTCTTCTATCTTCCAGTTCATTTTAAAGGGAAAGCAGTGAAAATTTCGACTGATTAATGGAACTTATTCATGTTGAAGGTATAGGGAGATTAAGCTTATTATGCAAGATTGGATCGAATTAATTTTAACCTTTATTCGGAGATATTTGACAGGTGAGGTTTAATCGGATGTTGAGGTGTTTGCAGCAAATTAAATCATGGAAAAGAAATTGAAAAGTGATTTTAATAGAATATGTGAATTTTACTCATAATATTTTATTATTATTATTTGTAAAGAGAAAGTGGATAGAACATTGGAAGTTCATTCATAATATTTTATCATGATTTACAAAGAGGAAATAATTTGAATAAAGAATATTAGTGAATTTATTCATAATACTTTTTATTACAAGTTACAAAAGAGAAATAAAAATTACATTTCCTAAAGTTCTAAGTCATGTGGACTTCGTGTTGATGCTTCGCGTTCGTCACTCGCTATCTGATTACCTGCACAACCAAAAACAAAGCAAAGCAAAGCAGAATATATGTTAGAAAATATTGACACCCTCAGTTACACATCATCGAGTGTCGGGAGTGGCACAACCGAAGCTGCGTCCTACCCCCGTTACCGATCCGCGCCATTAGCGTCAGATCAGGTAACATCTGTTCTTATCTAAGGGGCAACCGAGAGATGAAGAGTAAAATGAAGTGGTGACCGAAATGATTTGCCGAAAGGGATCATATGCCGAAATTGGATTTGTAAAGCCAAACTAATCATAATCCGGATATGTTTCATCTGGAATCCGCAATTGCAAGAACAATTCAGTTCAGTTTTATAAACGAGGCAACCTGGTATCAAAAAAATAAAAGAACTGAATTTGAGCTCAACTTCCACAAACGGATGACCGAACAATCCATGAAACCAGCGCATTCACAGTCGAGTTCAACATCTGCCAAAAGGAATCAAACAGTATCATAATTTGGCATAACAAAAGATATTCCAAAATCGCACCAACTCAAAACCATATCAGATAAAAGCAGGTTATCCAGGCTGTATCAGAGATAGTAAGGGATACCAAACCAAGCCCAAACCAGATATGAAAAACTGAACTGAAATCTGAACTTAAAGCTGCATCAGGAAAATCAGCACATCAGTTCAAATAGAATCCATATCTAGTCCATCAAAACCAAACCAGTTCAAATATCAAACAAATTCCAAACTCTGTTACACGCTAAAATGATGCTATCCCAAGTCATTCCACCAATAATAACAAGTTCCTAATAAACTACTTTCAGCAGCAAATTTCCAAGAGCATCCACTTTGCAAGTTAACTCCTCAAAGTTTCTAGTGGATCGATTTGATAGGCACATAGAATTTTCCTCAAAGTTCCAATCTTTCCTTCCTAAATCAGTTTGAATCACCAGCTACATGAGAACGGTTAATGACAAATCAAATATGTCTCAAATAGCAAGACAAAAAGGAAGTGGGAGGAGTTTCAGCCCTCAGTTATTCATCATTGGGCGTGAAGTTCGAGCGGCCGGGAGAGCCACGGCCGAAGCACGTTACCAACTCCCTACCGATTGTCGAGTTGCATAGCATATGGTAATTACGAACAAACACTCAACAGATTGCGAAGCCACCAACCACATAGGGGCAGCCACATACAAAATAGCGGTTCAGACCCTAAGGTCATCATCACCGCGTAACTTTCTCGGCAGTTTGGATTCGACCAAGGCCTTAGCATCAGTTCACTGAAAAAAGAAGAGGAAAAGTTAATTCACGGTGGAAAAAAAACCGAAGGTACGGGACATGAGCTCAGTGCAAACATCATCGCCCAACATAAGCTGAATTCAGGCTTTAAAGGAAAGACAGAATTAAGCTCGTGTGCAAGAGGACCAACTCCGGTTACAAGAGAGAAGCAGAGTCCTGTTCAGAGACATAAGATCTCATCAGAAAGATCAGAGAAATTCGAGTTTATCAGAAAAATAGATGTCAGTAAAAAAAACTATCAGTTATCCACATCCAGTTCAGTTATCCAAATGAAAATCAAGATCGTGATCTGGAAGTTAAAATCCAATCAAGTGAACCCAACTTGTGACAGCAAGCAAATCACAAAAGCCCGCGTTTGTGAATCCATCAAGTTTACGTCTGCAAATATCCAGGAAAAAATCTAATCAAATCGAGTCAGAACTACCACAAAACAAAATCAAATTAAATTTGGAAAAGGAAGGAAATAATATCAGAAGAATTACAAATCACAATCAAGATCAATCAAATCCGCACAAATCAAATTGTATCACAAAAATCGCGATCCAATCTCAGAAAATAACGCAAATCCACTGTTATCAAAGGCCCAAAAGAGAAATCGAGAAGAGTATAAAAGGGGGAACAGATACAACCTGAAAACCCTGGACGAAAATAGCGAAGAACACCAAAAAGCGGCAAGAAGAACGAATCACGAAACCCTAGCGACCGCGAGAGAGAGAGAGGAGAAGGGTTTCATCGAAGGTGACCATCAGAGTACGAATCGAAAGATCGAGGAAGGTCCACCGACGCCGCCTCCATCCACAACGGGCAAACCTTCCCCGGAGGCTCAGTTCGCCATCATCGCCTCCTCAATACATCCATCACCGAGCGAGAACAAACCGTAAGCCATCATCAGCATATTAACATGTTTTTTCTGTTTTTTAGTGTGGAAGATATGAAGGAAAACATGGCGGAGACAAGAGAAAACGAGAAACGAAACGAGAGAGATGCGCCGCGGGAGGGATTAGGGTTTTGGAAACCCTGATTCTCATTTGTGTTACTTGCATCAACCGGGTTGGGTCCGGGAGTGATGACCGGCCCAACCCCTTTTACTTTTCTTTTTTTTTCTTTTTTTGTTTTTTTATATAATTAATATTATGTTAAAAATGTTTTTTAAATAAATGAAAGTAAAAATCTTTTTTTATAATAATAAACAAAAAAAACTTTTTCCTAAATAACTTAAAATCTTTTTTTAAAAAGTCAATAAACAAAATTTAAAACCTTGTAAGATCAAATTTTTCATAATTAAACTAAGCTGTTCTTTTTAACCTTTATATATTAAAACTTTTTCCTTAAATTTAAAAAAAATTGAAAACCGTTTCTTATGTCAAAAATAAACAATAAAAATCTCAAAACTTCGCGCTTTCGTTTCACAATCTTTCTGACTATTATTCGTTTTCGCCCACTAACGTTGTTTTGTTCGTTTTGCAGTGTTTACCGTTATTTATTTTATTTTATTATTGTTCAATTCAAATGTCATTACTATATTGTAACTGCTCCTCTCATGTAACCTCGCGAACCCTAACAATCGCGTTTTAATTTCTGCCTTTAAATTTCTGCGTGTATGGTTTTAATTTCTGTCATTATTTCTCTGCTCGTATGATTAGTTTCTCACACTTTCACCAATTATTCTGTCACACTACACACCTCCGAAGGAATTAGGTCTAACCGTTTGGTCGCCGCGCCAATAGTCCTCAACTTCAAACCCCTACAAACTACAAACCCTAATTTTCACAAATGCCTCGCCGCAGGCAAGATTACAATTTTACCCCTAGCATTAGATCAAAGAGCCGCCGCGCTCATTTTAGGGTTTCCAGCCGTGGAATCCCTAACCTAATTTAACCCTAATTACAACTTAACATTTTAACATAGAGATTTGGAGTTTCTACACTCCGCGTAAGCGTGTCCTTAAGACATGTTTATTCCCCTTGAGACCTTGACCACAGTCAAGAGGTCTCTAACCTCCCTTTTGAGGGGAACTACGATTACTCTGATTCCACTCCCGTAAGGATACGTAGGCACAAGATGCGATGTCTTGCCGAGTAAACTTAGAATTAACCCCTTAGGTCTCTTTTCTCACTTTTAATCCCTTTGTACATATACCTTAAGCAAATGAATAAAGCAAATAGTAAGCATTGAACAAAAGGTTCCTGTAGAGTACTACAGAAGTTTAGGGTGCTAATACCTTCCCTAAGTTTAACCAAGCCCCGAACCCTAGATCTTTCCCCGCATTGTGTTTACGATGCAAAATAGGTTTTCCCTCTTTTGACCTTTTCCTTCGGATAAATCAAAGAGCGGTTGTGAATTGAATTGCGATTCAAACTAATTAATAGTTTGATATCCTACTTCCACCGCAACAGAAAATGGCGACTTCACTGGGGACTATCTACTTTTGAGGGTTACCCCTAATTTGTTCATGTTTATTACTCTTTGCTTTACTATTCATTTGTATATACGTATTGTATTCTGATCTTGGGATGGTTCCTGGTGTTGTGAGATAAGTCCTACGCCCGGACTAGTGACATTATTATAGGATGGGGATATATTCGATGAGGCTTATAGGGAGTTGAATCCCGACCAAGCTGATTCGAGAATCACCGCTCAGTTGAGACCCTTTCGAAAATGGTTCGGTTGAACGAGTAATCGTTGAAAACTTTTTCCATGGTTGATTGGAGTCTGTGATATTGGAAACCGTAGTACCTTAACACCACCATGGCCTTATTTAGGACGTAGTGCGGGAACTATGTGGGAGTAGTCCTACAATGGTTGCTACGCGATACTACACTCAAAAGAGGTTCTCTTGAGAATATTATTAACTCCCGAGTCAATCGGAAGGTTGATAATATCCGAAAGATGGGCTGATGACTTTGGGCACTTTTTAGAACCTTGTTCGGCAGGTACAACTAACCTATAGTACACTCCTTTTGGGGATGGGTAGACCTTAACTCCACTCATGTCCTCTAACCTAGGGCTTTGTGTATTCATGTGCATTGCATCCATAAAGCATCCCATTGCATTGTATTTCATGGAATTCAAACATCATTTATATCGCGGGATACTATAAATAAAAAAATAAAAATGAAAAAACAAGAAAAAGATTTCCTTGGTGCCCCACGACATTCGTAAATGTTTGAATTCCATGAAAATCTTCATTTGCATCATAGCCTCATATGTTTTCTTGCATTACATGTGTCTTCCGTTTTCTCATGTTCGGTTCTCTCGCCTTCCAGTTTCGTCACCCTAAGTCCTCGGCACCAGTACAACACTAGAGCTCAAACTCGGAAGAGAATGGAGGATCAGACAAAAGAGATTGATCGCCTTAGCAACGAACTTAAAGACCTGCGAGGGGGTATGGGGCGTATGATGGAATTGTTACATGTCATGAATGCTAAGATGGATACCCAGCCCACTGTTGTTTCCGAGATTACCGGCATTACCGTGGACCCTCCACCAAATGTGACTGTAGCAAGGGACCCACCTTATGGTCTTGCTCCCGGTTTTGTGCCTCCTCAAGCCACTGTTCCGATTAATCAGCCTGTTCAGCAAGCCGTTCCTTTATTTTCTGAAGTTTCTAGGGGGGCTCCTATCTTTGCACCACCTGTTGTGCACACCCGTGTACAGCCGTATTTCAATGAGACAGTCTTTGATAATCTTGATGAGAATGTTGAAGGTTATGAGAAACATGACAAGCTTCGTGAGGAAGTAGACACTATCGTCCAGAGATTGAGAAAAGTAGAGGGCGATCAAATTTTTGGGACTGCTGCAAGGGACGTTTGTTTGGTCTCAGGTTTGGTTATTCCCCCGAAGTTCAAAACTCCGAACTTCGATCGCTATGAAGGTGCCACTTGTCCTAAAAGTCATCTGATCATGTACTATCGCAAAATGGCTGCCCATGTTGAGAATGATAAATTGATGATTCATTGCTTCCAAGACAGTTTGAAGGGTGCTTCTTCCAAATGGTACTTAACTTTGGACCAGTCTCGCATTAAGAGTTTCCAAGATTTATCTGACGCTTTCATCAAACATTACAAGTACAATATGGATTTGGCTCCTGACAAAAGACAGTTGCTGAGTATGTCACAAAAGAATTCAGAATCATTCAAAGAGTACGCTCAAAGGTGGAGGGAGATTGCTTCGCAAGTAGAACCTCCTTTGACCGAGAAAGAGTTAGCTGATTGGTTTGTCGACACGGTTCGTCCAGAATTTTACGAAAGAATGGTGGGTAGTGTGACTTCAAATTTCTCTGACATCGTTGCTGTGGGTGTCAAGATTGAATTGGGTATGAAAAGCGGTAAAATGACAAATACTCATGGTGTTTCAAAGGATCAGCCGAAGAAACCTTCGTATAGCTCTCAGAAGAAGAAAGAAGGGGAGACTAATGCTATATCCTCTGGTAGACGAAGAGACCAATTCTATCAATATCCGCAAGGTTATGCTCAACCTCAAGGGTACCCGATCCAATATGCTCAACAACCCTATCTGGTAGCTGTTGCGCCTTCTTTCAATCAACAGGTTCCTATGTATCAACCTATGCAACAATCTCCTACTTATCCGCCTCTTAACTATCAACAAGCGCCCAACGCTCCCGCTCATCAACAGCCAAAGAATCCAGCTCCTCGCCAGAATGTTCCGAACAAGAGACAGTATAAACCTTGCCCGCCGATTCCGATGACTTTCACCGAGTTGTATCCCTCATTAGTCAAGCAAGGTCTAATTACTACTCGAGCTTTGGGTCCGCCTCCTAATCCGCTGCCCGCCAATTACAACGCCGCTGCTCATTATTTATTTCATGAGGGTGCGCCTGGTCATGATCTAGAGAACTGTTATGCTCTCAAAAACCTTGTCAGGGATCTATTGGAAAAGAAGATTTTGTCGTTTGAAGACCCTCAACCGAATGTTAAGAAGAACCCTTTTCCTAACCATGAGAGTGTTAATGCCATTAGTGCTGATTCTGAAGAAGGTTATGTCCTTGATGTTGTTCAGATTAAGACTCCTCTTAAGATATTCCATTCGAAACTATTTGAAACCGGTCTAGTAGATACTTCCCACGTCGCATGCGCAGGTTGTGATGCCAGTATTAAGGGTTGTGTGTTGGTTCAGAGCGATGTTCAGAGGTTGATTAATGAGGGTATTTTACAAGTGACAAGCCAAGCCAAGAAGGATAAAGTCGCTGTGGTTGAGCCTGTCTTCCATCAGCCTGAATCAAAGGGTAAGGTACCAGTGTTTAATCGGTCAGGGGCCAGTTCTGACAACCCCGTGTTCGATATACCAAAGTCGTTTATCCCTGAGACGAATCAGCCTAAGCCTATAATTATTCGAAAACCAAGTCCGTTTCCTTTTAATGATCATAAAGCTGTACCTTGGAAATATGACGTGACGATGATTGACAAGGAGTCTGGGAAGGTTATTCCAAATGAAGAGGTTAAGGACATTGTGACTAATATCGCAGAGGCAAGCAGGATGACTCGCAGTGGCCGTGTGTATACTCCCCGTTTCAATGAGGTTCCACCTAAGGAAACAACTAGTATCCCAGTGCCTGCCAAAGACAAAGGTAAGGGAGCCGTTACGAATGATGAAGATGCTGAGTTTTTGAGGATCATCAAGAAAAGTGACTATAAAGTTATCGATCAACTTCATCAAACTCCTTCCAAGATTTCGATTTTATCTCTGTTGATGAGTTCACCCGCTCATAGGATGGCCTTGCAGAAAGTTTTGACTCAAGCACATGTGGATCAAGATATCAGCACCAGTCGGTTTGATAGTGTGATTGCCAATTTGACCGCATGTAACACCCTTAGTTTCAGCAACGAAGAGTTACCAAAGGAGGGTCCGAATCATAATCGTGCTTTACATATATCAGTGAAATGTTAGGAGGACAATTTAGCAAGAGTGCTAGTGGACATCGGTTCTTCTTTGAATGTTCTACCCAAGAGGGTTCTTGATAAGTTGGTTTTCAAAGAGACTGTGTTGAAACCTACTCCTTTGATCGTCAAGGCTTTCGATGGTTCTCGCCGGTCGGTAATGGGGGAGGTTGAGCTTCCTATCCTGATTGGTCCGCAAGTTTTTAATATCACGTTTCAAGTCATGGACATTAATCCCAATTACAGCTGCTTACTTGGAAGGCCGTGGATTCATGCCGCTGGGGCAGTAACCTCAACGTTACATCAAAAGATGAAGTTCGTGATCGATGAAAAGTTGGTTATTATACACGGTGAGGAGGATCTGATGGTCAGTAACCTGTCTTCTTTCCGTTACATCGAGGCCGATGAGAATGCTTTGGAAATCTCCTTTCAAGCACTCGAGATCTCCAATGTTGTTCTATTAGAAGTCGAAGAGACAGTAGGCCAGGGTAATCCATCTTTTGCATCTTTGAAGAGTACCAAATCAACAATTGACAGGGGCATTCCGGAAGGTTGGGGAGAGGCAATTGATGTCAAGACCAAGACTGATCGCTTTGGGTTGGGTTACAAACCAACTCAGAATGGAGCTGCCACAACGGACGAAGGGCGTCCGAAGGTTATCCAAGAGTTATTTGTCAGCGGAGGTTTCCAAGTCAATGCCGTCAGTGATTGTGAGGAAGATGAAGATCTGAGCAATCTGGTGTTTAAGGGTGATGCAGCTTTGAACAACTGGGAGGCCGTAGAGATCCCTGTTATTTTTCCATTGTCAAAGTAATTTTAACATTTTTCATTTATGTTTTCAAAAAAAAAATCCGTAGCTCTGCCAGAGGCTATAGGAACGTTTTTGTCGGGCCACCTTTCACTTTTAAAAGGATATTAATAAAGGCATTTTGTTCAATTCCACTTTGGTTCATTTGCGTTTTTTCGTTTCCACCTTTTAAAAATGAAGTTGGCAACCTTTTTCAAAAAATAAAACAAAAAAATAGCATTTCATTTCTTATCTTACATATCTTCGAGCATTTTAATTAAGTAAGCCTTCCATCATGCAGAGACATCGCAAACCTCGTTGGATCCAATGACTTTATTGACACTCCTAACTGGGATGCACCCATCAATCAAGCTGAAGACGAGGGTGAAGAAGATTTTGAAGTACCCGCTGAACTGACAAAATTGATTGAGTACGAGTACACAGAGCTTCAACCGCATAAAGAGCAGGTGGACTTAATTAATCTTAGTACAGATGAAAACAAGAAAGAGGTCAAGATTGGTGCAATGCTTGGGACAGAGGTTAAGTAGAGGCTGATTGAGTTGTTAAAAGAATATATTGATGTGTTTGCATGGTCGTATCAAGATATGCCTGGTCCAGACACAGATATTGTTGTTCACAAGTTGCCACTTAAGCCAGATTGTCCACCTATCAAACAAAAGCTTCGAAGAACGAGACCAGACATGGCTTTGAAGATTCGGGATGAGGTAAAAAAACAGTTGGATGCAGGTTTCCTGGCAGTTGCAAAATATCCAGATTGGGTTGCCAACATTGTGCCAGTGCCCAAGAAAGACGGTAAAGTTAGGATGTGTGTGGATTACAGGGATCTGAACAAAGCAAGTCCGAAAGACGACTTCCCTCTGCCACATATTGATACACTTGTAGACAATACAGCCAGTTTTGCGTTGTTCTCATTTATGGATGGTTTCTCTGGCTATAATCAGATCAAAATGGATCCCGATGATCGAGAGAAGACTACTTTCATTACTCCTTGGGGGACCTTTTGCTACAAAGTCATGCCCTTCGGTTTGAAGAACGCAGGGGCAACTTACCAACGCGCTATGACCACTCTTTTTCATGATATGATGCACAAAGAGATCGAGGTGTATGTGGACGATATGATAGCCAAATCTCAGAGTGAAGAGGAACATCTAGACCATTTGGTGAAGTTGTTTGAACGACTCAGGAAGTACCAGTTGAAGTTGAATCCTGCTAAATGTACCTTCGGTGTCAGATCTGGAAAATTGCTTGGTTTTATTGTTAGTCAACGAGGGATTGAGGTAGATCCTGAGAAAGTCCGAGCCATTCAAGATATGCCAGCTCCGCAAACCGAGACGCAAGTTAGAGGTTTTCTGGGGCGTTTGAATTACATTTCCAGGTTTATCTCTAACATGACCGCTACTTGTGAACCGATATTCAAATTGCTTTGTAAAGGGCAGACGGTTGAGTGGAACCCTGATTGTCAGAAAGCGTTTGAGAAAATTAAGAATTATTTGCAAGACCCCCCTATTCTGATTCCTCCCGTACCCGGAAGACCGTTGTTTATGTACCTTACTGTTCTTGAGAAGTCTATGGGTTGTGTGCTCGGGCAACATGATGAGACTGGAAGAAAGGAACATGCGATTTATTATCTGAGCAAGAAGTTTACCGATTGTGAAAACAAATACTCACCATTAGAGAAAACTTGTTGTGCGTTGGCATGGGCCGCTAGGCGCCTTCGGCAATATATGGTCTGTCATACCACATTGTTGATTTCTAAAATGGATCCGATCAAGTATATTCTTGAAAAACCTGCTCAAACCGGGAGGCGCTCCCGTTGGCACATGTTGTTATCCGAATATGACATCCAGTATGTACCCCAGAAAGCAATTAAGGGTAGTATCTTATCGGATTATCTCGCAGATCAGCCAGTTGAAGATTATGAACCTCTTAAGTTTGATTTTCCTGATGAGGATATTTTGTTGATTAAGAGAGATTGTGAAGAGCCAGATCTGAGCGAAGGTCCAGAACCAGGTCTTTGGTGGAGGATGATGTTTGATGGTTCCTCGAACTTCAATGGGCATGGTATATGCGCTGTTTTGATGAACCCAAAAGGTGGATTCACCCCGTTTACAGCAAGGCTAGACTTTGAGTGTACTAATAACGTCGCCGAGTATGAAGCATGTATTCTTGGCCTCGAAGCCGCAATTCACCTCTGAATCAAACTTCTTAAAGTAAGTGGTGACTCAGCCTTAGTTATTTACCAGGTACAAGGCAAATGGGAAACGAAGAATGAGAAGTTAATCCCTTACAAGGACTACATTGTCGAGCTGATTAAGTATTTCGATGAGATAGAGTTCGAGCATGTTCCTAGATCTGAGAATCACGTTGCTGACGCTTTAGCCATGTTAGCGTCCATGTGGAAGGTTAAATTCGTTAATGAAGCACCTCTTATTCATATTGAACGCAAAGTTGAGCCCACTTATTGTCAAGTAGTTGAAGAGGATGAGGTGGATGAAAAGCCTTGGTTTCATGACATCAAGAAATATCTAGTCAAGCAAGAATATCCCGATGGTGCTACCGGTCTGGACAAGAAAACATTGAGAAGACTGGCTTCCAAATTCTTTATCAGTAATGGTGTGTTATACAAAAGAAATTACGACATGGTTTTACTCAGATGTGTTGATAAACGGGAAGCGGACATATTACTGCAAGAGATCCACGAGGGGACCTTCGGCACCCATGCCAATGGTTATGCTATGTCCAAGAAGATGTTAAGGGCTGGATATTATTGGTTAACTATGGAAGCTGACTGCATCCAATATGCCAGAAAATGCCATAAGTGCCAAATTTACGCTGATCAAATGCATGTGCCTCCATCACCGTTGAATGTCTTGTCTTCACCATGGCCGTTCTCGATGTGGGGCATTGACATGATTGGGGCAATCGAGCCGAAGGCTTCTAATGGTCATCGTTTTATCCTTGTTGCTATTGATTATTTCACCAAGTGGGTCGAGGTTGTTTCCTACACCAACGTGACGAAGCAAGTGGTTGCCCGCTTCATCAGGAAAGAAATTATCTGCCGTTATGGAATTCCAAGTCGGATAATAACTGACAATGGCACCAATCTGAATAACAAGACTATGAAGGAGTTGTGTGACAGTTTCAAGATCACGCATCATAATTCTTCTCCGTATCGTCCTAAGATGAATGGGGCCGTTGAAGCTGCGAATAAGAATATCAAGAAAATCCTGCAAAAGATGGTCGTGACTTACAAAGATTGGCATGAGATGTTACCGTTTGCTTTGCATGGATACAGAACCTCAGTGCGAACTTCGACAGGGGCAACACCTTTCTCATTGGTGTATGGAATGGACGCCGTACTCCCCATTGAAGTAGAGATACCTTCTTTAAGGGTGTTGATGGAAGCTGAACTTGAAGAAGCTGAGTGGGTTCAAGACAGACTGGATCAGTTGAATCTCATTGACGAGAAACGCATGACAGCTATGTGCCATGGGCAATTATATCAGAAACGGATGAAAAGAGCATTTGATAAGAAGGTTCATATCCGTGAGTTCCGTCAAGGAGAGCTCGTACTCAAAAAGATCTTGCCAGTGCATAAAGATACGCGTGGAAAGTGGATGCCCAATTATGAAGGCCCATTTGTTGTAAAGACTGTTTTCTCCGGAGGGTCTCTGATACTTACAACAATGGATGGTGAAGAGCTTGCACATCCCGTGAATTCTGATGCAGTCCGAAAATATTATGCCTAAAAACCCGCTAAGTCGAAAACCTGCAAAAGGCGACTTAGGCAAAAGTAAGGGTTGAAAAAGAAATAATAATAAAAAGCTCGCTAAGTTGAAAACCCGAAAGGGCGGCTTAGGCAAAAAGGAGCGTCCCGGTGGATTGAAAACCCGAAAGGGCGGTCCAGGCAAAAGTTAGGGACGAAGGCATTTCATTGCATCAGAAAACACCGATCATCGCGAACACACTTTCCGCATGAGAGCCATTTTCCAGTTCTTTCATCCTCGTCCAAAACGAGATTCTGGATAGTCTTAGTTATTAGTGTCAGTAGGTGTCGTTGGATTCAATTGTAACCTTTTCCCATATTGCCAATTTCAAAAGCATAATCATCTGTGGAGCTATGCCCTCAGCAAGCTGCCATCCTTTAATAAAAGATACCGTCTTGTTACTTACATTCCTTGGTGCATTACTCTTGTTTCTATTGTTATGCAAAATGCCATTTATTCTTAAAATTTTGAAAATGAAAGGTGCTTTGAAAATTTTTAAGACTGTTCTTCGAAAACGCACTCGAAATATAAGAAATTACTTTGACTAGTGGAAATTTCGGAAGGATCTCTTCACTCCTCGAAAAATCTCATTGTTGCAGAAACACTTTTAAACCATTGCTCTGACACAGTCCCCAGAGAGACTATAAGCTGACAACCTTTTCTGGGGTAACTCGAAAGTGTCCCTCAGGTTTTCTTCTCCCCATGTGAAGACGTGATACTGTGCACCCAAGCAGATTACCTTCTCCCTAGAGAATTCAGAACTTTAAAACCAGATTTGGTTCTACCATTGATCCTTCTCGCCCATGATTGACGTATTGGTTGCAGAGAACGCAGAGTATCTCCGTCGAGATGTTTATTTCATCCCTCGTCCCTAGTCCGTTTCGTCAGCATACGCAGGGGCATAAGCATCACATGCTTATTTCATATATTCATTTCACATACTCATTACATACTCATTTCATAACATCCTGCATATTTAACTACGTAGACATTAACATACATTCACATTAACATATGCATTCACAGGTTCATTGTGTTTCACCATCATTGGTTGTTACCGCCGAGTAACTGGGTTCGTCCATTCTCTCCAAATAGATTGTCAGCCCTAAGCATAAAATACATATGTGTTTCTAGTTTCCCCACAGAGCTCGATCCTCGCGGATGACGGTTACTTCAGCTATCTTTCCTCGCCAGGATAAGATATTTACCCTTCGAGTTCATTCCCTCGATGGAGTCTTGATTGCCATTTTTCTTTCTAGCTCGATCCTAGATTGAATCTCAGTCTTGTCGGTCATCGAGCCCAACCGGACGTGCATTTATTTTGCACCATCTAAAAATTTTCGCCATACCTTGGCAAATATGCGACGGTTCTCGCCTGAGAAGCTTATCACTGCACCCGGATGTGCATTTATTTTGCACTATCTTTTGAAAATCAATCACAATCCTTTACAGATACACACTAGTTCACGCCTGGAAAATATATCAGTACAACACTTTACAATCCTACACGTTACAGCATCGGTATGCGACTGTTTTCGCCTGAGAAGCCTATCGACATAACAATCCTACATCTTACAGCATCGGTATGCGACATTTTTCGCCTGAGAAGCCTATCGATATAACAACCTTATACAACCAGATACGCGCCTGTTCTCGCCAAGAGAAGCTTATCATCGGTCAGCACCAGTTCTCCGCCGAGAAGCTTATCATCATCTGTTATCACCTCTACAAGCATTTCTTACATGAGAAGCTTATTATTGCTACTCCTGCAAAATAAGCGACATTTCTCGCCTGAGGAGCTGATCCTATCTTCGTTATGACTCGCAGCAAATGGCCATCTCCATTGAGCAGTTGGGCTTCCATTTTCCCTGTCATCGTGAAGTATGGGGAGGTTTTGAACCGAATCATATTCAGGAGAGCACGATCTTGAAGTATGAAGAAGTTCATTTACCCTTTAGTAAAAGAAGGAGCGGAATCATATTCAGGAGAGCACGATCTTGAAGTATGAAGAAGTTCATTTACCCTTTAGTAAAAGAAGGAGCGGAATCATATTCAGGAGAGCACGATCTTGAAGTATGAAGAAGTTCATTTACCCTTTAGTAAAAGAAGGAGCGGAATCATATTCAGGAGAGCACGATCTTGAAATATGAAGAAGTTCATTTATCCTTTAGTAAAAGAAGAATCAGAATCGTATTCCAGGCGCCGACCTTAAGTATGAGAAAATTTATATATCAGATAAGCAGCAGCCTCTTTATTTGAGTGCTTATCCATTTTGGCATGTAAGTCCCTTCCAACGATAAGTGACAGTTCTCCCTCGAGAAGCTTATCAGGGCATTTCCTATTAAAGTCCATTTATTTTGGCATACAGCCGGTCTTTACCCTGTATATTTGATACGGATTTCCAAAAAGTCCGTCCGATCCCATCACGAAGGATAGTTTATAGAAGCTTGGATGTTATTCTTTGCTCAATGCTCCAGCATTCTGTGATCGATCTTGCAATCGTGTAGATCCAGTCTTATTGTTAGACATTCCCAAGTGGAGGCCATCTCATAGGCGCCATCTCCATTTAGGATCATGTTCTAACCACTTTAAGTCCATTTATTTTGGCATACAGCCGGTTTCTTACCCTGTATATTTGCTACGGTGTTCCGAAAGGCCCGTTTGATCCTGTCACGAGAGATAGTTTACAGAAGCTTGGATGTTATTCTTTGCTCAATGCTCCAGCATTCTGTAATCGATCTTGCAGCCGTACATGATCCAGTTTTACTTTTAGATTCCCTAGTGGAGGCCGTCTCATAGATGCCATCTCCATTTGAGAATCTCGTTCCAGTTCTAAAAATGACAATTGGTCGTGTTCGCACCAGTTGACCATCATTTTAGAGTTCCCCAGTGAAGTCGCCATTTTCTGTTGCGGTGGAAATAGGATATCAAACTATTAATGAGTTTGAATCGCAATTCAATTCACAACCGCTCTTTTGACCTTTTCCTTCGGATAAATCAAAGAGCGGTTGTGAATTGAATTGCGATTCAAACTCATTAATAGTTTGATATCCTATTTCCACCGCAACACTTCTTATCTTCCTCAGTTCCCAGGTTGATGACTTTAACTTCCTCCTGATGAGGCAGGATGACCTTCTCCTCTTGTCTTAACAATCTGGCGAGCTCTTCGGGCAGGTCCTCGTCTTCTTCAATCTCCACTTCTGCTTGAAAGATCGGATTGTCAAAGTCACACCGAGTCATAGACGAGTCTGAGTCGATGGTATCTGAAATGTGTAACCTGCAATGATGATGATTTTAGGCTTAAATGATATGCAAACAAACTAACACAAACCACATTGCCATTTTATTGTTAGAAGATAAAAACAAGAAAAACAAGGATCACAAAATTTTGAATGAAAAAGACGCCTTTTTGATTGATAATGATGAAAAATTGTTTGCGCACATAATAGATAAAGCCCTACAAAATAAAGACCATTATGCTCCGGGCAGAACATAGGGCGATACATTAATCAAAACAAAACAATTACTCTTCATAGGTCACAGAGATGACTTCCTCTACAGTCCAATTCCTCAAACCCTGGCCAGGGACACATGGCTTGATCCACGCGTCCATATCGCAGTCGTTATCTCCCTCCTCGTCAGATACGGCACTGATTCTTTCGAAAACCACCCCACTACTGGTGAACTGAACAGGTCCTTTATAACGTGGAGCGTTTTGTGAAGAAGACGCATATGGGTTGTATCCCAATCCAAACTTGTCTTGTTTGTTGGGGACGCTTACCACTTGCCCCCATCCTTGTGCTGATCCGGATTCCACCACGGCTTGTGCTTCCTTGTATGACGATATGGCGACCTCTGGGGCTTTGACCTCGACCGACGCCTTTTCCTTGATTCGGGTAGTCTCAAAGGCCTGGCATAGTGTTTCTTGAATTTCGCCATCGACTTCCACATACTTGAATGAAGACAGATGGCTCACCATGATGTCTTCTTCCCCACAAACAGTTACAATATTTCCATCCACCATGTACTTCAGTTTTTGGTGCAAGGTTGATGTCACAGCTCCTGCCGAGTGTATCCAAGGCCGACCCAAAAGGCAGCTATATGCCGGCTGGATATCCATTATGTAGAATACCGTATCAAAAACCTTAGGACCAACCTAAATCGGTAAAGTCAACTCCCCGAACACGGACCTCCTCGTCCCATCAAACGCCCTGACCACCAAGTCACTCGGAGTGTAAGTTATCCCTCGCGTGTCTAGCTTCATGAGGGCCTTCTTGGATACCACATTCAATGATGAACCAGTATCTACGAGTACATGTGAAAGAACAACACCTCTACATTCCATAGAGATATGCAAAGCCAGATTATGGTTTCTTCCTTTCGGTGTCAAATCACGATCAGTGAATCCCAACCCATTACCTGCATTGACGTGGGCCACCACCCCTTCCAACTGATTCACGGATATCTCTTGAGGTACGTAAGCATTATTCAAAACCCTGAGCAAAGCATTCCTATAAGCCTTGGAACATACCAGCAGCGACAAGATAGAAATCTTTGAAGGAGTCTGTTGTAAGTGATCCACAATTTTGTAGTCACTCCTTCTTATCAAACGCATGAATTCATCTGTGTCCTTCAGCAAAGTTTCCTTTTCTCTAGTCTGAGAATTCTCTTCCACCATCTTTCCCTTACCTTTGTCGATCCTTTCTGCATTTACCTCGGGAGGTGCAAACACTCTCCCACTTCGAGTCATTCCTCCAATTCCAACCAAATTATCAACAGAATCCAACGGCGAACCCTTCAGTTCCTGCTTTTGAACATTGCAGTAGACCTCGGCCCCATAGTTCCAAGGGGTCGCTTTAGAGCTTTCATAGGGTATGGGCCCTGCCTTTATGAATATAATAGCGGGCCTCGCCGGAGGCACGGAAATTGTAATTGTTTTGTACAGGATGGAGATGGTGGCCACCTCGTCCTTATCTTCAACGACTACCTCTTCAACATTCTTCTCACAGATTCTATCAAATTGCAATAAACCGTCATCCATCATGCGTTGTATATGGTTCTTCATATTCTGACATCCTTTGGGACAGATCATACAGTCTTCGCAATCCTTCCCACAGCTTGGGAACACCCCTCCTTCTAACAACTTGCTCTTCACAAAACCTAACGGCGTCTTCGGATCCTCTACCTTGGACACCAAGTTCAATCCTTCCTCACTGACAATAGCATTCACACCGCCACCCCTACCATGGTTAGACATGTGATTTTGATCTACATTTGGCACATCCTGATTGAAGTTGATAGCCTTACTATCAGCAAGGTCTTGTACCTTGTGTTTGAAGGCTTTACAGTTGTCGATGTTGTGGCGGGAGGCGCCAGAGTGGAATTCACACCTAGCGTTGATGTCATATCCGGGAGGTGGTTGGCCAGTTAGAGGTGCCATTGTCCTTTTCTGGACCAACTGCAGTTGAATTAAGTGTTGTAATAACTGAGCGTAGGGCATTGGTGGTGTGTCAAAGTGCCTATCCACCATCCTTCTCCGATCTTGGAACTGTCTCGGTGCATAATTGTGTTGTTGAGGTCATTGTTGTTGTTGTTGACGTGGTTGTTGTTGCTGAGGTTGTACCGTCGGGATGACAATACTAGCTATCTGTGGTGGTTGCTGATAATACGGTCGTTATTGACGTTGATTCAGATTTCTATTTTGATTGTTAAAGCCGGACACTGCATTTGTCTCGTTATCTCTCTTCTTCGCATCAAAAATCTTTCTTTCACCTCCAGATGAGGTCCCTTCTCCCATTTGTATCTTTCCCATCTTAATACCGTTTTCAACCCTCTCGCCAGTAATAATCAAGTCCGAAAAGCTCCCAGACATGCTGCTCACTAACTTATCATAGTAAATTCCTGGTAATGTGGCCACAAACAGATCAATTAGTTCTCTCTCCACCATGGGAGGTTGAACTCTAGCAGCAAGCTCTCTCCATCTTTGTGCGTACTCCTTGAAGCATTCGTTACTCCTTTGTGATAAATTCGGAAGTTGCACTCGGTTTGGAGATAAGTCACTGTTGTATTGGTAGTGCTTAACGAAAGCTTCCGCCAAATCTTTCCAACTTCTAACCTGAGTGGGCTCCAGTCCCATGTACCACTCGAGTGATGGTCCAGACAAACTGTCTTGGAAGAAGTGTATCAACATCTTTTCATTGCTTGAATACATAGACATCCTTCGGTAGTAGGATCGCACATGAACCCTCGGGCAAGTATCCCCTTTGTATTTATCAAACATGGGAACTTTGAATTTGAGTGGCACCCTTGAGTCAGGAACAAACCCTAGATTGGCCATTTCCAGCCCCATGGAGTTCTGATTAGAAAGGTTCCTCATTTGTTCCTCCAACAACTTAAATCTTCTATCAGCTTCAGCGGACATTTCATCTTTTACCGAGAAAAGGTCTTCCTGTCGATCCTCGAGCCATGGCTGATACAGATTACCCTGGTTGACTCCATTAACTTCATGCCCGTACCCATTTCCTTGACGGATGTTTCCAGCATTCCCTGCATTTCGGGCTCCAACTCCGTTGTTACCAATTCCTCCACCGACATTACCATTGGTTTCAAAATTTCCATTGTCATTCCCAGTGGCGTTTACATTTCCAATACCATTGTCGTTTCCGTTCCCGCCAGCATTGGGGATAGCGTTATTAGCGTGTTAAGGCTCAACATGAGGTGGGTTGGTAGCTGTCCCTCCATGTAATACACCATCGTTGTCAACCCGTGCAATCAAATGTTGCACCAAAGTCCTAAGTTGGTCTTGCCCACTGGCTACAGTCTGCATAACTTCCATGAATTGCGTCATCCTTTCGCGGAATTCCTGAAGCTCGAGCTGAACTTGATCCATAATTCTTTGTTGGTTTCTTCGTGTAAAATAACGGTGAATAGGCTACCCTTCAATCCTGAAACAAAATCTCTCTCTCTGTGGAGAACCACAAGAAGAGTTAAGGTTAACAGAAATACCTGCAATGCAAATGCAGAATGATGCAAAAATGCAGAATGCAGACATGTAAATATGTTTCAAGGACACTCTCCCCTTGATTCTAGTTCCACGAGCATGGTGAGAGAATGAAAAACCACAGAGATAGTCAAGGAATACTTCTCATTAATGAAATAAATTATAGAGTATCACCATCAAAGGAATACAACAGAAAGTCATCATGACCTCATCCAACAACCCTAGTGATGGTCAGAATACAAACAAACAACAAATAAGAGAAAAAGCATCAGAAGTGGAGTCGAGTTCGGAACTCTTCTAGTAATTCTTTTGTGTCTGGGTGATCGGGCCTGTCAATTAATCCCTGAATAAGCAAATCCCTCTTCCTGATAGTATCTTGCAGACTCCGAACATGGTCTTCCCAAGCATCCTCTCCAAAAGCATCCTCTAATTTGGGCTTCTTTAAGTCGATCCTCAATTTGTATTCCTCCAATGTTGCAAGAGCTCCGTGGAGTTTTCGCTTGTTTTCTAGTTGACTCATATATTCACCTGGAGCCTTCGCAATGCTGTCTCGAAGTTGGGCCATCAAACTATCAACTTGTTGACAGAGTTTATCCTCCCTCTCCTTGTTTTTGGTTAGCAGAGCATTCCATTTGATGTCAAATTTGAATATCCTCAATTGAGCTTTTTCCAATTCCTTCTTTTTGCTGGAGAGGACATCACTTACGCTTTTCAAAGCTTTACCCACTCGTTCTCAGGAACTAATCTCCTCTGTCAATTGCGTACCCATCCTATTTACCAACTCTGTTTGCTTCTTAAATGACCGGATAGCTTCAGCTTTTTCGCCTCTAAGTTGAGTGATTTCCTTTTCCAACTCTTTATTAGCCTTACGCAGCTCCTCCTTCTCTGCCCATAGTCGGTTGTATTTCTGCACGCCAACTGTCGTAGGCTCTGCTACCACCAAGGGATATAGAGGTTCCCTTACTGGAAATGGGAGCAACAATCTCTCGACTCTCTCCTGAACCCATTCCATCTATGGCTCATAGGCTCTAGAATTGCTTTTCCCCAGAGAGAGCTTTCCTTTCCGATGAATGTTATTCCAAGCTTGTTGCAACCTAGCCAGAGTAGCAATATCAACCAAACCTGTAAAATATAGAGATTCTCACACTTCTTCCTCCTTTGGGGGGGCTCTCAAAGCGTAGCCAAACTGCCTGACGGCGAGAGCTGGATTGTAATTTATACTTCATTTTCTTCCAATCAGAGGAACATTGGGGAAATCCCCGCAGCTGTAGATAATCTCCTTGCCCAAGAGGTCTCTATCAAACCAAACAACATTCTCAGCTCTTAATCCCATGAGTCTTTCTGGCCAATAATCAGTACTGGCAAGGCTAATAAAAGGCCCAGACTTTGGCAGATGTGAGGCAAACCACTTGTACAACAACGGGGTACAACAAGAAACACTTTTTCCTCGCCGATTCTCATTCTTGTAATGGGTGGAATGATAGACATCCCCTAGAAGGGTTGGCATAGGGTTCTTGGATGCAAAGATGTGGAAAGCGTCTAAATCAATAAAATCAGGTACATTGGGGAATAATACTATCCCAAAGATACAGAGCGCCAAGATCGCATTAAAGATAACCCAACATACCTCTTTTGCAAAATACTGGGCCTTTTCTATCAAGAATGGCAAAGGGAAACCAAGTACCCCACTTCTCCATGTCAATTTTAGCTCAGAAGCATCCAAGTGCAGAGATTTGGCTAGCTCGGGTAGGTCAGGCTCATCTTCAGAATGCACGAAAGGCATCTCTCCCAAGACAGGGATTCCCAACAACTGAACAAACTCTTCCAAGGTAGGTAAGAGGACATACCCATGGAAATTAAAACAGCGCAACTGGGGGTCATAAAATTGTAGCAGCGAGTTGAGACCTTCCAACTCAAACTGAGAAACTTTGCGGACAAAGCTCAAGATCTTCCCATACTCCTGCTTGAAATCCTCCATAACTTTATGCTCCACTCCAGAAATGAGACCAACCAAAAGCTTCACGTCCAGTATTGGGAACTTATAAATGACAGACTTCTTGAAACCAAGCTCCATGACAAATGGTGGATTGAGATGACTAGAATCAAAGCGAGAGTACACACCTGAAACACAGATACATGTTAATGCAAGAAAATGCGAATGAGTATGCAAATGCAACAGAGGATCAAGTTGTTGTGCTGTTGACGAAAATGAACCAGCGCTTCGCTAAGATGGCAACACTAGCATAAGGATTTTCACTGTAACTGCTCATACTGACAAGACAAGGTTGGTTGAAGGTCAAAGTTTCCTGCAAACCCAATCCCTCTCACAGGTATGGACCTAATCTGACAAGGTTCAGCATCCTATGCAGTCGTCAGCGTCACAAACTTTCGAGAAACGATGATACATTCACCCTTTCTGGTTTGGCATCATTGTCTCACGAAGCGGCCTCACTTAGCTGACTTATAAGTGATCGGTCTCCAGAGTCGACAGCTCTCAGATGCAACACCCTTTCCTGACCTAATATAGGATATGATGTCTTCAACAGAAATAAAATGCATGCCTGACATGCAAATCTTTACTACTCGTCTGAATGTGAATTTCATGAGGATTATTGCATGCCTGACATGCAAATCTTTACTACTTTCCACGCTAATGCTATGTGTATCCTCAAGCCTGGGTTTTGGCTTATCTCTCTCTGGAACATCCCACCCACAACACAACAACATGATATATGATATAAAGTGCTGAAAATAAAAATGCAATAAAGCAATAAAATGCAAACATATAATGCACATATATACACACCCAAAGAAATAAACAAACAAACGCTAGGATTGACTCGCATAGGGGAACAGAAGTCCCCGACAGAGTCGCTAGCTATCACTACTGCGAAAATCGAGGTCGACAATGACAGAAGAGTCGCCACCGTGCGTTATTTATCCCAAGAAAGGGAAAGGAAACACTCAGAGAAAACCTGACGAAAAGAGGGATAAGATCGGTCATCGCAACCAAATCTCGGGTTCGGGAGTCGGTTACACAAGGGGAAGGTATTAGCACCCCTCACGTCCATCGTACTCGACAGGATCCATTCTTGTTGTCTATCTAAAAGGGTGATTGAAACTATCTAACTACAAGCTTGAGGACAAAAGAAAAAGGAAATGACTCGGCAAAGCAATGGTGCTTTGTGCCTACATATCTCATCTGAAATGAGAAGTCAGAGTCAACGTAGTTCGGCCAACTACGGGTGAAAGAGAGAGGGAGGTTGCTCGCCAAGACATCGCGTCTTGTGCCTACGTATCCTCGTCTGGTACGAGAAATCAGAGCAAACGTAGTTCGGGCTCAAAGGACCACAGGTTGGTTTAAAATTTTTTAGTCCGAGTAGGGTTAACAATTAGTTCTAGCAGTTGGTGTAAGCAGCTCGACCATTGGAGACTTAGGCGTTACCGTTTGCGGTAGAACTAAGGGTTAACGACACTCTCTTTGTGGAAAGATTTTATTGATTAAGAACCCCAAAGGGTGAGAAAGGTTTGAAGTATTTTTGTGTTTTTTAAGACAAAGAAGTGGATTGAGTTATGGTTTGAAACTCATGTCACATTAAAGACTATGACTCGAGAGCAAATGTGTCGCATATCGCCCAAAGGGCATATGCTAAACACTCAAGACAATTGAGAGGAGGCCCCCCAATCATTATTCCCTGAGTACTTAAGGCTCATAGCATACGACACAAATCTTTCTTCATTAGGTGTTTTGAAATATTTAAGAGATGAGGAGAGAAAGACTCAAGCTAAGGGGAAACTGGACGTTAAAGTTATCATGAACAATGCTCATAAAGTCGAGATGGAAGGGAATGAAACTATCCTAGTGTTATCATGCAAAGGATTGAACACCTAATGTCTCTCCTACTCCCATCCTAAACGGAGGGACTAGGAATCCTAGGGGGATCATGGCCAAAACCAAGTAAACACCACATGACTCAATCACAGATGAAACGGGGAAGAAATAAAATGAAATTGATGAATTCAAAATAAAATGATAAAATGGAAATGGAAAATAAAAATGGAAAATAGAATGAAATAATAATAAGATAATAACATAAAAGAAAAGATGGGGAATAAAAAATAACACCATAAAATGAAAGAAAGGATTCCTTTTTGGGAATTTATAAAATTTAAAACTATTTTAAAACAAATTAAAGAGAAAAGAAATAAAATAAAAGAAATAAAATAAACATGTTAAAATAATAAAAGATGATTTTGTCTTTAGGTTTTTATATATTATTTTAAAAAAACTAATAAGAGAAAATAAATAGAATAAACATAAAAAGAAAATGAAACAAGCAAGTGGCTAAAAAAAAAAGAGAAGAAAGGCCTCCCTAAGAGTTGAACCCATGACCAAGGGGTTCTAGACTGAATACTAAACCAGCCCAACCATCCCTCAACGTGTGAAAAACAAAGGGGAAGGGAGAACAAAAGATAAAAAGTGGAAAAAACATGAAAATAAGCAAAATTCGTTACCGCTGGGGATCGAACAGGTGATGTGGTAGTGAAAGGCAAGACAATTAACCACTGGGGTTGCGATACATCCGTGTATCAAACCACCCCAATAACATATATGCCAATACGCGTGCATCTGGCTGGGCAAGGCAAGGTTCAAGGCAAGAAAAGTCAACATGCGTTTTCGACACAACTCTCTTAATTCTTCACCAAATTCAACAAAATTTTAGTCAAACTTGCCTAGAATTTCACAAGGAACATGATGGTGCTGTCATTTTTTTCAACTGATTCCTCCAACTTAAAATTCGATAGGACATGATAGGATGAACTTGAGATGCATTTTGAAACTTGATGATCAAAATTGATGAGTCCAAGAAAAGGTGGGGGTCTGTACACGATCTAAACAGACTGTTCATGGATTGGATTCAAGGAAAGGTCTCAGTTTTTGCCATGAATCTGAATATTGTTGTCAAGTTGCAAATTGGTGAAATGGTTCTTGTCAAAACCAAACTTGTGTCTAAATGATGTTGAAATAACAATTCAATGTCATCATAATGTTTCACAACCCAAACTACAACTGGTCCCACACACAAAAATGTAACAGTTTCAAAAATGAAATGATGGCATTAGAGGTTAATAAACCTCAAAGCAAGAGCTAACAGAATTGGAAATCTCACAGCAGGTATAGATTGAATAAGCTCACATCAGATCAGTCATGCCACCATGACAGTGCTCACCTCAAATAATTTATCAATGACAGTTTTCAAATGCTGAACCTATCCTCAACCAAAGATATTCACATAATCAGCCTGCACAGATCAAGCAATGCCTTATCATTCCTAACTCAGCCACTACTTCCTAAAGCAACAACAAGCTACTAAAGGCTAAAACAACATCATGAGCTCAATTCTAATCACCACTACACTCAGACTAAACAGTCAGACCAAAAAACCGCTTTCCAAGGACCTAACTAGCACACAATAACCTTAAACCCTCATGACAGCACCGACCTGTTATCGCAATGCCAAAACTCACACACTTGTTCAAAAACTGCTAGATAAGAACTCCCAACAAAACACAACCAACTGGAATAAGCAAAAGACCTAAACAACCATTAATGAATTGGCAAATTTAATCCTTAAAAACAAATCTTGACAATAACTGAGGATCTCAATACAATAAGGCCTTTATCCAATAATCATCAGTCCAAATCTTGTTCACAAATGTGAGTTCACCAACTTATGACAGTGAGCATCCTAAATGCAACCAAACAAACTCAAACCTAAGACACTAAACTAGACTGTAGGGGATTAAGGGTTCACTGCAACGAAAATGAGCTTGAGGGTACCAGAGGTCATTGAGCCTCAGAGCAGTAAGGCTGACAGATTTAGTGTACTAACTTACATAGGCAGAGAGAAACTACTGAGTCCTAAACCCCTAATCCTATCTAGTCTACCTAGAACCACCCTTGCCAATACCTGGAAAACATGAGGCACACCCCTGTCTTATCAAATGCAGAGGGCTGACTGTAACAATCCTCGCCTCATAACAGCAATAATTGGTCATCACCATAATGCCAAACACTAGCTCAGGTCATTGCATTCATGACAGTCATCAATGCCAAACACAGAGGTCACTACACATGGAAATTCAGAAGACAAAACAACTGTGATGAATTTTGGAAATCAGAAAAAAAATTACAATCCAGTTCAAACAGACTTGCACATGCCTTAAATATGGTATGGATCATGTTTTAGCAGAAAGATGATTCAATAAGTCACTAGAACAAGAGAAAACACATGAGTTGCAACATAATGAATCAAGAGTTGAACATAACCAAAGCAGAATGGTCAAGGCAGATTTAACATGACAGTAGCATTTTGAGAACCAAATCTGTTAGGCAAAGACTAAACATTGCGACCTATGATGCTAGCAAACAATTCATGGCAGAATGCGAACATGTGTCGCTTGCGCGAAAATAAGGTTCCGGCACAACAGAAGAGTCGCCACCTTTCGTTATTTATCCCTCAGAACGGGAAAGGAAACGATCGGAGAAACCTGACGAAAAAGGGTAAGACAAGGTCGTCGCAACCATTGTCTGGGTTCGGGAGTCGGTTACGCAAGGGGAAGGTATTAGCACCCCTCACGTCCGTCGTACTCGACGGGATCCACGCTTGTTGTGTTTACTTGGACGGGTTGGTTTTATTCTATCTACCTATCAAGGCTGGCTTAAACAGAAAAGAAAATGACTCGGCAAAGCGTTGCGCTTTATGCCTACGTATTCTCATCAGAGAACGAGAAATCAGAGTCAACGTAGTTCGGCCTACGACGGGTTATGGGGGAAGGTAGCTCGCCAAGACATCGCCATCTTGTGCCTACGTACTCTCAACAGGTGTGAGAGATCAGAGCTTACGTAGTTCGGGAAACTACGGTTTATTTCCTGTCTTTTACGAAAGAAGTGTTTTTTATTGTGTTTGCGATTTCAACCGCACTAGAGACTATGACCTGATAGTGAATGCGTCGCATGTCACCCAAAGGGTACCATACTAGACATCCAGACTGTGGAAAAGAAACTCTCCCACAATCCTTTCTCAGATAGCTTAAGGCTCGTAACGTACGAAAGAAATCATTTATGATTACTGTATCTTAAACCGTTTTGAGATGAGAAGAGAACAGTCCCCAACTAGGAGTGAGACTATCAAGTCCTACTGTTGTCATGCCATGGATTCATCCTATGGTCAAGGTTTGAACAGGGAACTCCTAGAAGTTATCATGCATAGGTTTCAACCTAAAATTCTATCATCAATTCCTTATCAAAGGAAATGAGATTCCTAAGGGATCATGTCAATGATACACCAAAACAGACAAAGCATCAGCTTTAAATAGTAAAATGCATGCAATGCAAGTGAGGGAGGAAATGTGGGTGGGGCTTCAGCCTCCACAAGCTCATCTCAACCTCAAGCCAGAATGGATAACAGTAATCATACTGAAAAATAAACAACATGCTATCAAGCAAAATACAGTAAACTGCAATCATACAGATGAAATGAAATAAAATGCCATCAGGCAAACAAACCACATGGGCAAGGGAGCTGGGCTCTACCGAATGCCCGTAAGCAAAGCCACACAGTAACAATACAAGCAGAGGGAGCAACTCAACCTCTAGTGCAATCATGCTCCTAGATTCCACTTATTCTAGATATGGACTTATTCTAATGCATCAAACAAGTCAAACAAAGCATGTCAATACAGAAAAGAAAAACAGAAGAAAGCAGATCAACTCCTCTCTCAACCTCAAGCTTCAGCTTTTCCAATAGCAACTCAGTCTTCAGACTTCAATCACTCTTGACAAATATCAATTTGCTTTTCCAGGTTTCAACCCTTCAACATAAGTTTCAACTTATCTTCTCTGAGCTTCAGCTCCTTGATCAGCTCCACCTTCAGGCTTCACTGTTACCCACAACTATCAACTTGATTCCTTCAGGATCTCCAAGCTTCAAAGTAAGTATCAACTTCCTTTGTTCTTCAAGCTTCAACTCTTCAGAATCAATCTCAATCACTTAGAAGTGTCAACTTCATCCTTCAGTCTTTACTTCATCTTCAGGGGTCTTCAAGTATCAGCTTGCTCTTGTTGCTCTTCAAGCTTCAGCTGGAATGGCAAGGCTCAAGGATTCATCCTCTTCTACACTCTTCAATGAAGTCTTCATCTTCACACTCAAGCTTAGCATCTCTCAAGATAATCAAACCAGAGGAAATCACTTACTGGATAAGCTAGGGATATTTAACTGCTTATTGACCACCAAAGGTGACCTATAAGGGTTCAACATCAAAGGAATGGTTCCCTCAAAAGTTCTACTTCCTAGGTACAATCACTTATCCCTCCAAAGGAGAGAGGTGTATACCATGGAAGGACTTTGAATCATAGGGAGGAATGGAGGTGAAAGATACCATCCATGTTTAAGAAAGAAGTTAACTAAGTCTGAACTCTTCCTAATCCCTAACCCTAAAACAATCAACAAAACAAATAAGATCAAGCTCTCAAGCTCCTCAATGCATCTTCAAGTCTTCTACTATGCTCCTCAATGCTCCTTAGAACAAAACCAAGCTCCCCAAACCCACAAAGCAAAGCAAACAAAAATTCAAACCCACAAGAGGGCAACACAAACAATCATCAACTACAAAAATCATCTAAAAATAGCATATCACTATATTAAAACCTAATATAATTTCTAAGGGATCCTACATACCTACCCTTAATACCCTTATATGCCCCAATACCTATGTTGACCTAGAAACCCAAAATTCTAGTGTTATTGTGGACCTATGTTAAGGATTAACCTAATTCTACACAACCTAATGTCATCTAATCAAAACTACTCTAAAATTCATCACAAAATTATGGAATAAATCCAGGGGGAAGCTAAAGCTTATACCTAACTATCCTAAAAAGAATGGCCTAAAAATGTTAAGGGAACTATCTAAACAAAATTCTACAAATTCATGGATCAACATAAAAAGAAATAAAATGCAATAAAAGTAGAAAATATACAAAAAATATTAAAAATGCATGAAATAAAAATATTTTTATTTTATAATTTTCTGGACATTAATATGAAATGGGAGCGAAAATTCCCATTAAAAAATCTTTAATTTTCAAATTGATATGATTTTTCCAAGATTGAAATAGAATGGAAGAAAATAAAATGAAATATGAAGGGAGGTGGTGCAGATAGTAAGGCAATGCAGTGTAAATCATTCATGGGCTCAAAATGGGGGGTTCAGATAGTCATGCACGCTGGGCCCAATTCAGTTAGAAAAACAATTAGAAAATGAAAAGAAAATAAAAAATGAACGGTGCGAATAGAAACCAAATACAGTTCATTATCCAATGGGCCTCGTGAAGGGGGTGTGATTAGTCATTGGATCACTTAAGCCCAGGAAGCTCCTTTTAATGAAACGCATCGTTTCATTGCTTCTCAGAATTTCCCTCCAAGATGAAATTAAACACGAGCCGTTGGATCTGGCCAAAGTCAACGAGTCTTGCTAGATCTAATGGCTGGGAGGTTGTCTTCAACCTTCAGCTAGGGTTTGAAGCTATCCTCCATGGAAACAGAGCTCAAGAACACCAATTCTCTCCAATCGTGAATCCTCATATCTCCATAAAAACTCAAAGTTTAAAACCCTAACATGCTTCATTTTTCATGCTGAACACAATCATAATCTCAAATTCCGTCGAATCTCCCTCAAACTTGAAACCCGATAGCAACTTCAAATCATGCTTGAAAATCAAAACTCAAGATTCTTGAAATTGTTTACACTAAAATGTTCACCTCCTATCACTGGTCAATTTCCACTAAAGAACTAAGATTATTACTCAAGATTCAAGGATTTCTTGGTCATCAAAGAAATGGTGTCCATAATCCAATCTTCACCAATTGCCTTCTAACTCTCCAAAATCCATCACCTATGTGTCTCTAACCTTTCTATACTAACAAAATAGACTAATTATGCATAAAACATGGTGTAATGGAGAATTTGCAAACCTGGTAAATCTTGATGAACAAATGATGAAATCCTCCAATTCAGACCTTCAATCTTTCCCAATTCCTTCACTGAGTAGTATTCTTGCTTCTGTATGCAAAAAGAATGGTTGAAACTGCTTGATTCTTGGAAACCGATCTTGAGTTGTAGAGGTGAAAATCCAAAAGCTCATACACGATTCATCAATGGAATTGCCCCCAATTTGATCTGCACACCCTCACTATGATCTATGGAATGTGTTTGTGTAGAAAAAAGGAATGGAAATGAAGAAGAATGTGAAATTGAAACTTGACTTGCAATGGAAGCAACAAGATAGCACTCTCTCTTCTCTGCACCAACTCTCACCAACCTTTGCTTTGAGCAAGTTCTAATCATCTTATAGAACTTGTAGGAACTGTCCAGAACCTTCTGGAACACTCCAATGATAATTTGAACTTCTCATGTCATGACATTTTGATTTCAATTCTCCTTATGTGCTATCTCATGCCATAGTCCTTGTAACCTTTGATTCTGACTTGAAATTCTCCCCATATGAGATTTAGGATGTGTTACAATGCATAACCAACTTGTTTATTGAGTTTTGTTGAGTTTTGCTTTGGTGCCTTAAGATGCAAGTAAGTCATTTCCAAATCAGCCCTAAGATCTAGGCCTCAAATCAAAATTGTGGCTGAACCATTGTTCTTAGAATGTCCTTTGGAGTCAAAATGACCTATTATATGACATGGTTTGGATGTATAACTTGTGATTTCCAATTTTTAATTTCAACTTATTTAACTTATGCCTCCATTTTAGGCCATTTTCATCACTTTTTGATACAAGCCTTTTCAACATCTCATGACCTCCCTACTAGCCTTAAAACATCATTCTAAGCAAGTTTTATGTTAAATATTTTTCCATTTGAAGCTTGGAAATAGGAGATATGACCTTATGCTTGAAATGACCTATAACCTCCAAATGACCAATATTCCCTTGACTTGCCAAAGCCATAAGTTGAGTTCTACAAATCCTATCAAGGACTTCTAATACTCTATAGAAAGATAAGAAGATTCCTTACAACATTCATGTTGACCAAGAGTTCATAGGAATCATCCTAATAGGGCAAACGTTGGATGCAAGTTGGGTGACTTTCAAGGACCCAGATTCACATACCTCAAATGACCTGTAATTTGTCAAAGTCATAACTTGAGCTCTACAAATCCTATCAAGTACTTCTAGTACTCAAATTAAAGCTAAGAACAAGCTCTACAACATTTATGTTGTGGGGAATATGAGATTACAATCACATCTTGAGCTAAACTGCCTTGAAGATAGGGATCAGACTAGGGGATTTTACACTGTCAAGCCTTAGAAACCATAGCTTAAAACTTCTCAAACTCCTCAATCATGATGAGTTGGTCTAGGAATCATCCTTATAGCATCTCAATACATCATTCCATGATCACATGGTTCTTGGATTAGGTCTCAACCCTCTCCAAATCATCAGTTGACCTAGGGTTGACCCAGTCAAACCCTAATTCCACCACTCATGGCTGAATCTTCTGAATTCTTGTACAATGACCTTTATAGGCTTCATGATGGCTTTCAAGACATCTCACAAGCTTTCTCAAAGCTTCAAGTCCATCCTCATAGTCTCAGAATCATCTGAGGAGCTCCCACAACTCTCAAGTTATGAGACACACAACCTTGGTTTCAACCAATTCCTCTGAGGATCTCTTGAGTTCTCTGACAAAGGTATCAACCTTTGAACACTTGAATAAAATTCTTGGCTAGCTTAAAAGTCTCACATAACTCTTGATGGGTAAATAAATGTTGGTCAAATTTTGGGGTGCAACAACATGATTCACAAATCAGGTCATAACAACATGGTAAAGACAGATATTTATCTGCTCATGGCAGTTGACAAAACACCAACCCAAGGACATGCTTACAACAGGTAGCACAATACAAAACTAAACATACATTCACATCAAACTACATCATCATGCATCAGGGGTCACCACAGCCAGTGTCTTTATTAAAACCAAACATACTCACACTATTCCAACAGCAAACATGACAAGTCCAGAGGCATTCCTCACATAAAAACTTAATCATTACCAAATCAAACATTAACCTCTTATGATAATTACCCTACACCAGATACTGTCAAGGCTCAAAATCAAGTAAACTCAACCTAAGCTCTATCAACCCCCAAAGCCATGCTGACCTGACAGTATGCTCAAACCAAAACAAACCTCACGTTTTCGTGAGAGTAGTAACCACACATCATCCTAATGGCATCTAAGCAGCAGACACATAGATTTGACAGAAAAAAGGTTGCACACAAATAAAACAACCTAGTTATAAGGAAACAAACATCAACATTTCAAGTGACAAAAAAATCAACCAATCCCAAGAATACAAACATACTCAGACATGTTTAGTAATTTCTATGCATATTAAACAGGGGGTTTGGAAATAACCTACCTCTTGCAGCCTCCAAAATAAGCTAGCAGCAAAAGCACAAACTTGAAGCTCCTTCCCATTGCAAATGGCTTCCCAATATAAAGAGGATGAATTTGTGATGAAGGGTTAAACAAAGTGAGGAAATGAGTGATTTTCGTGGGAATATCTCAAAGAAAAGCAAAAATACAAGTTTGGGATTTCTTCAAAATGGAGGCTAGGGTTTGGTTCAACTGTTCTTCAGCATATATAGGATGTGAAAAAAGGGGTTTTGGGGAATTTTGCTAAGATGAAAAATCAATGGACCAGATGCTACATGCTCATGGTTGTTGGGATCAAATGGTGAAAAGGTACACAGTACAAAAGCATGCCTGCACTTTTGTTGTTTTCTGCAGTGGAGAGGGAGTAGAACAGGTGGGTTGTATGGTGGTCAGAGTAGGGTTGCTTGTCCCCTTCCTTCTTTGAGCAAAGATTTAAAAATGGTGTATGGGTTGGTACAAGCTTTGTTCCTCTTGTTTGGGTAAAGTTTGGTGGGAAAAAATCCCAACTCCATGCGTATGAAAACAGCTGCAAGACTCTTTTGAAAAAAACCAAACCAAAACCTTATAAGGATTATGCCTTGAAACCAAATCCAAACCATCCACTTTGAGTAAGGATATCTTGGCACTCAAAAATCTAATTGCCCTAAACTTGAGTTATTAGTAAAGAGGGCATGGAGTAGAATGACTTTCATGTTGATGAAAGTTTCGTTGGATCATTGGAAGGCCATGAAATTCGAGGTTGAAAATCATGCCACAAAATCTGTCCACAAATAACTTAGAAAAATTCTAAGTTATGAATTTTGTCTTATTTTTTCTCCACTTTGATTGATCATAACTTGAGCTCCAAATATCCTATGATTATGAATTGGTACTCAAAAGAAAGCTTGAAACACAAGGAACAACTTTGATGTTGGCCAGAAGTTCATTTGAAACCTCTATCATGAAGAAAAATGGCTTTGAATATGGTTGTTCCGAACATAAAACTTTCCATAAATGGAAATTCTAAAACCCTTATTCACAAAAATGGAAACTTTCAACAAGTCTTGACTTTTTATGATCCTATTTGACTTTTCTTGATCAAACTCCAACCATTGGTCATATTGACCTCAAAAAGTTAGGAGTTGACTTTTTTCGCTGCACAGTTGACTTTTCTCCAAATTTCCCAATTTTCAACCAACTGATTAATTGGAGCTCTTTTGATAAAAAATCATGATCGATCTCTCATCCTCAAACACCTTAGGACATGTGGAGGTCCATGGAAACAAGTTTGCTTCAAGAAACAAATTTTATCCTGATTATAATCGAAACCTTAATTTCTCCTTTCTTGGCCTGGGGCATTGTGCAAATGAACTGAGTAACCTTTCCTCTCCACCACATCTTTTGAGATACTCAAAAAACTTCTATATCATGCTCCCATCAATGATAAGACCTTATGGACCCCTTGACAGTCTTCTGATGGTTTATACCAGCGCCTTTGCTTGTGCTCGAAGCCAATAAACATTTTCCTCTTGAGTGGTGCACAGACAAACACTTGATCCCTTATAAATGCAAAATGCTATGCAATGCAATATGCTAGGACAATGAAATGAAACATAAACCAAGTAAAGAAGAGGTTGGTCAAATTTTGGGGTGCAACACAAAATGATCCCAAATGAATTTAATTTGATTTTCCCCTTTTAAGGCCTTTTTCATGGAAATTTCATCAGGGATTCTTCAACCCAAGCCAAACCTATAACGCCCTGAATCTGAATTTCCCATTGTTGTTGAGTCCTTTAATTTATTTTAATTTAATTATTCTTTTAATTGTGGAATTTGAACTTGAATATGTTATGTGTGCTTATTATGTTATTTTATTATTTGGAGAGTTTTGGGGAATTAGTTAGAGGATGTTTTAGATAATCCTTGATCAATAGATGTTTGAGAGAAATAGAATAGAAAGAATATAAGTGGAATTAGAGAGAAAAGAAATGAGATATAAAGAAATAGAGAGGAAAGAAGAGAAGAGAGAAGAGAAGAGAAAAGAGGAGGAAGAGGAGAAAAACCTAGAATCATCAAGAATCAAACTTCTAAGCTTCGATTAATCGAGTAAGGGCGTGAAACTTTATTATTCTTTCGATGTATATGATTATGTATGTTTCTATTGGTTTGTTTTTGGATTAGGGAGAATTTTGCTCATTTTCCGTTTTAGGTCGGTTTTGAGTAAATCGTTAGAAACCGAGTTTTCACGGTTAGAAATGAGATTAAGTGGTTAAGTTTAGTCGGGGGATGTTGGGCTGAAGCTGCTGAGACGAGTTGGGATTGAAATGGGTAGATTTCGACGAGTCTCGGAGTTTTGGACAGAGGTGAATTCTGAGTTCGCAGACCCTCGCTGGCACGTTCACTAGGTGAGCAAGTCACGAGCATTCTCTGTGGCGAGCCAGTAGCGAACGGTCCCAGACATGGGCAGAATGGTGTGTGGTGCTCTTAGCTGGTAGCCAAAGGGGTAGCGAGCGACTCGCTAGACCTTCTCTAAGCGATTATAGTAGCGAAGCAAGTCAGAGACTTCTGATTGCTCTCGCGAGCTTGTTCGCTAGGCGAACGGAGTAGCGAGTGTAGCAGTGTTAATTTATTGTGTTTTCACTTCCATGATGGATTCTTCGATTCAAGTATGATTAATCCTTTCTAGTTATGCATAGTGTATATTGTGATATGTTATGTTGTGGGTAGCCGTATGGCGTGAATCCTAGATTGTGAATCGTGGAGTGTGAAATGTGGCCGTTTGGCAATGTTGTGAAATTGTTTGAATTGAATGAAATATACATGAATATATATGGTGTATAAGTATGAATGTCAAGAATGTATGGAGTCGTTTTGTTTGTGAAGCATCATGTTGCATTCTTGTGTGTCTGATCCCGTGTAGGATCTGCAGAAACATCGTGTGCCCTTGTGGGGTGTCAGCGATAGTTTATTTTGATCCCTAGGAGGATCTGCAGAAACATCGTGTGCCCTTGTGGGGTGTGAGCGATAGTTTATTTTGATTCCATGGAGAATCTGCAGAACGATTGTGTGCCCTTGTGGGGTGTGAGCAATCCTAAAACATCGTGTACCCATGCAGGGTGTGAGCGATGGGTGAACATCGTAGGCCCGACGGGGAGTTACATCGGTAACGAGCGATGGTTCCTTTGGTTCTTGAATTGAACCTGCTGAATGAGTCGGTACCGCATTTGCATCTGCATAGAGTCGTGAGTCGGTCTCTATGAGTGCATTATTATCTTCATATGATATATTTGTGGATATGCTTTGTGAAATTTATGTGTGTTGCGATGTATATATGATTGAATTGTGACGTATTGCGGTGAGAAATGTGTTATGTGTATTATATGTTGGTGTGTGTATATATATATATATATATATATATATATATATATATATATATATATATATATATATATATATATATATATATATATATATATATATATATATATATATATATATATATATATATATATATATATATATATATATATATATATATATATATATATATATATATATATATATATATATATATATATATATATATATATATATATATATATATATATATATATATATATATATATATATATATATATATATATATATATATTGTGTGCATTGTTTGCTATGATATTGTTTCTCACCCTTCTGCTGTTTCTTAATGCTCTACGAGGCATCGCATAATAGGTTTGCTGGAGGTCTTTTGCGAAGCGTGGCTTCATTCCTTTTTGGTCGGTTGGCTCTGATATGTAGCACCGGGTAGTTAGGAATTCTTTTGGTTCCTTTGTGATATATCTGTGTATGTATCTGCTGGAAATGTTTTGTAACCATAACTTTCGACTTGAATTAAACTGTTCATGCATACAATGTTTATATGAATGAAGTGATTCAATGTTTAGATGTTTTCACTTTTATTCTAAATATTGATATGTGGGTTTTAAGGACTAAGTTCCTTTGTGGTGATTTACCCATTGTTGCATATCTCTATGAGCAGGTATTGTATGATGTTTCGAATTTCCTGGATAATGTGGCGTATCTCTTTTATGCCATGTGTTAATTTATACTCTGATAAAAATTTTATTGTTTCTAAATGATTTAATTGCTTATTTGGGGGTATAGAAATGGGGTGTTACATTAAGTGGTATCAGAGCCAGTGTTGAGTCAGTTGCGTCTGTCTTATTGTTGTGTTGGTTGAATGGTTGTTTAACCTTGTTGTTATTTTTGGGAATCATCAGAATATGGTTGGTCGTAATGACACTGTTATGGTTGCGGCGTTGGAGGCTATGGCTTGGGTGGTGCAAGGCGCACCGAATTCGAACGCTAATGATGAGTTTAGAAAGAATTAGCCGCTGGTATTCAAGGGGAGGTTTGATCCGGACGGTGCTCAGATCTGGTTGAAGGAAGTTGAGAGAATCTTTAGAGTTATGGGGTGTGATGAGGGAAACAAGGTGAGACTTGTAACTCACATGTTGAGAGAAGAGGCCGACGACTGGTGGGTCAGTATGAGACAAGTTCTTGAGGTAGATGACGAGGAAATAACTTGGGATTTATTTCGCACAGAATTCTTGAGAAAGTATTATCCTGAGAGTGTAAAAGGGAAAAAGGAAATGGAATTTCTTGAGCTGAAGCAAGGCAATATGTCAGTGGTGGACTACACGGCTAAGTTTGTGGAGTTAGTTCAGTTTCATCCACATTATGCGGCGGTTACGGCGGAATTCTCTAAGTGCATTAAGTATGAGAATGGCTTGCGTCCTAAGATAAAACAAGCAGTGGGATACCAAAGGATACGAAGATTTTCGGACTTGACCGAATGTTGTAGGATTTTGAAGAAGATAGTAGGGCTCGATCTACTCATTATAAGAGTTTGACTGAGAATAAAGGCAAGCAGCAAATAAGGAGTGGACCTTATATGACGCTTGTTGATAAAGACAAGTATAAGGGAAACTTTGATAGGAGACTCGGAGGAGGAAGTTCTGGTGCGGTCAAATGTTACAAGTGCAGCGTGATGGGCCACAAATCTTTTGAATGTGGGAAGTCTGTGGATAAGTGTGCTAATTGTGGAAGTCTTAGGCATGCCACTTCTGGTTGTAGAAGGAATGTGGTAAAGTGTTTTACTTGCGGATAAGTTGGTCATATTAGCACCAAGTGTACCAAACCAAGGCAAGCTCAGTCGGATGGAAAAGTATTTGCATTAGCCGGTTCAGACACTACTAATGCGGATCGCTTGATTAAAGGTACATGCTTTATTAATAATATGCCTTTAGCTTCTATTATTGATACCGGAGCGACTCATTCGTTCATTTCTCTTGAGTGTGCTAAGCGTTTGGGTTTGTGCATGGTGTCTATGACTGGAGACATGACTATTGAGACTCCCGCTTCGGGGTCGGTAACTACTTCTTTGGTGTGTGTAAGTTGTTCTTTGACCATGTATGGTAAAGACTTCATTATGGATTTCGTGTGTTTGCCGTTGCAAGGTTTAGACGTGATCTTGGGTATGAACTGGTTACAATTTAATAGAGTTCATTTAGATTGCTATCACAAGATGGTAAGGTTTCCTTCTTTGGGAGATGATGAAAGTGAGAGTTTTCTATCCACTAAAGAGTTGAAGAAGCTTTTAGTGGAGGAAGCTCAGTTGTTCGGCTTGTTTACATCGTTGTCGGTAGAGAGTGAGGTTGAGCTTGATGTGTTTCCAGTAGTATGTGATTTTCCAGAAGTATTCCTGGGGGAGATTACGGATGTACCTCCAGAAAGGGAAGTTGAGTTTTCTATTAATCTAGTTCCTGGTACTAGACCGATTTCGATGGCACTTTATCGCATGTCAGCATCTGAATTGGTAAAACTAAAAGAGCAGTTGAATGATTTGTTGGATAAGAGGTTTGTAAGGCCAAGTGTTTCTCCTTGGGATGCACCGGTATTGTTAGTGAAAAAGAAGGATGGAAGTATGAGGTTATGTATTGATTATCGACAGTTGAATAAGGTGACGATTAAGAATAAGTATCTACTTCCAAGGATTGATTATTTGATGGACCAATTGGTTGGAGCGCGTGTATTTAGCAAGATCGATTTGAGATCAGGTTATTACCAGATTCGGGTTAAGGAGGATGATATTCCAAAGACGGCCTTTAGGATACAGTATGGTCGTTATGAATATTCCGTAATGCCATTCGGAGTTTCTAATGCGCCGGCGTGTTTATGGAATACATGAATCGTATTTTTCATGAGTAGTTGGATCGTTTTGTGGTTGTGTTCATCGACGACATTTTGATTTACTCTAAGTCTCGAAAGGAGCACGAAGAGCATTTAAGGATTGTGTTACAGGTTTTGAAGGAAAAGAAATTGTATGCTAAGTTGTCCAAGTGTGAATTCTGGTTGTCAAAAGTGAGTTTTCTCGGACATATTATTTCTGGTAGTGGTATTAGTGTGGATCCATCCAAGATTGATGCGGTAATGCAATGGGAAACTCCTAAATCAGTTACGGAGATTCGAAGCTTTTTGGGCTTGGCAGGCTATTATCGGAGGTTTATTGAAGGATTTTCGAAGATGGCACTTCTGTTAACGTAGTTGACTTGTAAGGGAAAGGCTTTCATTTGGGATGCTGGTTGTGAGGAGAGTTTCATGGAGTTAAAGAGAAGATTGACAACAGCGTCAGTCTTGATTTTGCCGAATCCTATGGAACCTTTCGTAGTTTATTGTGATGATTCCTTGTCAGGTTTAGGTGGTGTGTTGATGCAAGGGGGAAAAGTTGTGGCTTATGCTTCGAGGCAGTTGAGAGTGCATGAGAAGAATTACCCTACGCATGATTTGGAATTAGCGGCCGTGGTATTTGTTTTGAAAATTTGGAGGCATTATCTTTATGGTGCGAGATTTGAAGTTTTTAGTGATCACAAGAGTTTGAGGTATTTATTTGATCAGAAGGAATTTAACATGAGGCAAAGGAGGTGGTTAGAGCTTTTGAAAGACTATGACTTTGGTTTGAATTACCATCCGGGTAAGGCAAATGTGGTGGCCGATGCCTTAAGTCGAAAATCGTTGCACATGTCTACATTAATGATGAGAGAATGGGAACTTTTGGAGGACTTTAGAGATTTAAGTTTGGTTTGTGAAATGACGCTGATAAGTGTGAGGCTTGGTATGCTTCGTATTACGAATGATTTTCTTGCTGCCATATATGAAAGGCAAAAGTTAGACTTGAAGTTTGTTGATTTGATGACAAATGGGAATGAAGATTTCAAAGATGATGATTTTGGAGTTTTAAGATTTCGTGGTCATATTTGTATTCCTGACAATGCGGAATTGAAAAGGATGATATTGGAGGAAGGACACCGGAGTAACATGAGTATTCATCCGGGAGCGAATAAGATGTATCAAGATTTGAAGAAAATCTTCTGGTGGTCCGGATTGAAAAGGGATGTAGCTCAGTTTGTGTATGCGTGTTTGACTTGTCAGAACTCTGAAGTAGAACATCAGAAGCCTAGTGAATTGATGCAACCATTGGATATCCCAGAGTGGAAATGGGATGGTTTATCGATGGATTTTATTACGGGGTTGCCGAATACGCTAAGAGGTCATAATGCAATTTGGGTGATTGTAGATAGGCTTACTAAATCTGCTCATTTCATTTCGATTGATATTAGTTATCCTTTGGAGAAGTTAGCCGAGATTTATGTCCGCGTGATTGTGAAGCTGCATGGAGTCCCTAAGAGTATTGTATCGGACAGAGATCCTAGATTTACTTCAAGGTTTTGGGAGAGTTTGCAAAAGGCTTTGGGTTCTAAGCTGAGATTGAGTTCGGTTTACCATCCGCAAACAGATGGTCAAACAGAGAGAACAATTCAGTCATTGGAAGATTTGTTGCGTGCTTGTGTACTAGAGCAAGGTGGTGCTTGGGATAGTTATTTAACGTTGATTGAGTTCACCTACAATAACAGTTTTCACTCAAGTATTGGTATGGTACCATTTGAGGCTTTATATGGTCGGAGATGTCGAACACCTTTGTGTTGGCATGAAACTAGTGAGAAGTCGGTCGTTGGGTCGGAGATGGTACAACAAACGACAGAGAAGGTGAAGTTTATTCGTGACAAGATGAGAGCTTCTCAGAGTAGGTAGAAGAGTTATCATGACAAAAGAAGGAAAGATCTTGAGTTTCATGAGGGCGGCCATGTGTTTTTGAGAGTTACACCTGTTACGGGTGTGGGTCGTGCCTTGAAGTCGAAGAAGTTGACTTCTCGTTTTATAGGTCCGTATCAGATTATTGCACGAGTGGGTGCTGTGGCATATCATGTGGCGTTCCGTCCAAACCTTTCGAATTTGCAAGATGTGTTACATGTTTCGCAACTTCGGAAGTATGTTCCGGATCCGTCACATGTTATTCCTATGGATGATGTTGAAGTAAGAGATAATCTTACGGTTGAGGTTTCACCGATTAGGATTTTGGATCTTGAGATTAAGAGGCTAAGGGGCAAAGATATTGCGCTTGTGAAAGTAGCATGGGGAGGTGCTGCAGAGGGCAACATGACTTGGGAATTGGAGAGTAAGATGCGGAATTCGCATCCGGAATTGTTTGGATCAAGTAATATTTTCGAGGACGAAAATGTCTAAGTAGGGGAGAGTTGTAACGCCCCGATTTTGAATTTCCCATTGTTGTTGAGTCTTTTAATTTATTTTAATTGAATTATTCTTTTAATTGTAGAATTTGAACTTGAATATGTTATGTGTGCTTATTATGTTATTTTATTCTTTGGAGAGTTTTGGGGAATTAGTTAGAGGATGTTTTAGATAATCCTTGATCAGTAGATGTTTGAGAGAAATAAAATAGAAAGAATATAAGTGGAATTAGAGAGAAAAGAAATGGATAGAAAGAAATAGAGAGGAAAGAAGAGAAGAGAGAAGAGAAGAGAAAAGAGGAGGAAGAGGAGAAAAACCTAGAATCATCAAGAATCAAACTTCTAAGCTTCGATTAATCGAGTAAGGGTGTGAAAATTTATTATTATTTCGATGTATATGATTATGTATGTTTCTATTGGTTTGTTTTTGGATTAGGGAGAGTTTTGCTCATTTTCCGTTTTAGGTCGGTTTTGAGTAAATCGTTAGAAACCGAGTTTTCACGGTTAGAAATGAGAATAAGTGGTTAAGTTTAGTCGGGGAATGTTGGGATGAAGCTGCTGAGACGAGTTGGGATTGAATCGGGTAGATTTCTATGAGTCTCGGAGTTTTGGATAGAGGTGAATTCTGAGTTCGCAGACCCTCGCTGGCACGTTCGCTAGGCGAGCAAATCGCGAGTATTCGCTGGGCATTCTCTGTGGCGAGCCAGTAGCGAACGGTCCCAGACTTGGGCAGAATGGTGTGTGGTGCTCTTCGCTGGTAGCGAAAGGGGTAGCGAGCGACTCGCTTGACCTTCGCTAAGCGGTTATGGTAGCGAAGCAAGTCAGAGACTTCCGATTGCTCTCGCGAGCTTGTTCGATAGGCGAACAGGTAGCGAGCACTCGTTGGGAGTTCTCTAGGCAAACGGAGTAGCGAGCGTAGAAGAGTGTTATTTTATTGTGTTTTCACTTCCATGATGGATTCTTCGATTCAAGTATGATTAATCCTTTCTGGTTATGCATAGTGTATATTGTGATATGTTATACTGTGGGTAGCCTTATGCGCGTGAATCCTAGATTGTGAATCGTGGAGTGTGAAATGTGTCCGTTTGGCAATGTTGTGAAATTGTTTGAATTGAATGAAATATACATGAATATATATGGTGTATAAGTATGCATGTCAAGAATGTATGGAGTCGTTTTGTTTGTGAAGCATCATGTTGCATTCTTGTGTGTCTAATCCTGCGTAGGATCTGCAGAAACATCATGTGCCCTTGTGGGGTGTGAGCGATAGTTTATTTTGATCCCTAGGAGGATCTGCAGAAACATCGTGTGCCCTTGTGGGGTGTGAGCGATAGTTTATTTTGATTCCATGGAGAATCTGCAGAACGATTGTGTGCCCTTGTGGGGTGTGAGCAATCCTAAAACATCGTGTGCCCATGCGGGGTGTGAGCGATGGGTGAACATCGTAGGCCCAACGGGGAGTTACTTCGGTAAAGAGCGATGGTTCCTTTGGTTCTTCAATTGAACCTGCTGAATGAGTCGGTACCGCATTTGCATCTGCATAGAGTCGTGAGTCGGTCTCTATGAGTGCATTATTATCTTCATATGATATATTGGTGGATATGCTTTGTGAATTGTATGTGTGTTGCGATGTATATATGATTGAATTATGATGTATTGCGGTGAGAAATGTGTTATGTGTATTATATGTTGGTGTGTGTGTGTGTGTGTGTGTGTATATATATATATATATATATATATATATATATATATATATATATATATATATATATATATATATATATATATATATATATATATATATATATATATATATATATATATATATATATATATATATATATATATATATATATATTGTGTGCATTGTTTGTTATGATATTTCCTAACATTCTCTTACTTGGTTTATGTTTCATAGCATTAGCATATCATCATAGCATTTGCATATCATAGCATTGTTCACCTGTGCAGGGGATCAAGTGATAAGCCTAGCCAGAGGGTTATTCAAGTTTGAGAAGTCACCATGATCATCTAATAGAGGGTTGAGTTCTTGAGAAGTATGAGTGCTTGTATAGGGCTCATCTACTAAATCTGGAGCCACTTGAAGATCATCAGAGGGTTGTAAAGCTTTGATAATGTATAAAGTGTATGGATAGAGCTCATTTCCCTAGAGGATCAAGAAACAGCTCAGTCAAATGTTTGTAGCAAGTACAAGAGTCACAGTTGAAGGGGTCGCAAGTAGGGTTTCAACCTAGTTAATCCTAGGCCAAAATGAGCAATTGAAGAAGATCAAAGCCTACTTCTAGGTCATTGAGATCATGAAATGATATGTTGAGACATATGAGAGATTGTTTCAAGATCAAGTTGAGAAGAATCAAGAGTGGTTGGAGTTGCTAAATCAGGGTTCCTAGGGTAAAATCCCCTGTTTAGTGTCAAACTTCCAAGCCATGTAAGTCAAGATGAAAGTTTCATCTCCATTTTTGGCCAACATGAAACTTGTATATCATGCTCTTAGCTTTAATTTTAGTACTAGAAGTCCTCCATTGGATTTATAGAACTCAAGTTATGGTCCGGACAAGTTACAGGTCCTCAGAGCAGGGTTGGTGATTCGTTGGTGCTGAGATCAGAGTTTGCCATTGGAGTTTGAAGAAGAAAAGTGAAAGATCGAATTCCAGATTGAGGCCATTTCAAATGCAATTGAAGCTTCAATCTTCTTCTAACATCATCACTGAGTGGATCTGGAAAGTTTTGGAGCAAGATTCAAGCCAGAAACACCACAATCGCAGCTTAAAACCAGGTTTCCACTTCTTGAAATTGCACTCAATTCATGCGTTTTTAATGCCTTAGATTCATGTGGTTAGGTTTCAAATAGGATGTAGATGATTTCTGGACAATTAATTTGAGGATTAGCGACAAATTAAGCTTTGATCCATTTTCGGTTAGGATGTAGAATTCTTTAATCTTGGAGTTTTAGATCATTTAATTAGTATGGTTATAATCCTCGTGAAATTTCACACAAGTTTCATTCAAAAATCGTGGTGTTTGGTTGAGTATTGAGGGAGATAGGATTGTTCAAAGTTGGCCGGAAAATGCTCTGTTCCAGTCCGGCCATGGGGGCTGCGCGCGGGTTTGTAACTTGCAGAATTTCAAAATTGGAGAAGATGTAATCTCCATCGTTCACGCGTGAGGAGAGAGTAGACTTAGTCCTCGTATTCGATGGCAGCGAGCGCGCCACGTACCCCCTCCCCCATACGACGTCGTTTTGCTTAAGTGAATAGAACCAAGCTTGTTTCAGCGCTGCATAAACTAAAGGGACGCGAGTTCGAATCCTCGTGTACTCTTTCTTTTGTTAATTGAGAGAAAACTGATTGATTTAATTTGTTTGGGCCTTGGTTGTATGCGCTTTTCACACCTCCTCCTAGCATCCCCAGCATGAATTAACACGTGAATTAGATACTTAATGCACCCCCTGGGCGTTGCTCCCTTGAATAATTTTACTGAATTAATAACTCAATTGGGCCCAGCGCCCAGGTGCTGTTAGAACCCCCCGTCCATGGGCCCAGGCGTGTGATACTTGTTTTTCTTACCAGATGCACCCCTCCCAGTTATGTGCTTAATTTTCTTTTCTTTATTTTTCTGTTTTATGAATTGTTAGATTTAATTCATTAAAAAATAGTAAATGTCATAAATAAATTCTGGAAAAATTTGTGATTATAGATTGAGATGTTTAGGATTTTATCATGCTTTGTATTTTAATTTTCCATGCATTTTCCATTTTATTTCATATTTTCTCTTTAGTGCACTTTTGATAATGAAATAATGTTGTTTTGAATTTGCTGATTTTCTTTCTCTCTCATATTTTGGAGTTTGATCTTGGAATTTTGTGTGCTGGCTTTATACATGTTAATGTTGCTATGTGTTTTTTGTTGGATTTTTTAGATCATTTTAAATAGGATTTTAGGGTAGTTGTTTAGGAGTGTTCTTTAGTGATTTCCTTTAGTGCACCCTTGAAGCTTTGGATTTAACTTGGGCATTTTGATTTAGATTTAGCTTCTGATTTTTCTACCATAGAATGTTGATACATATAAGATGATGTAGTATTTTCCTTAGATTTTTTAAGAGCAATTTTCCATTAGTTCCCCATTTTACAAATTGGCCTTAGAATAGGTAATCATTAGGAGATAACATTTGATGTACTTTAGAGATTCAAGTAGGTAAATGATATTTCCCTAGAATTAGTTCCCTTTCAAACACTCCTTTGCTTAATTAGGATCCTTCATTGTGGGTATAATTCCTCCTGTGGAGAAATTCCCTGCCTTTCACATTGGAGTTGAGCCTAAGCAAGCTCTCTAAAGGAAATGGATTTGGTTGAGTGTCTGTGGTAGGTTCCTGTGGAACTTACCTTGCTTCTCATCTCCATTATCCTAAAGTTCTCTCATTCTTTCGTCTTTAGGAGCCTTCTTGAGGTATCACAGTCCCTCCTGTGGGGGGAATATGGCACACCTCTTGAAGGAGTCAAACCCTTAGGTTTCCCCAAAGATCTTTTTGTTGGTTGAGTGCCTGGGATAAGCTCCTGTGGACCTTACCGTATCCTCCTAACACCCAATTTCCTTCCATATGATAAAAGCTTGTTTTTTTGCTTGTTGGATTCCTTTCTTTCTCTTGAAGATGGTGGACTTGAAGAACAGTTACAGACTTTGGATTGGATTGCTTCCAGAAGATTGCTCTGTTGTGGAGATTGCTGGCTTATTTTCCCTGTTTGTCTGTTTTCTTCTTGTTTAACTGTATTGATGTGTATTGATGTGACTTGCTTGGAGTGTTGCATTAGTATTAGGCTTCATGTAGACGATCATAGGCCTAAGAGCATCCTAAGGGTTGAGTCTCTCCCCTTGCTTGTATTGCATTAGAGGTTGAGTTTCTCCCACTGCTTGTATTTTTACTGTATGGCTTTGCTTGCTGGTATTTGGTAGAGCTCAGCTCCCTTGCCTGTGTGTTTGTGGTTTGTTTGATTGCATTTACTTTCTTTTACTGTCTTTGCAGATATTCATATCTGGCTTGAGGTTGAGATGAGGTTGTGGAGGCTTATGCCCCACACATATTTCCTCCCTCACTTGCATTGCATGCATCTTTACAGTAATTTATTTACAGTTATTTCTGTTACTGTTTGCTTTCCATTGCCATGTTCCCTTAGGAGCTCTGACTTCTCTTGTTCAAGAGAAGTTATGACAGACATTAAGATTCTAACCATGCATGATAACATTAGTTAGTTTCCCCTCTAACCTCAACCGTAGGACGAATATTGCATGATAACTGTAGGATCGAGTCAGTTTCCCCGCAGAGAGTCTGTTTCTCTTCTTATCTCAAACAACAGTAAAAATAATAATAAAGGCAAGTTAGTACAAGTGTGTTACAAGCCTTAAGCTACTTGGGAAATGATGATTGAGCGGTCTCCTCTCAATCGTCTAGAGTGTTTAGTATATGTCCTTTGGACGATATGCGACACATTCGCTCCTAAGTCATAGTCTCTAGTGCTGTACAAACTACAGACAACTAAAAAACACTTCTTCCATAAAAAACAGAAAACAAAGATCAAATATCTTTTTGTCCTCTTAGACCCTAATCCCTTGGAAATCCCTTTTCAGAAGGAGAGTTCTTTTAACTTTCAGTTCTACCGCAAACGGTAATGCCTAAGTCTCCAAAGGTCGAGCTGCAAACACCAACTACTGGAACTGTCTGTTAACTTTACTTGGATAAAAAGCAGCTGAACAAACATGTGTTCTCCGTCGCCCGAACTACGTTTGCTCTGATCTTTCATGCCGTATGAAAGTACGTAGGCACAATATGCGATATCTTGGCGAGCAACCTTCCCCCCTTTTTTTACCCGTAGTTAGGCGAACTACGTTGACTCTAATTTCTCGTTCCAGACGGGAATACGTAGGCATACAGTGCGATACTTTGCCGAGTCATTTTCTTTCCTTTTCAGACCAGACCTTAGCGTAGGTAGATAAAATCAACCCGTCAGATAAACACAGCAAGCGTGGATCCCATCGAGTACGATGGACGTGAGGGGTGCTAATACCTTCCCCTTGCGTAACCGACTCCCGAATCCAGACAATGGTTGCGATGACCTTGTCTTATACCTTTTCGTCAGGTTTTTTCCGATCGTTTCCTTTCCCATTCTGAGGGATAAATAACGAAAGGTGGCGACTCTTCTATTTTTCCGGCACCTTATTTTCGCAGTAGCGACAGCTGGCGACTCTGCTGAGGACTCCAACGGTTCCCTGTGCGAGTCATTCCTAGCAATTGTGTGTTTACCTGTTGGGTTATGTTTATTTACCGCTTTTTTACTTTCCGCACTTTATTTTCAGTATGATATTATTATTATTGTGCTGTTGTGGGAAGGGGCTCTGATGAGTGATAAGCCAGACCCAGGCTTTAGTATGTACATAGCTTTAGAAGCAGATTTGTGGTGAACCTGTATGTTAGGCATGCACTAGTTCCCACGAAATCTGCACTCAAATGAGGTTCTTTGAGATGATTTCCATTTCTAGCCCAGTGGGCCGTTGAAAGGATTTCAGATTTTAGGATTGTCGACTCTGGGGACCGATCATTTGTGATTCAGCTAAGTAAAGCCACTTCAAGAGATGATGATGCCACACCTTCTGGGTATCGTATCATTGTTTCTTGAAAGTCTGTGACGCTGATGAACGCATAGGATGTCATACCTTTGTCAGTGATTAGGTCCATACCAGTAAGCGGGGTCGGGTTTATTGCAGGAAACCGTAACCTTCAGACAACCTGGTTTTCTTGTCTGTAAATCAATATTGTGGGTTTCAGTATGCCTTTATTATCAGAATGTGGTATTTTCTTGCTGAGGCTAAATTATGATCTGCCACTTCACAGCACAGCACAACACCGTATGGCACTTGATCCCCTACTGCATTTCGCATTTGCATTTACATTTTCATATTGCATTGCATCTAACACGCATATGTGTTGCAGTTGTGCAGTTCCCCTTCGATTCTAGCAATCTTATCCTTTCTGTGTCCATCATGGAGCCCAGTGTGAGAAGAACTTTGGCCTATAAGTTTTTTACTCCGGGTATTGCTACTCTGAGGGGTTTGATTTCCTTGCCTGGTAAAAAAGTGATGGGAGATTTCATAAGAACCTATGGGAAGCTGCTCAGTGTTGTGTGCAAACCGTCGGTGTATGAATTGAACGGACTCCAGACTCTACTTCAGTTTTATGATCCCCCACTGCGTTGCTTCACATTTCCGAGCTATGTGCTAGCCCCCACTCTGGAAGAGTTCTCTGTCCTATTAGAGATGCCTATTCTTGCTCAGGTACCTTTTTGGCCTATCGATCAGGAGCCAGATCTGGCTAAGATTGCTACAGCTCTGCATGTTGATGTTTCTGAGTTAGAAGGAAAGACCGTCAAGAGAAATGGAGCTTGGGGATTCCCACTATCATTTCTGGCTGAGAGAGCCCGACACTACGCCAAGAAGGAATGTTGGGTGGCATTCAAGGCTATTTTGGCCCTGTGCATATATGGTATCATGCTATTCCCCAATATTCCAGATTTTGTGGATGTGGATGCTCTTCGCATCTTCGTTTCAAAGAATCCAATCCCGACCTTGCTCGGAGACGTGTACCATTCGGTGCACTACAAGAACGAAAATAGAAGAGGCAAGGGTGTGTCCTATTATGCGTCATTATTCTACAGATGGTTTGTCACTTATCTACCGAAGGATGGTCCTTTTATAAAGACGGCAGAGACGAAGGAATGGTCAGAGCGACTGATGAGCTTGTCTGCCGAAGACATCGATTGGTTTGATAGAGATCGTTTCGGGAGTGAAATTATTTACAGCTGTGGGAGCTTTCCTAATGTCCCTCTTGTGGGTAGGAAGGGCTGTATCAACTACATTCCATCTGTTGCTATCAGACAATTCGGGTATGCTTTAAGGGGCCCTCATAAGGATGAAGAGGTACAGGAATCTCTGTACCTCACGGGGGCATTGGAAGGGGATGATCTAGTTAGGTTTGAATGTGCTTGGAACAACGTTCATCGAAAGGGAAAGACCTTATTAGGGAAAAGCAATAATCAGGCTTATCCTCCTTATGTGGACTGGATTCGTAACAGACCAGCGAAAGTGTTGATGCCTTTTCCTCCTGTCAAACAGGACGAACCTTCAGAGCCTACCATGATCGAAATCCAGAAGTACGAGCAGCTTCAATCCAAGAATGCAGAGCTGGTCAAAGCCAATGAAGAATTGGAAAATGAGATCGCTTAGCTCCGAAGAGAAAAGAGTGAAGCCGTCTACACCTGCAAGAGGCAGACAGAGATGATCAACCACCTGGACGCCAACTTGACCAAAGAGACCGATGCTAGAGAGCGTCTTGGGTTGGACCTAAAGGCAGTGCACAGGGTATTGACCACCAAGAAGCAGGATCTAGATAAGGTATACCGGAAGCTGACCCAGTACGAGAAGCTGTGGAATAGTACCTTGGCTAGCCACAACGAGAGGGAAGAAAAGATGAAGCAGCAGATAATCTAGTTGGAAGCACAGGTTGAGGCCAAAAATAAGAAGATAGAGGCTGAAGCCTCACTCCGACGAGATGTCCAATATAAGATGGTTGAGATCAAAGCTAACTTACTGGATTATCAGCTCCGGGCTGACGCTTAGAGGAGTAGGGTGGAGAACCATTCTGAAGAAGGTGTGTGTAGGAGCATTGCTGAGAACCTCCCGGATGCATCAGGCAAAGGGATCTGTTGATTCAGAGCCTGCTCACTCAGCCTGACCATCATGATACGAAGAAGTTACTAGAAGATTTCCGTGCCCGTGGCCGCACTTGATTTTCTTTGTATTTCTTTGTACCTTTTATATTAATATGTTGATCACCACCAGGCTTGTTGGTTGGGGTCATGCTGCTGCTTCAGTTTTACTTTGCTTTTGTTGTACGCTACCCACGCGGGCTTTTCATAAATATATGAGGATTTCTTTTCCATGATTGGAGTGTAGACTTTATTTGTCTTGGAGCTAGAATCGAGGGGGACTTCCTCCTAATGCATGGATACGTGTTTGCATTTGCATAAATCATTTACATGACAGGGACTTTGTACTGTGTTCCCTAACCCTCTGTTGATGCAGGTTCCAGGATTGCCAAACACCGAACTCATCGTTACTCAACCAGAGGCAACTGTAAGAAAGTCATGGACCAGATGCAGTCAGAGATGCATGAGATGTGTGACCGCATGACTCAGTTTATGCAGGTGATAGAGACCGTGGCTAAAGGCCAAGAACAGCTCCAGACTCTCGTGCAACCTCTGATTGCACGAGTTGATGGCAACGGTGTGTTACATGGGGGTACGAATGCTAATCATCCTCATGGTGAAACTCCTCAGGCTGGTGAAGCTATACCAATGGTCGGTCTTGACGCTGGTGAGAACATTCTCGTGGCTGGTAATGGGAATGCTGGTAATAGGAACGGTAACTTGGAAACCACTGGGAACGTTGTTGGCAATGGTAATAGTGGTTTCAATGCTGGTGCTGGGAATACCGGTGTGAACATGGCTAATGGTAATACAGGCTTTGCTGGTGTGAATATGGGCTTTGGTAACACTGGTGGTGCCAATGCTGGATTTGGTAATCAGGGTTTTGGAACTGTGAGTAACAATGGTTACGGAATGGGTGCCTACAATACTGGCTTTGGGACAGCGGCTGCTAATCAAGAGCTCGGTAATCTGAGGTATGACCCCAGGTTTTTCCAGAATGGTCATGGTTACAACGCTGCGTACGCTGGGTACGACAATGAGGGTCCTTATTGGGGTGAAGACCGCCAAGGAGATGCTTTTTCTGGCCAACACATGGGTTATGAGAGGCCTACGGAAAATGATCGCAGGATCAAGATGCTAGAAGAGCAGATAAAAGGGATAGCCAACCAGAATCCTGTGGGATTGGATATGGCGAACATGGGATTGGTTCCTGGGCTGAGGGTGCCACTCAAGTTTAAGGCTCCTACGTTTGACAAATACAAGGGAGACACGTGTCCCAGAGTGCATGTGCGATCTTATTACAGAAGAATGTCTGCTTACTCAAATGATGAAAAGATGTTAATGCACTTCTTCCAGGATAGTCTGTCTGGGCCGTCATTGGAATGGTACATGGGACTGGAACCTACTCAAGTTGGAAGCTGGAAAGAGCTGGCAGAAGCTTTCGTGAGACACTACTAATATAACAGTGATCTTGCTCCAAATCGGGTTCAATTGCAGAATCTCTCTCAGAAGACTGGTGAAAGTTTCAAAGAATATGCCCAAAGATGGCGCGAGTTGGCTGCAAGGGTACACCCACCCATGGTGGAGAGAGAATTGATAGATATCTTCGTGGGTACGTTTTCAGGGCTGTATTACGATAAACTTCTTAATTGTTCGATGAGCAATTTCTCTGACTTGATTCTGATGGGGGAGCGTGTTGAGAATGGAATTAAGATTGGTAAGATTCAGACTGGTGAATCAACCTCAGTTGGAGGTAGTAAGAAGGCTTTTGGTAGTAAGAAACAAGGAGACACTAACTCAGTGTACAGCGCTCGAAAGAAGAATAGGAGTCAAAACTGGCGTATGCAGCAACAAGTTGCTAGTGTAACAATCCCTGCACCGCAACAACAGCAGCAACCACCTCAGCACCAGCAGAGGCAGCAGAATACTAATTAGCAAAGAGTTCAGAATCAAAGGCCGAAAAGGATATTTGATGTACCTCCAATATCGTATGCTGAACTTCTTCAGACTTTGTTAAGATTATAATTGGTTGAGAAAAGGACGATGGCCCCGCCGACGGGAACACCTCCGTATGGGTATGACGCCAATGAGCATTGTGAATTTCATTCCGGGGCGCCCGGTCATAATATTGAAAATTGTCAGGCTTTCAAGCACAAGGTGCAAGATTTACTTGATAGCACTGCTATAAATTTCGGTAAGGAAGGACCCAATATTGTACAACAACCAATGCCAAAGCATGGGGCAGCGGGAGCGAACGCTATTCTGACAGATGCAGAGTTAGATCTGGTTGTGAATGTAGAGGAGCTAAAGACACCTCTGGGTTACGTGAAGAGCCGTTTGTTGAAAGGGAGAGTTTACCCCAGATGTGATGAGGGCTGTGTAGATTGTTCAACCCGGCCTGAGGGTTGCGATAGTTTGAAAAGTGGAATTCAGAGTCTAATTGATGAGGGTATGTTACAATTTGATCGCACGGCTGCCGAAGAAAAGCCTGTCGAGGCAATGGTCGAAGAGCAGGGTGAGATTGCCACTGTTACGATACCATTCAAGTCTGTCACGATATCGGCGCCTGCCAAGCGGCCGACTATCACCATCACTAAAGCAAAACCCATTCCGTATGAGAGCACCAAGGCCGTCCCTTGGAGATATGGAGCATAAGTTTATTGTAATGGTGAGAGAATTAATCTGGATGATCTGCCGGTGGGATCAGTTGATAATCTGGTAGGAGCGGGCGGTATGACCCGTAGTGGAAGAATCTTTACTTCGACAGAAGTAGAAGCAGAAAGAATTGTGAAGGGTAAAAGTAAGGTGAATGAGGGTGGACCTTCCCAAGAGAAGGAGAAAGAACCATCGAATAAAGACGTGGAGGAGTTTATGAGGCTAATTCGAAAAAGTGATTACAAGATCGTTGATCATTTACAGCAAACTCCTTCAAAAATCTCAATTTTGTCTTTATTGTTGTGTTCCGAAGCTCACCGGAACGCCCTGTTGAAAGTGCTTGAGATGTCCTTCGTACCCCAGGAGATTTCTGTTAATCAACTTGAGGGGGTAATGGCCCATGTGAATGCGGGGCGCGGTTTAGGGTTCACTGATTTTGACTTGACACCTAGAGGTCGCGACCACAATAATGCTTTGCACATTTCAGTTGAGTGCAGGGGCACCGTCATGTCCCATGTTCTTGTTGATACCGGGTAATCCCTAAATGTGTTTCCTAAGAAGGCACGGTTGAAATTGGATACTCGAGGAATAATTTGCACGCCTAATGCTCTGGTAGTAAGAGCGTTTGGTGGAACTCGGAGGTCTGTATTTGGGGCGTTGACGTTGCCAATTCAAGTGGGTCCAGAAGTATTTTACACCGTGTTCTATATTATGGACATCCAACCAGCGTACATTTGTCTACTTGGAAGACCGTGGATCCATTCCGCTGGAGCTGTGACATCCACGCTTCACCAAAAGCTGAAATATATGGTTGATGACAGTATTGTTACTGTGTGTGGTTAAGAGGACATTCTGGTCAGTCATTTATCATCCTTCAAATACGTCGAAGTGGACGTAGAAATCCACGAGACGTTGTGCCAAGCCTTCGAAGGAGTGAAGATTAAGGATGAAGCTCCTGTGAGCAGCAAAGGGTTGGAAGTGGCCATGTCTTCGTACAAGGAAGCCCAGGAAGTGGTGCAGACCGGAGAGACCAAGAAGTGGGGTCAAGTCCTGGATATTCCTGTCAAACAGGACAAATTTGGGTTGGGGTACTGCCCATCATCGTCATCTTCCCCACAAAGCACACCGAGGTTCAGAGGGCCAGTGATATTTACTCCTGGAGGAGTCAGCTACGAGAGAATCAATGTTGTGTCCGATGCTGAAGACGGAGACAATGATTGCGATATGGATACTTAGATCAGACCCAGCGTACCAGGGCAGAGCTTATGCAACTGGTCAATCCAGGATGTTATCCAAGTGACAAAGAAATAGTAATGATTTGTTTTCCAATTATTGTATAATCCTATGTCTTACCCGGGGCATAGTGATTTTATTTCAGGGCCTATCTGCTTATGTGTATGCTTTGTTTAATCATTGAATAAAGGCGTTTTTCCTCATACAAATTTTGTGATCCTTGTCTTTCTGTTTTATTTTTAGCAGTAAAATGGCAACGTGGTTATGTGCTTTGTTTGCATAGCATTTGAAGCGTTTAACCATTTTTCTCGCAGGACTCACATAATTTCAGATGACACCGACTAAGAACTTCCTATGACTCGCTTCGACTTTGAGCACCCGATCTTTCAAGCCGAAGAAGAGATTGTTGAGGATAATGACTTATCAGAAGCGCTGACTCGACTGTTGAAACAAGAAGAGAGAATTATTCTGCCTCATCAGGAGGAAATTGAAGTCATTAACCTGGGGTCCGAGGAATGTGTCAGGAATGTTCGTATAGGGGCTGCACTGCATAGTAATATCAAGCAAAGGCTTATCGAGATGCTTCGAGAGTATAGTGATATCTTTGCTTGGTCTTACGAGGATATGCCCGGGTTGGATACTGATATGGTGGTCCACCGTTTGCTGTTGCGAGAAGAATGTCCGCCGATTAAACAGAAACTCAGGAGAACTCGACCAGATATGGCTGTGAAAATTAAGGAGGAAGTGCAGAAACAATGGGACGCTAGTTTTCTTGATGTGACGACGTATCCTTCTTGGGTCGCCAATATCGTACCTGTACCGAAGAAAGACGGTAAGGTGCGGATGTGCGTTGATTACAGAGATCTGAACAAGGCGAGCCCAAAGGATGATTTCCCTCTTCCTCACATTGATGTGTTGGTTGATAATACAGCTCAATTTTCAGTGTTTTCCTTCATGGACGGCTTTTCGGGCTATAATCAGATAAAGATGGCGCCGGAGGATATGGAGAAAACGACTTTTATTACCCCGTGGGGAACGTTCTGCTACAAAGTGATGCCCTTTGGTTTGAAGATTGTCGGGGCAACATATCAGCGAGCTATGACAACACTCTTTCATGACATGATGTATAAAGAGATCGAAGTCTATGTCGACGATATGATTGCCAAATCCCAGACGGAGGAAGAGCATCTGGTCAATCTTCTGAAATTATTCAAGAGGCTTAAGAAATTTAGGCTGAGGCTGAATCCTAACAAGTGCACCTTCGGGGTGAGATCTGGTAAGCTACTGGGGTTCATTGTTAGCGAAAAAGGAATAGAGGTTGATCCTGCAAAGATAAAAGCTATACAAGAAATGCCAGCACCAAAAACAGAGAAAGAGGTTCGTGGTTTTTTTGGGAGGTTGAACTACATTGCCCGGTTCATATCTCACCTAACTGCCACGTGTGAGCCAATGTTTAAGTTGTTGAAAAAAGATCAAGCGGTGGTCTGGAATGAGAATTGCCAAAAGGTATTTGAAAGAATAAAAGAGTATTTGCAGGAACCTCCAATTTTAATACCCTCAGTGGCCGGGAGACTATTGATTATGTATTTGACGGTTCTTGAGAACAGTATGGGTTTTGTTCTCGGTCAACATGACGAGACTGGGTAGAAAGAGCATGCGATTTATTATTTGAGTAAAAAATTCATGGATTGTGAGTCTCGATACTCTATGCTCGAAAAGACGTGTTGTACACTTGCTTAGGCTGCCAAACGTCTGAGACAGTACATGCTGAATCATACAACCATGATGATTTCGAAGATGGATCCAATCACATACGTCTTTGAGAAGCAGGCACTTTCTGGAAGGATTGCCCGATGGCAGATGGTATTGACAGAGTACGATATACAGTATGTCTCGCAAAAGGCTATCAAAGGGAGCATACTGTCAGAGTACCTGGCTGAGCAGCCAATCGATGATTACCAGCCGATGAGGTTTGATTTTCCTGACGAGGATATCATGTACTTAAAAATGAAAGATTGCGAAGAACCATTGCATGGTGAAGGTCCTGAGCGAAGTTCCCAATGGTAATTGATTTTTGACGGCGCTGTGAATTCATATGGAAGTGGAATTGGGGCAATCATCACGACTCCCCATGGGACGCACATCCCGTTCACTGCCAGATTGACATTTCCGATTACCAGTAACGAAGGCAAATATGAGGTGTGTATCTGTCGCTACTGCGAAAATCGGCGCCGACTGAACAGAAGAGTCGCCACCGTGCGTTATTTATCCCAAAGGAGGGAAAGGAAATGCTCAAAGTAAACCTAACGCAAAGACGGGAAAAGGTATGGTCATCGCAACCAAAACCTGGATTCGGGAGTCGGTTACGCAAGGGGAAGGTATTAGCACCCCTCACGTCCATCGTACTCGATGGGATCCACGCTTGTTTGTTTGTACGGATTACACTTCTATCTAAAATAAAGGATGAGGGCTGAAAAGAAAAGAAAAGATGACTCGGCAAAGCATCGCACTTTATGCCTACGTATTCCCGTTTGGAACGAGAAATCAGAGTCAACGTAGTTCGCCTAACTACGGGTGAAGGTGGGGAAGGTTGCTCGCTAGGATATCGCATCCTATGCCTACGTACTTCCACACTGCATGGAAGATCAGAGCAAACGTAGTTCGGGCTACGCACGACACAAGCTGTTCAAATGTCTTTTATGAAAAATATCACCTTAAACAAGGGTTTTCTTATTGCAAAAAGGTTGATGTTTGTTTAAATCTTTTGACGGAAGAAATGAATTGATTTTGCTATAACCTTTATTAATGTTTTTTTGTTGTTTTGAAGAAAGAAGAGATGACACTCTACAAATCCTAGGGTTGAAAAGGGAATAAAATCTACCCTAATGTTATCATACATGGGTTAGCTCCTAATGTCTATCACATTCTACCTTGCACAAGGAAGAATGGAAGTCCTACGGGAAAGGAAAACGAAAGGAAGAAACGGAAATACAAGTAATAACCGCATACAAGTGAACATGAATATAGCAATGATAAATGCGATGCAAAGGAGGGAGGAAGGTTCATCTCAACCTCAAGCCCATTCATGGATGGAATAAGAAAATATCAAGTGATCATATGCAAAGAATCGAGTGAAAACTCCGAGTGAAACACGTAATCCACTATTTGGAATCGCAACGTGCTATCATGCAAACAAGTCGATAATCGGGCAAGCTACACATACAAATAACAGCCACCTAAGGGTCTTCCAATACCTCTAACCTATCTACAATAAGAAATATAAGCCACGGCGTTCATCACGCAAACACAAAGCGGCCGTTGGAGCCTTAACAAAAATAAAGTCCGTTCGGAAGTCCAAATTACAAGTTCGAATACAAAAATATAAGGAAAATAGCAAAAGGTGCTAAAAAATTCAAATAAAAATCTCCAATGCCCTACATCAAGCCACAAACCAGGGGTCAGAGATACCACAAAAATATCCAAAGATAAATGGTCAAATAAGATGGAAACATTGCAAGATATCTCATGTATACCAAAGGAAAGATTAAAGTGGAGCATGTTAAAGAAAGCATCCGAAAACCAAATAAAATGGTACAACAAAATTCCCACAAAAATATATCACAATACCTCAACGTGTGTATGAGATCCCTGCAAAAGGATTGACATTTAAATTGTGTTTTGATAGGTCAAAGAAATTCAACAAAATGATAGCACTAGCATTGGCCTTTTTATGACGACCCAAATGTAAAAAATCCAAAGAAAATGTCAAAAAATGGTAAAATTATAATTCCAGTTTTATTAAATCCTAGACATCTTAAAGATTCAGCACAAAAAAATGGGGATCAAAATTTTCCTATTTTTTATGGTATTTAGAAGTCAGCATATAAAACAGAAAAATAAAAGAAACATGGCAATAGGAAAATAAAAGAAAATAACATGAATAAATAAAAGTGGCATGAGGCTTATGTGGCCGGTTGCATGGCGCAGTGAGAGGCGTTGGATGAATGGAAGAAACCTTGACTTGGAAATGCATCCGACGGTGTTAACATCTTCTTCTCCAAATCAAAATTTTCAACTTTGTGAATAGTAACCCGCAGCTCCATGAACATGAGTTTTTTGCTACTTTGAAGCACCATAACTCCATCAATAATTATCCGTTTCGCACAAAATTTTGGTCAAACTTGAAGGGAAAAAATCAAGGAATCCAAATATGGTCTTAGATTTTCTTGAAACTCTCTCTAACTCCCAAAACGTGGCACCTCAAGAAAAACTCAAGAACCAAAAACTGTCATAAAACCCATCTTTTTTGTACTAGAATCCATGTAGGAGATGAGAGCAATGTAATGCAACAACAATAATGCAAGAAAGACTCATAAATCATGAGTTATGTCGAATTCTTTATACCTCCGAAAAATGGCTTATGGAGCTTCACTCGATCACCAATTCTTTGAGAAAATGATGTGGACACGTCCTATAATTGATGAGGAAGGTGTTTGGATGGAAAGAAAGGAGTGAATTGATGGAAAACAAAAAATCAATTTTTCACTTGGAGCTCACTTTAATGGAGTTGTATAGCTTGGTTCATGCATCAATTATGGACAAAAAAGTGTTGAATCAATTGTAAGAATGATAAGGAATGTATTTGCAATGGTGGAATGAACCAAAAGTGGGAGAAAAATGGAATTGAAAATTTGAGTTTTCAAGTGTAGAAAAATGTGGGAAAAATGGAAAAATGGTAAAGAGAAAAATGAAGATTCAATATGATTTGCAAATGGAGAAAAAATGGATTCAACATCAACTATCACCAACCTTTCCTCTTAATGATCTCAATCCAATATATAGGAGAGCATGGAAAGATCTAGAGACTTCTAGCTCAATCCAAGATGATTCTAGAAACTTCAAAAATTTCTCATGTTATGACATAATCCCCATCTCATGATATCTCCCTTCAATCTAACTTTCAGCCCCTTAAACACTTTTGAAAATCTCATGACATGAGTTATTCAAGAGTGTATGATGCTTACCAAGCTAATCCCTTGCCTTGTGTTAAGTTTCACATGAATACCTTATTATGCAAGTAATGGATTTATAAAGCAACCTCATTTTTAAAGCCCTATCTCAAACTTGTGGCTGAACCAAAGTCTTTAAAATGTTGTTTAGACTCAAAATGATATATCATATGACCTATTTTGGATGTGTAGATTGCCCAAACCAAATTTCCATTTGAACTTTTTCAAGTTATATGTCATTTTTAAGCCATTTTCACCAACTTTTATCAATCTGAGTTCTATGCATTTTCAAACTTCCATGACCTCTTTTCTAGACTCAAAATGCCATTTTGAGAAACTTTGATGTTGTGAAGTTTTTCATTTGAAGCTTCCTTGTATGAGTTTTAGGCATACGCTAAGAATGACATATAATTCCACTTTCCCAAAATACCCCTGACTTGCACAAACTATAACTTGAGCTTCACAAATCAGATGAAGGCATACCATACCTTTTAAGAAAAGGGAGATCATGAAGAACAACCCTTATGTTTGCCAAGAATTCATTTGAAAACTCCTTGAAGGTAAAAAGTTGCTTGGAAGACAGGCAACTTTCACAGACAAATTTTAGTGTCCTCAGATGACCTGTAACTTGCACGAGCTAGAACTTGAGTTCTATAAATCATCTTGATGACTTCCACCACTAAAATTAAAGCTATGAAGATGCTCTACAAGTCTCATGTGGACCAAAAGTTCATATGAAGCTTGCATTTTGACTTACACTGCTTGGAAGTTTGACCTAAATTAGGGGATTTTACACTGAAACCCTAATTTGGTAACTCCTCTTCTCCTTGACTCCTGTTGATTTTTATTGGGCACAACACCACATACATATCCATGTAGCAAATAATGAATCCCACATTCTGCAAATGAGCCTTAATTCCTTTCAAATCAAGCCCTTGACCTAGGATTGACCTAGATAAAACCCTAATTGACTGACTTCAACTAAGGCTCTTGCAATCATTCCAATGACTTGGTTACTCCTCAAAATGATCATCTAGACTTTCCATAACATCCATACACACTCCATGCTCTTGGCTCATAGCTCATACACCCTCTGATGACCCCCAAACATTCTCAAGATAGGAGAGAACTCACTGATCAACCTGTCAACTCTTTAAAGTTCAAATTCTTCTATGATGACCTGAGTAGTCTTGAATATGAATGAAACCCTTGAATATGCCTCTTGAGATAAGAATAGCACTTGATCCCCTATTTAAGATAGCTTGCTTATGCTATGCTATGCAGATGAATGTACTATGTACATGATGACAATGCAAATGACAATGCAATTGAAACATAAACCTAGGTTAGAAAAGGTTGGGCAAATTTTGGGGTGCAACAGCTGCCCCTATTCAAGCGGCTTGGACCCGACTGGATGAAGAGCGCGCAGCCTTCAGACATTCGAGGTATGAGACGGTTGAATACGAAAGAACCCAGAAATTTGCCAACCGCAGAAATGAACTGCACGACTGTTTGGGGAACATTATCTACAAATCTGATTTGGTCATTATCTTGTCAATACTTGAATAACCTGGACGACTTCACTGGGGAAGTACTTCTGTCAACACAACATGACCCTGCCAATGATACAGGAAAATCACTCTATCACCATTACAGAAAAATAACACCGTCATCACTCCGCCACCACTGCGGGAAGATAATCTGGAAAAATAACAACACCGCCATCGCTACGGGTACTACTTTATCATTACTACAGGAAATAACTCCGCCACCACTGCGGGAAAATAACTCCGCCACCACTGCGGGAAAATAACTCCGTCACCACTACGGAAAATAACTCCGTCACCACTACGGGAAAATAACTCCGCCACCACTGCGGGAAATAACTCCGTCACCACTACGGGAAAATAACTCCGTCACCACTACGGGAAAATAACTCCGTCACCACTACGGGAAAATAACTCCGTCACCACTACGGGAAATAACTCCGTCACCACTACGGGAAAATAACTCCGCCACCACTGCGGGAAATAACTCCGTCATCACTACGGGAAAATAACTCCGCCACCACTGCGGGAAATAACTCCGTCAACCAGGGTAATAACTCCTTCAACCAGGGTATAACTCCTTCAACCAGGGTAATAACTCCTTCAACCAGGGTATAACTCCTTCAACCGGGGTATAACTCCTTAAACCAGGGTATAACTCCTTCAACCAGGATAATAACTCCTTCAACCAGGGTATAACTCCTTCAACCAGGGCAACAACTCCTTCAACTAGGGTAATAACTCCTTCAACCAGGGTATAACTCCTTCAACCAGGGTAATAACTCCTTCAACCAGGGTAATAACTCCTTCAACCAGGGTATAACTCCTTCAACCAAGGTAATAACTCCTTCAACCAGGGTAATAACTCCTTCAACCAGGGTATAACTCCTTCAACCAGGGTAATAACTCCTTCAACTGGGGTATAACTCCTTCAACCAGGGTAATAACTCCTTCAACAAGGGTAATAACTCCTTCAACCAGGGTATAACTCCTTCAACCAGGGTAATAACTCCTTCAACCGGGGTATAACTCCTTCAACCAGGGTAATAACTCCGAAGGTTTAATCCACAAGATTCTTGTAACAACAATCCGAAGAAAAACTCTACTGGGGTAATTCTGACGACAGCCGTCAAACACCTACTTCGACGGCAGGTAGTAATTTCAAGATTTTCAATACTGACGTGACAACAGTCTGAAGAAAACTTCGCTAGGGAAGAAGAGAAGCTTAACCAAGCAACTCTGATGGGGAAGAAAACTCTACTGGGGAAATCACGGCGATAACTCCAAAAAATCTGAACTATGAAATCTTGTAATGCCGACATAACAGCGACCTGAGAAGGACTCAGCTGGGGAAAAGAGAAACTCAACCAAGCAACTCTGCTAGGGGTCCACATGATAGGACGAACACGATCACTGCTCGCCTTGCGCCCCAAATCCGACTATCCGAACATCTTCCTGAATCATAATCTCAATTATCTGCAAGGGAAAACAAACATCTGAAACCAACGAGGTAACCAACCTGGTTTATGTTTCTGAATACGTATGTTCGATAATGACGTAATGTTTCCATATAGCATGGAAATGCTACGTATTTGGGTTAGATGCAAGTATGATGATACATGCAAATGCAATGAGGCGTGTAACACCCCACTTCCCCGTATTAAATAAAATATAAATATTATAATAATAATCAGAGTTTTCACCAAAAAGTGGGATATCACATCTCCAAATTTTATAAAAATACTTTATTCATTCTTTTCAAAATAATACAGCGGATTTTGTTTCATAAAATAAAATACATCATAACATGATACGTCACAGGATTTCAACACGTTTGACATAAAACAATTACAACACCCATATCCCGTGTTACGTATCAGAGCATCCTAGACTCGACGGTCACACCAATATCCAAGCTAGCTAAACACCTGGATTATCTGTACTTCCGAAGAAGCACAGACCACAACAACAACAAAGGGGTGAGAAATAATGATCAGAATATAATGGTAATGTAATACATGTAAACAAGGTAGTAAAACACACCAACACACCAACATTCACCCCAACAACTCCATATAACGAACCTACTGTTCAAATTACAATATAACATATTATAATGCAATTCTGCAACTCAACACCATGCATGCGGTACCGACTCATTAGTTCATTCAATCGAACCTACCATTCTCCACAAAGGAGTACGGGTGAATCACTTACGCTCCATCCGAGACATGATTCAACCCCACCATTCTCCACAAAGGAGTACGGGTGAATCACTTACGCTCCATCCGAGACATAATTCAACCCCACCATTCTCCACAAAGGAGTACGGACAGATCACTTACGCTCCATCCGAGACATGATCCATCCCACCAAGACACCATGATATGCACACACCAATGCATAACTATTATGTTCAGGCACACTAAGTGCACACGATCCACCTGATCGTATCATTATACATCACATATATATGCATAGATATAACATACACCAACACCATATAAATCAACCAGATAGTAAACAAGTTCATACTTTAACACCAAGATATAAACATATCCCACCACTCGGGGTACACGATCCTACTGATCACTACATACATATATATATCAACTAATTGTCCACTAGTCATTATTACGGGAAACATGCACTATCACCAAGTACACAAGTTAGTTCCCACACTCATCATTCTTACAGTGCATCAAGGCCAAACTGTACCTATCATCTCAACTCAGATCCTCAGTCTATTCTAGTACCAATCTTGCACATTACTGTAACCAATAGGCTTCTAATTCCTATTCCCAAAATCATCACCTACACACTTTATCGATACCTCAAAAGCCATACAGAATTTTCCCTAAAAACTGTAAAACACCCCATATGCCCTATATGCTAAATCATCCCAAAACACCAATTCATTAACAATTACTATATAATTAACAACAATCATCATCAATCATAACATAACAATATATATTATCATATGTCGATCAATTTCCTACGGGGTTAAGGAATCCCCAACTACCCTATACATGTATAAACCATTCCCAATCAAGTTTCTCCCCCTTACCTTGTTAATCGGTTGATCGATGAAAGAACCCTCCAAGGTTTGGCCAATTCTGATTTTCCCCTGTATCCTTCGTTCTTTGCTCCATTTTCCGTTCCCTTTTCCGTTCTCTCCTTTCTATCGTTCTTTTTCCACTTTCTCTAACTTCTCACAATGTATCGTCAAACTACTAATCCCTCACGTTTCTATTTTAATTCTCTAATCCCAATAATAATAATAACTTAATAATAATAATAATAATAGTAATAATAATCCTATTATTATCTCACCAAAATAATAATAATGTTAATAACTTTAATAAAGTAATAATAATAATAATAGTAATAATAATCCTATTATTATCTCACCAAAATAATAATAATGTTAATAACAATAGTAACTATAATAAATATAATAATAATAATAATATTCCCACCAATATCAATATTATACACTATATTATTATATTCACCAAAACACCACCAATAATCCTCCCATATCAGGGACACCCACCAATAATAATATTCATACCGATGATAATAATAATAATAATAATAATAATAATAATGATAATAATAATAATAATACCACCAATATTACTATTAACTATTATATTATTATCTCCACACCACCAATGATCCTTATATATCAAGGATACTCACCAATCACATACCACCACACCCCACCTAAGGGCACACCAACATAAAATAATTAAATTAACACCAAAATGACTAAATAAATAAAATGGGTGTTACAACTCTCCCCCACTTTAAGTATTTTCGTCCTCGAAAATTACCTGATGGAACACTTCCGGATACGCTTCCTGCATCCTTCATTCCAACTAACAGGTCACACTGCCTTCTGCAGCACCTCCCCAAGTTACTTTCACCAAAGATATACCCTCCCTTCGGAGTTGTTTCTCGCTCGTCCAAACGAAATAGCAATGCCTCAACAATCAAATTATTTTCACTTGTACATCATCCACCTGGTTCAATGTACTTTCTCAACTAAGACACATGAAACATATCATGCCAATTCATAGCGACAGCGGGAAAAATGGTCTAACATGTTACTCCTCCCATGCCTCTGCTGCGCCACTCTGATACAAACCACAGAACACGGTGCGAACTTCTGAGACTTCGAAGCTCGACCAACATCAGTCACCGGCGTGACTCTCCAAACATATCTTTCCTTGGATCCTCTTGATCTTTTCAGCCATCTCCACATAATTTTCAGGTCTGAGCACAACACTCTCACTCGACCCATTCCAACACAGTAGAGTCCTACACTCCTTATTTCACCAAGCCACATATAGTGCCATTCCGACACTAGGATGGTAACCGTTATTATAGGTAACTTAATCAACGGTAATTAATCATCCCACAATCCACCTCGATCCAACACCCAAGCTCTCACCAATTCTCTACAGACTCAATAGTCCTCTCTGACTGACCATCAGTTTGCGGATGGTAAGTCGAACTCAACTTCAACTTAGTACCCGAAGCTTCCTGTAAGCCCTTCCAAAATCTCAATATAAACCTCAAATTTCCATCTGACACAATATTCGTCAGTATCTCATCCAATTTCACCACTTCTTCAATATGCATCTCATATATCCTCAACACGGAATAGTTAATCCACTCGCAACAACCCAAATTAAAATTATGTCTTTGCAATTTCTTTGGAAATCTCAACATCAACTCCGCGAAAATACTACCCGATTTTCACTCTGGGATATTCAACGGCTGCATCAGACTCAACAGTCTCTGAGGTTCACTCTTCAAATTTCGGCAATTCTAACCAGCATATTCGACCTCAACCACTTCTCTCCTTATCTATGGTCATCAAAACAATCTACTCAAATTCGGTTACTTCTTCATAGCACTGGGATGGATACTCCATCTACCCCAATGTATTTCTTCACGAGTACTTCTACTCCCCTCAACAACATTTGGTACACATACTCTATCATAACATCTCGTGGTATTATTTCCACAAGCCCGACAATCCACTCCTCGACTCTAATTTATCAACTTCAACTAATTCACTACTCGACCCAGATTTCTGACTTTCTCGGTTCTTCTCAAGGATATCACTACTCACACAATGCATATTATGAAATTTCTCAATCAGTTCTACCTCTTTTCACCATCATCTTCGGTAAACACAAACATTTCCAACTCACCGCATCATCTACCACATCCACTTTACCCAAAGGGTAATTACACTCAAAGTCGTAATCCTTCAGAAATCCTAATTATTTCCTCTGCCTCATTTTCAAATTTTTCGAATCAAACAAACACCTTAAACTCTTAAGATCACCAAACATCTCCGATCTCAGTCTGAACTTTCGAAGCCTCCGACTCCGGTACAACCACAATAGCAACCAACTCTAAATCACTGGTCGGATGGTTTCTCTTACACACTTCGAGTTGCCTTTTGCATAACTGAAACTCGCTGAAGTTGTCTTTAGCAAATCCCCTAATTATATCAACAAGCATCACAAACACCACAATTAGTTCTATCGGATTCGGCAGAACTTTCCTTACGGAAGTATATCACCGCTCTTTTTCTAACACTGATAACTCCAGTTCCTTATGCTCAACATAATCCTCTATACCCTTCGAATACCTTAAAATATCATTTATCAACATAACCATTGTCTTATATAAATAATTAAAGAAGATCCCATGCCAAGTGGACAAACAAGTTGTGAGTTATAGCGGGAACACATACCGTACCGCCCGTCCTTACCACAACATTCAAACACACTTCATCAATAAATAGATTAAATCTATGTCAATACTTCACCATCTCATAGATAATTTCAATAGCTTTCCAACGCTTCGAACCGGGCGTCATTCCGAGTTACGGTTCTCCCGTTACGACAAAAATACCACAACAACATTTTTCTGCTCAGGGCACTTCGCCAGGCGAATCTCGGCGAACATGACAGTCCCGAAATTCTATTTTCGACCGTTACCTGACTTCCGCGTGTCCGATTTCGATTCCGTAAAAAGCTGTGATCTCGGAATTCAACGTATAACCACAATTTCATACTTAGGAGGCCGTCCAACACACTTTCAATCTTTAAATATTTTAAAACCCGATTACTTCCAATCTCAACAGCAGATCGTGGAGCCTCCTATTACGATACCACTTCGACCTTCGACACCACAACATAATAATTCTACTCACGATCTCACGAACACGGAAACTCACGTCCTTCAATCAATTGATCCATCAAATCATTACCTCTTGGAAGCGAACACTTATCCTTGACAGTCACCTTGTTCACTTATCTATAGTTCACCCAAAGCTTCACAAAACCTTCTGTCTGTCTAACCAACAAAATTGGTGCACCTTACGGTAACACACTCAAACAAAAGAACCTCTCCCCCAGCGGGTCTTCAAGTTGACTCTTCAACTTCTCCAATCCCAACGTAAACATACAATATGGAGTCATCAATATCAGACTCGTCCCAAAAACAAAATAAATGTGTAAGCTTTACTTCACACTCCGATAGTAAATCGCTTACTTCCTCAGGGAACCTCCGGCAATTTCAACAAATTGAAAAATCCCAATTTTCTCACTTTCCTTCTCATTCGAAGGTTCCGTCAAAATAAACGTCTCAACACCGTATTACGCCAACTCCTCAAAATAATCCCTTAAGCACTTAGCTTAACTCAGGACAATTCATTGCTCACGCCACACAAGCTTGCAAGACACGTCTATCCCATCCAACACAATCCCGTTTACTATTAACAAGAGATTAAGGGTGATCAGTTCCTCAATTTGTTAATAGACAGCCGAAATCATGATGGGGTACAAACCATCTTTACCAAACTATGATAGCATTCCTCAACACATTAAGCCACCACACCGTAGCATTCCGGAGAATTACAAACTTCTCCCCCACTGGAATCATTCCTGCTTCTGCAGACAAGGTTAGGAAATAAACACGTACCGACAGTGTTTTCACACACATGCCGTATACTAGGGATTTAAACCACAACACCAGGTTAAACAACACACAGTCTCCATCCCAAAGGACAGACTCAACTCAACTCAACAACACTGGCCGGACGGACCAACCAGGCTCTGATACCAATTGTAACACCCCACTTCCCCGTATTAAATAAAATATAAATATTATAATAATAATCAGAGTTTTCACCAAAAAGTGGGATATCACATCTCCAAATTTTATAAAAATACTTTATTCATTCTTTTCAAAATAATACAGCGGAATTTGTTTCATAAAATAAAATACATCATAACATGATACGTCACAGGATTTCAACACGTTTGACATAAAACAATTACAACACCCATATCCCGTGTTACGTATCAGAGCATCCTAGACTCGACGGTCACACCAATATCCAAGCTAGCTAAACACCGGGATTATCTGTACACAGACCACAACAACAACAAAGGGGTGAGAAATAATGATCAGAATATAATGGTAATGTAATACATGTAAACAAGGTAGTAAAACACACCAACACACCAACATTCACCCCAACAACTCCATATAACGAACCTACTGTTCAAATTACAATATAACATATTATAATGCAATTATGCAACTCAACACCATGCATGCGGTACCGACTCATTAGTTCATTCAATCGAACCCACCATTCTCCACAAAGGAGTACGGGTGAATCACTTACGCTCCATCCGAGACATGATTCAACCCCACCATTCTCCACAAAGGAGTACGGGTGAATCACTTACGCTCCATCCGAGACATAATTCAACCCCACCATTCTCCACAAAGGAGTACGGACAAATCACTTACGCTCCATCCGAGACATGATCCATCCCACCAAGACACCATGATATGCACACACCAATGCATAACTATTATGTTCAGGCACACTAAGTGCACACGATCCACCTGATCGTATCATTATACATCACATATATATGCATAGATATAACATACACCAACACCATATAAATCAACCAGATAGTAAACAAGTTCATACTTTAACACCAAGATATAAACATATCCCACCACTCGGGGTACACGATCCTACTGATCACTACATACATATATATATCAACTAATTGTCCACTAGTCATTATTACGGGAAACATGCACTATCACCAAGTACACAAGTTAGTTCCCACACTCATCATTCTTACAGTGCATCAAGGCCAAACTGTACCTATCATCTCAACTCAGATCCTCAGTCTATTCTAGTACCAATCTTGCACATTACTGTAACCAATAGGCTTCTAATTCCTATTCCCAAAATCATCACCTACACACTTTATCGATACCTCAAAAGCCATACAGAATTTTCCCTAAAAACTGTAAAACACCTCATATGCCCTATATGCCAAATCATCCCAAAACACCAATTCATTAACGATTACTATATAATTAACAACAATCATCATCAATCATAACATAACAATATATATTATCATATATCGATCAATTTCCTACGGGGTTAAGGAATCCCCAACTACCCTATACATATATAAACCATTCCCAATCAAGTTTCTCCCCTCTTACCTTGTTAATCGGTTGATCGATGAAAGAACCCTCCAAGGTTTGGCCAATTCTGATTTTCCCCTGTATCCTTCGTTCTTTGCTCCCTTTTCCGTTCCCTTTTCCGTTCTCTCCTTTCTATCGTTCTTTTTCTACTTTCTCTAACTTCTCACAATGTATCGTCAAACTACTAATCCCTCACGTTTCTATTTTAATTCTCTAATCCCAATAATAATAATAACTTAATAATAATAATAATAATAATAATAATAATAATAGTAATAATAATAATGCTATTATTATCTCACCAAAATAATAATAATGTTAATAACTTTAATAAAGTAATAATAATAATAATAGTAATAATAATCCTATTATTATCTCACCAAAATAATAATAATGTTAATAACAATAGTAACTATAATAAATATAATAATAATAATAATATTCCCACCAATATCAATATTATACACTATATTATTATATTCACTAAAACACCACCAATAATCCTCCCATATCAGGGACACCCACCAATAATAATATTCATACCGATGATAATAATAATAATAATAATAATGATAATAATAATAATAATAATAATAATAATAATAATAATAATAATAATAATAATAATAATAATACCACCAATATTACTATTAACTATTATATTATTATCTCCACACCACCAATGATCCTTATATATCAAGGATACTCACCAATCACATACCAACACACTCCACCTAAGGGCACACCAACATAAAATAATTAAATTAACACCAAAATGACTAAATAAATAAAATGGGTGTTACAAGGCGCTCCAGCAAAATAAATGCTGAAGACAAAGCTAACTCCGCCGAGGATAACCGGATATCACAGAATTTTTCCAGCCAAAATAAATGCTGGAAAAGTGAAACCAACTCCGCTGGGGAATAACATATGTGCCAAGTATGATTGGACTCCTCTGGGGAAAACAGACGGAGTCTTCCTGCGTACTAATGAAGATTGGATTTGAAACTGACGCGCCAACACGGATGGGCCTTACAGTGATTGCCAATACATTTTTCTGGTTGAAGAATCGGAAGACAGTAACATGACTTCCCGACATTCGTCCCACACTTTAAGATTGGCTGAATCTGCTCGAATAACTCTGAATAACCCTGATGATACGGAGAAGAACAATTCCTTCGCTTCTGATATGCCCCGGCCTGTGGGACCTCTGTGGGGATAGTCCTCAAAAGGGAATCTGAAAATTTGTATCTCGTTGGTCTGATACAAACTGCCCCAGCATTCTGAACTTCGGAGAAATACTTCACACCAAATGCCCCTCGAGTAAAGAATAACTTCTACGCTCTTAAGATGACCTGCCCCTGATTGCAATGACTTTGCCCCTGATTAGCTGATCTAGAGCAGTACCTCCAACTACGAGAGATTTACCGAATCCCGACCTGATTGCCCCAGAGTAACTGACTTTGAATGGCTGACTTGACTGGGGAGCACTTAATGGCTTGCCCCGGCTTGCGGAGCATTCGGGCGCTCTGCATTCTATCCTGACCATACTTTCCACTGTAGGAAACTTTTCTGCTGTCAAGCGCTTACTCGCAAGTAAAACAAGTTGTTTTGCGTAAAAGACGTATTAATGCAACACATATGATAGTTTTGACATCCAATCTGTTCACTGGGAGAAGGGAAAAACAGTTTATAGCATATAATGCACAAAAAATTTATCAACATCAGTACCAATATGGTAAGAGGAACCCTTTCAGGAGTCAGAATTGACGCGACCTTTACCGAAGTATGCTTTCAAAACAACCTGCTTCAATTAGGACTTTTGAAGGTTAGAACGTGGTCAGGTTCACGGTTTTGAAGGAAAGGGTAAAGGCTCAAAGTTTATTTTAACCCACCCATTCTCCTTGATGTTCTCCGATCCTATGTTCAGCTAATTCGACCTTAGCACTCAACTCTCAGAGGCTGAAAGATAGAAGTGATAGTTCGAGAAATCATGATTGTTGGGAGTGACAGCCACTCACCTTTCGTCTTTGACACTTGAGGTCACACGACTCGTATTTCATTTGAGGATTTTTCCATCCTTTCATTTTTCATATCCCTAACTTTTTCCTGGACTGACTCTTTTGAGTTCTTTTGGTTTTTTGAGTCCAGCGGGATGCCCTCATTTTTGCCTAAGTCAATTGTTTTCTTTTCTTGACTTAGCGGGCTTTTGATTTCTTTTTTCTCTTTTTTCTTTCGAACAAGTCGTGTGACGCTGGTTGTCTGACTCTTTGGGGAATGATGTGACTGTTTCACTCCTAATGCTGAACCATTGTGGTTTCTTAGGCACGACCTCTAGAGGTGTGATTGATCCTCGAACGGACACTCCTTTTGCAACTTGAACGCTCGGTCAAATTAGCTAACACCTACCCTGCCCCAGGTTAAGATTGAGGGTTTTTCATTCACAGAAAGAAACTCCTACTACAAGGCTCAAAGGGGTTGACAAGGGATTATCTTCCTTATATCTCCGGTGTTTAGGGATTTGAAACAATGCCTGTACATCATCAACAGGTTTTATTTCAAAAGCATACAATCAGAAGCTTGCATGTCGTTCATTTTCGTCATCCTCCGCAGATCCTTCTTAACCAGGCATTGAACATTTGCAAAAACGATTGGTGAACACGACTGGATTTAATCAAAACATGCATATTTATTTCATTATCATCAATTGAAATGAAAACAACAAGTTTTACGAACAAGATTGCAATTTAAACATGAAAGAAACTACAAACGTAAAGAAATGACAAGATAAAACAAAGAAAAATGCCAGCTTCCGAGAACCGGGCTTTCACATCTGTCCTGCTGCTGAACCAGCTATCTTCACAATCAGTTATTAGAGGCAGCCTGCCACTGTTCTGATCTACTTTTAACGGCCCACCCGAACTATAGAACTCCTCTTTGTCCACCATACTCCAGCCTATTCATGGTTTGGCATTGGTTGTTGTGTAATATTGGGCCCTTCCGTACCAAAATTAATAGCAGTGCTATCAAGCAAATCTTGCACTTTATGCTTGAAAGCGTGGCAGTTTTCGATATTATGGTCGGGTGCCCCGGAGTGGAATTCACAATGCTCATTAGCGTTATAACTGGGTGGGAGGATCCCTGTCGGAGGAGCCATCGTTCTTTTCTCGACCAACTGTAACCGTAACAAATTCTGAAGAAGCTCAGCGTACGATACTGGCGGCGGATCAAATACCCTTTTCGGCTTCCCGTTCTGAATTCATCGCTGAGCCGGATGTTGTTGCCCCTGCTGCTGCGGCTGTTGCTGATGTCGCGCGGGGATTGTCACACTTGCAACTTGTTGCGGTTGGTATTGCCTCCATCCCCTATTTCTTCCCCGAGAGCTACATACCGAATTGGCATCTTCCTGTTTTCTACCCCCGAAAGCTTTCTTATTGCTTCCAGCTGAAGCAGACTCTCCCGCTTGAATCTTACCGATTTTTATCCCGTTTTCTATACGCTCCCCCATCAGGATCAACTCGGAGAAGGTACTCATTGAGAAGTTGAGCAGCCGGTCATAGTACATTCCTGAGAATGTCCCTACGAACAAGTCCATCATTTCACGCTCCACCATAGGAGGTTGTACTCTGGCAGCCAAATCACGCCATCTCTGGGCGTATTCTTTGAAGCTTTCACTGGGCTTCTGAGAGAGGCTTTGCAGCTGAACCCGGTTAGGGGCGAGATCGCTGTTGTATTGGTAATGCTTCACGAAAGCTTCCGCTAGCTCTTTCCAGCTTTTTATCTGTGTTGGCTCTAGGCTCATATACCATTCCAGCGACGGCCCTGACAAGCTGTACTGGAAGCTGCATCTTTTCGTCGTCTGAATACACGGACATCCTCCTGTAAAATGAACGAACATGTACCCTCGGGCACGTGTCCCCTTTATATTTATCAAAAGATGGCGCTTTGAATTTCAGAGGTACCCTTAGCCCTGGTACCAATCCCATATTGGACATATCCAGACCCACAGCATTCTGGCTGGCTAATCCGTTCACTTTATCTTCTAGCAATCTCATCCGATGGTTGTCATCCCTAGCCCTTTCATAACCCTCATTCTGACCAGAGAACACATCCTCCTGACGATCCTCCCAGCGAGGTACTGCATCGTATCCAACATAATCTGCATCACGGCCCGGACCCGTTTGGAAATACCTAGGGTCGTACCTCAGATTGCCCATCTCTTGAGCGTTGTATGCACCAGTTCCGTATCCAAGATTACCATACCCATAGCCACCAAACCCAGCCTTGGCGCCAGCAGTGCTGCCATACCCCATGTTCACACCATTGAAGCCCTGGTTACCATTGATACCATTCATTCCGACATTCTCAACGCCCCCATTGAAACCCTGGTTGACATTACCCAAAAATACCCCAGCAGTATCTGTATTGGCATTCATATTACCGGCGTTCCCACCTCCACCTACAGGACCAATTTCTCCAGCATTCAAACCATTTACGGGAATAACATCAGCACTTTGACGATTCTCGATTCGGGGAGAAGCAGCAATATTTTCACCATGCGGTGTCCCGTTGTTTTCAGCCCGTGCGACTATCGGTTGAACCAGATTCTGCAGCTGCTCTTGTCCTTTGGCGATGGTCTCCATGGTTTGAATGAGCAGGGCCATCCTGTCACGCATCTCTTGCATTTCACTCTGCACGTTGTCCATGATCTTCTTGTGATTAGTTCTGGTAGAGTAACGGTGGACCCGCTTTTCTGCAATCCTGAAAATACCTGAAATGGATGCAGGAGATAAGATACACGGATCACAAACTCGTAATGCCAATATGAGTATGTATGCAAAATGCAATATGTGCCTGTGCCTTGGGGAATATTACTCCCCCCATTCTAGTGCTAATACATTTGATACAGGGTAGCGCCGTGACAATGCGGTGACAAAAAGTTGCAAGAAGTTGAAATTCAATCACCAAAGAGAACACAACTCATATATTGAACAGGCCTTCAAAGGCAAAAGTATAACTCTTCTTGAAGCTAGCCCTAACCTCATCATCCGCAAGGGCAATCAAACTCAATATAGAATTCACATCCGGAATGGGCAGCTTATACGCAACTGTCTTCCGCACACTACCCATATCAACAATCAGAAGTCCGGAGCACTAGAACAGGGAAGTATGCAATGCACCTGCAGCACAGACACACGTTAATGAAATGCAATGATAAATGGGTATGCAAACAATGCAATGCAAACAGCTGCAACAGGGGATCAAGTGCCCTGAATAAGAAGCCCAATTCACACCAAGAACAGGTCTCAGACAGACCCTCCAATACTCATCAAACCCTGGTCTCAGACAGACCTCACAAAGAACTCCAGCCTGGTCTCGGATAAACCCAATAATATAACCCACACCTGGTCTCTGACAGACCTAGTAACAGTCCACAAAATATCCACAATCCTGTATCTCATGAGAAATGAACCGGTAGTCTGAAGGTCAAGTTACCTGCATGCCCCAAGTCCCTCTCACAGGTAGATGTCCCTATAACTGGCACAAGGTACGGCATCCTATGCGGTCGTTGGCGTCACAGACTTTCAGGGTTGATGATACGATTCCCAGAAGGAGTGGCATCATCAAATCCTGAAGAGGCCTCACTTAGCCAACTTCCAAATGATCGGTCCCCGGAGTCGACAATCCAACTAACCAACAGCCCACTGCACCCAAAGGGTGAAACAGGAAGTCAACCAGAAGGACCTCGTCCGAGCGTAGATTTCGCGGGAAGCTAGTACATGCAAAGCATGCACACCCCCACTAATCTCTACTCTAATTCTAGGTGCACTCAAGCCCAGGTCCGGCTTATCTCTCAATCATAGAACCCCCATCAAACCCACAATACAGCAATAATAATGATAATAAAATGCTGAAATGTAAATACAGAAATGTAAATCCATACAAAGCCCACGACGGGAAAACAAGCGCTAGGATTGACTCGCGTAGGGAACCGTTGGAGTCCCCAGCAGAGTCGCAAACTGTCGCTACTGCGAAAATCGGCGCCGGCTGAACAGAAGAGTCTCCACCGTGCGTTATTTATCCCAAAGGAGGGAAAGGAAACGCTCGAAGTAAACCTAACGCAAAGACGGGAAAAGGTATGGTCATCGCAACCAAAACCTGGATTCGGGAGTCGGTTACGCAATGGGAAGGTATTAGCACCCCTCACGTCCATCGTACTCGATGGGATCCATGCTTGTTTGTTTGTACGGATTACACTTCTATCTAAACTAAAGGATGAGGGCTGAAAAGAAAAGAAAAGATGACTCGGCAAAGCATCGCACTTTATGCCTACGTATTCCCGTTTGGAACGAGAAATCAGAGTCAACGTAGTTCGCCTAACTACGGGTGAAGGTGGGGAAGGTTGCTCGCTAGGATATCGCATCCTATGCCTACGTACTTCCACACTGCATGGAAGATCAGAGCAAACGTCGTTCGGGCTACGCACGACACAAGCTGTTCAAATGTCTTTTATGAAAAATATCACCTTAAACAAGGGTTTTCTTATTTCAAAAAGGTTGATGTTTGTTCAAATCTTTTGACGGAAGAAATGAATTGATTTTGCTATAACCTTTATTAATGTTTTTCTGTTGTTTTAAAGAAAGAAGAGATGACACTCTACAAATCCTAGGGTTGAAAAGGGAATAAAATCTACCCTAATGTTATCATACATGGGTTATCTCCTAATGTCTATCACATTCTACCTTGCACAAGGAAGAATGGAAGTCCTACGGGAAAGGAAAACGAAAGGAAGAAACGGAAATACAAGTAATAACCGCATACAAGTGAACATGAATATAGCAATGATAAATGCGATGCAAAGGAGGGAGGAAGGTTCATCTCAACCTCAAGCCCATTCATGGATGGAATAAGAAAATATCAAGTGATCATATGCAAAGAATCGAGTGAAAACTCCGAGTGAAACGCGTAATCCACTATTTGGAATCGCAACGTGCTATCATGCAAACAAGTCGATAATCGGGCAAGCTACACATACAAATAACAGCCACCTAAGGGTCTTACAATACCTCTAACCTATCTACAATAAGAAATATAAGCCACGGCGTTCATCACGCAAACACAAAGCGGCCGTTGGAGCCTTAACAAAAATAAAGTCCGTTCGGAAGTCCAAATTACAAGTCCGAATACAAAAATATAAGAAAAATAGCAAAAGGTGCTAAAAAATTCAAATAAAAATCTCCAATGCCCTACATCAAGCCACAAACCAGGGGTGAGAGATACCACAAAAATATCCAAAGATAAATGGTCAAATAAGATGGAATCATTGCAAGATATCTCATGTATACCAAAGGAAAGATTAAAGTGGAGCATGTTAAAGAAAGCATCCAAAAACCAATTAAAATGGTACAACAAAATTCCCACAAAAATATATCACAATACCTCAACGTGTGTATGAGATCCCTGCAAAAGGATTGACATTTAAATTGTGTTTTGATAGGTCAAAGAAATTCAACAAAATGATAGCACCAGCATTGGCCTTTTTATGACGACCCAAATGTAAAAAATCCAAAGAAAATCTCAAAAAATGATAAAATTATAATTCCAGTTTTATTAAATCTTAGACATCTTAAAGATTCAGCACAAAAAAATGGGGATCAAAAAGACTAATTTTCCTATTTTTTATGGTATTTAGAAGTCAGCATATAAAACAGAAAAATAAAAGAAACATGGCAATAGGAAAATAAAAGAAAATAACATGAATAAATAAAAGTGGCATGAGGCTTATGTGGCCGGTTGCATGGCGCAGTGAGAGGCGTTGGATGAATGGAAGAAACCTTGACTTGGAAATGCATCCGACGGTGTTAACACCTTCTTCTCCAAATCAAATTTTTCAACTTTGTGAATAGTAACCCGCAGCTCCATGAACATGAGTTTTTTGCTACTTTGAAGCACCATAACTCCATCAATAATTATCCGTTTCGCACAAAATTTTGGTCAAACTTGAAGGAAAAAAAATCAAGGAATCCAAATATGGTCTTAGATTTTCTTGAAACTCTCTCTAACTCCCAAAACGTGGCACCTCAAGAAAAACTCAAGAACCAAAAATTGTCATAAAACCCATCTTTTTTGTACTAGAATCCATGTAGGAGATGAGAGCAATGTAATGCAACAACAATAATGCAAGAAAGACTCATAAATCATGAGTTATGTCGAATTCTTTATACCTCCGAAAAATGGCTTATGGAGCTTCACTCGATCACCAATTCTTTGAGAAAATGATGTGGACACGTCCTATAATTGATGAGGAAGGTGTTTGGATGGAAAGAAAAGAGTGAATTGATGGAAAACAAAAAATCAATTTTTCACTTGGAGCTCACTTTAATGGAGTTGTGTAGCTTGGTTCATGCATCAATTATGGCCAAAAAAGTGTTGAATCAATTGTAAGAATGATAAGGAATGTATTTGCAATGGTGGAATGAACCAAAAGTGGGAGAAAAATGGAATTGAAAATTTGAGTTTTCAAGTGTAGAAAAATGTGGGAAAAATGGTGAAGAGAAAAATGAAGATTCAATATGATCTACAAATGGAGAAAAAATGGATTCAACATCAACTATCACCAACCTTTCCTCTTAATGATCTCAATCCAATATATAGGAGAGCATGGAAAGATCTAGAGACTTCTAGCTCAATCCAAGATGATTCTAGAAACTTCAAGAATTTCTCATGTTATGACATAATCCCCATCTCATGATATCTCCCTTCAATCTAACTTGCAGCCTCTTAAACACTTTTGAAAATCTCATGACATGAGTTATTGAAGAGTGTATGATGCTTACCAAGCTAATCCCTTGCCTTGTGTTAAGTTTCACATGAATACCTTATTATGCAAGTAATGGATTTACAAAGCAACCTCATTTTTAAAGCCCTATCTCAAAATTGTGGCTGAACCAAAGTCTTTAAAATGTTGTTTAGACTCAAAATGATATATCATATGACCTATTTTCGATGTGTAGATTGCCCAAACCAAATTTCCATTTGAACTTTTTCAAGTTATATGCCATTTTTAAGCCATTTTCACCAACTTTTATCAATCTGAGTTCTATGCATTTCCAAACTTCCATGACCTCTTTTCTAGACTCAAAATGCCATTTTGAGCAAATTTGATGTTGTGAAGTTTTTCATTTGAAGCTTCCTTGTATGAGTTTTAGGCATACGCTAAGAATGACATATAATTCCACTTTCCCAAAATACCCCTGACTTGCACAAACTATAACTTGAGCTTCACAAATCAGATGAAGGCATACCATACCTTTTAAGAAAGGGGAGATCATGAAGAACAACCCTTATGTTTGACAAGAATTCATTTGAAAACTCCTTGAAGGTCAAAAGTTGCTTGGAAGACAGGCAACTTTCACAGACAAATTTTAGTGTCCTCAGATGACCTGTAACTTGCACGAGCTAGAACTTGCGTTCTATAAATCATCTTGATGACTTCCACCACTCAAATTAAAGCTATGAATATTCTCTACAAGTCTCATGTGGACCAAAAGTTCATATGAAGCTTGCATTTTGACTTACACTGCATGGAAGTTTGACCTAAATCAGGGGATTTTACACTGAAACCCTAATTTGGTAACTCCTCTTCTCCTTGACTCCTGTTGATTTTTCTTGGGAACAACACCACATCCATATCCATGTAGCAAATAATGAATCCCACATTCTGCAAATGAGCCTTAATGCCTTTCAAATCAAGCCCTTGACCTATGATTGACCTAGATAAAACCCTAATTGACTGACTTCAACTGAGGCTCTTGCAATCATTCCAATGACTTGGTTACTCCTCAAAAATGATCATCTAGAATTTCCATAACATCCATACACACTCCATGCTCTTGGCTCATAGCTCATACACCCTCTGATGACCCCCAAACATTCTCAAGATAGGAGAGAACTCACTGATCAACCTGTCAACTCTTTAAAGTTCAAATTCTTCTATGATGACCTGAGTAGTCTTGAATATGAATGAAACCCTTGAATATGCCTCTTGAGATAAGAATAGCACTTGATCCCCTATTTAAGATAGCTTGCTTATGCTATGCTATGCAGATGAATGTACTATGTACATGATGACAATGCAATTGAAACATAAACCTAGGTTAGAAAAGGTTGGGCAAATTTTGGGGTGCAACAGTATCATGGGTCTTGAGGAGGCTATTGATTTGAGGATTAAAAATCTTGATGTGTATGGAGATTCCGTGCTAGTCATGACCAGATCAAGGGCGAATGGGAGACCTGTTAGCCCAATCCGATACCGTATATGAATTATGCAAGGAGACTGTTGCCTTTCATTGACAGGGTAGAGTTTCATCATGTGCCACGGGCAGAAAATCAGATGGCTGATGCTCTTGCGACGTTGTCTTCCATGTACAAAGATAACTTCTGGAATGAGGCTCCCAGAATAGTTATCTCTCGCCTTGACAGGCCCGCCTTCATATTCGCCATTGAGGAAGCTTCCGATGGCAAGCCGTGGTATTTTGATATCTAGAATTTCCTAAAGAACCAAGAGTATCCGACTGGGGCATTCGGCCGCGATAAGAAGACTCTTAGGAGATTGGCTGGCAATTTCTACTTGAAGCCGGATGGTGTTCTATATAGGAGAAACCATGATTTGGTGCTTTTGCGATGTGTTGATGAGAAAGAGGCTAATTTACTCATGGAAGAGGTCCACGAGGGAACCTTTGGCACGCACGCTGGCGGACATGCTTTGTCTAGAAAGTTATTATGGGCAGGGTATTATTGGCTGACAATGGAACGAGACTGTTTCAAGTTTGCAAAGAAGTGCCACAAGTGCCAAATTTAGGCGGACAAGATTCAGGTGTCGCCGAGCCCTTTGAACATTATGGCGTCCCCGTGGCCTTTCTCCATGTGGGGCATTGATATGATAGGCAAAATTGAGCCCATCGCATCCAATGGACACAGGTTCATCCTGGTGGCTATCGATTACTTCACCAAATAGGTTGAAGCAGCGTCTTACGCTAATGTCACCAAGCAAGTGGTAGCCAAATTTATCAAAAAGGATATCATTTGTCGCTACGGCATTCCTGAAAGAATCATTACTGACAATGGTTCAAACTTGAATAATAAAATGATGAAAGAATTGTGCCAGAATTTCAAGATTGAGCATCACAATTCATCTCCCTATCGGCCCAAGATGAATGGCGCTGTTGAAGCGACCAATAAGAACATCAAGAAGATAGTTCAGAAGATGGTTGTGACATACAAAGACTGGCACGAGATGTTGCCATTCGCTTTGCACGGTTATCGTACGACGGTATGCACATCAACCGGGGCAACACCTTTCTCATTGGTGTATGGCTTGGAGGCTGTCCTGCCATTAGAAGTTGAGATTCCTTCCTTGAGAGTATTGCTCGATTTCCAACTAGATGAGGCAGAATGGGTGCGGAATAGGTTGAATCAGCTCAGTTTGATGGATGAGAAGAGACTTGCATCTATCTGTTGCACCCCAAAATTTGCCCAACCTTTTCTGACCTAGGTTTATGTTTCAATTGCATAATCATTTGCATTGTCATCATGTGCATAGTATATTCATCTGCATTGCATAACATAAGCAAGCCATCTTAATCAGGGGATCAAAGTGTTATTCTTATCTCAAGAGGTATATCCAAGGGTTTCATTCATATTCAAGACTACTCAGGGCATCAGGGAAGAATTTGAGCTTTGAAGAGCTGACAGGTTGATCAATGAGTTCTCTCCTATCTTGAGGTTATTTGGGGGATCATCAGAAAGTGTGAGCTATGAGCCAAGAGCATGAGGTGTGTATGGATGTCATGAAGAGCCTAGATGATCATTTTTGAGGAGTAACCAAGTCATTGGAATGATTGCAAGAGCCTTAGTTGAAGTCAGTCAACTAGGGTCAACACTAGGTCAATCCTAGGTCAAAGACTTGTTTTGAAGGGCATCAAAGAGCATTTGAAGAATGTGGGATTCATTATTTGCTATATGGATAGGGATATTATGTTGTGCTTAAGAAAAATCAAGAGGAGTCAAGGAGAAGAGGGGTTACCAAATTAGGGTTTCTGTGTAAAATCCCCTGATTTAGGTCAAACTTCAAAGCAGTGTAACTCAAGATGAAAGCTTCATATGAATTCTTGGTCCACATGAAACTTTTAGAGTATCTTCATAGCTTTAATTTGAGTGGTGGAAGTCCTCAAGATGATTTATAGAACTCAAGTTATAGCTCTTGCAAGTTACAGGTCATCTGAGGACACTGAAATTTGTCTGTAAAAGTTGTCTGTCTTACTTTTGACCTTCAACGAGATTTCAAATGGATTTCTGGCCAACATGAGAGTTGTTCCTTATTGTCTTAGCTTTCTATAAAGGTATGGTATACCTTTATATGATTGGTGGAACTCTACTTATGGTCTTGGTAAGCAAAGGGTATTTTGGTCATCTGAGGATTACAGGTCATTCTTAGCCTATGCCCAAAACTCATACAAGGAAGCTTCAAATGAAAAACTTCACAACATCAAAGTTTCTCAAAAGGTCATTTTAAGTATAGAAAAGAAGTCATGGAAGTTTGGAAATGCATAGAATAAGACTTGACCAAAGTTGGTGAAAAATGACTTAAAAAAGGCATATAAGTTGAAAAAGTTGAAATGAAAAATTGGTTTGAGAGGTCTACAAATCCAAAATGGGTCATCCAATATACCAAATTGATTCCAAACATCATTTTAAAGACATTGGTTCAGCCACTTTTTTGAGTTAGGGGTTAAATTTTGGACTTGCTTTGTATTTTTGTTACTTGCATAATAAGGCAAGTATGGAAAACTTGGCACAAGGTGAATTTCAAGGCAAGGAGCTTGTTTTTTTCACACACACCATTTAAATATCTCATGAGGAGAGATTTTGACACAAGTTTAGAAAGGTGTATGCATGAGATGAGTGATATTTTCAACATGTCATCAAGTGAGATTTTCATGAACTTTCCACCACATTCTAGAATCATCCTAGAGGCATCCAGAAATTTCTAGATCTGTCCATCATCATCTATAAAAGGAGTGTGGATCATTGGTGCAAGGGGTTGGTGGAAAGAGGGAGAGAAGAGAGAGAATTCTATGGTTGCTTCCATTGTAAGAAAGTGAGAGAATTATCATAATCTTCCATTTTCTGTTCAAGAGAGTTCTTCATTTTCAGTCTTTGGTATATTGTGAGTGTGAATGAGCACGAGGCAAGGTCCATTAATGGAGGTTTAAGGAGCTTTTTCCCAAAACTCAAGATTGTGCACCAGAGTTGCAGCCAAGAATCCAAGCACTTATCATCATAATTGTTGCAAACAGAAAGATTCTCATCAAGTAAAGATCATCCTCGAAGGGTTACAAGCATTGGATTGGACTGTAACCACCTCTGCCATAGCTACTAAGCAGGTTGGTGATTTCATTTCTATCTCCATAATTAGGTGTTGTTAGGTTAGATTATTAGTGCAAAAGTGTTAGGTTTAGATAGATGAACATGTGCACCACCTGTTATGGCCATTGGTGAAGGTTAGGATTAGGGCAGTTCAACTTTCTTGATCTATAACTCCTAGGTTAGGGCACTATGATCTTAGTTCTTATGTTCAGCATGATTACCATAACCCATAGATCACTCTAGGGTAGTTTAAGCAAGTTTGATAACCATGCACATCAGGTGCAATTCATGGTGTCCAAGACTTCCAGCCATCGAGCTTGATTATATAATGAGTTTCAGCAGAATCCAAGTGGAGGATCTTGTAGAGGGCTTTGAGTAGGCCATTTTTGGTTTTGGGATCGAGGGATTTGGGTGAGGGAGGAGGGAGAATCGAGCTGTGGAAGTTTGTGCATGGAAGAGGGGAATCCTGAAACCCTAGGTGTTGATTGGGGACGATGACCATGCACCGTTAGATCATTTCAATTATTTGACATTTTAATCTCATCGTGTGGCTGACATTCAAAGACGAAAACGGAGGGAATTGACTCAAAGCGAAACGATGCGTTTCACTTAAACGCAACCATGGGCCTTGGATTCAGATTCCTATCCCCCACCCCCTTTTAATAAGCCCAATGGAAATGAACTGGAAATTGTTGCTTTCTGCACCGCTTGCGTTTCAATTTTTCTTCTATTTTTAATTCATTTTTCTGATGCGTACTGGGCCTTGCATATTTGTTATTCGCGCCCCCATCTTAATGGCCCATTAGGAATTTGAACTAAGCGCTTCTGCTTATGGCACCCCCTCCCAATTTAATTCTTTTTTTTTTTTTTGATTTTTATTTTCTTTAATTTTCTTTGATCTTGCAAAAATCATAAAAAAATGAAAAAAACTTAGTTTTGATTGGTTCTTTTTATGGTAGATTCATAATTTTGTTAAGAAAAATAATGAATAATAAAAATGGCATTTTATTTTGTTTTGATATTTTTTGTGTATTTTTCTTTTAAATGGATTTTTAATGAGTTTAGTTTAGTACTCAAATTTGGTGATTTTAGTTTGAATAGATGCTTTAACATTTTTAATCCATTCTTTTTAGGGTGATTAGCATAGGACTTCAACTTGTATATAGGATTTAATTTGTAATTTTGGGATGAAATTTTAGGTGATTTGATTAGGTGAGAGTATAGTGTTGAAAATTAGGGTTTTTAAGTGAGCATAGGTGAGATAGATTAATTCTTTTAGGAATTTTGATTTGATTTTGGGGTATGGGACTATAGGGGTTATGGGTATAAGATAGATCCCTTAGAAAATATTAGGATTCCCCTACTGCTACTAGTATATTGCTTGTATTGGATTGATTGTGTGGTGTGCCCTCTTTAGGGTTACTTTTTGTCTGTGTGGGGTATTGGGTTTGTTTGGGACTTGGGGTTTGAGCTGAAGACTGTGGTGATGAAGCCCATTTGAAGATCAGAGAATGAAGATCAACTTCCAGAGTTGATGAGGAGTATCTCTTGCTGGCAGCTGTTGAAGTTTGTAGGATCTAGGAGTTAGGCAGAGCTCTAGAGTAGCAAACTTGATTCTCAAACATGGAAGGTCTTGATTGCCTCCATTCTTCTCTGTGATGCAGAGTCTCTCTAAGACACTCACCCCCTTCCCTTGGAAGGCTTGGTGCTAATGTCTAAGGGATAGAACTCTTGAGAGAAAATATTCTTTGTGTTGATAGCAATATGTTTGCCACCTTTGGTGGTCAATTAATTGCTTAACACCCAGTTTATTCTTGTGATTGATCCCTCAGCTTGGAGAGGAGGACTTGAAGAAAGGCCATTAGGAGATTGAAGATTAAAGACTGATGCTTGCTTGAAGCCTGAAGATGAAGCCAGATGCTGATGAAGATTGCTTTGCTGTTTAGCTTTTGCTGTTTTATTTCTTGATGTATTGTGTGATTTTCCCGGACTGTATTGCTTGCTGTTTAACCTGTGGGGTTGAAAGTGAATTCTGTTCACTTTTGCCTATTGTTTTCTAGGTTCGAGGTTGAGTGGGACTCCCTTGCCTCGCTTGTATTGTTCCATCCATGCATTTTACTGCTTTATTGTATATATTTGCTGTTTCTGTTTCCGTCTATTCCCGTAGGATCTCTGTTTCTCTCTGCGCAAGAGAGGAGCATGATAGACATTAGGTCTTAACCCATGCATGATAACATTAGGGTAGATTTTATTCCTTTTTTTTAACCCTAGGATTTGTAGAGTGTCATCTCTTCTTCCTTCAAAACAACAGAAAAACATTATTAAAGGTTATAACAGAGATTAATTCATTTCTTCCGTCAAAAGATTTGAACAAACATCAACCTTTTTTGCAATAAGAAAACCCTTGTTTAAGGTGAGATTTTTCATAAAAGACACTTGAACAGCTTGTGTCGTGCGCAGCCCGAACTACGTTTGCTCTGATCTTCCATGCTGTGTGGAAGTACGTAGGCATAGGATGTGATATCCTAGCGAGCAACCTTTACCCATCCTCCCCCGTAGTTAGGCGAACTACGTTGACTCTGATTTCTCGTTCCAGACGAGAATACGTAGGCATAAAGTGCGATGCTTTACCGAGTCAGGTTTTCTTTTCTTTTCAGACCTCATCCTTTAGTTTAGATAGAAGTGTAATCCGTACAAACAAGCAAGCGTGGATCCCATCGAGTACGATGGACGTGAGGGGTGCTAATACCTTCCCCTTGCGTAACCGACTCCCGAATCCAGGATTTGGTTGCGATGACCATACCTTTTCCCGTCTTTGCGGTAGGTTTACTTCGAGCGTTTCCTTTCCCTCCGTTGGGATAAATAACGCATGGTGGCGACTCTTCTGTCAGTCGGCGCCGATTTTCGCAGTAGCGACAGCTGGCGACTCTGCTGGGGATCCAACGTCCCCTGGCTGCTAAGGACTGCGATAGTTCCTTATGCATTTGGGATCCAACGTCCCTTAAGAGAGTCAATCCTAGCGCTTGTTTTCCCGTCGAGGAGTTTGTATGGATTTACATTTCTGTATTTACCTTTCAGCTTTATTATTATTATTATTATTGCTGTATTGTGGGTTTGATGGGGTGTTCCATGATTGAGAGATAAGCCGGACCTGGGCTTGAGTGCACCTAGACTTAGAGTAGAGATTAGTGGGAGCGCACGTGCTTTGCATGTCCTAGTGTCCCGCGAAATCTACACTCAGACGAGGTTCTTCTGGTTGGCCTCCTGTCCTGCCCTTTGGGTGGCTCGGGTTGCTGGTTAGTTGGATTGTCGACTCTCGGGACCGATCATTTAGAAGTTGGCTAAGTGAGGCCTCTTCAGGATTTGATGATGCCACTCCTTCTGGGAATCGTATCATCAACCCTGAAAGTCTGTGACGCCGACGACCGCATAGGATGCTATACCTTTGTCAGTTACTAGGACATCCACCTGTGAGAGGGTTTGGGGTTATGCAGGTAACTAGACCTTCAGATACCGGTTATTTCTTGATCAGAGATCCTGGGTATTTATGGATAGTGAAGAGGTCTATCAGAGACCAGTCAGAGTTATGGTTTGAGGTCTGTCAGAGACCAGTTGAGGTTATGTTGTGAGGTCTATCAGAGACCAATGTTGGAGCTATATGTTGGGTCTATTAGAGACCAGGGTTTGATGAATTCTAGAGGGTCTATTTGAGACTTTTGATATGGTTCAGGCTTCTCAGCTATAACACTTGGTCCCTGTTGCATGTTGCTTGCATTGCATTGTTTGCATAATCATTATCATTGCATCCCATTAACGTGTGTCTGTGCTGCAGGTGCATTTGCATATCCCCCGGTTCTAGTGTCTGGACTTCTGAGTATTGATCATGACGGGTTTGAGGATGACAGTTGCTTACAAGCTACCTATCCCGGATATTACTCCCTTCCTGGGTCTGATTTCTCTTGCTGATGAGGATGTCCGTCGAAGCTTCAGGCAGAGTTACGGACGGCTGTTGAGTTTGGTTCGCAAATCCACCGATGATGAATTGAATGGGCTGTACACGCTGATGCAATTCTATGACCCGGCTTTGAGATGTTTCACATTTGCTGACTTCATTTTGGGGCCTACCATGGAGGAGTATGTAGAGTTTACTGAGCTGCCGGTGCAGAATGCAGTTCCCTTTATTCACTCTGCTGCCGAACCCAAGTTGGAGGATTTAGCTAAGGCCTTGCACATGGATGCTTCTGAGTTGTTGATGACTTCTTGGCGAGGGGTTCCAGGTTTCTCTCTCCAGTTTCTGGTTGGTAAGGCTCAAGAGTACGCCAAGAATGGGTGTTGGGTGGTCTTTAACGCTATTTTGGCTCTATGCATTTATGGGATAGTGCTGTTTCCCAATTTCCCAAACTTCATGGACATGGATGCATTTCATCTGTTTGCTGCTGGCAACCCGGTACCCACATTGATCGGGGACTTCTACCATTCAATGCACTACAGAAATGAGAACCGGAGAGGCAAGAATGTCTCTTGTTGCGTGCCGCTGCTGTACATGTGGTTTAAGAGCCATCTTCCCTTGAAGGGACCTTTTGTGGATAGTGCAACTACAGTTGACTGGCCAGAGCGTATGATGAGGTTGTCTTCTGAAGACATTGAGTGGTTTGATTGAGACTTGCTGGGGTCTGAGCTTATTGTCAATTGTGCGGGGTATCCTAATGTTCCGTTGATAGGGAGAAAAGGGTGCATCAACTACAACCCATCTTTGTTCGTCCGCCAGTTTGGATATGCATTGAAGAGCCCACCTCAGGGGGAAGAAGTACATGAATCTCTGTACTTCACAGGTGATTTGAATGGAGAGTTTCTAGCCAAGCTTCGGCATGCCTGGACACGTATTAACAGAAAGGGAAACCGCTGTTGGGGAAGAATGATTGTCAGGCATATGCACCCTACAGAGTATGGATCCGAGAGAGAGCCAGACAGATATCGATGCCATTTCCAGCTGCTCCGGTCCCTGTTCATATTCCGGTGGAAGAGCCAACCACTGTCACTATGGAGGTCTACGAGCAAGTTGTGAAAGAAAAGGAAGCCTTGATGAAGATTAATGAAGAGCTCGAAAAGGAGCTAGCTCAGATGAGGAGTGAGAAGAATAAGGCTGTACGTTCTTTCCAACAGCAGATCGAACTAGTAAACAGGCTAGGAGCTGAGTTGACTGAGGAGAAGAAGAAGCGCGAACGTCTGGGTCAAGAGTTCAGGAGCTCCCATGACATGTTGGAGTCCAAAAAGAAAGCACTCGACGCCACTCACCGAGAAATCTCTTCTTGTAATAAGATATGGAATGCTACGCTGACCAACAACAAAAAGAGGGAAGATAAATTGAAGCAGCAAGTTTTTGACCTCGAAGCGCAGTTGAAGGCTAGCATTGAGAAGCATGAAGAGGAGGTGATGACCAGATACAATCTCTAGAATGCATTGAACAAGGCCATCGAAGGCAGGAACGAAGTTGTATCTCAGAAGCGGAAGCTAGAAGATCGCTTTGGAGAAGGGTCGTGGGAGGAAACTGCTGGTGACGTGCGACGGGTTCTCAAGAGAAGAAACCAGCTTGTTGAGGGTCTGCTTACCCGACCAAGTCATCCAGAGACCAAGAAGTTAATAGAAGAGTACCGGGCTTATGAGAGTACTTGATCATTTCATGTATTAGCTTATATGCTTTATTTGCATTTGTGCTGACCATCACCAGGATTGTTGGTTGAGGTCATGCCGTCTTATTATACTCTCAGTGATATTGTATTCTTGGATTTCTCTGCAATATACGAGGCTTTCTTTGATTCAGCTCCAATCACTGTACTGCTGGCACTGTCACTGCACTGGCACACTCACACTAGAATCGGGGAATGATAATCCCTAATGCACAGACACATTGCATTTTGCATACATACTCATATTTGCATTGCAGGATTGTGATCCATGTATCTTATCTCCTCCATTTTTCAGGTATTTTCAGGATTGCAGAAAAGCGGGTCCACCGTTACTCTACAAGGATCAACCAGAAGAAGATCATGGACAACGTGCAGAGTGAAATGCAAGAGATGCGTGACAGGATGGCCCTGCTCATGCAAACCATGGAGACTATCGCTAAAGGACAAGAGCAGCTGCAGAATCTGGTTCAACCGATAGTCGCACGGGCTGGGAACAACGGGACACCACATGGTGAAAACATTGCTGCTTCACCCCGAGTTGAGAATCGTCAAAGTGCTGATGCTATTCCCACGACCGGTTTGAATGCTGGAGAAACGGGTCCTGTAGGTGGAGGTGGGATCGCCGGTAACATGAATGTCAATGCAGATACTGCTGGGGTATTTGTGGGTAATGTCAACCAGGGTTTCAATGGGGGTGTTGAGAATGTCGGAATGAATGGTATCAATGGTAACCAGGGCTTCAATGGTGTGAATATGGGGTATGGCAGCATGGCTGGCGCTAAGGCTGGGTTTGGTGGTTATGGTAATCTTGGATATGGAGCTGGCGCATACAATACTCAAGAGATGGGTAATCTGAGGTATGACCCCAGGAACGTCCAAACGGGTCCGGGCCGTGATGCGGATTATGTTGGATACGATGCAGTACCTCGCTGGGAGGATCGCCAGGAGGATGTGTTCTCTGGTCAGAACGAAGGCTATGAAAGAGCCAGGGATGACAACCATCGGATGAGATTGCTAGAAGAGAAAGTGAATGGATTGGCCAGCCATAATGCTCTTGGGCTGGATATGTCAAATATGGGGTTAGTCCCAGGATTTAGGGTCCCTCTGAAATTCAAAGCACCGTCATTTGATAAGTACAAAGGGGATACATGCCCTAGGGTGCATGTGCGCGCGTTTTACAGGCGTATGTCTGCATATTCTGAGGATGAAAAGATGCTAATGCACTTCTTCCAGGATAGCCTGTCAGAGCCATCGCTGGAGTGGTACATGAGCTTGGAGCCTACTCAGATCCGGAGTTGGAAAGAGCTGGCAGAGGCTTTTGTTCGACATTATCAATATAATAGTGATCTCGCCCCTAACCGAGTCCAGTTGCAGAGCATGTCTCAGAAGTCTAGCGAAAGTTTTAAAGAATACTCCCAGAGATGGCGAGATCTGACTGCTAGGGTACACCCTCCTATGGTGGAGCGCGAAATGATGGATATGTTCATAGGGACTTTCTCTGGAATGTACTATGACTGTTTGCTCAATTTTTCGATGAGTACTTTCTCTGAGTTGATCTTGATGGGGGAGCGCATTGAAAATGGGGTGAAGATTGGTAAAATTCAAGCGGGTGAGTCCAGTGCCGCCGGAGGTAATAAGAAGACGTTCGGTGGTAAAAGACAGGTTGATACCAACGCTGTATACAGTGCTCGACGAAGGAATAAAGGTCAGAACTGGCGTCAGCAGTCGCAAGTTGCAAGTGTAACCATTCCAGGGCCTCCTCAGCAGCAGAGACAACCACCACCGCAGCAGGCTCAGCAGCAGCCTAATAATAATCAGCGCAGATTTCAGAACCCACGACCGAGGAGAGTATTCGAGGTACCGCCGGTATCATATGCAGAGCTCCTTCAAACTTTGTTGAAATTGCAGTTAGTCGAGAAAAGGACCTTAGCACCACCAACTGGCCAACCACCAGTCCGATATGATGTTAATGAGAACTGTGACTTCCATTCGGGTGCGCCAGGGCACAATATTGAAAATTGCCTAGCTTTCAAGCATAAAGTACAAGATTTGCTTGATAGCACGGCTATTAATTTCAGGAAGGAAGGTCCCAATATCACGCAGCAGCCAATGCCCAAGCATGGTGGGGCTGGGGCCAATGCAATCATGGTAGATGATGAGTTGAACTTGGTTTCAGAAGTGAGCGAGCTGAAAACCCCTTTGAGTTATGTAAAGCAGCGCCTGTTGAAAGGAGGAGTCTATCCCGGTTGCAGCGAAGAGTGTGTTGACTATTTGGTTCAACCTGAGGGCTGTGAAAACTTGAAGAGGGGAGTTCAAGGTTTGATTGATGAAGGAATTTTGCAGTTTGACAGGGCTGTGGGGCGAGAGAAGTCTGTTGAGACAGAATCTGAAGAAGAGCGTAGGGAGATTGCTACGATCACCATTCCGTTCAAATCAGTGACAATTTCGGCATCATCAAAAAGGTTGACCATTACTATTACCAACGCCAAGCCAGTCCCTTTTGAAAGCACAAAGGCAGTCCCGTGGTGTTATGGTGCTGAGGTGTATTGCAATGGGAAAAAGATTGACTTGAATGATCCGCCAGCGGGATCCGTAGATAACATAGTGGGAGCGGGTGGTATAACCCGGAGCGGGAGAATTTTCACTTCACCTGAGGTCGAAGCAGAGAGGCTTTCCAGAGGTAAGAACAAAGTTGTTGAAGGGGAATCCTAGGGGAGTAAAGAGAAAGAGCCGATAACCAAAGATGTGGAAGAATTCATGAGGTTAATCCGCAAAAGTGATTACAAGATTGTAGATCACCTGCAGCAGACCCCGTCAAAGATCTCCATATTATCGCTGTTGTTGTGTTCTGAGGCGCATAGAAACGCCCTGTTGAAGGTACTTGAGACATCTTTCGTGCCGCAAGAGATTTCAGTTAATCAACTGGAGGGAGTTATGGCACATGTTAACGCTGGGCATGGACTGGGATTCACAGATTTTGACTTAACACCTCGAGGGCGTGATCATAATAATGCTTTGCACATCTCTATCGAATGCCGGGGCACTGTTTTATCCCATGTGCTGGTAGACACTGGGTCCTCGTTGAATGTGTTACCAAAGAAAGCCCTGTTGAAATTAGATACTCGGGGGTTGTTGTGCACGCCTAGTGATTTGGTAGTGAGGGATTTTGACGGAACAAGGAGGTCAGTATTCGGGTCGATAACGTTGCCCATTCAGGTAGGTCCGGAGGTGTTTGATATAGTGTTTTACTTCATGGACATTCAGCCTGCATATAGCTGTTTGATCGGGAGACCTTGGATTCATGCCGCTGGGGCAGTGACTTCTACGCTCCATCAGAAGCTGAAATATATGGTTGAGGGGAGTATTGTGACGGTGTGTGGCGAAGAGGATATCTTAGTCAGTCATTTGTCTTCTTTCAAGTACGTGGAGGTAGATGGAGAGATTCATGAAACGCTGTGTCAAGCGTTCGAAGGGGTGAAGGTTAAAGAGGAAGTTCCGATGAAGAGTGAAGGGCATGAGGTGGTCGTCTCCTCATATAAAGAAGCCAAGGCGTTGGTACAAGCAGGAGAGACTCAGAAGTGGGGTCAGGTTCTGGACATCCCAGTGAAGCAAGATAAGTATGGCTTGGGGTACCGCCCATCTACCTCGCAGAGTGCGCCTAAGTACAAGGGATCTGTCGTGTTCACGCCCAGAGGAGTTAGCTTTGAAAGGATTAATGTTGTGTCTGATACGGAGGAAGTGGATAGCGATTGCGACATGGAGTCGTGGATTCAACCCAGCACGCCGGGGCAAAGCCTATGCAACTGGTCCATCCAGGATGTCATCCAAGTCACCAAACAGTAATGCATTGTTTTTTCAAATCATTGTATGATCACATGCCTTGCCCGGGGCATCGATGATCTTGTCTTAGGGCCTAACTGTTTACCTGTATGTTTGCATGATTAATAAATGACGGCGTTTTTACATTCAAATGTTGTGATCCTTTTCTTTCTGTTTTTATTTTTCAATAAAATGGCAGCACGGTTATGCATTTTGCTTGTACATCATTTTGAAGCACTTAACCGTTTCCCTCGCAGGATTCATGAATTTTCAGATGACACCGACCAAAAACTTCCTATGACTCGTTTAGACTTCGAGCATCCGATCTTCCAAGCTGAGGAGGAGATTGTGGAGGATAGTGACTTACCATAAGAGCTCAGTCGGTTATTGAAGCAAGAAAAGAGGGTCATTCTGCCTCACCAGGAAGAGATTGATATTGTCAACTTGGGGTCTGAAGAATGCGTCAGGAATATCCGTATAGGGGCCGCGTTGCAAGAGGACATCAAGCGAGAGCTTATTGAGATGCTGCGTGAATACAGTGATATATTTGCTTGGTCTTACAAGGACATGCCAGGTTTGGATACTGATATGGTTGTTCATCGTCTGCCGTTGAAGGAAGATTGCCCGCCGGTGAAGCAGAAACTCAGAAGGACTCGTCCTGACATGGCTGTAAAGATAAAAGAAGAAGTGCAGAAGCAATGGGATGCTGGATTCCTGGCTGTTACCACCTATCCCACTTGGGTCGCTAATATCGTGCTTGTGCCAAAGAAAGATGGCAAGGTTCGAATGTGTGTTGATTATAGAGATCTAAACAAAGCGAGTCCGAAGGATGATTTCCCGCTACCGCATATTGACGTGCTAGTTGACAACACAACTCAGTTTTCGGTATTCTCCTTCATGGATGGCTTTTCAGGGTATAACCAGATCAGAATGGCTCCGGAGGATATGGAAAAAATGACCTTTATCACCCCGTGGGGAACCTTTTGTTATAAGGTGATGCCTTTTGGTTTGAAAAATGCTGGGGCAACGTACCAACGGGCTATGACAACACTTTTTCACGACATGATGCACAGAGAGATTGAGGTGTATGTCGATGACATGATTGCCAAGTCTCAAACAGAGGAAGAACACCTGGTTAATCTGTTAAAGTTGTTCAAGAGGCTGAGGAAATTCAGGCTGAGGCTGAATCCAAATAAATGTACCTTCGGAGTGAGATCCGGGAAGCTACTGGGGTTCATTGTAAGCAAGAAAGGAATCGAGGTCGATCCTGCAAAAATAAAAGCAATACAAGAGATGCCAACACCGAGAACAGAAAAAGAAGTTCGTGGATTCTTAGGGAGGTTGAACTACATTGCTAGGTTCATTTCTCACCTAACGACCATGTGTGAACCATTATTCAAACTGTTAAAGAAAGATCAAGCGGTGGTCTGGGACGACAACTGCCAAAGGGCATTTGAGAAGATAAAAGAATACTTGCAGGAACCTCCGGTGTTGATACCCCTAGTAGCGGGACAACCCCTGATTATGTATCTGACGGTTCTTGAGAACAGTATGGGTTGTGTTCTCGCTCAACATGACGAGACAGGGCGGAAAGAGCATGCAATTTACTACTTGAGTAAAAAGTTCACGGACTGTGAATCTCGATACTCTATGCTTGAAAAGACGTGTTGCGCATTGGCGTGGGCTGCCAAACGTCTAAGACAGTACATGCTGAACCATACAACCATGCTGATATCAAAGATGGATCCGATCAAATATGTGTTTGAGAAGCAAGCGCTCTCTGGAAGGATTGCTAGATGGCAGATGGTATTGACAGAATACGATATCCAGTATGTTTCCCAGAAGGCCATTAAGGGAAGTGTTCTGTCCGAATATCTCTCCGAACAGCCAATAGAGGATTATCAGCCTATGAAGTTTGAGTTTCCTGATGAGGACATAATGTACTTGAAGGCTAAAGATTGTGATGAGCCATTGCCTGGTGAAGGTCCTGAGCGGAGTTCCCAGTGGCAAATGATTTTTGATGGGGCTGTCAATTCGTACGGCAGCGGGATCGGGGCAATCATTACAACTCCCCACGGGTCACACATCTCGTTCACAGCCAGATTGACGTTTTCAGTGACGAATAATAAAGCCGAGTATGAAGCTTGTATTATGGGGTTAGAGGAGGCTATTGATCTGAGGATCAAGAATCTGGAGGTATATGGGGATTCATCATTGGTTGTGAATCAGATTAAGGGAGAGTGGGAGACGCGCCAACCCAATCTGGTGCCGTACATGAATTATGCGAGAAGGTTGCTACCTTTCTTTGATAGGGTGGAGTTTCATCATGTACCCCGGGCGGAGAATCAAATGGCGGACGCCCTTGCAACGTTATCCTCGATGTATAAAGTCAACCGCTGGAATGAGGCTCCCAGCATTGTCATCTCTCGCCTCGATAGGCCGGCCTTTGTGTTTGCAATCGATGAAGCATCTGACGGTAAACCTTGGTACTTCGATATACAGAATTTCCTGAAGAATAAGGAATATCCGGTTGGGGCATCCAGTTGTGATCAGAAGACTCTAAGGAGATTAGCAGGCAACTTCTATCTGAATCCCGACGGCGTTTTGTATAGAAGGAACCACGATTTGGTACTCCTCCGGTGTGTGGACGAGAAGGAAGCCAACTTGCTCATGGAAGAAGTCCATGAAGGAACTTTTGGTACACATGCTGGTGGGCATGCTATGACCCGAAAGTTGTTGCGAGCAGGGTATTATTGGTTGACGATGGAGACAGACTGTTTCAAGTTTGCCAAGCGGTGTCACAAGTGCCAGATCTATGCTGATAAGATCCATGTACCACCCAGTCCACTGAATGTTATGGCTTCACCGTGGCCTTTCTCCATGTGGGGGATTGAAATGATCGGCAAGATTGAGCCTACTGCTTCTAATGGGCATCGCTTCATTCTGGTCGCGATCGATTACTTCACCAAGTGGGTGGAAGCAGCATCTTACGCCAATGTGACGAAGCAGGTGGTGGCCAGATTTATCAAGAAGGATATAATTTGCAGATACGGTATTCCTGAACGGATCATTACTGATAATGGTTCGAATTTGAACAACAAGATGATGAAAGATCTATGCCGGGATTTCAAGATCGAGCATCATAATTCATCTCCCTACCGACCCAAGATGAATGGCGTTGTTGAAGCGGCCAACAAAAACATAAAGAAAATTGTTCAGAAGATGGTGGTAACGTATAAGGATTGGCATGAGATGTTGCCATTCGCTTTGCACGGTTATCGTACTACAGTGCGTACATCAACCGGGGCAACACCGTTCTCACTGGTATATGGCATGGAGGTTGTCCTGCCATTGGAGGTTGAGATACCATCTTTGAGGGTTTTGCTTGATGTTAAGCTGGACGAGGCAGAATGGGTGAGAAGTAGATTGAATCAGCTGAGCTTGATAGATGAGAAAAGACTGGCATCCATTGCACATGGTAGGCTGTATCAGAGCCGGATGAAGAAAGCGTTCGACAAGAAGATTCGACCTCGAAGCTTTCAGACGGGTGATCTTGTGCTGAAGAAGATTCTCCCACCGCAATCGAATCACAGGGGCAAATGGACTCCCAATTACGAAGGTCCATACGTCGTGAGAAAGGTCTTCTCCGGAGGAGCCTTATTGTTATCCACCATGGATGGTGAAGACTTTTTGTCCCCTGTGAACTCGGACGCAGTTAAAAAATACTTTGCTTAAAATTGACCCGCTGGACAGTAAAAAGAGAGTCCAGGCAAAAATGGGGCATCCTGGCGAACCAAAAACAGAATGAAAAGGTTCGGGCAAAAGTTAGGGATAAAATGAAAAAATGTACACCCGCGAAGTCGAAAACCTACACTGGGCGGCTTCGGCAAAAAAAGGGTATCCCGGTGAATCGAAAACCCGCAAAGGGCGATTCACGCAAAAGTTAGGGATTTAAGAAGCAAATGACTGCGGTCCAAGTTTGATTGTTAGCGGTTTGGGAGCATCTGGGGGTCAATTATCCAAAGCAATTTCTTCCGAAGACAAAGATCAGAAAAGTGTCAGAGTCCGACGAGTCATAGGAAGATCGGTTCATGGTGTTCGTCTGTAACACGTTGCCGACATGTGTACAAATTTTATTCTGTATATTTGTATACTTCTGCATTTTATTTGTGTGTAACTACCTCTTTTCAGGAGTTGCATCCGATGTAAAAATCTTGCCTATTCTCAGGCCGTTATCAATAAAGCGTTTATTCAGTGTAGTGTGTGACTTTGGTTTTAATTTTTTACAGTTTTGTTTGTAAAAAGCACCGACGTTGCTGATAAACTTACATGCGTGTAAACAGGCGGGCCTCGGCCTATGATTGTTAAAACCAAAAATTACCTGAATGGTTGTTGTGGGTGATTACCAAGATGTCTCTTTTTGCACGGATTGCCTTGTGTTTGCTTGTTGATTTTTGCAGGTATTCAAAAAAAATTCGCGAAGTTCCCCGCCAGAGTCCAGGGCAGGCTGGTACCCTCTCCAGAGGATGAATGTTGTGTCCTTCCCCAGTGAAGTCGCCCCAGGCAAAATTGAATGTTATCTCCCCAGGAGAGTTGAGATTGCGTCAAAGGAAAAGATCAATGTATCTTCAGTAGACCAGAATTAGCCTATCAAGCAGAGTAGAGTCCTCCCCAGTGAAGGTCGAGACAAATGCGATTAACTTCCCAGAGAGGTTCTGGCAGTGTAAATCAGAATGTGTAGTTCAATCCCCAGCTCAGTGATAGCAGGAGAAGTTCCCCATAGAATATGATCATGTGGTTGGAGCTGCTGAAAGGAGTTTTCCCGAGCACGATTATCCTTTCTTTCCCCAGCAAGTCGCTCTTCCTCGTCAGGAGGATCGTCTTCAGCAAATTGTGGAGTCTTGAGTTTGTGAGCTACTTTCTCAGCAGGATGGTTATCCCCAGCGGAGTTAGTTCATCTTTCCAACATTTATTTTGTTGGAAGCGTATCGGTAGTATTCCGGTCATCCCCAGCGGATCCAGTGTGTCTTCGGCATTTATTTTGCTGAAGTAACTCTTTGCATAAGCATGCATCATGAGCATTTGCATTCTACCCGAGTATGTAGCATTCCCACGCAGTATGGAAGCATTACGTCATTATCAAAACGTGCATTATTGAAACATAAGTCGGGTGGTTACCTCTTCAGTTTCAGATATGTTGTTCCCTGCCGATAAGTGAAATCGTGGTTTTAGGAAGATGTTAATTTGTGGTCAAGGTATGCAGTGATCGTATTTTGTACCAGCTACGGGGTTCATATAGCAAGGCACGCAGTGATCTTGTTGATTTTGAGATGTTGATTTGTGGCCCAAATGCGCAGTGATCGTATTTGTACCAGTTATGGGGTTCATATTGTAAGGCACGCAGTGGTCGTGTTGATTTTGAGATGTCGATTTGTGGCCCAAATGCGCAGTGATCGTATTTGTACCAGTTATGGGGTTCGTATTGTAAGGCACGCAGTGGTCGTGTTGATTTTGAGATGTCGATTTGTGGCCCAAGTGCGCAGTGATCGTATTTGTACCATCTCTGGGGTTCATGTTATAGGACACGCAGTGATTGTGTTGATCTTGGTATGTGTATCTGTGGTCGAATAGCGCCGTGATCGTGTTCGTCCCGATCTAAGAAGGGTGTGTTGTAAGGCACGCAGTGATCGTGTTGGTATCATCTCGGGGTTTTATCGGGCAGGACACGCAGTGATCGTGTTCACTCTACTGGCGTTGCAGGATACGCAGTGATCGTGTTTACCATATCATGTGATGTTGTTGGTCGATATGCGCAGGGATCGTATTCGTCCGTTATACAGCGGTTATAGATTGGCACGCAGTGATCGTGTTCGTCCAGTTTGGTTGGTTGGTATACGCAGTGATCGTATTCGTCCGTTATGCGGTTTGGTTATGGGGTGAGGCACGCAGTGAACGTGTTCATCTGGTTGTTGGTGGCTGAAGTACGCAGTAATCGTATTCGTCCCATTGTTTGAAGTTGTGTCACAGCACGCAGTGATCGTGTTTCCTCCAGTCAAGAGGGTCGTGACATGAAACGTGCAGTGATCGCGTTCACCCTATGTATGGTTAGGATATGCAGTGATCGTATTCGTCCAGTTATGTGGGTTAGTTGAGACACATAACACGCAGGGATCGTGTTTTCTCCAGTCAAGAGGATCGTGACTCAGAACGCGCAGTGATCGTGTTCAAACACGCAGTGATCGTGTTCAAAATACGCAGTGATCGTATTTGTATAGCACGTGGTGATCGTGTTGACAGCACCATGGGAACTTGTGATGCGGAGCATGCAGTGATCGTGGCTATCGTATCGGTTGAGTTTGTTGCGCAGTAATCGTATTCGTCCTATTGCAGCACACGCAGTGATCGTGTTTATCGTATTAGTGGTCGAAGTACGCAGTGAACGTATTCGCCTCTTCTATGTGGATTAATTCCGTCTGGCACGCAGTGATCGTGTTCACCTCATCCGGTTGGATTTATGGTTGATGTGATTGTAACGCAGCACGCAGTGATCGTGTTTTCGTGTTTGTCCCATTATGTGATTTTGTTTGCAGCATCAAGACGCGCAGTGATCGTGTTTTCTTCTGTCAAAAGAGTTGTGGCGTAGAATACACAGTGTTCGTGTTCATATTGTTACAGAGGGTTGTTGTGCCAGGCATGCAGTGATCGTGTTCGTCATGTCATATTCCCCTAGAAGAGTTGCTTGGTCAAGCATTTCTCTTTCTCCCCAGCCGAGTCCTTTCTCAGAGTGCTGTGGAAATGGCATGTTGCAGATTTTGGGTGGTTACCCGCAGTTACCTCAGTAGAGACGTAATCCCCAGCAGGGTGGTCTTCAACGAGATACTTGGTTAAGTTCCTCATAGTCCCCGGCAGGGTGTCCTTCGACAAGTCGCTTGGTTAAGTTACTTGTGTTCCCCCCATCTGAGTCTTTCTCAGGATGCTGCGGAGTCAGCATTAGAAGGTGGTAATGCAGATTTTCGGGTGGTTACCCGCAATTCCCCCAACAGAGTTATGTTCTCCAGCAGGGTGTTACTTCAATGGGTTGCTTGGTTAAGTCCCTCATAGTCCCCAGCAGGGAGATTGCTACAGGAGGTGTGGTTAAATTCCTCGTGTTTTTCAACAAGGTTGTTCTCGTCAGGGTATTTGGTTAAGTTCCCAATTTCCCCAGCAGGTGTTTGACGGCAATCGTCAGAATTGACCTCAGAGTTGCTTAGTTAAGTTTCTCTTTTCCCCGCAGAGTCGGTTGTTCATGTCTTCGAACATCGTCTCGCTTGGTTAAGCGTTTGCTCGTTTCTTCAGGATACGAAAGGTTGATCAGTGAAGTCAACGTGACAAGTGAAGTCAATATTCTCCCGCTGGTTAGCGTGTGCTTGGTTGATAGGTGAGATCAACAGAGGTTGATAAGTGAGATCAACAGAGGTTGATAAGTGATATCAACAATTTTCTCGTTGTGTGGTGTATGCTCATTTCTTCGGAATGGAGTGGTCTACGGACAATATCAGATTGACAGAGGAGTGATTAGTTGTTGCCGTGACAACATAAGTCATTTCCCTGAAGGGTCTTCCCCAAGCAGTAGTTGTATGCGCAATTTATTTTTGCGGTTGGCAAATTTCCGGGTTCTTTCGTATTCAACCGTCTCGTGCCTCGAATGTCTGAAGGCTGCGCACTCTTCACCCAGTCGGGTCCAAGCCGCTTGAATAGGGGCAGCTGTTGCACCCCAAAATTTGCCCAACCTTTTCTGACCTAGGTTTATGTTTCAATTGCATAATCATTTGCATTGTCATCATGTGCATAGTATATTCATCTGCATTGCATAGCATAAGCAAGCCATCTTAATTAGGGGATCAAAGTGTTATTCTTATCTCAAGAGGTATATCCAAGGGTTTCATTCATATTCAAGACTACTCAGGGCATCAGGGAAGAATTTGAGCTTTGAAGAGCTGACAGGTTGATCAGTGAGTTCTCTCCTATCTTGAGGTTGTTTGGGGGATCATCAGAAAGTGTGAACTATGAGCCAATAGCATGAGGTGTGTATGGATGTCAAGAAGAGCCTATATGATCATTTTTGAGGAGTAACCAACTCATTGGAATGATTGCAAGAGCCTCAGTTGAAGTCAGTCAACTAGGGTCAACACTAGGTCAATCCTAGGTCAAAGACTTGTTTTGAAGGGCATCAAAGAGCATTTGAAGAATGTGGGATTCATTATTTGCTATATGGATAGGGATATTATGTTGTGCTTAATAAAAATCAAGAGGAGTCAAGGAGAAGAGGGGTTACCAAATTAGGGTTTCTGTGTAAAATCCCCTGATCTAGGTCAAACTTCAAAGCAGTGTAACTCAAGATGCAAGCTTCATATGAATTCTTGGTCCACATGAAACTTGTAGAGTATCTTCATAGCTTTAATTTGAGTGGTGGAAGTCCTCAAGATGATTTATAGAACTCAAGTTATAGCTCTTGAAAGTTACAGGTCATCTGAGGGCACTGAAATTTGTCTGTGAAAGTTGTCTGTCTTCCAAGCAACTTTTGACCTTCAAGGAGATTTCAAATGGATTTCTGGCCAACATGAGAGTTGTTCCTTATTGTCTTAGCTTTCTAGAAAGGTATGGTATACCTTTATATGATTGGTGGAACTCTACTTATGGTCTTGGCAAGCAAAGGGTATTTTGGTCATCTGAGGATTACAGGTCATTCTTAGCCTATGCCCAAAACTCATACAAGGAAGCTTCAAATGAAAAACTTCACAACATAAAAGTTGCTCAAAAGGTCATTTTAAGTCTAGAAAAGAAGTCATGGAAGTTTGTAAATGCATAGAATAAGATTTGACCAAAGTTGGTGAAAAATGACTTAAAAAAGGCATATAAGTTGAAAAAGTTGAAATGAAAAATTGGTTTGAGAGGTCTACAAATCAAAAATGGGTCATCCAATATACCAAATTGATTCCAAACATCATTTTAAAGACATTGGTTCAGCCACTTTTTTGAGTTAGGGGTTAAATTTTGGACTTGCTTTGTATTTTTGTTACTTGCATAATAAGGCAAGTATGGAAAACTTGGCACAAGGTGGATTTCAAGGCAAGGAGCTTGTTTTTTTCACACACACCATTTCAATATCTCATGAGGAGAGATTTTGACACAAGTTTAGAAAGGTGTATGCATGAGATGAGTGATATTTTCAACATGTCATCAAGTGAGATTTTCATGAACTTTCCACCACATTCTAGAATCATCCTAGAGGCATCCAGAAATTTCTAAATCTGTCCATCATCATCTATAAAAGGAGTGTGGATCATTGGTGCAAGGGGTTGGTGGAAAGAGGGAGAGAAGAGAGAGAATTCTATGGTTGCTTCCATTGTAAGAAAGTGAGAGAAATATCATAATCTTCCATTTTCTGTTCAAGAGAGTTCTTCATTTTCAGTCTTTGGTATATTGTGAGTGTGAATGAGCACGAGGCAAGGTCCATTAATGGAGGTTTAAGGAGCTTTTTCCCAAAATTCAAGATTGTGCACCAGAGTTGCAGCCAAGAATCCAAGCACTTATCATCATAATTGTTGCAAACAGAAAGATTCTCATCAAGTAAAGATCATCCTCGAAGGGTTACAAGCATTGGATTGGACTGTAACCACCTCTGCCATAGCTACTAAGCAGGTTGGTGATTTCATTTCTATCTCCATAATTAGGTGTTGTTAGGTTGGATTATTAGTGCAAAAGTGTTAGGTTTAGATAGATGAACATGTGCACCACCTGTTATGGCCATTGGTGAAGGTTAGGATTAGGGCAGTTCAACTTTCTTGATCTATAACTCCTAGGTTAGGGCACTATGATCTTAGTTCTTATGTTCAGCATGATTACCATAACCCATAGATCACTCTAGGGTAGTTTAAGCAAGTTTGATAACCATGCACATCAGGTGCAATTCATGGTGTCCAAGACTTCCAGCCATCGAGCTTGATTATATAATGAGTTTCAGAAGAATCCAAGTGGAGGATCTTGTAGAGGGCTTTGAGTAGGCCATTTTTGGTTTTGGGATCGAGGGATTTGGGTGAGGGAGGAGGGAGAACCGAGCTGTGGAAGTTTGTGCATGGAAGAGGGGAATCCTGAAACCCTAGGTGTTGATTGGGGACGATGACCATGCACCGTTAGATCATTTCAATTATTTGACATTTTAATCTCATCGTGTGGCTGACATTCAAAGACGAAAACGGAGGGAATTGACTCAAAGCGAAACGATGCGTTTCACTTAAACGCAACCATGGGCCTTGGATTCAGATTCCTATCCCCCACCCCCTTTTAATAAGCCCAATGGAAATGAACTGGAAATTGTTGCTTTCTGCACCGCTTGCGTTTCAATTTTTCTTCTATTTTTAATTCATTTTTCTGATGCGTACTGGGCCTTGCATATTTGTTATTCGCGCCCCCATCTTAATGGCCCATTAGGAATTTGAACTAAGCGCTTCTGCTTATGGCACCCCCTCCCAATTTAATTCTTTTTTTATTTTATTTTTATTTTCTTTAATTTTCTTTGATCTTGCAAAAATCATAAAAAAAATGAAAAAACCTTAGTTTTGATTGGTTCTTTTTATGGTAGATTCATAATTTTGTTAAGAAAAATAATGAATAATAAAAATGGCATTTTATTTTGTTTTGATATTTTTTGTGTATTTTTCTTTTAAATGGATTTTTAATGAGTTTAGTTTAGTACTCAAATTTGGTGATTTTAGTTTGAATAGATGCTTTAACATTTTTAATCCATTCTTTTTAGGGTGATTAGCATAGGACTTCAACTTGTATATAGGATTTAATTTGTAATTTTGGGATGAAATTTTAGGTGATTTGATTAGGTGAGAGTATAGTGTTGAGAATTAGGGTTTTTAAGTGAGCATAGGTGAGATAGATTAATTCTTTTAGGAATTTTGATTTGATTTTGGGGTATGGGACTATAGGGGTTATGGGTATAAGATAGATCCCTTAGAAAATATTAGGATTCCCCTACTGCTACTAGTATATTGCTTGTATTGGATTGATTGTGTGGTGTGCCCTCTTTAGGGTTACTTTTTGTCTGTGTGGGGTATTGGGTTTGTTTGGGACTTGGGGTTTGAGCTGAAGACTGTGGTGATGAAGCCCATTTGAAGATCAGAGAATGAAGATCAACTTCCAGAGTTGATGAGGAGTATCTCTTGCTGGCAGCTGTTGAATTTTGTAGGATCTAGGAGTTAGGCAGAGCTCTAGAGTAGCAAACTTGATTCTCAAACATGGAAGGTCTTGATTGCCTCCATTCTTCTCTGTGATGCAGAGTCTCTCTAAGACACTCACCCCCTTCCCTTGGAAGGCTTGGTGATAATGTCTAAGGGATAGAACTCTTGAGAGAAAATATTCTTTGTGTTGATAGCAATATGTTTGCCACCTTTGGTGGTCAATTAATTGCTTAACACCCAGTTTATTCTTGTGATTGATCCCTCAGCTTGGAGAGGAGGACTTGAAGAAAGGCCATTAGGAGATTGAAGATTAAAGACTGATGCTTGCTTGAAGCCTGAAGATGAAGCCAGATGCTGATGAAGATTGCTTTGCTGTTTAGCTTTTGCTGTTTTATTTCTTGATGTATTGTGTGATTTTCCCGGACTGTATTGCTTGCTGTTTAACCTGTGGGGTTGAAAGTGAATTCTGTTCACTTTTGCCTATTGTTTTCTAGGTTCGAGGTTGAGTGGGACTCCCTTGCCTCGCTTGTATTGTTGCATCCATGCATTTTACTGCTTTATTGTATATATTTGCTGTTTCTGTTTCCGTCTATTCCCGTAGGATCTCTGTTTCTCTCTGCGCAAGAGAGGAGCATGATAGACATTAGGTCTTAACCCATGCATGATAACATTAGGGTAGATTTTATTCCTTTTTTTTTTAACCCTAAGATTTGTAGAGTGTCATCTCTTCTTCCTTCAAAACAACAGAAAAACATTATTAAAGGTTATAACAGAGATTAATTCATTTCTTCCGTCAAAAGATTTGAACAAACATCAACCTTTTTTGCAATAAGAAAACCCTTGTTTAAGGTGAGATTTTTCATAAAAGACACTTGAACAGCTTGTGTCATGCGCAACCCGAACTACGTTTGCTCTGATCTTCCATGCTGTGTGGAAGTACGTAGGAATAGGATGCGATATCCTAGCGAGAAAACTTCACCCATCCTCCCCCGTAGTTAGGCGAACTACGTTGACTCTGATTTCTCGTTCCAGACGAGAATACGTAGGCATAAAGTGCGATGCTTTACCGAGTCAGGTTTTCTTTTCTTTTCAGACCTCATCCTTTAGTTTAGATAGAAGTGTAATCCGTACAAACAAGCAAGCGTGGATCCCATCGAGTATGATGGACGTGAGGGGTGCTAATACCTTCCCCTTGCGTAACCGACTCCCGAATCCAGGATTTGGTTGCGATGACCATACCTTTTCCCGTCTTTGCGGTAGGTTTACTTCGAGCGTTTCCTTTCCCTCCGTTGGGATAAATAACGCACGGTGGCGAGTCTTCTGTCAGCCGGCGCTGATTTTCGCAGTAGCGACACTATCGCATATGATCGGTTATACCAGAGCCGGATGAAGAAAGCTTACGACAAGAAGGTGCACCCTTGAAGCTTTCAGACGGGTGATCTTGTGCTAAAGAAGATTCTCCCACCACAGTCAGATCACAGGGGCAAATGGACTCCCAACTATGAAGGTCCATACATCGTGCGAAAGGTCTTCTTCGGAGGAGCCTTACTGTTGTCCACCATGGATGGCGAAGATTTTTCATCCCCTATGAACTCGGATGCAGTTAAAAAATATTTTGCTTAAAGAGATCCGTTGGACAGAAAAAAGAGAGTCCAAGCAAAAATGGGGCATCCCGGCGAACCAAGAAAATTGAAAAAGGTTCGGGCAAAAGTTAGGGATAAAATTGAAAAGACGTACACCTGCGAAGTCGAAAACCTGAGAAGGCGACTTCGGCAAAAATGGGTATCCCGGTGAATTGAAAACCCGTAAAGGGCGATTCAGGCAAAAGTTAGGGATTGAAAAGCGATCTGAGTTTGATACTGCATTGCTTAGTGGTTTGGGAGTACCTGAGGGTCGATTATCCAAAACAATCTCTTCCGAGGATGGAGCATCGGGAAAGTGTCAGAGTCGGGCGAGTCATAGGAGGATCAGCTCATGGTGTTCGTCTGTACCACGTTGCCGATATGTATACAATTTTCTCTTTTGTAGCTTTGTACACATTTGCATTCGCTTTTGCGTAACTTCCTCTTTTCAGGAGTTGCATCCGATGTACAAACTTTGCCTATTTACAGGCTGTTATCAATAAAACATATTATTCAGTACTTGATGTTTAATTCTTGTTTTAACTTTTACTGTTTTGTTTGTGGAAAACGCCGATGTTTTTGATGAACTTACATGTGCATAAGCTTGCAGGTCTCGGCCAATGATTGTTAAAACTTTGAATTAACTGAATAGTTGTCACGGATACTAACCAGGATATTTCCTTTTGTGTATAATGTATTGTGTTCGTTCGTGTTTTGCAGGGTTGTCACCTTTGCAGGAGATATCCAAGGGAGGGTGTTCCCCAGCCAGAGCAGGATTCATGTGAAACTTATTCCTCCCCAGCAGATGGAATTGGCTTTTCCTCCCCGGCAGACGGAAGTTGAAGTTTTTATCCCCAGAAGAGTTGGGAATGAATCTGAGCAGGATCAGAGTATCCTCAGCAATTCAAGATTGGCTTAATCGGTAGGATAAAGTCATCCCTAGAGGGTCGAGATTGATATACCCAGCAGAGGATGCATTCATGATGTTTGGTTATGAATATGTTTACTCCCCAGAGAGAGTCCTCGCAGAGTACAATCAGAGTACACGAATCGATTCCCAGCTGAGTATCCCCAGCATGACGGTTAATCCCCACAGAGCATGATCAGGTGATCAGTGGTTTGAAAGGATCATCCCCGTGCAGGACCGTCCTTTCTATCTCCAGCAGGTTGTCCTTCCTCCGACAGGATGCACATCGTCAGCAGAGTTCGTAATTTCGAGCTTGTGAGCTACTCCCCAGCAGGATGATCATCCCCAGCGGAGTTGGTTTCACCTTTCCCGCATTTATTTTGCTGGAATATGTCTGTGATACTCGGTTATCCCCTGCAGAGTTGGTTTCACCCTTCCAACATTGATTTTGCTGGAATATGTCTGTGATACCCGGTTATCCTCAGCGGATTTGGTCTTGCCTTCAGCATTTATTTTGCTGGAGCACCCCTTTGCATTTGCATATATCATCATATTTGCATCTACCCAAACGCGTAGCATTTCCATGCTGTATGGAACATTACACCATTGTCAAACATATGCATTTTGAAACATAAGCCAGGTTGGTTACCTCTTTGTTTTCAGGTGTTTTTCCCTGCAGGTAATTGAAATTATTGTTCAGGAAGGTGACCAGATATTCAGATTTGTGACACGAGATACGCAATGATAGTGTTTGCCCTATCATATGCTCCCCTAGCAGAGTTACTTGGTTAAGTTTCTCTTCTCTCCCAAGCGGAGTTCTTCTCAGATCGCTGATGTGTCAACATTAAAAGATTTCATGGTTTAAACTTTCGGAGTTGTTACTCATGACTTCCCCAGTAGAGTTTTTCCCCATCCGAGTTGCTTGGTTAAGTTTCTCTTATTCCCCCGTAAAGTATTCTTCAGACTTCCGTACAACAGCTTGAAAATCTTGAAGTTGTTACCTGATGCCGAAATAGGTGTTTGACGGCTGTCGTCAGAATTTCCCCGCAGAGTTGTTTGTTCAAGTCTTCGGATGTCCGATTCGCACTTTTATTTAGTGATTTACCCGCTTCTTCGGAAATGGAAGGTTGACGTGAGGGTTCAACAGTCAACGTGATGGTTCGTCAGTTCGCACTTTTATTTAGTGCTTTACCCGCTTCTTCGGAAATAGAAGGTTGACGTGATGGTTCAACGGTCGACGTGATAGTTCGACAGCTCTCACTTTTATTTAGTGTATGCTCGTTTCCTTGTAAACGAAAGGTTGACGTGATGGTTCAACGGTCGACGTGATGGTTCAACGGCACTTGCTTTTATTTAGCGTATGCTCGTTTCCTTGTAAACGAAAGGTTGACGGGATGGTTTAACGGTCGACGTGATGGTTCGACGACACTCGCTTTTATTTAGCGTATGCTCGTTTCCTTGTGAATGAAAGGTTGACGTGATGGTTCAACGATCGACGTGATGGTTCGACAGCTCTCGCTTTTATTTAGAGTATGCTCGTTTCCTGGTGAACAAAAGGTTGACGTGATGGTTCAACAATCAACGTGATGGTTCGACAGTTCACACTTTTATTTAGTGCTTTGCCCGCTTCTTCGAAAATGGACGATCGACGTGATGGTTCGACAGCTCTCGCTTTTATTTAGCGTATGTTTGGTTGACGTGATGGTTCAACGACTCGCGATTTTATGTAGTGTTGTGCCCACTCCTTAGGAGTTGGAAGGTCAGAGATATTGACATTTCTCATGTTTATTAGCGTATTCCCACTTCTCGGGGATTGGAAGGTCAGAGATATTGACATTTCTCGCTTTATTTAGCGTTTTCCCATTTCGAGGAAATGGAAGGTCAGAGACATTAACGAGATTCGATTTTATGTACCGTATGCCTGTTTTTGCGGAAACTGAGGATCAAGGATATTGATGTCATGCTTTATGTAGTGCCCGCTTATCGTAGCGTTTGTCGTTGACTCGACACCTATGGCATCACGCAGGTGTTTGATATTGAAATCAGGTTCTCTATCAGATGATTGATCAGTTGTTGTTGTGACAACCGGATTCAATTGTTGGGATGTAGTGTTCCCAAGCAGTTTTATCTCTTTCGTTAGCAAATTTCCGAGTTCTCTGGTATTCAACTGTCTTCTACCTCGATTGCCTGAAAGTCGTTCGCTCTTCATCCTATCGGGTCTAAGCCACTTGAATAGGGGCAGTTGTTGCACCCAAAAATTTGCCTAACATTCTCTTACTTGGTTTATGTTTCATAGCATTAGCATATCATCATAGCATTTTCATATCATAGCATTGTTCAACTGTGCATGGGATCAAGTGATAAGCCTAGCCAGAGGGTTATTCAAGTTTGCGAAATCACCATGATCATCAGATAGAGGGTTGAGTTCTTGAGAAGTATGAGTGCTTGTATGGGGCTCATCTACTAACCTGGAGCTATTTGAAGATCATCATAGGGTTGTAAATCTTTGATAATGTATAGAGTGTATGGATAGATCTCATGGAGTCCCTAGACTATCAAGACAGAGCTCAGTCAAATGTTTGTAGCAAGTACAAGAGTCACAGTTGAAGGGGTCGCAAGTAGGGTTTTCACCTGGTTAATCCTAGGCCAAAATGAGCAATTGAAGAAGATAAAATCCTACTTTTAGGTCATTGAGATCATGAAATGATATGTTGAGACATATGAGAGATTGTTTCAAGATCAAGTTGAGAAGAATCAAGAGTGGTTGGAGTTGCTAAGTCAGGGTTCCTAGGGTAAAATCCCCTGTTTAGTGCCAAACTTCCAAGCCATGTAAGTCAAGATTCAAGTTTCATCTCCATTTCTGGCCAACCTGAAACTTGTAGATCATGCTCTTAGCTTTAATTTGAGTACTAGAAGTCCTCAATTGGATTTATAGAACTCAAGTTATGGTCCGGACAAGTTACAGGTCCTCAGATGCCTCTGAAATCTGTCTGTGAAAATCATCTGACTTCCAAGCTATTTTTGACCTAGAAGGATGTTTCATCTGAACTTTTGGACAACATAAAAGGTGTTCCTCATGATCTTAGCTTTCCAAATTGTATTAGAAGTTGTCCATCTGATTTGTTGAACTCAAGTTATGAGGTTTACAAGTTAGGGGTGTTTTGGGAAAGTGAGATTATAGGCCATTTTCAATCATAGGTCAAAATCTCCAACTTGCACATGTCAAATGGATTTTTTTTCAGCATGGAACTTGTTTAAAATGTGGTTTTTAGGATAACCAAGAGCTCATGGTGAATTGGTTTGGCTCATATCAAAGATTGGTGTGAAATGTGAAGAAAGAAGAAATTCAAAGGCATTTTTGGTGGGAAATTCAAATAAATGGTTATGTGCACAAAATATGCCAAATGAGTACTTGATTTGATCAGAAATTATGTTTTAAAGACATTGGCAATTTTGGATTTTTCATTTGGAGTATAATTCATGGCCTTTCATAAGGTTTCTTCATTTATAAGTTACATCACACAAATCATTCACCAAGGCAAATTGAAGGCTCTTTGTGGTTTGACTTCACTCAAGGATTATTCAGCAAGCTGACCAAAGCTTCCCAAGAAAGCTATTGAAGGAAAATTGGACATCACCATTGAAACTTTTTGGAGAAAAGTTGAAATTGGATTTTTGATTTTGGGCCTGGGCTGAACCTCTAGAAGGTTCCAAATCATTCTATAAAGGTTAAGAAACTCATCAGAAGCAGGGTTGGTGATTCATTGGTGCTGAGATCAGAGTTTGCCATTGGAGTTTGAAGAAGAAAAGTGAAAGATCGAATTCCTGATTGAGGCCATTTCAAGTGCAATTGAAGCTTCAATCTTCTTCTAACATCATCACTGAGTGGATCCGGAAAGTTCTGGAGCAAGATTCAAGCCAAAAACACCACAATCGAAGCTTAAAACCAGGTTTCCACTTCTTGAAATTGCACTCAATTCATGCATTTTTAATGCCTTAGATTCATGTGGTTAGGTTGCAAATAGGATGTAGATGATTTCTGGACAGTTAATTTGAGGATTAGCGACAAATTAAGCTTTGATCCGTTTTCGTTTAGGATGTAGAATTCTTTAATCTTTGAGTTTTAGATCATTTAATTAGTATGGTTGTAATCCTCGTGAAATTTCACACAAGTTTCATTCAAAAATAGTGGCGTTTGGTTGAGTATTGAGGGAGATAGGATTGTTCAAAGTTGGCCGGAAAATGCTCTGTTCCCGTCCGGCCATGGGGGCTGCGCGCGGGTTTGTAACTTGCAGAATTTCAAAATTGGAGAAGATGTAATCTCCATCGTTCTCGCGTGAGGAGAGAGTAGACTTAGTCCTCGTATCTAATGGCAGCGAGCATGCCACGTACCCCCTCCCCCATACGACGTCGTTTTGCTTAAGTGAATAGAACCAAGCTTGTTTTAGCGCTGCATAAACCAAAGGGACGCGAGTTCGAATCCTCGCGTGCTCTTTCTTTTGTTAATTGAGAGAAAACTAATTGATTTAATTTGTTTGGGCCTTGGCTGTATGCGCTTTTCACACCTCCCCCTAGCAGGCCCAGCATGAATTAACACGTGAATTAGATACTTAATGCACCCCCTGGGCGTTGCTCCCTTGAATAATTTTACTAAATTAATAACTCAATTGGGCCCAGCGCCCAGGTGCTGTTAGAACCCCCCGTCCATGGGCCCAGGCGTGTGATACTTGTTTTTCTTACCAGATGCACCCCTCCTAGTTATGTGCTTAATTTTCTTTTCTTTATTTTTCTGTTTTATGAATTGTTAGATTTAATTCATTAAAAAATAGTAAATTTCATAAATAAATTCTGGAAAATTTTGTGATTATAGATTGAGATGTTTAGGATTTTATCATGCTTTGTATATTAATTTTCCATGCATTTTCCATTTTATTTCATATTTTCTCTTTAGTGCACTTTTAATAATGAAATAATGTTGTTATGAATTTGCTGATTTTCTTTCTCTCTCATATTTTGGAGTTTGATCTTGGAATTTTGTGAGCTGGTTGTATACATGTTAATGTTGCTATGTGATTTTCGTTGGATTTTTTAGATCATTTTAAATAGGATTTTAGGGTAGTTATTTAGGAGTGTTCTTTAGTGATTTCCTTTAGTGCTTTGGATTTAACTTGGGCATTTTGATTTAGATTTAGCTTCTAATTTTTCTACCATAGAATGTTGATACATATAAGATGATGTAGTATTTTCCTTAGATTTTTTAAGAGCAATTTTCCATCAGTTCCCCATTTTACAAATTGGCCTTAGAATAGGTAATCATTAGGAGAGAACATTTGATGTACTTTAGAGATTCAAGTAGGTAAATGATATTTCCCTAGAATTAGTTCCCTTTCAAATACTCCTTTGCTTAATTAGGATCCTTCCTTTCACATTGGAGTTGAGCCTAAGCAAGCTCTCTAAAGGAAATGGATTTGGTTGAGTGTCTGTGGTAGGTTCCTGTGGAACTTACCTTGCTTCTCATCTCCATTCTCCTAAAGTTCTCTCATTCTTTCCTCTTTAGGAACCTTCTTGAGGTAGCACAGTCCCTCCTGTGGGGGGAATATGGCACACCTCTTGAAGGAGCCAAACCCTTAGGTTTCCCCAAAGATCTTTTTGTTGGTTGAGTGTATGGGATAAGCTCTTGTGGACCTTACCCTATCCTCCCAACACCCAATTTCCTTCCATAGGATAGAAGCTTGTTTGTTTGCTTGTTGGATTCCTTTCCTTCTCTTGAAGATGGTGGACTTGAAGAACAGTTACAGACTTTGGATTGGATTGCTTCCAGAAGATTGCTCTGCTGTGGAGATTGCTGGCTTGTTTTCCCTGTTTGTCTGTTTTCTTCTTGTTTAACTGTATTGATGTGACTTGCTTGGAGTGTTGCATTAGTATTAGGCTTCATGTAGACGATCATAGGCCTAAGAGCATCCTAAGGGTTGAGTCTCTCCCCTTGCTTGTATTACATTAGAGGTTGAGTTTCTCCCTCTACTTGTATTTTTACTGTGTGGCTTTGCTTGCTGGTATTTGGTAGAGCTCAGCTCCCTTGCCTGTGTGGTTTATGGTTTGTTTGATTGCATTTACTTTCTTTTACTGTCTTTGCAGTTATTCATATCTGGCTTGAGGTTGAGATGAGCTTGTGGAGGCTTATGCCCCACACATATTTCCTCCCTCACTTGCATTGCATGCATCTTTACAGTAATTTCTTTACAGTTATTTCTGTTACTGTTTGCTTTCCATTGCCATGTTCCCTTAGGAGCTCTGACTTCTCTTGTTCAAGAGAAGTTATGACAGACATTAGGATTCTAACCATGCATGATAACATTAGTTAATTTCCCCTTTAACCTCAACCGTAGGACGAATATTGCATGATAACTGTAGGATCGAGTCAGTTTCCCCGCAGAGAGTCTGTTTCTCTTCTTATCTCAAACAACAGTAAAAAACATAATAAAGGCAAGTTAGTACAAGTGCGTTACGAGCCTTAAGCTACTTGGGAAATGATGATTGAGCGGTCTCCTCTCAATCGTCTAGAGTGTTTAGTATATGTCCTTTAGAGGATATGCGACGCATTCGCTCCTAAGTCATAGTCTCTAGTGTTGTACAAACTACAGACAACTAAAAAACGCTTCTTCCGTAAAAAAAGAAAACAAAGATCAAATATATTTTTGTCCTCTTGAACCCTAATCCCTTGTAAATCCCTTTTCAGAAGGAGAGTTCTGTTAACTTTCAGTTCTACCGCAAACGGTAATGCCTAAGTCTCCAAAGGTCGAGCTGCAAACGCCAACTGCTGGAACTGTCTGTTAACTTTACTTGGATAAAAAGCAGCTGAACAAACCTGTGTTCTCCGTAGCCCGAACTACGTTTGCTCTGATCTTTCATGCCGTATGAAAGTACGTAGGCACAAGATGCAATATCTTGGCGAGCAACCTTCCCCCCTTTTCTTACCCGTAGTTAGGCGAACTACGTTGACTCTGATTTCTCGTTCCATACGGGAATACGTAGGTATAAAGTGCGATACTTTGCCAAGTCATTTTCTTTCCTTTTCAGACTAGACCTTAGCGTAGATAGATGAAATCAACCCATCAGATAAACACATCAAGCATGGATCCCATCGAGTACGATGGACGTGAGGGGTGCTAATACCTTCCCCTTGCGTAACCGACTCCCGAATCCAGACAATGGTTGCGATGACCTTGTCTTATACCTTTTCGTCAGGTTTTTTCCGATCGTTTCCTTTCCTATTCTGAGGGATAAATAACGAAAGGTGGCGACTCTTCTGTTTTGCCGACACCTTATTTTCGCAGTAGCGACAGCTGGCGACTCTGCTGGGGACTCCAACGGTTCCCTGTGCGAGTCATTCCTAGCGATTGTGTGTTTACCTGTTGGGTTATGTTTATTTATCGCTTTTTTACTTTCCGCACTTTATTTTCAGTATGATATTATTATTATTGTGTTGTTGTAGGAAGGGGCTCTGATGAGTGACAAGCCAGACCCAGGCTTGAGTATGTACATAGGTTTAGAAGCAGATTTGTGGTGAACCTGTATGTTAGGCATGCACTAGTTCCCACGAAATCTGCACTCAAACGAGGTTCTTTGAGATGATTTCCATTTCCAGCCCAGTGGGCCGTTGAAAGGATTTCAAATCTTAGGATTGTCGACTCTGTGGACCGATCATTTGTGATTCAGCTAAGTGAGGCCACTTCAATAGATGATGATGCCACACCTTTTGGGTATCGTATCATTGTTTCTTGAAAGTCTATGACGCTGATGAACGCATAGGATGTCGTACCTTTGTCAGTGATTAGGTCCATACCAGTAAGCGGGGTCGGGTTTATTGCAGGAAACCGTAACCTTTAGACAACCTGGTTTTCTTGTCAGTAAATCAATATTGTGGGTTTCAGTATGCCTTTATTATCAGAATGTGGTATTTTCTTGCTGAGGCTAAATTATGATCTGCCACTTCACAGCACAGCACAGCACCGCACGACACTTGATCCCCTACTTCATTTCGCATTTGCATTTACATTTTCATATTGCATTGCATCTAACACGTATCTGTGTTGCAGGTGTGCAGTTCCCCTTCGATTCTAGAAATCTTGTCCTTTCTATGTCCATCATGGAGCCTAGTGTGAGAAGAACCTTGGCCTACAAGTTTCCTACTCCGGATATTGCTACTCCGAGGGGTTTGATTTCCTTGCCTGGTAAAGAAGTGATGGGAGATTTCAGAAGAACCTATGGGAAGCTGCTCAGTGTTGTGTGCAAACTGTTGGTGTATGAATTGAACGGACTCCAGACTCTACTTCAGTTTTATGATCCCCCGCTGTGTTGCTTCACATTTCCGAGCTATGTGCTAGCCCCCACTCTGGAAGAGTTCTCTGTCCTATTAGAGATGCCTTTTCTTGCTCAGGTACCTTTTTGGCCTATCGATCAGGAGCCAGATCTGGCTAAGATTGCTACCGCTCTGCATGTTGATGTTTCTGAGTTAGAAGGAAAGACCGTCAGGAGAAATGGAGCCTGGGGATTCCCACTAGCTTTTCTGGCTGAGAGAGCCCGACACTACGCCAAGAAGGAATGTTGGGTGGCATTCAAGGCTATTTTGTCCCTATGCATATATGGTATCATGTTATTCCCCAATATTCCAGATTTTGAGGATGTGGATGCTCTTCGCATCTTCGTCTCAAAGAATCCAATCCCGACCTTGCTCGGAGACGTGTACCATTCGGTGCACTACAAGAACAAAAATAGAAGAGGCAAGGGTGTGTCCTGTTGTGCGTCATTGTTCTACAGATGGTTTGTCACTCATCTACTGAAGGATGGTCCTTTTATAAAGACGGCAGAGACGAAGGAATGGTCAGAACGACTGATGAGCTTGTCTGCTGAAGACATCGATTGGTTTGATAGAGATCGTTTCGGGAGTGAAATTATTTACAGCTGTGGGAGCTTTCCTAATGTCCCTCTTGTGGTTAGGAAGGGCTGTATCAACTATAATCAATCCGTTGCTATCAGAAAATTCGAGTATGCTTTGAGGGGCCCTCCTAAGGATGAAGAGGTACAGGAATCTCTGTACCTCACGGGGGCATTGGAAGGGGATAATCTGGTTAGGTTTGAACATGCTTGGAACAACGTTCATCGAAAGGGAAAGACCTCATTAGAGAAAAGCAATAATCAGGCTTATCCTCCTTATGTGGACTGAATTCGTAACAGAGCAGCGAAAGTGTTGATGCCTTTTCCCCCTGTCAAACAGGACGAACCTTCAGAGCCTACCATGATCGAAATCCAGAAGTACGAGCAGCTTCAAGCCAAGAATGCAGAGCTGGTCAAAGCCAATGAAGAATTGGAAAATGAGACCGCTCAGCTCCATAGAGAAAAGAGTGAAGCCGTCTACACCTGCAAGAGGCAGACAGAGATGATCAACCACCTGGGCGCCAACTTGACCAAAGAGACCGATGCTAGAGAGCGTCTTGGGTTGGACCTAAAGGCAGTGCACGGGGTATTGACCACCAAGAAGCAGGACCTAGATAAGGTATACCGAAAGCTGACCCAGTACGAGAAGCTGTGGAATAGTACCTTGGCTAGCCACAAAGAGAGGGAAGAAAAGCTGAAGCAGCAGATAATCCAGTTGGAAGCACAGGTTGAGGCCAAAAACAAGAAGATAGAGGCTGAAGCCTCACTCTGACGAGATGTCCAATATAATATGGTTGAGATCAAAGCTAACTTAATGGATTATCAGCTTCGGGCTGACGCTAAGAGGAGTAGGGTGGAGAACCATTCTGAAGAAGGTGTGTGTAGGAGCATTACTGAGAACCTCCCGGATGCATCCAGCAAAGGGATTTGTTGATTCAGGGCCTGCTCACTCAGCCAGACCATCCTGATACGAAAAAGTTACTAGAAGATTTCCATGCCCGTGGCCGCACTTGATTTTCTTTGTATTTCTTTGTACCTTTTATATTAATATGTTGATCACCACCAGGCTTGTTGGTTGGGGTCCTGCTGCTGCTTCAGTTGTACTTTGCTTTTGTTGTACGCTACTCACGCGGGCTTTTCATAAATATATGAGGATTTCTTTTCCATGATTGAACAGTAGACTTTATTTGTTTTGGAGCTAGAATCGAGGGGGACTTTCTCCTAATACATGGATACGTGTTTGCATTTGCATAAATCATTTGCATGACAGGGACTTTGTATTGTGTTCCCTAACCCTCTGTTGATGCAGGTTCCAGGATTGTCGAACACCGAACTCATCGTTACTCAACTAGAGGCAACTGTAAGAAAGTCATGGACCAGATGCAGTCAGAGATGCATGAGATGCGTGACCGCATGACTCAGTTTATGCAGGTGATGGAGACCGTGGCTAAAGGCCAAGAACAGTTCCAGACTCTCGTGCAACCTCTGATTGCACGAGTTGATGGCAACGGTGTGTTACATGGGGGTACGAATGCTAATCTTCCTCATGGTGAAACTCCTCAGGCTGGTGATGCTATACCAATGGTCGGTCTTGACGCTGGTGAGAACGTTCTCGTGGCTGGTAATGGGAATGCTGGTAATAGGAACGGTAACTTGGAAACCACTGGGAACGTTGTTGGCAATGGTAATACTGGTTTCAACGTTGGTGCTGGGAATACCGGTGTGAACATGGCTAATGGTAATACAGACTTTGCTGGTGTGAATATGGGCTTTGGGAACGCTGGTGGTGCCAATGCTGGATTTGGTAATCAGGGTCTTGGAACTGTGAGTAACAATGGTTACAGAATGGGTGCCTACAATACTGGCTTTGAGACAGCGGCTGCTAATCAAGAGCTCGGTAATCTGAGGTATGACCCCAGGTTTTTCCAGAATGGTCATGGTCGCAACGCTGCATACGCTAGGTACGACAATGAGGGTCCTTATTGGGGTGAAGACCGCCAAGAAGATGCTTTTTCTGGCCAAGGCATGGGTTATGAGAGGCCTACGGAAAATGATCGGATGATCAAGATGCTAGAAGAGCAGATAAAAGGGATAGCCAACCAGAATTCTATGGGATTGGATATGGCGAACATGGGATTGGTTCTTGGGCTGAGGGTGCCACTCAAGTTTAAGGCTCCTACGTTTGACAAATACAAGGGAGACACGTGTCCCAGAGTGCATGTGCGATCTTATTACAGAAGAATGTCTGCTTACTCCAACAATGAAAAGATGTTAATGCACTTCTTCCAGGATAGTTTGTCTGGACCGTCATTGGAATGGTACATGGGACTGGAACCTACTCAAGTTGGAAGCTGGAAAGAGCTGGCAGAAGCTTTCATGAGACACTAACAATATAACAGTGATCTTGCTCCGAATCGGGTTCAATTGCAGAATCTCTCTCAGAAGACTGGTGAAAGTTTCAAAGAATACGCCTAGAGATGGCGCGAGTTGGCTGCAAGGGTACACCCACCCATGGTGGAAAGAGAATTTATAGATATCTTCGTGGGTACGTTTTTCAGGGATGTATTAAGATAAACTTCTTAATTGTTCGATGAGCAATTTCTCTGACTTGATTCTGATGGGGGAGCGTGTTGAGAATGGAATTAAGATTGGTAAGATTCAGACTGGTGAATCAACCTCAGTTGGAGGTAGTAAGAAGGCTTTTGGTAGTAAGAAACAAGGAGACACTAACTCAGTGTACAGCGCTCGGAAGAAGAATAGGAGTCAAAACTGGCGTATGCAGCAACAAGTTGCTAGTGTAACAATCCCTGCACCGCAACAACAGCAGCAACCACCTCAGCAGCAGCAGAGGCAGCAGAATACTAATCAGCGAAGAGTTCAGAATCAATGGCCGAAAAGGATATTTGATGTACCTCCAGTATCGTATGCTGAACTTCTTCAGACTTTGTTAAGATTACAATTGGTTGAGAAAAGGACGATGGCCCCGCCGACGGGCACACCTCCGTATGGGTATGACGCCAATGAGCATTGTGAATTTCATTTCGGGGCGCCCGGTCATAATATCGAAATTTGTCATGCTTTCAAGCACAAGGTGCAAGATTTACTTGATAACACTGCTATAAATTTCGGTACAGAAGGACCCAATATTGTACAACAACCAATGCCAAAGCATGGGGCAACAGGAGCGAACGCTATTCTGACAGATGCAGAGTTAGATCTGGTTGTGAATGTAGAGGAACTAAAGACACCTCTGGGTTACGTGAAGAGCCGTTTGTTGAAGGGAGAGTTTACCCCGGATGTGATGAGGGCTGTGTAGATTGTTCAACCCGGCCTGAGGGTTGCGATAGGTTGAAAATTGGAATTCATAGTCTGATTGATGAGGGTACGTTACAATTTGATCACACTGCTGCCGAAGAAAAGCCTGTCGAGGCAATGGTCGAAGAGCAGGGTGAGATTGCTACTGTTACGATACCATTCAAGTCTGTCACGATATCGGCGCCTGCCAAGCGGCCAACTATCACCATCACTAAAGCAAAACCCATTCCGTATGAGAGCACCAAGGCCGTCCCTTGGAGATATGGAGCATAAGTTTATTGTAATGGTGAAAGAATTAATCTGGATGATCTGCCGGTGGGATCAGTTGATAATCTGGTAGGAGCGGGAAGTATGACCCGTAGTGGAAGAATCTTTACTTCGCCAGAAGTAGAAGTAGAAAGAATTGCAAAGGGTAAAAGCAAGGTGAATGAGGGTGGACCTTCCCAAGAGAAGGAGAAAGAACCATCGAATAAAGACGTGGAGGAATTTTTGAGGCTAATTCAAAAAAGTGATTACAAGATCGTTGATCATTTACAGCAAACTCCTTCAAAAATCATAATTTTGTCTTTATTGCTGTGTTCCGAAGCTCACCGGAACGCCCTGTTGAAAGTGCTTGAGATGTCCTTCGTACCCCAGGAGATTTCTGTTAATTAACTTGAGGGGGTAATGGCCCATGTGAATGCGGGGCGCGGTTTGGGGTTCACTGATTTTGACTTGACACCTAGAGGTCGCGACCACAATAGTGCTTTGCACATTTCAGTTGAGTGCAGGGGCACCGTCATGTCCCATGTTCTTGTTGATACCGGGTCATCCCTAAATGTGTTGCCTAAGAAGGCACGGTTGAAATTGGATACTCGAGGAATAATTTGCACGCCTAATGATCTGGTAGTAAGAGCGTTTGATGGAACTCGGAGGTCTGTATTTGGGGCGTTGACGTTGCCAATTCAAGTGGGTCCAGAAGTATTTGACATCGTGTTCTATATTATGGACATCCAACCAGCGTACAGTTGTCTACTTGGAAGACTGTGGATCCATTCCGCTGGAGCTGTGACATCTACGCTTCACCAAAAGCTAAAATATATGGTTGATGGCAGTATTGTTACTGTGTGTGGTGAAGAGGACATTCTGGTCAGTCATTTATCATCCTTCAAATACGTCGAAGTGGACAGAGAAATCCACGAGACGCTGTGCCAAGCCTTTGAAGGAGTGAAGATTAAGGATGAAGCTCTTGTGAGCAGCAAAGGGCTGGAAGTGGCCATGTCTTCGTACAAGGAAGCCCAGGCAGTGGTGCAGATCGGAGAGACCAAGAGGTGGGGTCAAGTCCTGGATATTCCTGTCAAGCAGGACAAATTTGGGTTGGGGTACCGCCCATCATCGTCATCTTCCCCACAAAGCGGACCGAGGTTCAGAGGGCTAGTGATATTTACTCCTGAAGGAGTCAGCTACGATAGAATCAATGATGTGTCTGATGCTGAAGACGGAGACAGTGATTGCGATATGGATACTTGGATCAGACCCAGCGTACCAGGGCAGAGCTTATGCAACTGGTCAATCCAGGATGTTATCCAAGTGACAACGAAACAGTAATGATTTGTTTTCCAATTATTGTATAATCCTATGTCTTACCCGGGGCATAGTGATTTTATTTCAGGGCCTATCTGCTTATGTGTATGCTTTGTTTAATCATTGAATAAAGGCGTTTTTCCTCATACAAATTTTGTGATCCTTGTCTTTCTGTTTTATTTTTAGCAGTAAAATTGCAACGTGGTTATGTGCTTTGTTTGCATAGCATTTGAAGCGTTTAACCATTTTTCTCGCAGGACTCACATAATTTCAGATGACACCAACTAAGAACTTCCTATGACTCGCTTCGACTTTGAGCACCCGATCTTTCAAGCCGAAGAAGAGATTGTTGAGGATAATGACTTATCAGAAGAGCTGACTCGACTGTTGAAACAAGAAGAGAGAATTATTCTGCCTCATCAGGAGTAAATTGAAGTCATTAACCTGGGGTCCGAGGAATGTGTCAGGAATGTTCGTATAGGGGCTGCACTGCAGAGTGATATCAAGCAAAGGCTTATCGAGATGCTTCGAGACTATAGTGATATCTTTGCTTGGTCTTACGAGGATATACTCGGGTAAGATACTGATATGGTGGTCCACCGTTTGTCGTTGCGAGAAGAATGTCCGCCGATTAAACAGAAACTCAGGAGAACTCGACCAGATATGGCTGTGAAAATTAAGGAGGAAGTGCAGAAACAGTGGGACGCTAGTTTTCTTGATGTGACGACGTATCCTTCTTGGGTCGCCAATATCGTACCTGTACCGAAGAAAGACGGTAAGGTGCGGATGTGCGTTGATTACAGAGATCTGAACAAGGCGAGCCCAAAGGATGATTTCCCTCTTCCTCACATTGATGTGTTGGTTGATAATACAGCTCAATTTTCAGTGTTTTCCTTCATGGACGGCTTTTCGGGCTATAATCAGATAAAGATGGCGCCGGAGGATATGGAGAAAACGACTTTTATTACCCCGTGGGGAACGTTCTGCTACAAAGTGATGCCCTTTGGTTTGAAGAATGTCGGGGCAACATATCAGCGAGCTATGACAACACTCTTTCATGACATGATGCATAAAGAGATCGGAGTCTATGTCGACGATATGATTGCCAAATCCCAGACGGAGGAAGAGCATCTGGTCAATCTTCTGAAATTATTCAAGAGGCTTAGGAAATTTAGGCTGAGGCTGAATCCTAACAAGTGCACCTTCGGGGTGAGATCTGGTAAGCTACTGGGGTTCATTGTTAGCCAAAAAGGAATAGAGGTTGATCCTGCAAAGATAAAAGCTATACAAGAAATGCCAGCACCAAAAACAGAGAAAGAGGTTCGTGGTTTTTTGGGGAGGTTGAACTACATTGCCCGGTTCATATCTCACCTAACTGCCACGTGTGAGCCAACGTTTAAGTTGTTGAAAAAAGATCAAGCGGTGGTCTGGAATAAGAATTTCCAAAAGGCATTTGAAAGAATAAAAGAGTATTTGCAGGAACCTCCAATTTTAATACCCCCAGTGGCCAGGAGACCATTGATTATGTATTTGATGGTTCTTGAGAATAGTATGGGTTGTGTTCTCGGTCAACATGACGAGACTGGGCAGAAAAAGCATGCGATTTATTATTTGAGTAAAAAATTCACGGATTGTGAGTCTCGATACTCTATGCTCGAAAAGACGTGTTGTGCAATTGCTTGGGCTGCCAAACGTCTGAGACAGTACATGCTGAATCATACAACCATGCTGATTTTGAAGATGGATCCAATCACATACGTCTTTGAGAAGCAGGCACTTTCTGGAAGGATTGCCCGATGGCAGATGGTACTGACAGAGTACGATATACAATATGTCTCGCAAAAGGCTATCAAAGGGAGCGTACTGTCAGAGTACCTGGATGAGCAGTCAATCGATGATTACCAGCCGATGAGGTTTGATTTTCCTAACGAGGATATCATGTAATTAAAAATGAAAGATTGCAAAGAACCATTGCATGGTGAAGGTCCTGAGCGGAGTTCCCAATGGCAATTGATTTTTGACGGCAGTGTGAATTCATATGGAAGTGGAATTCGGGCAATCATCACGACTCCCCATCGGACGCATATCCCGTTTACTGCCAGATTGACATTTCCGGTTACCAATAACGAAGCCGAATATGAGGCGTGTATCATGGGTCTTGAGGAGGCTATTGATTTGAGGATTAAAAATCTTGAAGTGTATGGAGATTCCGCGCTAGTCGTGAACCAGATCAAGGGCGAATGGGAGACCCGTCAGCCCAATCTGATACCGTATATGAATTATGCAAGGAGACTGTTGCCTTTCTTTGACAGGGTAGAGTTTCATCATGTGCCACAGGCAGAAAATCAGATGGCTGATGCTCTTGCGACGTTGTCTTCCATGTACAAAGTTAACTTCTGGAATGAGGCTCCCAGAATAGTTATCTCTCGCCTTGACAGACCCGCCTTCATATTCGCCATTGAGCAAGCTTCCGATGGCAAGCCGTGGTATTTTGATATCCAGAATTTCCTAAAGAACCAAGAGTATCCGAATGGGGCATCCGGCCGTGATAAGAAGACGCTTAGGAGATTGGCTGGCAATTTCTACTTGAATCCGGATGGTGTTCTGTACTGGAGAAACCATGATTTGGTGCTTTTGCGATGTGTTGATGAGAAAGAGGCTAATTTACTCATGGAAGAGGTCCACAAGGGAACCTTTGGCACGCACGCTGGCGGATATGCTTTGTCTAGAAAGTTATTACGGGCAGGGTATTATTGGCTGACAATGGAACGAGACTGTTTCAAGTTTGCAAAGAAGTGCCACAAGTGCCAAATTTATGCGGACAAGATTTAGGTGTCGCCGAGCCCTTTGAACGTTATGGCGTCCCCGTGGCCTTTCTCCATGTGGGGCATTGATATGATAGGCAAAATTGAGCCCACCGCATCCAATGGACATAGGTTCATCCTGGTGGCTATCGATTACTTCACCAAATGGGTTGAAGCAGCATCTTACGCTAATGTCACCAAGCAAGTGGTAGCCAAATTTATCAAAAAGGATATCATTTGTCGCTACGGCATTCCTGAAAGAATCATTACTGACAATGGTTCAAACTTGAATAATAAAATGATGAAAGAATTGTGCCAGAATTTCAAGATTGAGCATCACAATTCATCTCCCTATCGGCCCAAGATGAATGGCGCTGTTGAAGCGGCCAATAAGAACATCAAGAAGATAGTTCAGAAGATGGTTGTGACATACAAAGACTGGCACGAGATGTTGCCCTTTGCTTTGCACGGTTATCGTATGATGGTATGCACATCAACCGGGGAAACACCTTTCTCATTGGCGTATGGCATGGAGGCTGTCCTGCCATTAGAAGTTGAGATTCCTTCCTTGAGAGTATTGCTCGATGTCCAACTAGATGAGGCAGAATGGGTGCGGAATAGGTTGAATCAGCTCAGTTTGATGGATGAGAAGAGACTTGCATCTATCGCATATAGTCGGTTATACCAGAGCCGGATGAAGAAAGCTTACGACAAGAAGGTGCGCCCTCGAAGCTTTCGGACAGGGGATCTTGTGCTAAAGAAGATTCTCCCACCACAGTCAGATCACAGGGGCAAATGGACTCCCAACTATGAAGGTCCATACATTGTGCGAAAGGTCTTCTCCGGAGGAGCCTTATTGTTGTCCACCATCGATGGCGAAGATTTTTCATCCCCTGTGAACTCGGATGCCGTTAAAAAATATTTTGCTTAAAGAGACCCGCTGGACAGAAAAAAGAGAGTCCACGCAAAAATGGGGCATCCCGGCGAACCAAGAAAATAGAAAAAGGTTCGGGCAAAAGTTAGGGATAAAATTGAAAAGACGTACACCCGCGAAGTCGAAAACCTGAGAAGGCGACTTCGGCAAAAAAGGGTATCACGGTGAATTGAAAACCCACAAAGGGCGATTCAGGCAAAAGTTAGGGATTGAAAAGCAAATGACTGCGATCCGAGTTTGATACTACATTGCTTAGTGGTTTGGGAGTACCTGAAGGTCGATTATCCAAAACAATCTCTTCCAAGGACGGAGCATCGGGAAAGTGTCAGAGTCGGGCGAGTCATAGGAGGATCAGCTCATGGTGTTCGTCTGTACCACAATGCCGACATGTATACAATTTTCTCTTTTGTAGCTTTGTACATATTTGCATTCGCTTTTGCGTAACTTCCTCTTTTCAGGAGTTGCATCCGATGTACAAACTTTGCCTATTTACAGGCTGTTATCAATAAAACATATTATTCAGTACTTGATGTTTAATTCTTGTTTTAACTTTTACTGTTTTGTTTGTGGAAAACGCCGATGTTTTTGATGAATTTACATGTGCATAAGCTTGCAGGCCTCGGCCAATGATTGTTAAGACTTTGAATTAACTGAATAGTTGTCACAGATACTAACCAGGATATTTCCTTTTGTGTAGAATGTCTTGTGTTCGTTCGTGTTATGCTGGGTTGTCACCTTTGCAGAAGATATCCAAGGGAGGGTGTTCCCCAGCCAGAGCAGGATTCATGTGAAACTTATTCCTCCCCAGCAGATGGAATTGGCTTTTCCTCCCCGGCAGATGGAAGTTGAAGTTTTTATCCCCAGAAGAGTTGGGATTGAATCTGAGCAGTATCAGAGTATCCTCAGCAATTCAAGATTGGCTTAATCGGTAGGATAAAGTCATCCCCAGAGGGTCGAGATTGATATACCCAACAGAGGATGCATTCATGATGTTTGGTTATGAATATGTTTACTCCCCAGAGAGATTCCTCGCAGAGTACAATCAGAGTACACGAATCGATTCCCAGCTGAGTATCCCCAGCAGGACGGTTAATCCCCACAGAGCATGATCAGGTGATCAGTGGTTTGAAAGGATCATCCCCGTGCAGGACCGTCCTTTCTATCTCCATCAGGTTGTCCTTCCTCTGACAGGATGAACATCGTCACCAGAGTTCGTAATTCCGAGCTTGTGAGCTACTCCCCAGCAGGATGATCATCCCGAGCGGAGTTGGTTTCACCTTTCTAGCATTTATTTTGCTGGAATATGTCTGTGATACCCGGTTGTCCCCTGCAGAGTTGGTTTCATCCTTCCAACAATGATTTTGCTGGAATATGTCTGTGATACCCGGTTATTCTCAGCGGATTTGGTCTTGTCTTCAGCATTTATTTTGCTGGAGCACCCCTTTGCATTTGCATATATCATCATATTTGCTTCTACCCAAACGCGTAGCATTTCCATGCTGTATGGAGCATTACGCCATTGTCAAACATATGCATTTTGAAACATAAGCCAGGTCGGTTACCTCTTTGTTTTCAGGTGTTTTTCCCTGCAGGTAATTGAAATTATTGTTCAGGAAGGTGTCCAGATATTCAGATTTGTGGCGCGAGATACGCGATGATAGTGTTCGCCCTATCATATGCTCCTCTAGCAGAGTTACTTGGTTAAGTTTCTCTTCTCTCCCCAGCGGAGTTCTTCTCAGATCGCCGATGCGTCAGCATTAAAAGATTTCATGGTTTAAACTTTCGGAGTTGTTACTCGTGACTTCCCCAGTAGAGTTTTTCCCCATCAGAGTTGCTTGGTTAAGTTTCTCTTATTCCCCCGCAAAGTATTCTTCGGACTGCCGTACAAAAGTTTGAAAATCTTGAAGTTGTTACCTGATGCCGAAATAGGTGTTTGACGGCTGTCGTCAGAATTTCCCCACAGAGTTGTTTGTTCAAGTCTTCGGATGTTCGATTCGCACTTTTATTTAGTGTTTTACCCGCTTCTTCGGAAATGGAAGGTTGACGTGAGGGTTCAACAGTCGACGTGATGGTTCGACAGTTCACACTTTTATTTAGTGCTTTACCCGCTTCTTCAGAAATGGAAGGTTGACGTGATGGTTCAACGGTCGACGTGATGGTTCGACAGCTCTCGCTTTTATTTAGCGTATACTCGTTTCCTTGTAAACGAAAGGTTGACATGATGGTTCAACGGTCGACGTGATGGTTTGACGGCACTCGCTTTTATTTAGCGTATGCTCGTTTCCTTGTAAACGAAAGGTTGACGGGATGGTTTAACGGTCGACGTGATGGTTCGACGGCACTCGCTTTTATTTAGCGTATGCTCGTTTCCTTGTGAACGAAAGGTTGACGTGATGGTTCAACGGTCGACGTGATGATTCGACAGCTCTCGCTTTTATTTAGCGTATGCTCGTTTCCTGGTGAACGAAAGGTCGACGTGATGGTTCAACGGTCGATGTGATGGTTCGACAGTTCACACTTTTATTTAGTGCTTTGCCCGCTTCTTCGGAAATGGACGATCGACGTGATGGTTCGACATCTCTCGCTTTTATTTAGCGTATGTTTGGTTGACGTGATGGTTCAACGACTCGCGATTTTATATAGTGTTGTGCCCACTCCTTAGGAGTTGGAAGGTCATAGATATTGACATTTCTTGTTTTTATTAGCGTATGCCCACTTCTCGGGAATTGGAAGGT